>OX401416.1:10658121-11275514 GCA_947846245.1 Cerastoderma edule | reverse complement strand
GGGTAAACTTAAATACCACATGTCTTGTAAATATGACGGAAGCCAAATGACTTGTGCCTTGTACTTGACGGATTGTCAATAGCCATGGGTAAAGCAACATATCAAGGGTTCAGTGCAATACTATAGTAAGTGCTGCATGTTTATGAAACACTTACTATAGTCTTGCAATGAACCCTCCATATTATTATGTTGCAATAACCAACCCAGTGCTTCTAAAAGTAACAGGAAGTGACAACTATACAGTTTGACCTTTAACAAAACAGAAATGCTTGCCATCATCAATTTTTCCCTTATGAATTATGTTCTCTGAATAAATAGCAGCTTGTGTATTAGAACTAGTTTTGTATGAGGTGTGGCGGGAATCAGATACCTTTCATAAGTTTTTAAGTAAAATGATGGAATTTGTTGGATTTATTAGGTTAAAGGACTGAGGAGCTTCTTGCTAAAGGACACTCCCACAAAGTCATGGGTGCTGATGGGGTTTGAATGAGGGAGATCATAAACACATTTCTCGTATCCTTTGCAGGGATGACTTGTTCATACTTATAGTCATCTATTTGTGCTCTTATAAGCCATTCATGAACTCAAAGCTATTCACAACTTGCACAGGAACTTCAAGAACATGTTTATGAACATAAAGAATAGGGTATTAATGTATTCATTAACCTGTACTTCATGTACCTGAATATGTTACTAAATTTCATGAAGAAGTTCTGTGTTCATGAACAGCCATTTAATGTTAATGAAGTTCTTTAATAAGGTCTTGAGTCTTTTGCAGGGGTTGTCTTTCATTTCAAAGGTGATACAGAATTACTCAGCATCTACATAGTTTTTCCTAGGAGCATTTAATGAATGCACTTGTTTTGACATCAGAATAGATCAGAATTTTTACATTTACCACTGACCGTGCAAACTAATTGTCACCTTGACCTTAATCATGAATTCTGTATTTACAAATGACCTTGCCAACATATAGTCAAAGGTTTAAAGGTTTCCCTTGACCCTCAACTTGTATAGTAGATGACCCCAAATTTCTGCTGGATATGACCTCTAAAGATTATTACATTTCATTCATAATTCCATGTATAAGTCCCCTAAATTGGCGTTAATCAAGGGGTCAAGGGTCGTCACATTGACTTAGGTAATGTTTATCATATTCACAATTGACCCTTCTAATATATTATCACCTTAACTTAGAATAAAACTTATATATTTTAAAATGACCCTGGGGACAAATTGTCTGTCACATTGAATTAAATAAATGTGATCAAAATTTACGAATAGCCATTCAAATCTATGGTGACCTTGACCTTTGACATGAATTTCACATTAAACAACAACTGTAACTGCATGTACTAGGATATTTTTGTGATCTGAGAAATACGCCTTGTATATAATTGTAGGGCTACAAATTTTGTATTATTTGTCAAGGGAAATAACATGTTTCCTGTCAGCGTCCACGTTTAGTAGTTCAATGCATAAGGAAGTGTTGAGCATGATCTCAAATCATTGATTTTGGTTGGTAACTTATACATAATTGTGAATTTACAAGGTGTGATATACTTTTGTTACCTTAGTCAATTTAAATGTCTAATTAGATATTGCACTTGCAGTTTCATTTGAAAAAGAAAGTACTATAAAATATAGTCTTTTAAGAAGCAACATGGCGGCTCCTATATTATGTCGGAGCTCTTTTCATTAGATACACCCGATGAGTTTAGATTGATTAAACAAATGACCTTTGCTTTACACAGACAAAACAGCAGCGGAATTCTCCACCACCCAGGTATCAAACCCAACCCACGATAGTTGTAGATGACTATGACTCCAAATATTCACAGGCCAAACGGAAATGGCGCCGAATTCTGTTTGTGATAACCGCAGCTAGAGGCCTTAGTAAAACGGTTGTTACCCTCACGTCCCTAATAACCCTTAGAATGCTGGGTAATTTTCTAAAAATAGATTTGTTGTCGTCTGCTTTCCAAAACCTTACATATCTGCTTAATTTTGTTGAAGAAAGACACTTAGGAAAGCTAACAGGTTTGATCACAGGCAAGCCCCTAATTTACTTGTTGGCTGGCCTGGATCTAACCTGTTTGCATACTAAGCATGAAGTCAGTGCCAGCACTATAAGGGCTAATGAATATTGAGTTTTATTGCACAATGTGTTCTATTATTGAAGTAGGGAGGTGTCACACTTTCATTGTCACATTATTTGTATTCCGTATTGAACTGGGTCAATTTAAATTGGCATTATAACCTCTCACCTCATATTCCTCAAGTCACACGAGGCAGATTGCTAAAAACATTGAAACAAAAAACCCACCTGAAACAAAAGAAGACATTGCTTATGAAAAACAATGTCTCATTTTGTCACAGTGTTTACTTAAGTCTCTTGAAGCTTATGCATTAACCCTTTCCCAAACAACAAATTTTCGAATGTCAAAAATTGAAAGAGTTTGCAAACGACATTTCAAAATGTGATGAAATTGGAAAATTAGCTTCTGATAGGGCAGAAAACATTGTGGGAATAGAAAAAATTGCTCGTTACGAGCAATTTCTCTTTGTCCCTCAATGTTTTCTAAAGTCGTCTGCAACAAAGTGGTCAAATGTCGTTATTATTTGGGAAAGGGTTAATGTGCGATATAAGTGTGTAAAGTGTTAAATCTTTTATTTGTGAGAAGCACTCTGTTTCATAAAGTAGATACAAAGCTTATGAACTATTAGAGTACAAGATTGAGAAACTACAGAAAGAGATAGATATACTTTAGTTTGTTTCAGTTTCTGATTCTGGTTATAAATCACCTGTACAGTTATTCTAGGCACCAACCATAGATATCCCAACTGTATTTGTCACTTTGTGTTTTTATTTGACCAAGTATATTCCGATACAAAGATATACAATGTTGGAGGTAGTTAGATAATTGAAAAAAGATAATAAAATTATGTTATAAGGCGATATTTTTTTAGCATCTAACAAATATTTTTGTTTATGTCTTGGAGGAGTTGCTCTAAAGAGCATATTTTATTATTTTCCTACTATAAGTGAAAAAGTTATCTTTGGATTCTCAAATAGTTATGTGATTTTTATTTCCATGTCGGGGGCTTCTGTGGCCTAGGGTTAGAGTACAGAACATAAAATCACATGGCCCCTCTCCTCATGGGTTTGGCATTTGGATATTCATCAGACGCAGTTCATAGGCATCGAATAACAACTGAAATAGTGTTGTTGTGATGTAAAACCCATCTATGTATAAATAATTTCTATGTAGAGGTAACTTGGTAGACTTGGTCACATTGTCACTCAATTAGCGTTATCTTCCCGATATATGAAGTGAACTTTAACCCTCTCCCAAACAATAACGACATTTGACCACTTTGTTGCAGACGACATTAGAAAACATTGAGGGAAAAGGAGAAATTGCTTGTGACGAGCATTCTTTCCTTTTCTCACAATGTTTTCTGGCCTATCAGAAGATTATTTTCCAATTTCATCACATTTTGAAATGTCGTCTGCAGACTCTTCCAATTTGGGACAGTCGAAACTTTGTTGTTTGGGAAAGGGTTGATAGGTGATTATATCCTATTCATGCAATTGCCAATTAGCAGTAGTGTATGACCTTTACTGGATTTTAGATTCACAGGTCAATATTAAACCATTCTCCCATGTTGGAATTTTTGCCTGCTCCAAATTGAAAGCAACAGCAGAAAACAGTAGATTGCTTTAACCAAACATGTTTTACCGTATATATTGAATTGAATTATTTAAAGGGGCCTCCCATGCCTAGTGGTTAGAGTACAGGGTACCATTTTACTAAACAACTTAAGGAAAATATTTGCGCAAGTCAAAACTGATTAACGTGAATAGTATCTTACCTGAAAACACAATATTGTCATGTGACATGTCGTTTGAAGCGTCTTCGAGAGATGATTCCAATGATGTGTTACTTTGCAATATTGCTTAGCCCAATATTGATAAAAGAGGAATTGTTGTTTTAAACTTACGCAAATCTTAAGCGTAAACTGTATAGTAAAATGGTACCCAGAACTTTAAATCACAATGCCCTTCTCCACATGGGTGATAATCGTGGTGACAGCTGACAGATTTTGATTTTTACAAAACCAACTGGCTAACGATGTGCCGAATGTTTCTACCAGGCTTGACAAGCCCTTATTGGCAGTTCGAGGGTTCAGTGCAAGACTATAGTAAGTGCGTGCTTCATAAACATGAAGCACTAACTATAGTCTTGCACTTAACCCTTCAGTTGATTTTAAAGTCTTCTTCCATCATTTAGCGTTGGGCATCCAACATTACTGATATAATGTTGACGTTAAACACCATATACAAACTATTTTCTTTAAATGCAATGATATGTAAAGATTGTGTTGTTCACAAGACAAATAACTGTGTAACCTCTCACATCTTATTCCTTTAAATCTTATTTAACCCATTACCAAACAATAACGACATTTGACAGGTTTGTTGCAGATGACTCTGTAAAAAATTGTGAGATAAGGACAGTACAGAATTCAGTAAAAAAACAGCATGAATAATAAATAAATATCAGGATTGGTTTTTTTTTTCGAATTTATTAGAAGCTCCTTATGATGATCAGCTTTTTGTCATTTCAATCCTCATTTTCAATTGTTTAAAACATCTTTCTTTATCCTTGGTTGGAAAGAAAAAGATTTATTCACTGTAGAATACTAATTCGATCATTTTTTGATAGGGGTACTGATTTACGCTAAAGATGTGATTTAAAAAATTGAGACTGATTCAAATCGGAAAACATCAGCAAATGACAAATATCAAGTATGAAAAGTTACAGTATACCTTGTTATTTGATACAGAAAACTTTGTGACCAACAACAAAACTTTTTAATACATTTAGGTTGTCTTATTTGTTTCATGTTATGAATTGATTAAGTCTTTATTTTATTGGATAGAATTATTTTTTATGATATTTTTCTAGCGAGTTGCATATTGATATTCATCCTATTTGATTTTTAGATTATTCATCAACTTACAGTTTGTTTTACTTTTGTCCTTCAAATAAGATTCTAGATGAATTGAACAGAGTTGCATAAGATATTAGAAAAAGAAGTTGTTGTCAACTTTTAACCCTTTCCCAAACAATAACAACATTTGACCACTTTGTTGCAGACGACTTTAGAAAACATTGAGGGAAATGTTTTTCCCACAATGTTTTTTGGCCTATCAGAAGATTATTTTCCAATTTCATCACATTTTAAAATGTCGTTTGCAAACTCGTTCAATTTGGGACAGTGGAAACCCATACTTTGATAAACTTACATAACAGCTACATCAGACTGAGCCAGAACTCTTAATATCAAACTAAGTAGTTCCGACCAGACTGGTATATGCGGAGAATGATTGAAGTGAATTCCGAGAAATGAAATTGCTTCAAAATGGGGGATTATAGATATTCTACCATAACTCTGTAAAACTCATGTGCATGGTGCTACCTGCACCTAGGGTTATGAGTTTCGTATGGCACATGGGCACTTCCCTGTGATACATTTAATATACACATGGTGGCTCTAATGCTGTCGTTACAACTGTTCAAAGTAAAGGACGGATCAAATGCCAATTGATAATCAATAAATTACTGGACATCATGGGTGGTAAATTACAAGCTGAAATATGACTCAACTTTTGTTTTCAAAAGTTTCAAATGATTGAGAAATTTATCTTCCTCTTGCAGTTGTTTTTGAATACTTCTGCATCAGGTGTACCAAAATATGTGTTTATCATTTAGCAAACTGAGAAAGCAACTCCCGTCTGAACGCTTATATTTTGGTCAAAGGGATGTAACTCCAGGAGAAGTTTCATAGACTGAAATAGATGAGTTGCATATCTTGGCATATTTCTAATAGTTTTTCACTTCCCTTTTTTTCAGTCAAAGAAAAGTAGTTTTCATAAAAAGAAACAGAATTCCAAGGAGGCAGATGAAGAAATTGAAAAACTAAGCTGTAAGTACTCTCAATGTGACTTTATTGTCAGTTTTTATAAGTCTAGACAGAGAATGAAGAAGGCGAAGAACAAGCCAACATATTTGTTGTTGCTATGTCTTTGGAAGCGTCAGACAATAACAAATTAGATTCAAAGATAACTTTTGTTCCAAAGTGTCAGACAATAACAAATTAGAGCCTCAGCTAACTCTTGAAGTGTTATATTTCTCTTGGAACTTTAACCCTTCCCTTTCAAAAAGCTGCAGGCTGCTTCAACCCTTAAATATTTCAGGAAACTTGAAACATTAGAAAAAAAATCATATTGTACCTAGATTTTAGCCGTATCATTTGGGAATTTTGACAGTTTATCCATATTTCTTGAGAGTTTTGATAGTTTTATCTTAAGACTAGTATGTGGACAGTGAAAATGTACCTATATTACTGTATTGAGTTGATAGATAAATCGGTTCACTGTACCATTATTGACTATTTATCCTTGTCATTGTATTGTTTTCTATAGCATTTCCATCAATATGAAGGCGTTTGTTTACAGATGTGAGGAAATGTGATATTAGAATAAGAGTTTTTTAAAAATATATAACAGCTGCAATGCTTTAAATAAATCTACAGAATAGCCAGTGGAAGTAAACTTAGTACACATTTAAGTATTTAGAATCTGCATACAATGAATAAATGTGTACCCAGATCCAAACGAATTGTGATGGTTTTGAAATTTAGATCTACTGCAGACAAACTGTACATACCTAGATTTATTGACATCTCTTAAATTAATTTTGCATTCAGAGGCTATTTCTCATGAAAAATTGTATCACTTACCGGTAGCCTATACAAAAACTGCATTGTTTCAAACACATTTTTATTTGGAATGACAAATTTTCTCATGCATGAACAAGCAGTTTTGTTAAAGGTCCATTTTGGTCTTGTGCGATGTTTATGTTTCGCTCAATTGATACTATACCTGAGATAAGGGGTTTTGATCAGAGTAACCTACCATTGCATTTAGCCTATATCACCTGTTTACGTTTTTTAACTCGGCCATATACTGTATTGGACCTATAGTCATATTTACATGTTACATTATACTCATTGACAGCTGGTCCTGTAGATCCTGTCTACAGCTTGCTCAAGTGTGCAGCGGACCTACCGAGATCCGGGGGAAAATCTCCCAGCTACTCTCGTTACCCGAGTGGGGGTGACAGCAGCGGTAACACCTCCAAAACATCCAGCCCCTCCTCCTCAGGTAGGTCACAACAGAATTACCTCCCCTGTATTTGTGTTGTCATTGTATTACAGTTACTTGTATCTCTCTCTCTCTCTCACACTTTGTCACTGTATGACCATCATTACATTGACCTGGTTTTCACATGATTGGGGCTTGTTCAATTAAGGGGGAGTAACTGTTGTTTAGCAAACTAGCAGAATGATCTCACTTTTTCTGTATGTTGTCCTTCATATGATTATATGACAGTGGTTTGAATGAAGGGGAGTAACTGTGGTATAAAGGACAGCACACAGAACAATCTCCTTTTTATTGTGTGTTATTCCATATAAATGATGTGATGACATGTTTAAATAAAGGGGAATACCTGTGGTTTAGCAAACTACCAGAACAGTCTCCCTTTTTTCTGTGTATTGTCATGTTACAATTTTAACCTATAACTGTTTCATAGTATCGCCCTCATGAATTCACATGACTCATATTATTGCAATTGTCCTTGTATGGGTAGGGGAGGTAACTAAGGTTTTACAATGTAGCAGAATTGTTTCCCTGCTTATGCTTTCAGTTTCCAATTACCACAATATGCAATATTAGAAATCACTCATCTATCAGTGAAGGTTTTCCGCTTTATCAGATTGTTTTGATATTGGCTGTAGAAAGGTCATAAGAAAGGTCAAGGACAGGTCATCAATGTTGTGCAGTAATACAGTGGTCCTATTGTACTAATGATAGATATGTCCATGTTGTGATTATGATGTGTTTAGTGTCTGGTTTTGTCTCTCTGACTCTCTCTGTCATCCAATGTAAAGTTACTTCTTTCTTCTCTCATCCAACTCTTTCCCTGAATGATTATTGATCTACAGCAGACAACTAACAACCTTTAGCAGACTATTGAAGTGTACCTAGGTAGAATCCTATATTCATTATGAATTCCTTAAAGATGATGGAACTAATTTGATATCAGCGTAACAAAAAGATATTGTTTTTTCATGATGAGATATTTCATCTTTTTTGTTACAATGATTTTATAGAATGTCTTCAACAAAGAATGCTATTTATTGTATCAGGGAAATAGTTGGATTATATCAAATTATACTTTTCAATAAATACCTGTGTAAGAGTTTTTGACCTAAGGTTATAAAACTTGTTTATCTTCAGCCTCAATTTGAACCCAATAGCTCACTTTTGATTGGTTGATTTATTCTGCTCAGTGAAACATTGACCAATCATACTGAGCAAGTCAGATCTCAGTCAATCAAATATGAGAATTATTGCAATAACGGTAAATGCAAGACTGGAGCAATTTATCAACAAAGGTGAAGAACTTTCTCTAGTCTTGTTTTGAAAGACTTGAACTTGCTTAGCCTTTCCCAAACAACAAATTTTCGACTGTCCCAAACTGAAAGAGATTGCAGATGACATTTCAAAATGTGATGAAATTGAAAAATACTCTTCAGAAAGAGCAGAAAACCTTGTGGGAAAAGGAAAAGTTGCTTGTTACAAGCAATTTCTCCTTTTCCCACAATGTTTTTTAAAGCCATCTTTAACAAAGTGGTCAAATGTCTTTATTGTTTGGGAAAGGGTTAAGGTATTTTGCCTTTGTCTTCATGAGAAAACCTATCATTTCTTCAAGCTTCTAATACAGATTTAGTTATAATGAGCAAGATTTTTGATATTGGTCAATTTTAGAAACCTTTCACTTCATAGAATTTGACAGTATACTCTTTGTTATACATGTAAAGCATTGTCTATTCTTAAAGGCACATAAAAGGAGATCAGTACAAATAAATTACTGAAAAAATATATGGAGTTCTTTTATTATGTTCATAAAAGTCATGAGAAGTAATTTACAAATGCATTTAGACGCTAATAAAAAGATTCCTTTAACATAAGTTATTTTGTGCTTGAAATATAGCTGTCTCCAATTCAATCATGTTTATCAACAACCTGTTTGTTTACATTTTCACAATAAAGAATTCTTATTGGTCGGTTCAAATATTTGTGTATCAACTGTCAAGGTCAGAGGTGAAACATGAGGCAATCTGAATTATTAAACTTGCTAATCTAGGTTATTTCTGGTATACTTTCACATTCAAGTTTTGCTGATGGGTTTTTTTGGTGATAACTAACTTAATCTGATCAAAAGTTTACCAAATAAAATAGTTTGATATAGCATTAATCTCCTTTTATGTGCCTTTAAGCATTATGTAAATGGAGTAGTGTTGTGCTTATGCAATAATTCTTTGTTTTATATTGATTCCTGTTTTATTGACGTAGAACAACCAAGATAAGCATATAAATAAAGGGGTCTTCTTGAAATAGGAAACCATTGTGGTATAAGTTTTTGTTATGGTACTTGAATAAACATTCCTCCTTTTCGTAATTGATAGCTTAATTATTTTGTTTAATGAGTCAGTATTCTAGGCTTATTTGCATTCATGCATAGTATTTGACAGCATTTGCTTTCAAAGTCTTCTGCAATATTATTCACTTTAAGGCAGCCATTGCAGAACACTTTAGTTGCACAGTCTGACAAAAAGATTCATTCCTCGTGATAAGCAATTTATCCCATTGTCACATTAGTTTCAACCCTTAAAGTATTGAAATACTTTTATTTTAATTGTTTGTGTAGTTGTATGTTTTGGCTAAAAATAAATCAATTTGGAACACCCACAAATTGGGGTTAAAGAGCACAAGTTTTTCAGGCACAATATTGTATATAAATATAGAAACTTAAAGACAAGCAGTAATACTCAAAGACAAGCAGTAACATATTTCAAGCCATGTCCTACTACCAGCAACCATTTTGATGTAAGATGTTTTACAGAATTCTTAATAATGGCAATTTCAGTTCTAACTGACAGACGACCTTTGGCATCTCCATCTGCTTCTCAGTGTTTTATTGGATCAACCAATCAGAGTTTACAAAGCTGTAATGACCCCACCCAATCTATACAAGACCACACCCTCACACACCAATGGACCAATGAGCTTGCAGCAACTGCATGTTGTCACTCCCCCCATGTTTGTAATGATTCACAGTGCAATGAAATCAAAGATAAGCTTTATAGCAAGATACAAAATGTGACCCCGACAGAAGATGAGAATTACACACCATCTTTTAAAGGATATGTGCGATGCGAGAGCATCATAGACTCGGCCACTAAGGAATTGTCGTGACAACATGTGTTTCATCTGTAAGACGTTTTTAGTACGGAGCAGGAAGATAAATTGTTGTGTTTTATTTGTTTTCATTTGTTACTAATACAGTGCTTTCATTTTTTCAGATTTGAGAAGGTTGTTTCATTGTTATGTTTTAGACTTCATCAATCCATTGTTTAGCTCAATACCTCACTAAGACTTTTGTGATTTGTCCAGATTAAATGTATCTTAATTTGATGGTTATAGAAACTTGTGTTAGCCACTTTTGAATTGTTGGGAACAAGGTAATAGAAAATTCTTTTTACCACTTTTGAAAGTTTGAAAACAAGGATAGTAGGAACTTGCTTTAACCACATTTGAAAGTTGAAAACAATCAATTTTGGAAACAACGTGCTTATAGAAAGATTTTATCCACTGTGGAGATTTGAATTCTTAGAGCATCTATTGAAGAGAATGTTGAAACTCCTATTTTCCATAAATTTATGAACTGATGACCTTATTTGTTAGTACACAGTACAACTCTAATGTGATAAAATGAACAGATGTCTGTCAAATAACAAGTCGAGGGTTCAATGCAACACTATAGTAAGTGCTTCACAAACATGAAGCACTTACTATAGTATTGTATTGAACCCTCAAAGATATCCTTTTTTCGATATTGGTTGGGTAATCTTACTCAGACTTGTGCGTGGTTGTTTACCTGCATACTTCTTGATGGTTCATGCTTATTTCAGAAAGGGTCTGTTTGGAATTTGTCAAGTGTTTTGAAATCGCATTCAACTTGGTCTTTATCAGGTTTGTCATCAAAGTACATGTTGACCTACATTGAAACAATAATTGCAATTATCAAATTTATGTTTCGCATATTTCTTATATAATTTGATATTTTATGGGTAAACTTATAGGGATAACTTATGCAAATGTAGTTCAAATATCTAAAATCAATTACTACTCGAACTCACAGAACAATTAGCCTGGGATAAGAAAAGTACAGTTTCACCATATAATATTTTCTAAAAGTCATCCATAATAATTATGTTTGCATTGCCCGCACAGAGGGTTTTCTCAATGGTACCATACAATACACAAATACATAGGGGAGGTCTAAATATGTCTTTTCTATCAACTTAAAATAACAATGAAGGATTGTGGGGATTCAATCAAACTTTATTATGACAAAGCTCCTATAATGCATTTTCTCCAAATTCCACTCATATCAAGATTTGTTAAGTCTCAAACAATGTGAAGATGAAAAATTGGTTGTACAGTTTTTTTTTTCTAATATTAATTTTGATGATACAAGAGGATTATCTCCCATTGTTTAGCAGTTGTAATTATCATCTTTTATTTAAAGTGTAATTGGGGGAATAAGTTCTATCCTTTCAATTTATACCACATGTACTCTGATCCTCTCTCAAACTATTAACACTTTCAATTAAAACATGATTCAAACAGATGTTTTTTATTGCCATTTGAATGAGCAATTTGTAATGAACATAATTACCATGTGATATCATGTAAACATATTAGTTTTTTAATTCCAAAACCTGAGTGACAATCTTATACTAGTAAGACAGACACTTTTCATTTGTAGTTAAATTAGCAATTTGCAATGATTGTGATATCTAGTATACAGATTAGCTTTCTAAAACCTAAGTGACAAATTCATACTAGGAGACAAAAACGTTTCATTTGTGATGGGGTTATGATTTAGATGAGTAAGATAATTGTGCCATGACAGGTGATCATTGTTCAGACAACATATTCATTCCATTGATCCGCTTTTTGTCCTCCATCGTGTGTGCATTTTGTTTCAACCCAAATCTATCTTCAATTAACTACTATCGATGTTATAATTCATTGAATTTGAAAAAATAACCTCACATTTGCAAACAAATGGCACAGACCTACAGACACCTCAAAAATTGAATTGGATGATGTTAGATATCATCTTTATATCAAATTGGTTTAACCTTTAGAATGCTGGGTAATTTTCTTAAAATAGATCTTTGTGTCATCTGCTTTCCAAAACCTTAAATACCCGCTTAATTTTGATGAGGAAAGAAACTCAGAGTAGCGACTAGAATGAATTAAAGACCAGCCACCAATTTACTTGGCGGCTGCCCTGGACCTAACCTGTTTGCATAAGCATGAAGTCGGTTCCAGCATTATAAGGGTTAAATTGTCTTACCAATATTTATAAAGCATTTACCATCCCCAGAAAAGTAAGTTTTCCCATAGGTTTTGTTCATCTTTTTGAGGTTGTCCAAAAGGAACTCGATGATTTTATTTGATAAACTGAGAGAAGAGAAGAAAATATTTGGTTTTATATTGTCACTATTTCATTAAATCTAGCAGTTTTTTTCTGTCAAACCTTTCTTAAAATGGTCTCTTCACAAGGAAACCCACAAAAATGGGGCTATAAAAGTATTCATGAAAGGCATAAGAACAAAAACCTTGCTGTTCTTAATTTTAATGCCCTAACAAGATGGTGTTTGAACAAAACATGTTAAGTGCACATCTTGTAAAATTGATAAAGGATAAGAAATACACAAATCAAGATGTTGAAAGACTTTGTTTGTCTTTGCTTTATGCAGAACCTAATTTGGGAAAATGTGAATTAAAATATGTTTTAATATCTTTAATATCTCTACTTCTTTACAATTTTTCTTGAGGTTTATATTTATAAGGATCACATTTAAAAGACTTCACAACCATCTTTTTTGCAACATCATTACATTATCATATCACAAAGTGTGAGGAAGTCGTCTTTGTGCATGTTATTGCAGTGAATTTTTAACATGTTTTAATAACTGTGTGATACTTCCCAATTAAGAGTTGTTTGTCCCAATTTTCACACTTGTTCACTGTTTTGCTTGGCAAAAGACATTGCACCGTTTTTGGAATCTTTCTCCATTGTCACTTGATCATTTCACTATAAAACAATCTGAAATGTGTGACAATGCTTTTTTTGTCTGAAGTAGAGAAGTAAACTGAAAACCATTCTAAGTGGAAGATGATCTGTAAAATGTTTTTTTTCACATTTAGCTTGGCAAATGACATTTCAACATTTTTGGAATCTTTCTCCTTCTTCTCTTGTTTTTTTCCTTATGATATAACTTTAAACGTTCAACATCAAAAACATATCCATGGACACCAAGAGCATGTTCACAAATGTATTCATGATGAATATGTTCATTTTCATGAATATGTTATGAACATGGTCTTGAAATTCACAAACATGTTCAAGAATATATAACTGTGTGTTCAAAATATGAACGGCTATTTTAAATTCATGTCTGTTTGTATCATGAAGTTCATGGACACAGGTGTTGAATCCTTCAAAGGGGTGGTATGGATCTAAAAACCATATGAATTGTATAGCTGATGCCATATGGACCAAAAGTTATTGACATACCTGAAAACTTTTGAATAAGGATACAGTATCAAATATGGTAGTCTATAGTTTGTAAAATAGTTAAACTTTGAATAATTAGAACATGTACCTTAACTATGGACAAGTCACAAAGTCTTATTTGAGGGTTTGGGGTTAACTGTGTTTTGGTCATTTGATATTGTAAAACCATAAGTGACAGTGAAACAACAAAAGATTGCACCTACAGGTTTACCCAAAATTGATCATCTCACAATCCATTGTTAAAGGCATGGTTAAATAATCAGGCAAGCTCTACACTATTCTTTTCAGTAACTTTTCCTCTTCTTAGCTTAGGAATAAAAAAAATATCAATCTTTTAGTAAACTTCAGGTTGACTCTAAGTTATTCAAAGTCTTCTTTAGACTTCTTTATATGGCCTCCTAACTTATTAGAATGTTAATGTACAGGCAGGGGAATCACAAAACCAATGCTTACAATCTTTTATGTCCAAACAAGATTGCTGCACCCATGACAGAACAGGTATTTTTGCTTTTGTCTCTTGGCAGAGAAATTGCAGTCGACGAGTGATGTTTTTAGGTCATAAGCGCCTGTTGATAGCGCTTTCTCTGCCTAGTTAAAGACGCAATGCCTTTATAAAGCATATCTTATTAAATACCACCAGAACTGGAGAGTTGATGGTCAACTCATGCAGGGAACACAATGTGGCTTTCATTGGCAAAAGTAAGTGGAAAAGCAAAGATACCTGTGGTGAATCCATTTCGTTAGTACATGATATCATAAACATTGGTCCCATGATTCCTCTGCCTGATGAAAATATCTGGCAGAATGAAGACAACTTGAACAGGATCAACATGGACACAATGTTGATTTAGGTCAATACAAACACACCAAAGAAAACCATTGAGACAGAAGGATAAGCCTTTCATAAGGGGGAAAATTTTCTTCCGTCGCAATGATTTTTTTAAAGTTTTGTCTTTGAAAGTCCAATTCTTGTCTTAGCAAACATTAGATCATGGTTCTGGGATATTGTGTTTTACAAGAGATTATCTCCTGCAAGAATTAAGATTTCCAAGGGTTTTTACGAACCTAGAATCAAGCATCATGGGCAGTTGGGTTTGGACTTCCCTACATTTATTATTAAGGGAGCATTGAACTATGAAAAATAAAAAAAAATAAAAAGAAAAACAAATAGGATCATATTATTTCCTAATTTAAGATACTTAATATAGCCAGTAGGTGGTAAGAGCTTAAGATTACATTCTATGCCAATATATTGTAGAAAGCTTAAGATATTGACATGCTTAATTTTGATTAATGAATAATTGAATTGAATTGTAGATGCTCTCCAGCCTAAAACCCCTCCTCCACTTGGCGCGGACAGCCTGGGGTCTGATTTCAAGAGTTTCTACAAGCTAACCAGTCCCACCAAGAAGACAACCTCTGTGTTCGATACCCAGATACCCTTTTAGTTAGTCTTATAGCTTTTAACCCATCACCAAACAATAACGACATTTGACCAATTTGAAGCAGATGACTGGAAAATATTGTGGGAAAAGGAGAAATTGCTCTAAACGAGCAATTTTTCCTCTCCACAATGTTTTCGTCCCTATCTGAAGATTATTTTTTACTTTCATGACATTTTAAAAGGTCGTCTGCAAACTCTTTTAATTTTGGACAGTTGAAAATTTGGCGTTTGGTAAAGGGTTATGAATATATTTCTACATTATGTATGTAATGAACTTAAACCCCCTGCTTAGGAATCAAGAAATGTGGTCATGAGCAGATATGAACAAAAAAGGCTGTTCATGAACATAAAGCAGTCCTTAAACATGTTTTTGTAATTCAAGCATATGTTTATGAATATATTTGGACAATTGGTTTTGGACTTGTTCATGAAATTCAAGAACACATTCATGCACCAAAGCATTACCATGAATAAGTTTATGAACATTTTTTTCTTGTTCATGAAGGTGTTCTTGAATTTCATGAACTAATCGAAAACCAACGTTTTGTTCATGAATGGACATTCTTTGTTCATGTCTGTGAATATGATTGATATGAGCTTGACCAATGTCGGCTTTCGGGTCTTTATTTAGGTTGTACTTTTTGCTTATAGCAGTTTCTTCTTTTGGATAAATAAATTCGCCACAAAGTCTAGGCTAGTTACTTACAAAGAAGGTTTACAAACAAGTTAAATACTTGAGTGTCTCGCATAGTGAGAAAAACTTTTAAGTCTACTGTCAGGTTTGAAAATCTGAGTTTATTTCATCCAATTTAACAAAAATACATCAGCCACGTTGCAATTCCATAGGATGTAAATGTGTTGTATAAATGTTTGGCATGGTATATTTAGTAAATTTGCCTTTCATTTCATTATCAATTTTAAATTTTAAACTCCTGTGGAATTTTTCTGTGATGCCAACCCCACACAAATGCTTCATTCACCTTAATAGTCTCATAAAATCCTACTAAACTGAAAAGCAGTAGCTATGATATCTTCTGTGGTGTTACTAAGGCAAATAAAATGATACTATACCAAGGTTTTTGATGCATTGTGTGTAGCAATTAAAATACAACAGCTATATCTATCAGTCTCTACAAACTGTACAATGTCTAACAATAATTGCTTGAGTCAAGAATGATTTCTAACATGGTGCTAACTAATCTGCATACTTTATGTCTCTTACAGGATTGCTTGTGTCTCTGTGGAACTGTCTTCGTGTCTGAAAGTGTCTTTGAAGCATCTTTGATATTCAATATGTTAATTCCTAAATGAAGTCTTTTGTCCTTGATGTATTTCACCAGTACAGTGTATTTGTGACTAAACTTGTGGTGTGAGAATGTATATGGCATTCATTGTCACACAAATGTCTGAATGGTGTACTGATGCTATGTTATATCTGGCGTGATATTAATCAATTACAAGGTGGTCATTTTTTAAATGATTGAAGGGCAGTGGTCAAAGGTTAGAGCATCAGCATTGGGATGGGAGGGTGGAAGGTTTGATTTTTGTGAGTTGCAGTGTCCACTCTGGGTCCATTAGTCAACCCTCATGCGACAAGAATACTGGTTATTTATCCAGAAAGTGAAAACAGAGGATGATTAATCCAGTTTGTACTCGTTTGATGTAAACCGAATAAGTACAATTAAATTTCTAATGCTTCATAGATTACATTATTGAATTCATTTCTGTGTTTGTCTCTTTTACATCATATGTAGAAACTAGTATACTGACAATGTTGACTTGGTTATAAAAAATACATGATGATAGCTTGTTAATGTATTATTGTGAATTTTTAATATCGAGAACCAGTCATTCCATGTCTCTTTAACAAGGCATACCCCATTATTAGTTGAGTCTACTGCCGAATGATTTTGTCATTATTTTCTCTTCTGAAAGAAAAAATGTGTATATGAAATCCTCCTTGTATTTCAAATAACTTTGCCTTTTACATCAGATCCAATTAATTTCATCATTATGATGTAAAAAAGTGTTCCAACAGAAAGAAATTGGATAATGAATGCTCATTGTTTTACATGTTTTGAAATGAATTGTGTGTCCTTTTCCTTTGCTATTATAAGCAAGAAATTGCCTGAACTTCATTGTAATGCGTCTCTGTTCATTAAATGGTGTGTCTGTGTTGTATTCATGCAAACATATGACTGATAATTGGAAATGAATTGCCACAAGAATTGTTTTTAACATCTGTAGAGAAAGAACAATATTATAACATAGATATAAAGTCAGCAACTACTTTAGAATGTTTTATATTCATCCATATATTTAAAGGTATAATGGCTGCTAGAATGTTCTGAGAGACCAGAACTGCTGTACTATAGATTTCTCGATAATCCTGTGTTGATGTGATAGTGCAAATTAAGCTCCTTAAAGCTATTACTTTGGTTACATTACAATAACCACTGTCACTTGGTAAAATATTTGAGCTGAAGTTTGTCCATTTCCAAAAACACTAGAGTCATTTAGGACATTAACCATACCTATATATTGTAATGATATGGTAAATATGAAGTCCTCCTCAATCAATGAAGAGTCATGCATCATCACAACTGAACTGAAAAATTGTCTATGTGATGGGCATACCCAATAACAACGACAACGTTTAGCCCAATTCTTTCTCAGATAGCACATATTTAGATTAATACTTGGTGTGTTTTTGTTTCAGTTTGTTGTAACTTTATGAACTTATTTTCAGTGAATGACGTCAATGTTGTTGGCTCAAAGTGCATCTTCTGTACCAAACAAAAATGTTACAAGATATTTATATGCAGCAATTTATTATGCTCTGAGCTATTGTTACAATGTAAACAAAGTTTGATTATTTTAAAGGCTTTTGGGGTTTTCCAAACATTAAATGTGTCCAGATAACTAGACATAGATCTGGAAAAAAGATTATTGATTAAATTTGACTTGTTTGTTGAAGCATATTGTGAATAAATGGAGCATAATAAATTTCTATTTTTATATTTTAGTCTATAGATATATTTAATGCATGTTGAGCAGGTGCTTTAATAATATGGCTGTGACTCAAGGGTCTTAATTATGATACTATTGCATTGTCACAATAATTGATTAAACAATGAGTATCTTCTTTTAGGATTGTCTCCCCTGATAAATTGAACAAAGATTGGCCTCTCTTCGGATTGCCTCCCCTAATTGAGTTAACAATGAGTATCTTCTTTTAGGATTACCTCTCCTGATAAACGACTGAACAATGAGTTTATTCTTTAAGGATTACCTCCCCTGTTAGATTAAACAATGATTGTCCATTTTTAGGATTGCCTCCCCTGATCACTCCTGAAAACCCTGAAAAAGATGCCAAGAAGAGTAAAAGTAAATCTTCAAAAAAGAAGGATGTCCCTGAATAATAAAAAACTTATAACAGAAACAAAATGCTGAATATTTATGATTATCTATGCATATTTATAGACTGAAACTGTATTTAGCATGTGTTTGAATTCTTGCAACATGTTTTAATGTTAATTATTTACCCAAAATGTAAATCACACTTATATAATGGGTGTCATAAAATCAATATTCTTTCGACAGTAACAAAGTAGTCCATCATAAATCTAATGTAGATCTTATAGTTGAACTCTTTTTCATGATAATTAATTAGTCTCATTTCATTTGAAAATGATGTAATTGATTGTGCTCGTTTAACCCATTACCAAAGAATAATGACATTGGACCAGTTTGTGGCAGACGACACTGGAAAACGTGGGAAATTTTCCCACAATGTTTTTTGCTGTTTCAGACGATTATTTTTCAATTTCATCACATTTTGAAATATCGTCTGCAAACTCTTTCATTATTTGGGACAGTCGAAACATTTGGCACTTTGTAAAGGGTAACGATATCCACCCTTCAAGAACAATTCCTGCCAATTTTAACCCATTTCCTTGCATGCAGGTTTGCATCTGGTCAAAAATGATAGCAACCATAGACAAAAAATTGTATCTTGAAAAAGATCCTAAAATACTGGGAGAAAAACTAATTTGGCAAAAATATGTTTCACTTATAATTCTAAGAATACAGCATCATGTCATCTAGATTTCTCGTGTCTTTGACTTGGAAAGATTAAGTAAAATTGTTTACCAAATTGTTTACCAAAATTCCAGGATTAGTGATAAGATGTGCTGAGTTTCCTTGATAAAACAAAGATACTGTTGAAGATAGAGGACTTTTGTTAGTGTTGGTAAATTCCAATGTATTTCAGAAATCTTTTAGCTATCAAACATGACACACTAATCTGATAATTGTATTACCTGTACAAAGGTGTTCACAAATTAAAGTCACTTATTAACAAATGAGAAAATTCGAAAGTCAAAATGTGATGTTGTTTTATGATAAAGTAGGTGTTGAGAGCATGATTAACCTTCGACATGTCAATTTATTTAAGTTGGCAATTCTGTTTATGATAGATCTGAAATCCTTGGCAAAACATTTGGATTTAGATTCATAGTAATCCACTGTATACAGGCTACAAAGACTAACCCTTATAGTGCTGTGACCGACTTCATGCTTATGCGAACAGGTTAGATCCAGGCCAGCTGCCAAGTAAATTGGGGGCTGGCCTGTGATCTAACCTGTTTGCTACCATGTGTATCTTTCCTCATCCAAATGGAGCAGAATTTAAGCTTGTTAAAAGCAGATTACACAAAAATCTATTCTTAGGGTTGAAACAAACTGTCTTTGCATCCAATGGCTATTCTCCAGTTTGTATCATATGACAGCTGTTGTAAAGTTTTAAAAAAAATTAAACTGTGTTTTAACTTCTAAATTTCCTCACTATTCTGTGAACAAGCTGCTATATATATATAACACATATAACAAAATAATGCTAATTTAGGCATCCCTGTGCTAGTAATATGTTGTATACTGTTGCTTTAAATGTTGCATGTTGTTGCACACATATATATCCTCACATCTATGATACCCTGTCATGCTGTTAACATCATTTGATTAGCCTTGTTTTCTTCTCTATTAACCCTTTACAAAAAGCCAAGTTTTTGTGACTGTCCCAAATTGAAAAAGTTTGCAGATGGCATTTCAAAATGTGATGATATTGAAAAAAAAAAATCTGATAAGGCAGAAAACATTGTGAGAAAAGGAGTAATTGCTCATCAAGAGCAATTTCTCCTTTTCCCACAATGTTTTCCAAAGTCGTCTGCAACAAACTAGTCAAATGTGGCTATTTGGTTATGGGTTAAACCATAAAAAGAATATCATTATCTAAGGTACCAATGAAGGGTTTTTATGGGAAGTTTTTCATCATTATGGTCATAAATATAGGCTTGTTCGTATGATATTATGTTTGATTTCATCCTAAAGTCGGTCGTTATGAAATGTCTGGATTCACCTTAAAATCATTAGACTTTGAAAATGGCAGTTACAGAGACAATCTCTGAATATCTTTAAAAACATTTTTTAGTCTTCAAAGCTTAACGATTGTTTAACTTAACTTTAGGAACACTTTGGCAAAAATAAATTTATAGAACAATAATTTATACATGCAATATCATGCTTCCAAAAACAATCAACTATTGATATATGATGCTATGCTTTTTTGATAAATTAAGTTGACATTTAATTATCAACTTTGCTCTGTTATGTTTGTACCAATTAAGAGAACAACCTGTTTACTTAGTACACATAACACTTTTTCAAATGTTGCATTTTCTCATAATCAAGAATAAACATATTGAGTCATTAAGAACCCAACAAACCTCAAGTTAAACACTAATTCCAACACAACCAGATACATTAACATCAATTTTCCTTCATATTAAAACTTTGTGGCCTCACATGTATACGCATGGCATTGTGATCACCGGTTATATATACCATGGAAATGTTAATAATGATGAAGCAACCAATTTGATACGCCTGATACTAAAAGGTCCCGGGTGTTCGATCTCTGTCAGCGGCAACAAAGAAATGGCAGGATTAACCCACAAATTGACGCAAGTACTGGTTATGTATCCAGGAAGCAGAACCAAAGGTGATTAATCTTAGTGAAATGTTGTAAGAACTTGCTCTACAATCGATGTAAAAATATCAAGCTCAATCCATACTAAACCAATTTGAGAAGCCTTTGTTGATCTATGTCACCATTATGTGAACTTGTTGACAGTCCGTTTTGAAAGCAGCAGTAGAAGACAAATGTAAGGGGTGAAAAAAGTTATAATGATCTTGGATAGAAACCACTGTGACAAAAGGAGAAATGGCTTGTTACAAGCAATTTCCCCTTTTGTCACAGTTGTTTCTTCAGTAGTTGTGGCAAACATGAGGTAGTATGGAGAAAAAAGGTCAACTCGATATTCTGGTCATGGCAATGTTTTTGTTATGTTTTCTGAGAGAGTACACAGGTTTTATGTTTTGTCAACTAAGCAACCAAGCAACTGAAAATTATATGAATTCATAGATCAAATTTGATACACTTTACAAATTCCTGACATGATTCCTTTTTGGGCTATTAACCCATTTTGAGAAATACTCATAAAATCTTTCAAGCACAAATGCAGATGCTTCTACCTGGCTTGACCAACCTTTATGGGCAGTCAAGTTTGTGGTCTTCCTCAATCATTATGAGCTGGGCATTGCAACATCACAGAAATAATGTTGACACAATGTATAACCCCATATATGAACAAATTAAAAAAAACTATCAAGCATAGGCATTTCTTTAAGGAAGTTTTTCTTCAACATTGAATTAACCTAGATTTGGTCGCAGATTTGATGCTGATTTCATTTTGCCTCCTACATTTATTCCTTAAATGCTTTATATTTTGTTGAAATTGATAAAACAAGCCTTGCCTTCTCAAAGATTTTATGAACCGACCTCATGAATCATGGTGTGATTCTTTTCAATTTTTATGCTATATGCTGTTTTCACATTTTTATATTGCTGTTAATCCATGTCAAATTTTATTTGAATATTTCTTTTTAGATCTTATTCGAAAGTCTAAAATGAAATCTTGTTTAAATAGTATCAGTGTGATACATAAATAGACCATTTCTTCTCATTACTACTTGAGAAATTGGGGTGGATATGTTGTTAGACATAAAACTGGCAAACAGAGCACACAAAAAGTGAAACGACAGAAAAAACAACAGTAATCAATGAAAAAATAATTAATGCATTATGCCATAGCTCATGACCTACTTGTGACCTCATGTTTTGTCACATGACTGGGTATCATATGGTAAATGCGGGATATCACAAAAGTTACACGGCACCTAGTTATCGGTCCCAAATTTGTAGTGTTGACAGGAAAAAATGTATATCTAGTGTTTGACGCATATATGTCCTTCACTTTAGGGAAGGGATTTGTATTGTTTTGCAGTCAAACCTGGATACATGTTGGGAAAACGTAGAACAACTTCTTTGAAAAGGCAACAGTCTTGAAGAAAAATTGAAGAAGTGCGTCTTTTTTATGAAATAAGTGCATCTGTTGTGATACAACTAAATACATACATGACTTATGGCCTTGCAACATATCAGCCCTCTTCTTAGTCATTTACATAGTTGGTTTCATTGTTGGTCAGAATAGCATCTTAGTTTCTTCATGTTTGGTCAATTAGGGGCTACCTGTTCCCTCATGAAACCACAAAGTATTCAAGTAAGAGTTGTTTAGCTATGTCATGCCTCAAAACGTAAAGCAACGAGATGCTGCTATAGAAATTGAATTCCAGAAAGACAAAAATAGTATATCAATGAAGGATAATACCGTTCATGAACACAGAGATGTTCTTGAGCATGTTCATGAATTTGAAGAACATGTTCGGGAATTTACAGAACATATTCAGGAACATGTTCATGTCTATGAATATGTTCATTAACATGCTGATTGAATTCACGAATATGTTCAAAAACAGCTTTGTTCAAGAATGGCCATTTTTTGTTCATGTCTTCTCAGTGGAAGGCTATTGGCAACTTTACACCAAAGTGTAGGGCTTGCTATAGTCATTTATCAAACCCTCAATAGAAGGGGTTCCATGCAAGACTATTGTCAGTTATCAAACCCTCAATAGAAGGGAGTCCATGGAAGACTATTGTCAGTTATCAAACCCTCAATAGAAGGGAGTCCATGGAAGACTATTGTCAGTTATCAAACCCTCAATAGAAGGGGTTCCATGCAAGACTATTGTCAGTTATCAAACCCTCAATAGAAGGGGTTCCATGCGAGACTATTGTCAGTTATCAAACCCTCAATAGAAGGGGTTCCATGCGAGACTATTGTCAGTTATCAAACCCTCAATAGAAGGGGTTCCATGCAAGACTATTGTCAGTTATCAAACCCTCAATAGAAGGGGTTCCATGCGAGACTATTGTCAGTTATCAAACCCTCAATAGAAGGGGTTCCATGCAAGACTATTGTCAGTTATCAAACCCTCAATAGAAGGGGTTCCATGCGAGACTATTGTCAGTTATCAAACCCTCAATAGAAGGGGTTCCATGCGAGACTATTGTCAGTTATCAAACCCTCAATAGAAGGGGTTCCATGCGAGACTATTGTCAGTTATCAAACCCTCAATAGAAGGGGTTCCATGCAAGACTATTGTAAGTCCTTCACAAAGGTTTAATTACTTACTATCATCTTGCATGAGATCAACAACTGAATGATTATTGATCAATAGCAAAAATTATTTCAATCAAGGTCATGAGAACCAATTTAAACAGATTGTGAATGCATGTACTACATGATGGAGTAGGTACCCTAGGTGATATTAGCAGTTAAAGAAAAGCTGGACCTAATTGTACATGTATTTATTTAGGAAAGTGTTTTCCTAACCAGCTTTTACAGTCTTCACACCTCGTCACAGTCTTCACACCTAAATAAGTATTCAATATCCTAGCTTTTTTAACCCAATCCCTGATATTGGTTTTTATGAATGTTCAAAATTAAAAGCAACTGCAGGGGACAATTATGAAAGACAAAATTTTAAGTTTCTTTATAAGGTTAGGTAGAAACCAATCGGACTCTTCTTTTGTCACAAACGTTTTGGATTTTGTCTCCTTCATGTGTAACATTATAAAGCATATGTAGCTGTCTATGAAGAAATATTTAAGGGTTAATATTATGAAGACTTTGAAAGTTGTTGAGGTGAGACTTTCTTGATTAACATGCATTTAGGATCAGCTTTAGATCAACCTGCTCCTACAGAATTACATATACATGGCATCAAAAGGTGTATCCCCATTTCCCTACTTGAATACCTTGACTTGTACTAATTCAAAGAATGTATAGATGCAATTTTGAAAGTTTTGCAAAATATGCTTTTGAATTGTTCAGAAATAAGTTAGACTAAAAGTTATTTATTTTCATATTTCTTTTTTTAACTCACGGTGGTTTAGAAAGTCCATCACTATGGGTCAGTAATTATGGTATTGAATATGGGGAAACTGTCTGAGAAGGCCTGATATGTAATCCTGTTTTCATAGCTTTGTCATCTATTTTAGAAATCTCCATTACACATTTTTTACATTTTTATATCATCCAATCATGTTCGCTCTACAACGGTTGTATTATTATTATTCTATGAGATTAAATGGCATATTTCCAATGTCAATTTTATACCTAGTATCTAGTTTTAAAAGTGTCCTATTGTTGTTGTATGCGGAAATAGTTTCACAAGAAACATTTCATTTTCCTCAAAAGACTTTTCTACTGTAAACCTATCCCCCGTGTAACATAAACCTATCCCCTGTGTAACCCATGATCCAAACCATTCTCCTACGCAGTGACCTCCCTTTTTATTTTGGTCAGGAGCGAAGGGAAGTATTCCTGCACAGAGTTTGAATCAAAACATCAGGGCACTGTTTTGGTAAATGACTTTAGGAAAATATTTTCGGAAGTCAAAACCAATATATACATGGTTAACATCTTAATCAATTATCCGATATTGTCATGTTACAAGTCATTGGAAGCGTCTCTCTGACAGGAAGAAAAACAGAGGTCTTGTTGGGGTTCGTGCCTGGGACCCTGAGTCCGCCACCTTAACCAATGAGCCATGGACTTGGATCAACATTTTTGAAATTCTGTGGTTAACTGAAGATATGTGACCATTGTTTGTTTGTCTATCTAGCACCCGATCTCTTGATCAAAGACCTTATAAACATTATTAGGTCTTTAATTAAGATATCCAATACCTATTACTTTATTCCCTCTCAAGACATAGATTGAATGCTATTAATAATTATTAGAATATGTTGTAATTAAGCTTACATTCTCCACTTTTTATTTTTTACCTAAATCTTATTCTTAATTGTCTAATTGTAACCATTCACCTATTCTTTGTCTTAATGAATTTTGAAGCAGAAATCGGTAATGCTAGCTATAAAAATGATTGAATGTATTTCTTACTTTTTAGTGATTGTGTCACTATTTGAGTCTTGATGAGTTTTTTCTCTCTTTCTTAAATTGTTTTCAAATGCCATCTGCTGCAGATACAAAAATATTTGTGTTAACCCTTTCCCAAACAACAAATATTCAACTGTCCCAAATTGAAAGAGTTTGCAGACGACATTTTAAATGTGATGGAATTGGAAAATAATCTTCTGATAGAGCAGAAAACATTGTGGGAAAAGGAGAAATTCTCGGAAAATTTTTCCTTTTCCCATAATGTTTTCTAGTCGTCTACAACAAAGTGGTCACATGTCGTTATTGTTTTGGAAAGCGTTAACGGAATTGGCTAATCTATTTCCTCATAGAAACTTGTTTTACTTAATTCCAGATAAAGAGTTGAGAAACAATATTATTGTGACAAAATGAGAAAATGCTCATGATGAGCATTTTCTCCTTTTGTCACAATTTTTTCTTCAATATTTTACAAAAGTTCTATTTTCTAATTCTCTGTGATCATGGTTTTCTGTTACTTTTAATTTAGACCAATTATTGTTTAATTTCATATGGCGCAAAATGGAAAAGGAAGTGAATTTGATCATTTTGAAACCTTTTCGATGAGTAATTGGCTACATTTTTAATTTCCTTACATTGTAATCTCCTTGACTATTATGTGTGTATGTATATGGACCTCTTCTGTAATATTTATCTGTCTTTATGCACCCAACCTTTCACAATGAAGTTTTTATAATAAATATGAAACTTTTTGTTGTCTCGCTTTTCTCTTTCTCTTACCAACTGTTTTTTATTTCATCCAATATTCTTTAAAAAAAAAAATGAATTTTTATAATACCCATTTGAGTACAAAGAGAGGTTTAAACCAAGTTATCTTCCCCAAATTTGAGAAGTTGGCGGCGGAATATATCTTGCCGGCTGACTAACTTTTTAGTATTCTTACACATTGATTTCAACAACAACAACAACTATCACAACAACAGCAAAATTGTTGTATGGCTTCCCTTCCTTGGTATTCTGGGTAAAGATCATATCGTTATGACTCAAAATGTTTGAGATAAAGAAATGGGCGTGCTTGTTTGAATTCAGGGAATGCCATTATAATGATAAATTGTTGGAAAGTCAAACTTCAAATCTTTCTTATAGCTAATATTAGCCAATCAAAACCAAACTTATGAATATACCAACAAGTTTGTTTTGGTACAAGTTTTGAAAGTCTTGCATAGAATATTTCATTTGAATGGACCTCATTTTATGTAGATCTAACTAAAGATGTTTGTCAAGCATATATGTTACTGATGACAACATACAAGTAAGTATTTGCCATGTGGAATGGGTTGAAATGATTTTAAGCATGATAGAGATGTATCCCTTGTTAAATGTTTCTATGTTTTTTCCTCCTTCATTTAGTTATTCTTTTACTGTATATTCCCTTTTCTTACCTTCCTCTGTGTTTTTAGGCATATTATATTAACAAAATCATGTTTTCTAAGGTGGCCTTGGATAAGACAGTCTCTTGATTTATCTTAGTTTACTCTGGCTTAGTTGTTTTCCAATCTAGTTTGAATTCCAAGAGTAAAACATGTATGATTACTTTGCAAAGGGCCTTAATTTTTGCAGATACATGAAAAACTTACTAAATTATAGTCTATTGTTTGATTTATATTCAATTATAAGTAATATATAGAGATTATATAGAGAATTTTTTAAACAGTTTTCCTTTCAAAACACATGTTTAATGAAAGCATTTGTTGAAATTATTATTGAGTTAGTTGCTTTATTTATACAAAATTTATCTTTGGAATAAACTAATGTTGTATGGCAGTTTTATAGTATTTTATGATTTGTTAGAATATTCAGATAACATCTTTGATTTTGATAATTTATAGATGTAGATATATATATCAAGATATTTAAGCACTTTAAGTTTTAGTTTTGATAATACAAAGTTAATCAATGATATAACAGATAGCTAATCGGTTGAGTTACTATAGTATTCACTGACTGTTATAGAAAAATAGTTTTGTATGAGATTTTAGTGAATGCTAGTGATCCTTCTTAACCCTTAGAATGCTGTGTAATTTTCTAAAGATAGATTTTGGTGTCGTCTGCTTTTGAAAACCTTAAATATTTGCTTAATTTTGATGAGGAAGGATACTCAGAGTAGCAAACAGGTTAGATCACAGGCCAGTCGCCAATTTACTTGGCAGCTGGCCTGGATCTAACTTGTTTGCATAAGCATGAAGCCGGTTCCAGCACTATAAGGGTTAAAAAAAAAATCCCTGAAACAAAATGAAATACAATGGACAAACACTCTTTCCAATAAACAATTTTACATTGACGAAAGATTCTTTCCTTACTTGAATTTATTCACTAAACTTTCAAGTGTTTACAAAGAATATGTTGAGTGTTAAACACTTTGTCCAATCCAAAAATGATTGTTTAAAAAGGTTTGATTGTAGAAATTAAACACTCAAAAATATACTTTGTGAAGGGACAGATTTCAGAAGGTCACTGATTGGTTCTGTTAATAATTTGAAATAGTTTGATGTGATGAAATGCCTTTTATGTTTAGACTTGATACATAGTGTTTGTTTGTATGATAGAAATTAATTTGATAGAACATGTCTTTTTACTCATAAGCCATCCTTTTTCCTGTATCTTTTCTCAAAGCCTTTCCTCTTGAAAGAGTCATTTTTTAAAAGATTCCCTACTTGTCAAAATTGTTTCTTCTTTTGTATTCGAAATGTATTCATTTACAAAAAAAAGATGAAATAGTGTTGGCTTGTGGGCAAAAACTTATGGTTATGTTAGAAAGCTTGAAATATTTTTATGAATGATTATACGACATAGGGCTTATTGAAATTAAATGCCGTTATTATTATTCCTTTGCATGAACCTCCCTTATGATCTAGTTTTCGCAATTTGCAGTGCCTCTTGCCAGATAAACATATTATTACTGTAAATGCAATGGTACAGAGACAGAATATCTGCCTCATTTGTCGAAAATTGGGAGGTTGCAAACTTGATACATGCCTTATCCCTTTCCCAAACAACAAATTTTTGACTGTCCAAAG
Organism: Cerastoderma edule; assembly: GCA_947846245.1. Lineage (NCBI taxonomy): Eukaryota > Metazoa > Mollusca > Bivalvia > Cardiida > Cardiidae > Cerastoderma > Cerastoderma edule. Next base: position 11,246,782 of record OX401416.1, on the reverse strand, counting down.
TTGAAAGAGTTTGCAGACGACATTATAAAATGTGATGAAATTGAAAAATATTCTTCAGATAGAACAGAAAACCTTGTGGGAAAAAGAAAAATTGCTTGTTACGAGCAATTTCTCCTTTTCCCACAATGTTTTCTAAAGTCGTCTGCAACACAGTGGTCAAATGTCATTATTGTTTGGGAAAGGGTTATAGACCAAAGATAGACATATGATAAAATGAAGGAGTAAATAGAAAAGACAATTTAAGGGTCAAGATAGGAAAGAACATTGTGGTTTCTAGCATCTGCAGCAGCTAAATTCTCACAGTGATCTGCTGCATTGATCTCTGCCACCACATATGTCACATGACCATCTGCTTAGAAATGAAATAGGCACTTAAAAGATGGCAGCAACGCTCCAAAAAATCATATTTTTCTACTTTCTTTGTTAAGAAAGGGAAAAATGTTTTAATGTAACTTGTCAGAAATCAACACAAGACATTAGTACTAAATTAACTACTTTATCCGGTAAAAACGTGAAAAAAGAACACCATTTGAATCCAATTCTGGATAAAAATCATGTGTTGGTAGTGATAGATGCTATGTAGCAAGGGGATATTACTGTGAGAAATTTGCTGCAGCAAACGTGATAAAGAAAGGTGTGGATTCAAGGTTTATAGGAAAAAGTCAGTTGATGTCATGACTGACATCTTTTTACCTGTGGCTTTGATACATGGCCATGATTGAGATGCAATTTAGCCCTTTCCCAAACGACAAATTTTTCACTGTCCCAAATTGAAAGTGTTTGCAGACGACATTTCAAAATTTGATGAAATTGAAAAAAAATCTACAGATAGGGCAGAAAACATTGTGGAAAAAGGAAGAATTGCTCATTAAGAGTAATTTCTCCTTTTCCCACAATGTTTTCCAGAGTCATCTGCAACAAAGTGGTCAAATGTCGTTATTGTTTGGGAAAGGGTTAAGCAACAATGAAAAATTAGTCTTCATGCTTCAATGTCATGAGAATGTGCATGCTTGAACACAAACTCCTCACTGCGGTTACTTCCCCTGCATTACACTAACCAATGCCTTCACATAAATTGTTGGGCTGAATTTCAGCTCATTTCAGAACTAACTTGAGTCATCTACATCCGGTCAGTTATACTGAACTTAATGTTTTAGTTCTTTTAATGTTTCATCCCCTTGTGACAATTTGCAAAGTATTTTATAGGGTCACAGAATGTAAATGATGGCAGTGGTTATTGTAATGAAAAATAAGTTGACTAGTGGGTTTAAAAGTTTGGCATGAAAATTGGTTTGGGTTTCCTTTGCTTCAAGTCAACTTTAGATTGTGTTTCCAAACAACAGTCAGATTAGTTTCAAGAGTTTACTCAGATAAGCTTTGGCGTGCAATAATCCAATGTAATATTTGATATGGTCAAAGTTTGGGGAGACTTTCAGCAAGCTCTCTTGATTCCGAGATAATTTGTAAATTAGTTTATACATGTATAAAGCACAATACCATCTAGGCCATATCGAGGGTTCAATGCACGACTATAGTAAGTGCTTCATGTTTGTGAAGCACTTAATTATAGTCTTGCATTGAACCCTCGATATGCTAATGGAGATATAAATAAGCCGGAATATATAGATCTATTACATCATGAAAACTTCTTTTTTTAAAACCTGAAGCAATCTAAGAAAGATATAATTTTACCAAAGAAAATGTGGGCCCGTGTAATATTTCCAGTTGTCACAATGGTTTCTATACAACAGTTGATAGAAGCTGATACTTAACATATTTTTATTAATATTGTCCTCAAATGAAGACATTCGTCGATATTTTTATTAATCTTAGTGTGTTTTATTTAACTGATTATTATGTTTTGGAAGTTAAATTTCTAGACATTATTTCTTTTATAAAAGTATCTAACCTTATAATTGTGCTTCAACTTTTGAGAAAAAAAGAACCAATGCCATTTAGCTAATATAGCTTTTTCTTGAACAAAAATGTTTATATTAGTAGTCTAAACTCCCAGAAATACAAAAAAAACTGTTTTTACTATTACCGTAATTTATTTTTGTTTATACATGTACAATGGTTCTAGAAATTCCGGCAAGACTTATTTCAAATATGTGAAGAACGTTAACTTTGAATTACATAAATGGCCACAATGTTACCAGATAGGCATTTTCTTTTTATGAAAGGATTGAAAAAAAAAAGCAATTTGCATTAATTAATGCTAATACATTTAATTCACGTATCAATTCATACTTGAATCGTGAAATTCATTCCAACTGATCAATTTTGTCAATGAAAAATAATGATATTTTGAAACATTTAATACAATTGTTGAATCAAATTTTACGTCTTGAAAGTGATTCTTTTTTTCATTTTTTCTTAATAGTTTCCCATAGCCCAAAGACCAGACGGAAAAAGCTGAATGCTCGCATGAAAAGTTTCTCTCTTGATACGCCTGATGTACCAAAGCAGCTTTTAGGAATTGATGAGACGACGAAAAAGAAAAGCAGTTCTTTCACAAACACCTGTTTTGGAGGTAATTATTTCAATCTTTTTATGCAGACATAGTAACATAAACAGTCAATATTGTACTGAACCCATTACCCTACATGGGAATTTGTACTGGCCTTAATTGAAGTCACCAGCCGACAACGATTACTGAGTATCAAGGAATGTTTTCTTTGCGATTCTAAGAAAAAAACATGACACAACAAGGGTTCAGTGAAGGACTAATAGTAAATGCTTCATTTTCATGACGCTTTTACTAAAGTAATATACAGAACCCTGGATAATGAAAATTCCTTTTTCTAAGCAGCTTCTCTTTTTGTATATTCTAGAATTTTCTGCAGCAGATTCTGTAACATGTGCAACTATGTAGTAAGGGGCTTAGCAACAAAACTTCCTGAATGTATCAACAGTTATAAAACTTTTGTCCATCTTAGTTCATGGTCCTTTCCCCTGCAACGGATTCAAGAACTGTGTTGGTGAGAAGACACGAAAGAAAAAGCACTGTTCATGAAGCTTTTTTTAGATATATTTATGAACGTGTAGATCATGTGCAGGAACATATTCATGTCCATGTCCATGAATATATTCATAAACATGTTCTTTAAATTGATGAACAATTGTGTTGATGAACAGCCATGTTTTGTTCATGTCTGTTCATGAAGTTCATGAACTTAGTTTTTGAATCGTTTGCCGGGTTGTCATACAACAAATCTTAAGCTGAACTCTCAACATGATATCCTGTAACAATCTGTTAGTTGGATCATAAACTGGTTCCCTGTTGTCTACTGGCTCCACTTTGTTCCACCATATAGACAACAGGCAGCCTAAATATTCTGGTCAGAATGCATTGTTCCAAAATACTACAACAACAAGAAACACATGGTTGTTTACCTTGAATCATTGTTTTGCAATTTTTAAGGCAGACAGCCCTTTATCAGACTTTAATTATCAACTGATTTGTATGAAATGTTTGTTAAAATTCCTATGTCAAATCAATATTTCTGTGAAGGAAACTTCGTATCACAGCCGACCATTCGTTTGAACTGGCAAACGTTAATCTCTAAGGACAGTATGTTGTTTTCATTCCTTCCTTTACCATCCAGTGTTTTGCCTGGTAGATTTGTACCATACTGGTCCCTATATTCTATAGATAGGAGACTGGTCCTCAATCTAGTTTACTTATAGGCAACATTCATTTCAGGTTTTGTTTGGTTGCTTAAAACAAGATTGACTATTAACCAATAAACATTTTGGCATCCAATGGCTTTATTCAAACTTCCTTTTGCAAATTTTGTGTTTTTGCTGATTTATCAAACTATAAATTTTCCCAAAGCATCTTGTTTTGTCGTAGAAACTGACATTTTCTTTAAATTAATGAACAAGGTCAAGAACTGCTTTGTGTTCATGAACAGCCATCTGTCATTCATGAAGTTCATGAACAAATTATTGAATCCTTCACAAGAAAGGGCTAAAAAGCAAATTTAAGTTTCTATCTCAAATTATCTTTAATTGAAATCAATTAAAACCCATTAGAATTTAAGATGTTGTCATGGAATATTAAGTTTCAATCTAGCACATATTTTACAAAGAGAAATAAATCCCATTATTTCCGAGTTTGTCCATAGACAGAGCAATGTGGTTAGATTTTACCCGGGTGGGGAAATACGTGACCAATGCTGAACACTCAACAGAGAAACCGCAGTCCAAGACCGACTGATTAAGACATGCTCCTGCGGCAACTGAGATTTCTCTGGTGTTAGTCATTACCCTGTTGAAAACTATACATAACCATATACAATCAGAACCAGAATGTTGATGCTCAACTTGTGCAGGCTACATACTGTGGCTATCATTGTCAAAAGTAGGTGAAAAAAGTAAAAATACCAGGGTGATGCCATCTTACTAGGACATAAGATTATAAACATTGGTCGTGTGATTCCCCCACCAGTTGGTTAGATATTTCCTAGATAGATATGATCTTTGAATTATATGCAAGATGATTTTTGAAACATGCCCAATTGTAACAAGAACCATTGTATCATTCTTAGATGTTTTAAGTAATTACTGTGTAATGCCTGGCTTTAATTGCTACGCCTGCTGCAGAAATCACTGTGACAACAGGACAAATTGCTCCAAATGATGAGATTTTGTTTGTCAAATTGTTTCTAACATAAATAAATATTTTTTTCTTCTGTTTATTTGTTCCCTTCTATTTCTTTCAACTTGGACCAGATTGAAAGTTATTGGTTAGTTAATTGAAAGCTTTGTGACAAAAGGAGCTGATGAAATCGAAATGACTCAATACTCAGTTTGGCTAAATATTTTCAAATCTCATCTGCATCTGTTAGCTTTAGATGATATAGAGTTAAACCTCTCAACTTCTGTCTTTCCTTTAGCTCCAACTTCCTTAGGTATGTATGTTGTCTTTCTTTACCCTTCATTTTTGGTTCAAATTACTTTCCTTTCCAATATCATTTTATTTCAATTATGGCTAGAACTATGTTTGTCAATCTACACTTGACAAGAACAGGTTCAGGGTCAGGTATTTCACTGCTTTGTTACAGCCAATCTTGAAATAAAAACTTTAAAACTTATATTTTATTTGAAATATGTTGCATTGTATTACCAATTTTGAGGTAACTTGTTATGAAATAAGTAACCAAGGGGAACCTTGCTAAGAATGACTTATCATCTTTAAAGTGACTGTTTTGAAGCAAACTTTCAAGAGGAACCCAGTTCAGAATAAACTGACTCATGTTGATTAAAACCCAGGTAACCAAAATACTTTCTGTTATTTCCGAATGTGTTTATTCCATCTTCTATGTACTCTCTACCAATTATGTCACAGATAAGAGTGTCTACCTGATCTATAGATGGTCTCTTCATCAATACAGCCACCTGAGTTGCATTGTAATAAACAACTTTGGAACAATAATTCCGTATGTCAAAACCATAATGTATGGTAAATATATAAAGCTAATGTGCACTATTGTAATGTGACATTTCAATCAAAGCATCTTGGAGAGATAATTCCAATGATGTGTTACTTTGAAATATTGCTTCTCTTATTATTGAAATCAAAAGGAATGCTATTTTGAATTTAAGTTTTAGCGTAAAATGTTTAGTAAAACTGTACCCTGGTCTATGGAAAGTCTTTTAGCAATACCAATGCCAGTATTGTTGAAAATTTTGAAATCTTTAGTTTACTTAAGTACCTTTATCATACTCAGCTGAGTAAGATAGAGGAGCCGTGTTCTTGACTTCTCTTTCTGAGCATTAATTACAATACTTGATTCAGCTTTTAGTTTGACTCAAAACTATTTCTTACAAACTTCAGCTTGAGCAAGGAAGTTAGTTGATTATGAGATAATTTCTAGATCACTACTAAACTTTGATGCTTATACTTATACCCAAAGTTGAGTAAGTCACTTGAGTTTAAGCAAGATATTATTCTAAAGTATGTTGCGAGAACACAGGCCCTTATGTGTATCCAGGGAAATGGTCTATATCTAAGAAATTGTTGAAAAGGTCATCAAATCATAACTACTGTACTTGTCATTACACTGGGAGACTGTGTTAAATTGAATCAGTTCATTATACCATTTATTAGAACTCCCTATATTCCTTTTTTCCTTAAGCCCAATCCTCCTTAGGTATGTACAAGCCTCACATTTGTTATCGTCCCATTTTTTATAATTATTTTTTCCCTCCATATTTTGCATGTTTCCAAGCCTCAAACCAAACATTTTGAAAGAAGGCCCTCTTTCTTAATACAACTATTTTGTTTAGCTTAAAGTTTTTACAGCAATGTCTCAATGATGTTTATTAAGTACGAAAACAGAGCTCATGAACACTTGGCTGTTCTTAACTTGTTCATGAATTTCAAGAAATGTTCATGAACATCAAGAACAAGTTCATGATTGTTATAACTCATGAACCTTAATTTACTTGATGTTCATGAACCTATTTTTGAATTTCATGAAAGGTTCTGTGTTCATGAGTGGTCATTTAAAGTTTATGAATGTTCATGAAGTTCATCAATAAGTAATTGAATCTTTCACAGGGGAATCACTTGTCATTTGAAAACTTTCCCTTTTTATCCCAATGTTTTTTAAGTCTCTAAGAAATTCTTTACTATTGTTTAATCTTACATTGGACCAGCATTATGAACAAACAAATTGTTGATTTGATATGTATATATTTTTGATTAATTTTGATTTAGATTTAATTTATTTAAAAATGTATTCAACATGTTAAATGGTTTAGATAACTTATGAACAAAATGAAATTTGAATTGACACTTTTTTGATTGAATTATTTTGCTTCAATTCTTTTTTATTTTTTCATATTGATATTACCAATAAGTATTTAATTGATGCCTTTTTTAGTCTTAGAAACCATTGAATTTCTGAGTAGTAAAGGCCTTATCCTTTTACCCTATTCCTTGTAATTTGTGACTCTCAACTTAGATATTTATATTACATATAGTCACATTGTCTAACAGAAGAATTAGGTAGATTTCAATGAAAGCATGATTAAGACATCTGTCACCGTAGTATAATTGAGACAATGGTAAATCAGATTATAAAGCCCATAGAAATTAAGGTTACACGTATTTCAAATTCATTAAACTTTTTCACCATTTACGGAATCATGGGACAGTTCCAAATTGAAAGCAGCTGCAGACAAATAAATGCTTTTAACATGTCTATTGAAATTTTCGTACACACCATTTGGCAAAGAGAGCATTTTCTTTGCTTTGTGGATAACTTCTTGAGTATCTCCATCTTCGTAAGTTACACAATAAATATACATTTTACAAAGAGTGTTCAGTGCAAGATATAAGTTAAGAACTCACCATAGTCTTGTATTGTACCCTCAAAATGTGAAAACGGTTTGAGAGTTACTTGTATGTTTCCATTTTATTCAACAGTGTATGACATTTGGAGTAGACAGAGATGTAAGTTTATTCGTCAGGTCAGACATATTAAAGTGGCCTGATTGTAAATAGAACCTACATATAATCAGAGACTAAACCAATAGTAATGATATGATTGTGATAAGCAATAACACCACCTCTTATATATAATTAGCACACAGTCCTATTCAGAATATGTATCGGTTTCCCTGCAGCAGATGACATTTGTAAATGACATCAAATCTTATCTTCTTTTCGAAAATAGTTGGACTTTAACTTGATAGAAAAAGAATTCTCTTTGGGGTTTACATTTTTGTGTTTGTTTCATGTGAAGTCACAAAGTGTATGTGTTAGCCTTATGTATCTAAGTATTCTCGTTTGAGATGACATCTGGTTAAACAAAGGTCAAACACCAGAAGCAATTATGGCATATGAATTATTGGCCAGAAAGCCAGTCATAGACAATGTAATACGGGCCTAGATTAAAGGAACAATGATGAATGAAATGTAGAAAAATTATATTTAACAGCCCAAAACAGATATTTATGATATGCAAAATATTTTTTTGTAAAGTATGATTTTTTGTCAAGAGTCATCAAGAGTCCTACCCTGTCTCCTATGGTAACCTAACCCAGTAGTTTATGACCAAATCCTACATTGTGGGTAGGCATTTGGAGCTAATTTTAATGGAGACATTTCTAATGAATGCCTACAAGAAAGGTGCTTGATAAGTAAAAAAGTAGCTAGACGTTAAGTAACAATCACACATACCTATTCGTTTTTGTAAAGTTAACTTGTACAGTATTTTGTCAAGTATGCATGTCAATAAATATAGCAGCTTTTTAAAACCTTTGAAATGAATTGTATGGCTTATAGTCTGTATGCTTCCAAACTTTTCTGAATGGAGATAATGTTTTTATGTGAGTAGAAAGAAGATTGTGATCCTTTAATTGTACTTAATGCTGGTTTCAAGAATCACAAAGGTAAATGAACCAATTAAGCAAATGAATAGGAAATATATGCAAAGGTGTTAACTTCAACTTGAAACATCAAATTCATAGCAATTGATGCCAGCAAATCTGACTAACAGCTTCTTAAGTGATATATTCATGACTGTATTGACCTCATCTTCTTGGAATAATTTTTGAATACCGTTACTTTTTTTTTACAATTTGGTTCATCAAATGATTCAACTTGAGTTAAAGCATATTCTGTTTTCTTCATCAAGAACTTTGGTACTGACACATACCTATAGTGCCTAGAAAGGCAATGTTGGACTGCAAGAGGGTTTATACTTGTCTGTAGGACTTGCTACTGCTTAATTCTTTATGATGGTCTGTTATTGACTTATTTAGCATACTGTTAGACTGTATAATGGTTTATAGTCATCTTTTAATATGAATACAAATTGCCCAGTATCTTGATTGTTAGATTACATAATTGTTCATGAAAATCTGTAAATTGAATAATTGACCGAGTCTGTTTACTGTTAGACTGCGTGATATTGTCCATATATTCTGCTATATGAATATGACTGTTAGAAAGCATAATTGGTGATAAGCTTTGGTTATATGAATATGGCTTAAACTGCCTGACTGCCTTCTTGTTTATAATCATCTGCATAATTGCTAATGATTGTCAGTCATCTGTGTGCATTTGTTATTTGTTCAAAAATGTAAAACAATCCTAAAAAAGTATAAACTATTACTTAATACTTCCTCGCTTTAAGCATCCAATTCAGAAATCAATAGAAACCATCTTGACTAAAGGATGAATTGCACCTGATGAACTTTTTTCTCCTTTTGTCACAAATGTTTACTGATTCGCCCAAGATATATTCTTTTCTTGATATTCTTGTCATCTGTAATGTTGCTTACAATTTTTGCAAAGTGACAAATTCCCATTTGTGTTAAAATCTGTTATTGTCACTTTGGAAATTTGAAAGTGTTATATGCAGAAACAGTCCAATACCCAGTTTTATTGCGCCATGGTATACTGCTTTCCCAAGACTGTCTATGTAGCCCAAAACCCAATATGGGAATGAATGATTGGTCCAAATTGAAAGCAACAGCTGATAACAATTAAAAACAAGAAACCATAAAAACAAAAGGAGAAATTACTTGTTGTAAGTTAACGACCTTGACCACTTGGAGGTCCAGGAACAATATTTAGCTTTAATAAATTATTTTTTAACTGCAAAATAGATATTTAGTAGTTTGATATTTCCTGTAAGTGAACTGATAAGTACGTTTTAACAAAAACAAAAAAATATTTTTGATAATAATGATAAATTGATACAAAGTATTTTTTAGGATTTTATAAATTGTTTTCCAGACATCAAACAATTTAACTATAAAATCATGAATTAATTGTTCCACTATTCTACAGGTCGAGAGAGTCCAGAAGAGAAAGCTGTTCAGGCCTTTTCCGCTGCTGCACTCCGTAAGAAGTTTGCCTTTGGTAAGGCAAGTTCCCTAGAAATGGACGATAAAAAACACAGAAGTTATAGTCCATCGCCAAAACAATCACCGGTAAGATCTCTTAGATAATGTTTAACGGTTTGAAAAGCAAGAATAGATGGCCACTTCTATAATTAAATGAAAAAGTAATGTTTTTTGTGTGTGATATTTTCTTTAGATTATTGCAACACTAAATAGAAGTTATTAGATGCAGGCAATATCTCCTAATGTGGTAGTGGTTTCTCAAATTATCACAAGTGTTATAGAATTTTTATTTAGGAGTACCATTGCGAACCCTAATGATTTGTTAAGCTCTGAACCACTCCTTATTTTTTTATGATTAATTCATAAAGGTTTCAATGTAAAACTAATAGACTATGTATTTGGGATACATTATACATTATTAAAGATATGACTTGGAGTACAATATTTTTTAAGATATAATTATAGTTTTTGTATTTCCCACACCTTAGAAAAGTGTTCAATTTTCTTTTTTTTATATCTGAATGGGACACAATTTTCTTTTCTTATAAACTCTAAAAGTTCTTAATGAAAGAAATGAAAATGACAGCTCTTGAAAAAAAACATGATGAAGGTCTGATTCAAACTCATACGAGCAAATGCAAGATTCCATCTCATAGACTTATTTAGTGACAGATTCAATTCCCTATTGAAGTTGCTGTATTTATGAATGAATGCAGTTTTAAGGCGCAATGACAGGTCATTTAGCACACATTATGATGATGCAGATAAATGCATAATGAACTTTTTTCTGGCTAAAATGTGTTAAAATTGTTAAATAAATAGTCAGAAATGAGTGAATACAGGTTTTAATAAAGAATCAAACAAGTTGTTAAAGAAATGACATGGCCTAGTTGAACAATAGATTTGCCAAGAAAAAAAAAAGGAAGAGACAAATCAAACAATTAAGATATTGCAGATAAAAAGAAAAGGACTGCTACTCCAACTGGTATTGTTTTCCACTGACATAACATATTAGCAATAACACCTTGCACATGGTATGGGTATCTTGTATCATTTTGCCAATTGGTTTTTACTCGAACAGCAAGAGGGATTTATGGTTGCCAAAATGCCAAATGGCTCACCATTTTTTTTTTTTTTTTACTTTATTCACCTAATATCTGCAATATTTATCATTGTAAATTACCACCAACATCCATATCCCTTATATCTTCACAAGGTCTCGTTATATTGAGATTATGTTATTGTTTTAATAGGGAAATATCATTTACAACCCCTTAATCATCAGTTTTTCAACATCTTCACAACTTCATTATAATTACAAATTCTTATGCATTGCACTAGCTGTCACAATCAATCTCAAAATATTGAATTATCAGTCTATTATGATGAACTTAGATTCAAAGCCTAATGTAATTCCTCACAGACACCTCAATCATAACACTCTGGTGAAAGATTATCTTTATTTTTCACAGAAAATGAATATCTACATTGCTTTTATGAAAGGGTTGTAAACTTAATATTGATAAAAAAAAGGATATTTGACTGTACACTTGTACTTCTGTGAAAAGGATTGAATCATGCATGAGTGGGCTATGGTTTATCTTTATTTATTAATTCAATTATCTATTTATATGAATTTTACATCACATCAACATTGCATTACATTTATTTCATCATATTGCAATGCCCAAATCTTAATGATGAAGGAAAACATATTGGTGCCAAAATCAATTGTCTGTATTGCCCACCTTGTGCAGAGGCATCCATGGACAGGTGAATTTTCACTTGAATTAACTATAAAACCATAAAATGCACAAGTGCAGAAAGAATTTGCATTTACAGACCAGTAGATCAAAATCAGAATATTGCCCCTGAAACATCATACTTAACTGTTATAAAGGTAGTCAATCCAGGTAGTACCATGGGCATTTAGTGTGTCAGTCAGGAGACTGTCTCTAGTGCAAATCAAAATCCCTCTGCAATGATCAGAGAAATAAACTCTGAAAATCTTACAACAGTATTAGGCTATGAAATAATTAAAAAAACAGTCCATTCTGTTATCCTTTTTTTAAAGACTTAAACCTGTACCTTCACAGATGTGAAGATTTTATTTTTAAAAACTATACAAAAGCCAAATTGTTGTATAAAACACACTAGCTAAAAGTCATTTGAAGTAAACATTACTAGAATTTGAGTATTTAGACATTGTGAATGAAAATTTAGTAAAATCCAAAAATATTGCAACAGTATTGAGATCCACTGCTTACTGGCTGGATATGCTCATAGATATTGACATCCTCTAGGTTTATTTTTCATTCAAAAGATATTTTTCATTTTACATTATGCCACAATACAAACAGTGTATTATTTTGCAGCATTTTATTTTGACTTTCAAACTTCTTTTAATTAGGTGAACATGCAACTTCAAGTCTTCATCAGACTATTCTAAAGAATACCAAAAAAGAGGTTTTTATCATAACTTGGGTTAAATGCTCCCACTAATCTTGACAATTGTGCACATTTCTATCAACAGAAATCTCAGAGAAAGGAGAAGCAGAACTTATTTGTGGCACTATACAATTTTAAAGCGAAAGAAAAGGATGACATGGACTTGAGGTAGGTGACCTTATAGATGAGAATAACAAGGAGATAACTCCTCTACTCCCATTTTGTCTACGATTTAACATTAATTCATTAATTAGCATTTGGTCTTGTCTTTTTTGGGCACAATTCCCTTTTCGTCATGTATTTTAGTCTGTTCATATTAATTGAAAAAATAGTTCATTTTATATCTTTTTCCACTAATTTTCATTATCTTTGCAATTCAACTGGAAAACAGGCAGACCAACCCCTAAAATGAATCTATTTCAAGAAGATAACTTCAATCTTTTCTGAATAAGTAAAACATGGAAGCTTCCAAAGCATGGAATCTTCAAATTTCCCGTTGAGTAAAAGCCAGAATTGGTATCTTTGACATTACAATCCAGATACACACTTAAATATCCAAAATGCTTGTATTAGATATTTTCTTGCTAATGATTGTCTTATCAATCAGCATGATATTTTTTTAAGAGACTTTTTTTATATCCTGTCACTAGTGCAATTTTCTGACCAATAAATGAACAAATGACATCACTTGTAGGTAGTTAAGGCCTAGTTTTCCTTTCTTCATCATGCTCTGAAATATTATTCAGGTCATTTATTAATTATTTGCTGTTGTATTTTCAGGGCTGGCTGGAGAGTAAATGTGACAGATAGTTCTAAGAAAGATTGGTGGAAGGTAAGAATCATATGCATATGCAACCTATAAACTACCGAGCTACCTGCAAAGAGAGCTTATGCAAATGATTAAACATTGACCAAATTTCCACATTTGTGAAACACATACTATAGTCTTGCACTGAGCCCTTGATTGGAACTCGGACCAGCAAGATGTGAAAAGTGTATAAAACAGACTCATGCTATAAAGATATGCTTCAGCATTACTTTTTAAGAATCATAATCTAACAGATTCTTTTTTATGTTATTGTATGTAACATTTATAACAAAAGGACATGTTACTTATTATAATACAATTCATCATGAGGCCACAAAGGTTTATAAAAGCTTCTGCATTAGATGCAGCAATGTATATTGGGTACAATCATTGCAAAGCAATGTTTAAGATTTCATTATGGAATAGTCACTGGAATATCTACTTTAACAGGCAGGGAAATCATATTGATTAATGTTAAAGATCTTATGTCTGAACAAGACGGCAGGGCTAATGACAGAACATGTTTTTTTGCTTTTTTCACTTACTTTTGACAAAGATTGCATTTTCGTGTATCCTGCATGAGATGACCATCAATTTTCTGTTTTGGTGGTAGAGTAAAACCTCTCTAAAGTGGTCACTCTTTAAACAGGTATGGATAATTATACAGGCAGATGGTTGCTTAATGCAGTATGAAAGGTATGCAAAAATCTCCAGGCGGAGCTTTTTGCATTACTTTCAACCTACATTAAGCAGTCACCTGTCTTAAATTGCTAAACTGAATTGCGTTTTTGATGACCGCTATAGGCAGGTTTGACTGTTTATGAAAACCCATACTTTATTACGGCATTGTAACGACTAACGCTTGGCAGAGATTTCGCATTCAAAGACTGACTGTATTAGACATACCTGTCGACTGCGATTTCCCTGCCCAGTGTTAGACCTAAAGCTGTTATAAAGCATAGGTTATCATATATCACTAGAACCGAGAACTGTGCACAAAGGGGCTATCATAGGCAAAAGTAGGTGAAAAAAGCAAAAATACCTCGATGCAGCCATTTTGTTTGTATATAAGATCGTAACATTGGTCACATGATTACCCTGCCTGAATAGTAGATGAAAGTAAATGCAACAATGAAGTATTCTGTGTTTCAGGGTAAAAGCCATGGAAAGATGGGCTTCTTTCCTGCAGCCTATGTTATACCTATACAGCCCGACCAGAGAGTATTTCAGCTTCTACAGCCAGTCAGCCTATCAGATGGGAATTACGCTGTCAAATTTCATAAAGACCAGGTAAGTTTGTAAAGATTTAATCCTTATAGTGCTGGAACCGACTTAATGCTTTTGCAAAACGGCTATAACCAGGCCAGCCACCAAATAAATTGGTGGCTGGCCTGTGATCTATCTTGTTTGCTACTCTTGTTATCTTTCCTCATCAAAATTAAACTGATAGCTAAGGTTTTGGAAAGCAGACAACACAAAAATTTATTTTTAGAAAATTACCCAGTATTTTAAGGGTTAATGGGGAATCTATGTGTCTTATTTTTGGGCAGGGCAGGAGAAATATTGCATTAACATAATTATGTCCATTTATATTGTGATAAAGAAAAAGAGCCTCTGTGTTATTTGCTTAGTTTTTGATTTGGCTTTTACTTTTGTATCATTAGTTTAAACTTATCTATTTTACATCAATTGTGAAACTCGATTCTTATTCCTGGAAACACAACTACTTGCACCAATGTGGATTGATTAAAGGTTGCTTGTGTCCCAAGGCGGACAATCAACCTCCTGGACTACTGCCTTTTATCGGGGTTGGGGTACTTCATTGACAGGTTTAAAATCATATAGTGATGCCGTCATCATAAGTGATACAGTAAGACTCCATGGTTGTTTATCAGGGCTGATATATCATCATTCTTTTAGTAAGACAAGAGTCTACCTCCCATTAAATATATTGTGTCAGCTGTACAGGTATTTGAATTAGATTGCAATATCCAGCTCATAAATAGGGGTTGAAGACACATTACTTAAAGTTCAATTCATTTTCCATTCAAAGTCACTCTTGATACCTCTTCTTATGAAAATCCATGATTATTACAATATGGAGACAACTCTTTAAAAGAAAGAGGCTAGTAATTAATGTTGTGCATTTTCATGATATTAGAGTGTTCAAGAATGTATGTAAAAGTTAATAATCATGAGAGTTAATATAAGTTGTTCTCTAGTTTAGAATATAAAGTCTGGTCCAAATGCCTGCCAAATTTCTTTGCAGCACATTGTATTTTGTATAATCCATTGTCATAATAGGAATAAATAATTTTTATAAGCAGTTTCTCTTTTTATCACAATGGTTTCATGAGTATTTGTCTTTATTCCAGGTTGTGTTCCAAGTAGGGGATGAAACTGATGGTATGTTGCTTGTGAAAGCGGCGAATAACAGACAGGCTATGTGTCCGATGTCATACTTACAAGAGTTGTGATGTTAACTGTTGTTTTATAGGTTGATTGTATTTACATTCTTGTAGGTTGATATAGTGCAGACAAATTCACCTGACGTTGACTTTTATGCAAGAATAAATTAGAGTGGAATGACTCTGTATAAATCAATAGTCTCCAAGGGACCTTGCATTGTCCGGATTGTTTGAGAATTTCCAGGAATCTTATTACAATGTGTGTTCTCATGAAAATAATTGAATGACAGTTCTGAAGGTGTATATAGAAACCCAACATAGTGTGAAATTGTGATAATAGAGGTCATCAACGTCAGGTGAATTAATTCGCACTTTTCCAGTTGTGCATCATTTGCTGATAGGATTTCAAAGGTTTTATTAGTGACTATTGCAGGAGCTTTGCTTTTGTGAAGAGCTTGCTATAGTCTAGCATTTTACCCTTGATTTGTGCTCTATTGGTTGATAACATTTGTGGTAGTCATAAACAAAGATAGTAGTCAGTAATTTTGGAAATACCTTTAAGGAGGCCAACATAATGGGAGTAATCCAAATAAAAACAAAAACAATTTATATTTTTGTAAGAACCTCAATTTCTCCATTTGCCACAGTGGGTTCTTAATTAGGTCTTTTACTGTTTATGCATCATGGAACATCAGCTGTAAGAATGGATCAATCTTAAATTGACAAAATTCGATTTGTGTTTAAACATGTCCTTGTTTGATGTTGGATTTTCACAGATATAATAATGGATTTTTAAATGAACCTGTGCTGAAATTATGAAACAAGAATATAAGACATAACAGTATGGTAAATTTGCTTATGATAAAATTCTTTTTTGTTTTACTATTACTAATTTCGGTCCACTGTAGAGATTTAAAAAGATTTGTGCACTAGGCCAAAATGTTGATTTCTGCCAGCAATAGAGCATAACATGCATGTGGGTGTTTGGGAAAACCAAAAACAAGGATTTCATCTGAAAGCAGGAACTTCATCTGAAAACAATATTGTTGTACTTATAGACTGGTATTTACTTGTTTTACATTATAAAGCAAAAAAGTTGCATTATTTGACAAAGTTTTAGGCAAGATTTTTGTCTTATAGTTTATTTTCAGCTTCATGTACTTCTGTTTTCATTATTATCATTTGACCATACACTTTTACTTTTTTGCTAAATAATTGCTTATGGTTTTCCCAAATACAGCATGCATTCTAAGGGTATGATGATCTCAGAGGTGACTAAATGTTATATATGTATCATATACATACCTAAAAGGTGATTGTTTTATATTACTAGTTTTCCTGTTTTAAAAACCAAGCTCTTAACTTTTGGAATATGGATGATGTAATTTATTTGAATGATTGAGTAATCTTATAAATGTTAAGCCCATTGCACAAAAGTGTTCGCTTAGCACATTCGCACATAATAAGGGAGTTTTCACCTAGTTCAATATGGAAGCAATATCAAACACCAACAAGTACTATAACAAACTTCATTTTCCTAATGATGCTGGGTAGAAACAATTAAGACTTAAAGGATAAGTTCCTCAATATGAGCAATGGAGCCTTTTGTCAGAGAGGTTTCCAAAATCATATGCGTCAATAATGGTAAAGTGTGGTATTTTGAAATAAGGGGTTTAACATAAGAACAACATATGGCTAAAAGAATTATTCAACCCTTTACCAAATGCCAACTTTTCGACTGTCCCAAATTGAAAGAATTTGGAGACGAAATTTCAAAACGTTTTGGAATTGAAAAATAATCTTCCTAAAGGGCAGAAAACATTTGGGGAAAAGGAGAAATTGCTTGTGAAGAGGAATTTCTTCTTTTCCTACAAGGTCTACCAATGTCTTCTGCAACAAACTGGTCAAATGTTATTATCGATCTTTAATGGGTTAAACAAACATACAGAATATGGCTGGAGAAGTCATTTAAGAAATATAGGTAAATAAGCATTCAGATGGTGTTGTGAAGTTGAAAAGTCGCTTACTTTTTGTTTTATTTCATTTATATTTCATATTGAAAGCTTGGTCTCTCTAGCTGCATACCTCCATTGTGGTATATTATTTCATGGGCATTCATATTGGATCAGAGCTGTTATTTGGAAATATGTTTCATGTTTTTGTATTGTGAGATGAACAAATCACTACTATTTACCTAGCCTGATATTTTCAACACCACTTGTAGTGGTGCCATGACTATAGATTTCCAGAAATTTAGGCTAGCACTTTCCCAAACAACAAATTTTCGACTGTATGAATTGAAAGAGATTGCAGACGACATTTCAAAATGTGATAAATTGGAAAATAATCTTCTGATAGGGTAGAAAACATTGTGGGAAAAGGAAAAATTGCTCATTACGAGCAATTCCTCCTTTTCCCACAATGTTTTCTAAAGTCGTCTGCAACAAAGTGGTCAATTGTCGTTATTGTTTGGGAAAGGGTTAAGGAAGCAGAATCTCATGGTATTACAATGACTTTGATTGTTTAATATTGGAGAGTGGTTTATGTTTGTATACATAAGATGCTTTCAATTTTAACACATATTAACAATTACTTGGTATTGTTTTAAAGGAAAAAGGGATATTTTGTGCTTTTTATGAATTTGATTGCCTCTAGCTGTTATTGTCTGTTTTCAAAGGGAGAATACTGTTAATGTGTAAATGGCTTTGTGAAATTACATAGAAATCCATATTGAACTTTGTTGTGATGTACATGATTAATATACTCTTTATAAGACTATATTTAGACAGACAGACAGACGGACACAACGGACAGACAGACAGACAGATATTATGTTGACTTTACATTATTTTGTAAACATCTTGTTTAAAACAATGATGTGTTGTACTAGAAAAGGTCAATGAAACTTTTCTGATTCTATGAACAAGATTGACCATATTCACGCCATTTCAACCTTAGTGAAGTGACAACTGCCTAGATTTAATTTGCAGAATTTGAAGATATTGTCTTCAAAGATAGGTTTGTGAATTATGAGATCATCATTCTTTATTCACAATGCTTGTGTTGAAGTGAAAGTGATAGAATGATGGTTGATATTAGGGCTGACTAGATCCTTGTGTAAAGTTTGTTGTTTCTTTCTCTCATGTCGTTGATTATCAAAGACTGTTAATTATTGTTGGTGTTTTATTGAATAGTTATATGTTAAAGACTTTGTTGAAATAATTGATATTGAATATTTGATATGTTAAGCATTTAAAAGAATCATCATCCATGATTGGATGTTTATGGATAATAAAAGAGACATGTCAATAAAAGAGGTGATTGATTGATTAAACATATTTCTGGAGTTTTACACAGAATAATCAATAAATGGACGAAATGTTGTAAAAGAATGATTCAGATATTGTAAAACAATAACTTTTTTCAAATTGAGCTTTGTCTACATGTTTTGATGAGAGTCTGCTGCAGAACGTCTGCTTTAGCACACGCATATATTATATATAAGTTACGAATGAGTATCCTGTTGTTCCCTAAACAAAATGACATTGAATGTGTTATTGCCACATCATGACCAATGGTCTCCTATGATTATGATTGCCTTTTAAGTCTATATGTTTTAATATATACCCGATTTGCAATCATTTATCATTGTTATATTTAACACATTACCACTTAACACCACATTTTGCATCTTGCAGCAGACGACTTTCAAAAAGCATTGTGGCAAAAGGAGAAATGCTTGTCACAAGCAATTTCTCCTTTTGCCACAATGCTTTTTCAATCTATTCACATATCACAACAGCAGAAATGAAAGGTTTTTCAAATGTTAACAAAGCTTTTTTAAAATCATCTGTTTCCAGTAAACAATTCCGTCTGCAGGTGGTAAAGGGTTAACATGTATTTGTTATGTTTTTGTAATTTTACCCTGTCACTACCACGAAATGTGAGCTTTTTAGGTTGAAACATGACCAGTCTATCCATCTCATAGTTTGCCAACACTGTATTTCACCCTGGAGTATGTGATATCTTTTATTTCTTGGTATGTATGTTCACCATCATTGTACAATCTGTCATGCAAAAAAGTTGCTATAATATCTTCAATCCAGAGTGGGAAATGTAATCTTGACATCTTCAATTCAGAGAGAAGACAAAAGTAGACCTAATATCTTCAATTCAGAGGGGGAAAAGTAGCTTCAATTCAGAGGGGGAAAGTAGTCTAAATATTTTCAATTCAGAGGGAAGGAAAAAAAAAACTCAATATCTTCAATTCCAAGGGAAGAGTAGCCTTTTGGATGTTCCTGTGTTTTACAAAGGTTACATTTAAGAAGGATATCAAAATGTATATCAGGTTTCATAATAAAGGAAAAGGAAGAATGTGACCATTGTCAAAGTGTAAAGTATGTCCATGCTTGAGATATTCAGCCACCATATTTAAGCTTGGTAATTTTCATGAAACAATTTAATCTATCACTGCCTGATAAAAATGATTGTTTCGTCTGATATACTGGGGATCAATCATTGGAAGAAATTTTAAATATCTCGAGTCTGTATACATTGAATAATGGTTTCTTCAGAGCCAAAAACATTGTAAAGGCATACCGATCCAACTGTTCACCCTAAGATACGTTTACACCTTTGCATTCAAAAGTTTTTTTCCATGAAATATTGTACAACAAAACATAACCTTCACATTCTTACAATGGCATTTTACTTTTACTTGCAAAATTTCTCATGGTAGCACAAGCAGCTTTATGGAATTTCTTACCGTGTTTGGTTTCCTTAAGGATTTGCTACAAGGGGGATATATGATTAATGTCCATATTTATATTGATGGAGCAACAGGTTTTAACAGTTTTAAACGTTTTCATAAGACACTTCTCATGGTATGTTTGTCCCAAACTATAAAATATTGTAGTTGATGGTTGAATCGAATTCAGATTTCAAGATTTTTCTCTCTATGGCTTTATATTTATGAGACGGAAGAAATGTTCATTTGGGCGTTTTTTCCATTTCTAGTTAATACCTTACCCAACAATTACAAGCACATTTCTTGTTTTATTGGACTTTGTCATTGGCCAAAGACCTGATATCTAACCTGATGTAGTTAGGTCTTTGGGTTGGCGAATGAAAACAATAGTCTTGTTAGATGTACCACGTATATAAGATATCCCTCCTAGATGGCATAGAAGTATACTTCTTCTTGTTAATATGTAATTATAAATAAGTAGTTTGTGCTACTTTTGTTCATAGATTGTCAAAAAGGTTATGTTGGCACAATGTTGTTAAATAAAGTGATGACAATTATTTAATCACAGGGTTGTTTGTCATTACAATATATCCTCTTAACCAAACCTAACATTTCCTATTTAGATATATGCATACATGAAGGTATGTAAAAGGTGTGTAAAAACATCAGCATAACTTAAACATGAAAGCCAACCAGAAATAATCCAGTTTTGCCAGTTTGATCATTCAGATTGCCTGAGTCATCACCTCTGACCTGGACAAGTGATACACCAATTTTTTAAATTGGCCATTCAGAATTTGTTATTTTAAATATGTAAACAGACATATTGTTGTTAAACACGATAGATTTGGAGACAACTATATTTCAAGCACAAAATAATTTATGTTAAAAAAGTTTATTAAATAGGGTCTCACAGCATTCATAGATTAATTTTCATGACTTTCATTTACATAATAAATGATCTCAAACTCCATATATTTTTTCAATAGTTCATCTTTACTCATATCGCTACATGTGTCTAAGTTTATTTGGCCATGCTTCCAAGGTATTCTTCTTGTACAAAACGAAAAATGAAATACATTCGCAACGCCATATATCCAATCTGCCGCATATGGAAATAAATAACAGCAAACAAAAGATGCATATATTTAGAGGGTCTTGTGTTTGAAGGCAGCTGTCTGTGTTATCTTCTGTCGCAGATAATATGCGACTACTAACATAAGCCACGTGATAGGTTTACCCATGTTGTCATAGACAGGGCACATGTATCGTGTCCAATTTCCTTAATATCTGTGGGAAACGAACAATAACTCTGCAAAGTAGGTTGGTATCATACTGTCAAATTAAAGTAATGTAAGAAGAGGCATCCTTCTAGAGTCAGACTTAAACCAAGGACAATTTGAACACCCCAATCGTGCTTTGTAATTGACCTTACGACACAGAGCAGTTAACCACGCCCACCGTAAATAGGGGAGGTCACTCTAATTTTCTCCGACATTCTGAGTGAAATAGCGTCAATGCACAAACTAGGATCCCTCTTTGATATTGCCGATGATTTCGGATATTCTTATTTGAAATCGGAAAAATTCCTACAAAATAAGCACCTGCCTTTATTGCTGGATAATATGTACATAGCATGACAATTTGTAAAGAAGATGGTATATTTTGAGCGTTAGCAGAGACATTTATAACAGCTCTGTTATATATCTCTATGGCGTTGGGGGAGTGTTTTACCCCAGCAGTGTGGGGTCCGATCGGCACCAAACACGATCCGTCCAAAGTCCGATCAGACTCGGATCCGAACGACATTGGTCCGTTCGGCACTGGTTCGACCGGACCTTCAAAATGACCGTATTTCATACTACTTCAAAACAGTTAATTTGCAGTATTTGCAGGTTACGAACAAAATTATCTCATTTTGATTCTTAAACGGTTTAGATTTTTATTTTACTAAATCGGAGTATATCCTGAATGATTCAAAACGCAGACCTACCAATTTTGTCATGTTGAAAATGGTATAATAGTGTTGGTCATGTTGAGATTATGGTGTTAAACAATTGCTGATAGGAACAATCACTATTTTGTTGTCAAATAAGTTATTAATCAAGACTTTCGAACATATCTTTTGTATGCTACTCAATGGATGATTGTCGGTTTTGCTACTTGATTACATACTCAGGGTCATTTCAGCAAACGAAATATTTTCAATTGTTCAAAATTTAAAGAGTTTACAGACGTCATATGAATGAAGATGATGAATTAATACTTTTCTGATAGGGCAGACCATATTGTTGGAAAAGGATAACTTGCTCTTTAAAATCAATTTCTCCTTTTCCCACAATATCTCCCTAGTTGTCTGTAACAAAGTAGTCAAGTGTAGTTATTGTTTGGTAAAGGGTTATCAAACCTTGATTGTTAAAGAGGATTAAGGGTTTCGACGCTAATTAACATCAATCTGACACAATTGCACTTTATGGTCAAGTCACAAACCCTTTATTGTTTAACCGATCGGCGGTCTTTGTAATCAACCACTGGCTACCAAGAGTTTGTTTTACAACATATTACAGCAACATTAGATTCTTTAAGGTAGTCGGATAAAGTTGCAACAAGGAGCTAGGGATTTGTTTTGTTTTTAATGGCTTTTAAATTTGGATACGATAAATCGATCATTACAGGTAGGTGGATTGGATTGATGGGCTATAGTAAGAAAGTTAATTAATTGTTTAAGGTGCTCTTAGGGTCCATTTAAACACAAAATCAATTAATTAAAATCCAATTTGAAGAATTTGTATATATCCAACTGGAAACCATGTCCTCTCAAAACATTATCGATCAATATTGTATTTTTAGTTAACATTTGATTCATTATCAAAAGCAACTAATAACATTCGTCATTATGTGTCAATTCCGTTTTTTAAAAACAACAATTTTTCATTTCCAAACGAAGATAAAAGACAAAAATAAAAAATTACCAACATGTGAAAGAAAAAAGAAAGAAAATAATAGTTCATACTTCTATTCTTTACATCGTTTTATAGATTAACTGTTTGCATATATTTACTAATTGCGTGTAGTTCTCAGTCATTTCACAATATATGTGACAGATTTTGGAAACGGGATAAACTCTACTTCACCCACAAGCCTCTCCTTATACATAATTTCTCTATAATAAGTACTTAAACAATATATTAAGCAGTATTGACGAAGAAAAATCACAGCACAATAGTGCTATGTGTTGACGGAGTCGCACAGCGTGTCGGAGAAAATGGCGGATAGCAACCGAAGTGTTCGCTGATTGGTCAGTTCCAGCTGTCAATCAAAGTCTGTCGTAAGGTCAATTCGCGTTAACTGAACAGGTTGTTCTAGTCATCACACTCTCCAGTACTAGATCGACTTCAACCAATTCATTACCTATGCAAATTAGCACACGTAGCCCACTTTTGAGTTTGCAGCCATTAAAATACGAATATTTCCGCGGAGAGGTTGTGTTTACTAGAATTGCCAAGAAGATGTAGTCAGCTATACGTATCATCACGGGGACGTTGTGTTGTTTACCAGTATAGACAGGAAGACTCCGTCAACAATTGCCATCATCAATAGAAACACGGCGATACAGATTTTGTCCACGGCTTTACTGACCTCCACCCACGTGACTACAGAGTCCGTATCCATAGCAACAATCCGTGATCGTGCTCTCTCTTCCTCCTCCACGTCTGTGTCAAACTCCTCAACCGTGGCTACGGTTACTTTAGACGGACTGTATCTCGTGTTAAAAGGTTGGACCTCATTCTTCCGCGATTTCTTGCTGGAACCAGACCGCGATGGTTCATCCTGGTGTTTGTTTTTACCGATGTTTAGTTTAAACTGACAGGTCAGGAAGCGTGTAACGTACTTGCACCAGGGTGGCACGGAATCCGCCGGTTTCTTGTAGTACACGATCAGATTGAGAATTGTCGCGACGCACATCAGTGTGCTGATCACCAACTCTATCATGAGGAAAAACGTGAGGATGGAAATCGGCTTGGAAGTCTTCGGTATGTTATCACCAACCAGGGTGAGGAACACGGCAATGGCCAGTAACACGGTAATGGCATAGGAGACTCTCTCTCCGGAATCTGGTGGCAATACAAACACTAGAATGTTAATGATGGACATAAACACGATGGGCAGCAAGACATTGACGACAAGGAACAGCGGCTTTCGTTTCAGTTTGAAGACGAATTTGATGAACGGGGTATCGTCACGTACGTAGGCCTCGATGCTCATATCACCCAGCTCCCAGATACCGTTCTCCGAGTAGTAACCTTGACCTATGGTATCACTGGCGGATCGGAATATCACCTCTGACGCGGAATATGCCCAGGCGGCGAACAGAAGCTGGCATGTCTGTAAAATATAAACAGGTCAAGTGTTCTTGGTTCCTGCTAAAGTATGATATCTTGCTTAAACACAGAAATATTTCTCAACTTTGAGTGTAAGTATAAGCATATCGATCAAGAAGTGAACTCATACTCTTTTGGAAAAACCTATGGTTAAGCAAGGATTCTAAGTCTATATAAAGTCTCATGAGACGGGATGAATGCTCAAAATCGCGACGTAAACAACATGGCTCACCTTACTTAGCTGAGTTCGACCTTATTAAAGAATAGGCACGGGTTTAAGTGAAAGTACGAATATGTTATTTTTAGAGAACATGGCTCCAAGTATTTCTTTGTCTGGGACACTGTCCGTGAAAGGACCAGCTAAGTGGGCATGGGTTGTAGCACGATGTATTTCTTTGTGCAAAGCGATGCTAGAACTTCCTGCATGGCATATCTACCTTTTAGTAAGCAAGACAGTACTATAAAGAAAGTCCGTACCTTGGGAAAATATTACTATTCATGCAACCGGTATGTTTATCTATGTGCTGATGGCTATATGTTTCAAAAGATTGTTAACTAATAACTTGTTTCTTGTTTATCTTCTTACTCTTATTTTCCTATTGGAAAAGGAACATTCGTAACGAAATGAAATAAGTTTCTCCTTTTACCACATTATCAAATAGCAAAAAGAAAGTCTTGTTTTTCATATTTAGATATCTGGAAATGCTTTCAGTTTGAAATTTTTCCCAAACTCTCAGCAATGGTTTATCATTCACTTATAATAGGCTATTCCTCCTAAACATACAGAAATACGACAGTATCTCTATCGATCAATCAGTCAATCAATCAGTCAACCAATCAACTACTCGATCAATCGCTCAACGAAACAAACCAATGAGTTTAATTCATTTAATCAATCTATAATTACCTGCGTATCAAACGGGTAATACGTGACGTCGACGCTACACGTTGACTTGAAGACGGAGCCCGGGGCGAAGAACGCGTATCCGGTGGGAAACACCCGAATACTCATCCAGTCCTCCACAAAATCCTCTAGCTCAACAAACGGATTAACCAGAATAACGACCGGGTACCACACATCCTTCGGTTTATACATCTGCGACCAGATGCCGTTATACTGGAAAGGGTTCCAGACTAGTTTCTGGTCCTGCCACGTCATAAAGATCACCCCTACAACGGAGAATTTCTCGTTCACCTCATCAAACTCCTGTATAGCCACGATGTTAAACGTCATATCCACCTCAATGGTGTGCGATTGGTTCAGGACGGGGCGATGTCGAGGATCGTAGTCGGCCAACGTGTCCTCCATCTGTTTGTATGAGTCATCCAGCGACGCTCCGTACACGCTCAGTGACGTACATAACGTCAGCAACGTTAACGTTAGCAAGGAATGCATAGCGGGCGATTTAAGTTCAGTTCAATAGTTTGTATTACCTATACTTATGTTAATACGTTTGTCGTTTGGTGGTCCAACTGTGTTACAATAAATATCAGTCTACAATAAAAACCCTCCTATTTGGTTGGAGAAGAAATGGCAGTAAATAGAATGTAAACAACGGATGAGTAGGTCTTGACTTCTTTGACCTATTCACAAAGGTATGAAAGGATGAAGAATTGAGTAACTAGGCATGTGCGCAATTCTACATCGATAAACTAGTACTATATTATATATAGACCAAATAGTATACGTCGCATAGGCATCTTAGTCCAAAAATCAGCAAATGTATACATACAACGGTGATGATATATCCTAAATAAATCCACCTTTTATGCTTCCATAATGAAATGCTATCGTTTTTTCAACAATGCTGTAATAGTCTAAATGTCAAAGGTCTTATAGACATCGATCAAGAGAATGTAAACTCCAACTGCACGCCGGGTGATGTTTGCTTAGGGTTTGTATCTATATGCACGTATTTAGAAATGCCCTTTGAAACATCATG
This sequence comes from Cerastoderma edule, assembly GCA_947846245.1. Lineage (NCBI taxonomy): Eukaryota > Metazoa > Mollusca > Bivalvia > Cardiida > Cardiidae > Cerastoderma > Cerastoderma edule. The sequence continues at coordinate 11,220,179 of OX401416.1, read as the reverse complement.
TGTTATAGTGAATGCTAGGCTTCATTGTTTATACCAACCGTTATAATTCAGGCGGGGCATTTTACGTTTAATTACGTATACATTAGCTAATTGAGCGGGAAACTGAGAACCAAATCAAGTCATTTCTTCCATATAACTAGAGGTTTTTGGCGAAACAAGTGATATAAACAAATCTCTGTTCTTTGATACTGGTTGATATTGACAGTGTAGTTGTTACAACGTAATTCCATGAACCAGTTTCCTCGTGTTAGTTTGACATCTGAAAATAGAAATATGAAGTTGTTGTTTTCTCTTGACAATGCACATTTTAATTTATCTATCAAAATCGATCATAACAAAGGGCCAAATCAACATGACAGTGAGACTTTGACTATGAGCAGTTATTTTGGTGTCACAATACTTTCTTAAAGTGAAGAAATGACGTTGGTCTAGCTTTTTTTCGGATTAAAATCGACAAATAACTGGTAAGGTGGCAAGTTTTAAAACGTATATGGTATTGTTTTAATCACTTATTGTTTCTGTCACACTTGCGTTTGATTATAGTGTTGTTCTATTAACATTGATCAAATGGATTATACCCAGAACGGAACACTCAAATTTACAAATTTGCTAAGCCAGACGTGAAACATCTTACAAATAAGTAAGTGATGAAGTCTTCTTTTTGTAGTGAATGTGTACAAATTTTGATCAAATGGTTATAATAATGCAATGAATAACTTCCGGTCCCAAAGGCCTGTAAGTCGCTTTATCCTGTCACTAGTGTCATTTTGGGACCGATAACTAGGTGCCGTATAACATTTGTGATATCCGGCACTAGCCATATAATACATGCACGTGACGAATCATGACGTCATAAGAACGACATGACGTCATATTTACATCATTCTCTACTTATTTTTGTCCTTTTTTCTCGTGTTTTATTTTTATCAATAGAATAGATAGTTGGTGTCTTTGAATGGGAAATGTTATCGGGCTCGGCTTCGGATTATTATCCGTTTCGCCTTCGGCTCAACGGATAATATTCCAAAGTCTTGCCCGATAACATTTCCGATTCACGACACCAACCATCTATTCTCTATTTTCATGTTTAGAACATCTTCTACGTTGGCATTGAGCATGTACATAGGCAATTCCGATAGTACTAAAATGGTCAGATCTTACATTTCAAATCCAAACTCGTTAAATTGCAAAGCATACATCAAACAATCAATACCAATTAACAACCTGTCCTGACAAAATAAATGATATGGTTATTATATTTGGAATCGTGTGGCAATTTATTTACATAACGAAATGTTTCAATAATATGAATGACCCAAAAGGGTCATTACGATATTGCAGTCTTTCAGGTGAGTTTTCTCGTACATTTGGACGAAATACTTCTGGTTTATTTACCAAAACTAACAGGGTTTTGTGAGTCTCGTTTAATGTGGACTAGCAACATATATTAGCTTGCTGGATAAAAAGATAATTTAGAAAAAGAGAGGTAATTCGTAAATGGAAAGGAAAATTATAGGTTAAGCCATTTGGGACTGCACAATCTATACAGAAACAAACGGGTCGATATGTTATTTCCGATTTTCAACATCAAAGCCCAGCCGAGCATGAATTGATCCCTATTTCAAAAGGTACCGATGACTTACGATTGTATCGTTTTTTAGAAACAAACACTACCGTAAGTATGTACTAAAGGATACAAAAGCGATCATTTGCTTGGGCCTGCATAATGCAGCACCATGTGGCAACATGTAGGACCATAAACCTGCATCATGCAGTATCATGAAGGAAGATGTATTTATGATCTGTTATCGTACAACGTGTGTTATTTGCTATAGAAATAGACTGCTTGATGGAAAGGGCCGGCCATTCTAATTGATTGATGTGTCATAGAACTGGGGCTAATTAACAATCAAATTAATAATCGCGTTCAATAACGCTCGATACAATTATTTTCCTTACTTTTCTCCCATAAAGAAGTGTGTTGTTTGTCAAATTAAAGGTAATAGCAGACGACAACTATTAAGTATGAAAAAGAAAAAAAAACAGTTTTCTGTCTGTGTTTAGATACAAACCATTTTGTCGATAGGACAAATTGCTTGCCAAAGACTTTGTCTCCGTGTACATGTACTACTTATTTCGACCGAGACACATTCATTTAGGACAGAAATCGTCTATCCACCAAAGGTTAGGGGAATTTATGCCGTATAACTATCACATCGTTGAAAATAACATGAACCTCCATTTTACATCTAGTCCACACTGTTACATTCGTAAAAAAACGATTTGTCTTATATTTGAGTTTTCCATATGTTCATCGCATCAACGGGTTTTCAGTCATTACTCTGCCCGGGTCACAAGAGACCTGAGGTATCCCTTGAAAGTCGATTCTACCATATCAAACAACCCATAGCAGCGGTTATTTATGTGGTTTAACTCGCTGACAAACGCCTTCAAATAGTAATGCGAAAAAAAGGGGAAGTATTGCCCATATAGAGCAGTATTTTTCTTTTATAACAATATTTGAATTTTTTTAACTTCGAAGGCAATGTCCTTTTCTTACCTGTATAAATGTTATCTTTTGGTGGTTTGACAATGGACTAGTTAAAAAATAATAGAGAGGGGAGAGGGTTAGACAGGTAATGTTGTCCTTACTGTATTTACATTTCGTCTTATTCGTCCTAGCCAATTAAACTTTTGAACCGAAATACAATTAAGCTTTTATCTGAAATGTAGACCGCTGTTTGATATGCTTTATCACATAATTTGTTTGATCTCATTAGTAAAATAATTAAGAATAAACACAATGTTATAACGACAAAATTAATGACCTTGTAAAGAACGGTCCTTTTGCGTCATTTTGAAACAAATATTGAAGACGTAGACAACTTTCATGTTGTGAAGTTAAACCCTGACTCCATACTTGACAAGTACACGTTGAATAGCAAAGTAGCAGCAGTCAACCAAAATAACATGAACAAATACAATATGATATTTGGTATTTGGGAGACACTTTCATGACAACAGGACAGGTTGCTCACCAAAAGCAATATATATATTTTTCTACAATGTATTTATTTCTTCAGCAGATGCACCAAACTAACGGATTGTCAAATATGTTCATGAAATATTGGGGCGAAATAGTTTGTGACAAAATGATGAATTGTTCATAAGGAGCAGTTCATTTTCTTCCCATGAATGTTTAAATTTATTAACTCTACATCATATGCATCAGGCGTGAATGTGACATTCTATGATATTTATGATTTTGTATTACATTGCAATTGTATTTGTAATGACATTGTATTTGTATGCTCCAAAGGGTATTAGCGCACTGTGACTGAGTACCTAAGGTTAAACGCTTGAACATATCTGTTAATTAACCTATAAATACAAACAAAAGAGAAGTCATTGTAGCGACAGTAATTTGACTTTGTGACAATCCTTTTGAATGCCTTTAGTGGTATCTCAAAAAGTGTCATTGACACCAATCGATCCTGCTAATAGCAGAAAAGTAAATGAATTTTGATTAATCGTCTTTTTTTAATTACATGTAGGATTTGGAGTGAAGAATACAATAAAGCCACATGTTAACAGACAAAAAATTGACAGTGTGACTCTGGGGTTGCCATTTTTTTCTTTTCTCACATAAAGTAATCACATTGCGTACTTCATCTCCCTATTCTGAATATATACCAGACTTCATACAAGTTTCTTAAACCTTCTAATATAGAATATAATGTAGGGTATTTTAATCTAAACCTTATTTTCTGCTGTGGTCCCAAACTGAAAAATGTAGCAAACAATGTACAAAACTGAACATCCAGAGAAGAGGGTGAGAGATGTGTGAGAGAGATTTTGGCCTTAAATCAAGATTAAATTTGGATGTGAATATGACCGTGTACCATGTACTCGTCAAATAAAAGGTATGCTCTGTTGTATCACTAGTATTGCGTTAAAACTAACGCTATTGATACCAGATGTGAGGAAACATGGTCATTAAAAAGTATCTCTTTAGAACTGTACAGCAGCTGTACTTTTGTATGAGACGTATTTATGAATTTCCATTGGAAGCAAATTAGCCAGTGATTAACTATTTGAGCCTTTATATAATAAAAGCGCATTCAGATCAAAAGCGTTGCAATTGTATTGAAATCCATCGTGTACCGTTGTTACATTCTTAGATGTTTAAATTCAATCAAGTATTAACTATGTTCAGTAGCTATTTTCATCTAATAGCATACTGCGATACCAAAAACGTTATTGTTTAAGCGACATTTTAGTTGAACTTTCAAATTGTCATGTGTGTGAACAATGAGCTTTAAATGGCACACCCCCTTGACATATTTGTTTATCATTTCTCATCCATTTGATTTTTTTGTTCATCATTTCTTTTTTATATATTAAAGAGCGCTATAAATTCAATATTTGTGAAACAATCTCGTTGTATCAACAACTTACAGCATTGGCTTGTACAAGACTCATCCTTTTGCTATGATGTTTAGAACAATCTACTTCCAATCTAATCAGCAATAAGTCCATAGAGTCGTCATATAAATCCCTCGGATGCAGAAAGTAAAATTTATATTACACGCTGACTCGAAACCTCTTTTAACGATAAGTGTATATCTGCATCTTGTAAAGTGAATCCATAAGGGGCGGAATAGCGTTATGGATCAGCAAAATTCTAGGTCTGGTCCAACAGTACAGGAACTAACACAAGAAATGGCGTGAGCACTGGTGTTGTATCCAAGAAGCATTCATCGAAAGTGAATTTAATAAACTTCAAGCTTCCGACACTATCGATGTAAAATAAATAGGTTCAAACTAAATAGCACATTTCCTATATAATGGTAAGGCTCCGATGTTTTCGGAGTGTAACAGTATCCAAATGCCACTATGACCAGAACTCTCCTATGTCTCTCTGCGTAAAGAACGTTTTATCGACAAGGTTATTTTAGAGGATTGTGTTCCTTCGTCGGTAAAAGGGGGAGTTTATATGTCGATTTGCTCAATACTTTTATGGAAATCGAATACCGTTGAACACCCTATAATGTCCTTAATTGGAGTTAGAGATAGTGTAAAATGTGTCGCAACACCGCGAAAAGCGGTTGATGTTTCAAAAATTAATATTGCTTGTTCACAGATAAGTAAATTTGAAAGTCACATAAAATGCCGTTGTATTGTTGTTTTAAATACAACGTACAATTAAGAGTAGCTATTGAAAGCGTAATTGATTCGGGAAGCGTCAATACATCAAAGTATAGAGCCTATAAGCGTTAAATTTTAAACCCGTTGTAAAACTTGTGCATTTGTATTCATATTTATTCACTGTTACATATAGGCTCAAAACTTGAATAAACCCCTTAAATTGCTTCTAAAGACCATTTTTCAGTGTATGACACACGGAAGAGCAGCTTTTTAAAGAATTTAAAGAAATATGATGTTAACTTCCAAATTTCCTAACGCCTTTTAACAAGCAGCATTAATGTTCTAGTTAAAAATGTCGTCTTCAATCAGCCCGTGCACATTTCAAAGCCTGATCCGGGGTGATATTTTCCACTTTAGTTTTTATTTACTGCTGAATCAATGTTTTCCTTCACCGTGACAATAGACTTTTGCTGGGATATCGTCTCACTGCGATCACTTGTTTTAGAAAACAAAAGTTTCATGTACACGGCAAATGCAGTAATAAGCCCGATGTTTCTGGTAAGTCTTATCTAAAACGTGGGGGACACTTGCCGAGGGGTAGTGTATCACATTGGGCCACTGGAGTCGTGAGTTCGATTCCAATGTGTAGAGTAGTATATAAACGATATACTTTATAACTTTTCTTTAGTTCACATTTGGATTGAGTCCTGATTAAGTATCCATGAAGCTGAGTCGACAGAGAACCGTATTCCTTGTGGGAAATTATTTCACAATCGATCTAAATAAGATATCTTAAAATGGAGCTAATTGAAAACACAAATCATATCTAGTTTTCTTGTATTCGATCCCTATAAGTCAAATTTGTTATCTAAGAAATCAATATATACACAGTTATTTAGTGTATCTTATATCTCCTTTTCAATTATGCATTTGAATGAACCATCAACAAAAGAAGCAATCATAAATCATTTTGAAACACGACACTTTCATTTTAATGATAGATAGATTGCTTTTAGGGGAGGCCCCTGACCAGTTGTATACTTTTTTTCTTTTATCACGGCGATATGTTTTGGTATTCTTATCTTTGCATTATTTTACCATGAGGGAACAGTGTACACGATTGGACCATTGTTCTCGAAAAAATTATAAGAATCCTTGTCCAAGATCCTTCTTCATATTGTACTTAGTACGACCTCGATATTCTACTTACGCTAGAGGATGAAACGCTCGATAAGTGAAAGTTATATAGGTTGGTATAAGGAATAGACCGAAAGAAAAATATCGAAATGAACATGTCCTGTTTTCTTTGGTTATTAAGGGTTGTGCATAGATAATACAATATTGTAGAAATGGTGACTACGTCTAAATCGTATTGTTACCAAAATGACTATTTTTGTATAGAACAAAGAAGAGGCACCGAACAGCGACATATATTATCACCGCATGTGAAAGCGACTATTGCGATTTCCAGTTGTGGAATTTGTTACTTGATCAATGCATTGTAAAAGAATGGCATACGTACAATGCAAAAATTGAACTAGAACTTTTGTCGTATTAATGATGTTTAGCATAAAGAGATGTCGCGTGTAGTGAGCAACAATTCTTTTTATCATAGTGGTTTATTTAGATCTATTTTTATAGATGTTTATACAGATCTATTTTTATCTGATTGAATCAGAGACACAGATCTTTGTCTCTGATTTAAAGTCTATTAAAAGATTTTAAGAACATCTGTAAGGGTTTTTAGTGAAACAAATAATTCAAACAACTTATGTATTCGATAGTCATGTTTGTTATGAAAATAATTTACAGAAACAATGAAAAATGATTATTCGAACATTGAAAATGATTCAACCAGAAAATGTTTGAAATACTGTCTCGTATGAATGTGTGCAAGTGCATAAGTGTGTGTCAATGCTATTATTCTGCAAATATATTACAAGGGTATTAAGTTCGGGGCATTCAAGTATCTTAGCCCATTGCTTCGTGTATTGTATATGTATTTATAACATTTACATTACATTATCTGATATTGCAAAATCAGTTGCAGTTTATAGCAGTATCCATCTTAAACACAAGTCCTCTGAGACGAGTGGGAAAAGGCTTCTTATGACATAGAGCATTTGACAATCATTCGGTGTTTAATATCTGCACTTGCTATTTGTGTTTTAAAGGTACTAAAATAACAATGATAGAAGGTCAAGGAACAGCATCTAAATCGCTTCTTGTATTCAAAATGTTTACAATATAATTACTGATTAATCTTAAAATTATTCTGTACATAGTTATATACGGTATATGATTAGTACAGACATATGACCTTGAGGACAGTGGTCCAGGGATAGAGCGTCGAATCCGGACACGAGGGTCGCGGGTTCAACGCCCGTGAGAAGCGGAATACTCTTTGCGACATTTCACTTATCAACATTCGGCGCGAGTACTCGTTATGATCCAGTAAGCAGACTCGAGAGTAATTAATCTAAGTTGTAAGAACATGTTTCACAATCGATGTAAATAGATAAGTATTAACTGACTATTTGACCTTAGTGTTTATATAATCATGAAGTATTAATCGCAAAGGAGAGATTTAAAAAACCTACATATGATACGTTTTTACATGGTCCGTTTTTCCCATTTCAAACAATTCTAGATCCTTATCTTAATTAGCAGTCGATAGGGCTCAATTACTTTGAGATAAGTGTCAGCGTAATTTAATACAGGTTATTCATATGTCTTTCCTATTGTTTTGGTTATAAACCCATCGATCCCACTTTGTCATTCCTGCGGTAAAAAAAACTTTAGAAATCACGGCGACAATCGAATAAAATGCTCATTACGAGCAATTCATCATTTTCCCCACATCGGTCTTAATCCAATACCACAGAAAGTTATATTTGTTTATGATATTTTGTTGCCTGCTCATGTTTTCTTCAGGGTTTGGACCGGTCAAAAACTCTAATGTGGGTTGTTTTACGTATTGATCTATTTTGTCCTTCAATTCAATGAAAAAAAAAGGGAAAAACGATGATTGAAAGTAGGATTAGACCTAAACGCCTAATGGTATACATTGCAACTGTCGAACTAAGTAGGCCTTTTAGTATGCCAGCGGTTAGTCTGGGGGCTGGCCCGTACGTTTACCCCGCACTAGGACCCCAGGCTAGCCAGTGGTGAATAAATGTACTGGTATGGTAAAAGGGCATTATTATTAATCGGCTTGTGCATTAAAAAAAACTTCACCTCTGGCTAATATATAAATTGTCCTCACAGAGTATGAAACCTTAAATAATGTTCATTTGTTTACCTTTTTTGTTAAAAGCAATTTTCAAGAATTGTTCATGAATACCATCATAAAAACCAATATAACATTTTAGCTGAAAATTGAGTGTTCATTTGTTTGAGGATCACAGACCTGTAAAGGGTGCATGATGGTCCGTCACTATCAGCCCTTTTCCTAAAACTGTACAACCATATATCCCCTTTCTATTTTTTTTATTGAATAACACGTAAAGATTGTCAACACCATTCATACACACAAATAATACAAAAATAACCAATTTTATCAGGTGCTTATAAATTATGACTATGTAATACGCAAAGGACAGCACCTCCAAAATGGCGAATGAATACCTGTCCAAAATAAAAACTGAAGAAGAAAAGGAGAATGCAAAGAAACGCCAAAAAGGAAAGACATAAAAAAGAAAAGACTAAAGAAAAGACGAAAGAAAAGACGACAGAAAGAAAACAAAAGAAAGAAGAAGAAGAGGATGAAAATAATAGCTTAAAGGTACAACTAGCTGAAGGTTGCGTTAGTTATTCTAGCATAAATAAAGCACATTTTTATCTTAAATTTGAGGTCTACTACACTAACAAAACTTGGTTAATACCGGTGTGTTTACTCAAAGAGTTAAATTTGTTTTTGTAGGAATGATTGGGTGAGCGATTCAACGACTCTTCCGTCTTCGTCTATTTAAAACGAACTTTAAGTACAACCCTTAGTCAAACGAAAAGAATCGTACAAACAGTACATATGTAGACCGACAGATTTGCATAGAGGGAACTTTGTTTGATAAAGGCTTATGAAAGGAGACTAATGCTATATCAAACTATATTATTGGAAAACTTTTGGTCAGATTCAAATAGTTATCATCAAAAGAACCCATCAGCACAAATCAAAGATGAAAATCAACAGGAAATAACCCAGATCAGCCAGTTCAAAAAGTCATGCTGCATGATTCTTCAACTCTGACCTGATCACGTTATACACAGATTTTTAACCGACCAATCAGAATTCCTTATTTAAGATATGTAAACAAACAGATTGTTGATAAACATGATTGAATTGGAGACAACTATATTTCAAGCAAAAATTTACTTATGTTAAAGGATTTTATCAAATAGGGTTCCAAAGCATTCATAAATTAAATGTTATGACTTTTATAACCATAATGAAAGAACTCCATATATTTTTTTCAGTAATTTATTTGTACCCATATCCTTTCATGTGCCTTTAACTGCTACGACATGATTAACATAGAGTTGACACTAGTGTAAAATTGAATTCAAATTGAGGGTAGGCCTACCTTCTACCCGGCTTTATCAGGCGCTGTAGGCAGTTACAGTTACAAGTCAGGATCTGAATCATCCGGACTAGCATCGATTCAATCTCTACCAGAGTAAATTGGCGTATCCGGGGGACGATAACTCTGCATGGGAGATTGGCATCGATTATGAACTTGCCATCGCAACGTAACTGAAATCTTATTGATAAGTTGTAAAATCCTGATAACACAAACAAAAGAGTCTCCCTTGATTAGCATGTTATCTCTCAAACTTAGACTCCTTTGACCATTATGGGTTTACATGTAAGGCCATTTGTAGCAGCATCTTCCCGTCTACCGTTAGGTACAGGACATAGGGAGTCGTTGTTATGACTCTTTTGTGGTAATGGCTATATACAGTAATATCTCAGTAATATCTTAATCAAAACACGTCCGTTCCCAACAAATTTTCCGGATTAGCGAATAATCCGGACTAATGAAGCAGGGCATGGTCTCAAACATATTTGGACATAACAGTCTATATGCACGTGTATACTTATAAACCTTACCAAACGACAAATTTTCGACCGTCCCAAATTGAAATTCAAAATTAATCTTCTGATATGGCAGAAAACAATAGCCATTACCACAATATTTTTGAGAGTCGTCTGCAAAAACTGGTCAAATGTCGCTATTGTATGGTAATTGGTTAAGCAAATTATTGCACAATAATTCCGTTCCCTTACAATTTCGTTCGGATTGCGAGACATCCGGGTATTCGGGTCCGGATAAACGAGGCTTCTCTTTATTATGGCAAAACTACGGGTCACTGTGGTACAGGATATGGTCCTAAGCATGTGACTCCTACGGGACACGTATACAGAAGTACCCTTCTTATCCCTCTAAAATTGTGTTCGTGTTCGGTTTGGAGTAAAGCAACAACTTATTGTCCGAAAATATATCTATATACATGTATACAATTCACACTCAAGAAGAGCTATACCCCTGGGTATATGCGCGATCTCTACAAATGTCAAGTTATCGCTACATGGTGCCATGTTGTTGTTGTTGAGTAGCAATCCGCTTGTTTTTCGGAGAACCCACGGTCTTCTTCTTGGTTGTTGATAGTACGTCGACTGTAGTTGGCTTGGTAACTGGAACCACCGAGTATGCACGTATCTTTCACACGCGTATTAATCAATAGTTTTTAAAAACAATCACTGTTGCATGCCTATGCACACTAATATATAGCTGTCGTGAACAATTATAAAAAAGGAGTAATCTATTTAAAAGCATGTATTGTCGTAAAGTTACAGGTAAAATGTGCATATTATATCTAGATAGGAGTTCATTCCATGTATTACAGCTTGATTATTTGACTAGGGGTGAGTTTTAATCATTATTTGGCTAAGAAGTTATAATATCCTCAGAAAGAAATAAAATAAATGAAAGATAAAATATAGGGTATGTATTTCTGACATGAGTAAGGAGTTTAGGACTAAAGGTTGGTATATTAGTCCAAGATGCCCTAAAGCATTTAAGGGTCTCATGTATGAGAGGGTTTTTAGTCAACTCGTACCCTTCACAACTCGTACCCTTGTTAACTCGTACCCTATTTGGTTAACTCGTACCCCTTGTCAACTCGTACTGTAGTCACCAATTTGTTTCACCAATTTTTTACTCAATCTATTACTAAATATATGTGTAGTAAGTCGTCCGATTATATGGAACCAAATAAAACAAAGGACAGATGCAGAAAGGTGTACTCGAGATACGTTAATCCCATTAGCTGTGAGCAGCTTATCAAATGCCACGTGTAACGCTAACTAGCTATTCACACCTATGATATCATAAAGTTAACATGCCGGCTCTTTGCAATTGTGTATCAAAAAGAATAGGGTCATCCCGATAAACTCACAAGAAAGTAGATAATAATGAACTTATCTTTTATTTTTTTCTTTATGTCATGATTGAAACATATATACAACAAGAGAAAATACTGTGGTTTTTTTTTAAAGTCATCAAACACTAGGTTTGTACAAGTTTGCAAACTCCCTCAGGAGAGCAGTTGTTGAAATGACACCGCTCCTGTACTTCTCCCAAATTTTGAAGTTTTTTACCTGGAGGCCACCGTATCGCTTTCTCTGATACCGTCGCAGTCTGTGCTCTCCCACAAGCTCGATGTGTCTGGCTGATACTTCCCCCTCGCTGTGAAGTAACTGCACCAGCAGATAGAAAGCCGGTGTTCCACCAGCTTGCCCATTAAGTCTGCGGTGCCAACCTGTAAACTGAGGGAAAAAAACATAATCATTTATCTTTGAAAACAGGCTAGAATATAATTACATGTACCTTTGAAACGATTTATTTACATGTATTCAGTTAATAATACCAAAATATCAAGTTATATAACATTTTTTTTATATTCTCCATACAAGGAAATCGACAAAGTAGTTAAGGCACATAATAAGAAGGTGACATGAAGAATATGACAATAACCTACATATGAATTAACTTATTTCAGATTATTTAACTCGAGCAGCAGCGAAATACGAAAACAGGCTAAAAAAGTACTAGCGCACTCATACACACGCACACAATGGTTATCACTATTTATTCAGTTGATCATATGAAAACGATAAGTTCTTTCATAGTTTGTTACATACCTTCAACAACATTGTTAGTTCGTACGCTACGCCCAAACACTGACCACGAACTGACTGGCCACATGTCGTTCTCCATCTAAGTTGTCCTCATATAGGTCAGGAAAGGGCCAAAATGATCTGGCGTCACGTCCTCCATAGCTTCGTAGGCCTCGAGGATGTGTTCTGTGGGAAGGAAGGGCAGGCACATCATCTTCCGAAGGTATCGGTTTGTCCCCTAGTGCTCCATGTAGTCAGCTGACAGACCTTTTTTCTGTAAACACATAATGTACATGCAATGTCATATATTACGAATCACCCATTAAATAGCTTTATGAATACTGCATCGACATACTATAAGAAAATATTGTTGATGTAAAAGTGATCATTAGGTAATTGTAATAATAGATATGTTATTGTTTATCATATACATGTAGTTACATGCCTGGACATGTCGCCAAACAGCCTGTCCCTAATGGAAGCAGCACCCATGAATCGTAGCGTTTTTGAAGATGTGACGAATTGCGAGCCACATACCCGGCTCGAAATCTACAACGAAGTCCTGAACTGCTACCTCTCCGTCGAGTAGTCGTCCTATTGCCTATAATAGACGTTTCCAAATGAAAGAAATGTATATATTATATATGAAGTCTATGTCACCATCGTATTTTCTTTAGAAAAAATGTAAACCACTGGAGTTAATCTTCTTAACTAACTACAGGAAGAGGCCTCAATGCTGTGCATTCCGCTAGCTCTTAATACAGATGGTTACTTTATAAATTTTAAAGACAAAACTGATAAGAGTTTGTCTATTGTTAATACACATGTAAGTGACAGAGGTATAATACCTTGATAACTTTCACATAGTCATTCTTTGTCCGTCGCGACATGATTGCATACACCAGCGGAACTGGCTTGGCGTGCTCACCACTCCGCACAAAAGCGTGTATATATGTCAGTACGGTGAAGGGGCTCTTTACAACCTGAAAAAGTCCATATATAATTAAGTGATCTAGATGTGTTTATCAGAAAGGAATCCCGATATGCATTTATATACTATACATGACAAGCTTCTGTATTATATGAAATTATTTATCTTATGAATTTGTATGATAATGAATAGAGAATAACAGTGTGTACCATATACTTCATTTAACCCTTTATTTAACATACATTGAACGTGCCGTCTATAAACTAACGTTTGGCTTTCTTAAGAACGGCCAGTTGTTCATCAGTGGCAAATATCAGATGCCGGTGTTCGTCCACACAAACATCTCCAAGGTAAAAATCGTCCGGAAGGAAATCTTCTTTCAACTAAAAAAGAAATAGTTTACAATAATTATCTATTCAAACCTAATGAATAAAATCTTCTTTCAACTAAAAAAGAAATAGTTTACAATAATTATTTATTCAAACCAGAGACATAGATAACATCTATGTCTCTGTTCAAACCTAATGACATATGAGTAATATTTATAGGAATTCATTTAGAATTAACTTTTTACCTCAAAATTAACATTTGTTGGGTCGTCGGGGCGAAGCTTCTGCCGCTTTCTGTTAACCACTCTAAAAATGTAATCCATATTCGGCTTCTCGACATCTGTATGACCGATCACCTCATCCGCGATGCGGTCAACTATACTGCGAACGAACGATAACTCTGCCATCGAAATTGGTTTTCGTATTTGATACTTTCAGTCCTTTGATATCCATTTTTTAGGGGGCGTAGTTAAAATCACAAGGCGGCAAGAAATCTTTCTTTCTGGTGGGTAAAAAGATAAAATCTAAGGGGAAGGTAAACCATAATGGCAGTCATGATTATGCGGTAAAGGAGCACTATAAGAATCTCATCGCCGATCTGCAGGATCTGGTAACTATTCCTAGAATCCATGCATATGGAGTGAGCATCCATACTCATGCAGCATGGGTAATATTACAGATAAATCATACCGTGAGGTAGGTTAAACTTAACATAATCCTAGCGAAAACGAAAGTAGGAATACTTACAAATTTGACCTTTATTTTGATGTTTCGTTTGTTCTACAGGTGCTTGAAATAATCTTCTATAGTACTCCAATAGGTGCACTTCATACACATATATGAATCTCTTATATACATTGTATTTGTATATTATACGACAATGTAACACGTATAGAGGGGAAAGACAAGCCTTAGGGGCTTAAGAAGATTTCCCAACATCTCAGAAGGTATCTCTCATAAGGTATAGAAGCTTGTATCAAGCACCTGTGGATTGTACTCTAGCTTACACTTGATTATTTTGCCAAATTTATTGACATTTAAAGTGGCACATGCATATCCTAGTATTTCTCATTCATGTTGTCATACTGATGTACCTCCTTACAAAGAAGACTAAGTCTCACAAGCGTTATAGACTAAGCGTACCATTGCCTTAGCGTACCATAGCCTAAGTGTACCATTTTCGGTCTTAGCGTACCACATATGAAATATATGGTGGGGTTTGATAAGGTGGTACGTTTGATAATTGGTGCTATTAGTGCATTTGCTAAAATATAATTACATTCAAGTATATATTGTCATGATATTTTATTCATTTTTTTTTTAGTTATTAAAAAGATTAATTTAGTTAAAAAAGAAAAAAACAACAATTACTATTTTCATTTTATTTTTTAGTTTTATATCAATGTAAGAAGTATATACATGCAGAAGAACAGCGACTCATTCACAAGAAACATTTACTGATAATGTATAAACTACTGGTTGCCTTCATCAGGTGAATCAGTTTGTTTAAGTGTAAGAGATTACATCTATGTAATTGTAAATACATATTCCGTTATTTAATGAGGCAGCTTAGTACATTTGTACTGAAATAGAACGGTAATTTACTACTGACGACGCTTGATGCTTGGTATTTGTTTTGAATCTCATTTATTGCATAGTATAATACATATTTCATAATAAAATCATATTGAACACTTTAAACAAAATATTATAACAAATAAATAATAGTCCTATATATATTTATGTATGGCATGTTAGGTTCTGGTACAGTGGTACACTAAGGCAATGGTACGCTTAGTCCATCACCCTCTCACAACATTGTCAAATGCAAAGAAATCTCAATCTTCAGATCATTTCAAATAAGTTTGACTTACACAGCTTCAGCCTCAAATTTTTGTAAAACAAGACGGGCTAAATTGGCCAATGTAGGTCCATAAAACTGTGGGTCATATTATGAAATAATAGACCCAGACATATAGTTTTTTTTGGATGAAATTCTTGTTTTCGGTCATTTTCAGTTAATGAGTTGTTTTTGGTCTTCCCAAATACTTTTTTATAAGTAATAGTACTCAGCAATATAGATACAATGTCATAACTCCTTGTGGCTGATATCTGGTTTCTCCCAGGCAGGGTAGTAACATTACTTTTATTATCAAATAATGACCCACCTGTCAGACCAACTCGGTACAAAGCTATGCACTATATTTTGAACTTGTGGGTCACGGATGTCAAAGCCCAAATCCATAACCTTGGTCTTGGACTTGAATCCTGTGAGAAGTGGGGTCAGCTTTGTGACCTTTCATTTATCCACATTCGACACCTGTCCAGTACTTGTTGTGTATCCAGGAAGCTTATTTGAGGGTGATTAATCTTAAGTTGCAGGACGTGGCTTCACAATAAAAGTACAGGATGGGTAGCACCGTATATTACTGAAAGAAAAAAAGAAACCTCTTTAGTTCGGATCAGGCTTTACTAATTACCATTGTAAATCACCTACTGCACATATACATACTCAATAAAATCATTGTACATGTACTGAGTACCCACACATTGGGATACATCTCGTGCTCATAGATATCTGTAAACAGAGTTTGCACCTGTATACACATTGGCCCTTGTAAATGAAAATCGAAGGTCTGCAATGAGGGTCTCATTTGAATTTCACGATTTTCTCTTGAAGTCTTATGTCCTTTTCCTTGTTTGAAACACCCATAGATCGCATAAGATGGAATATGGGAAATAATAAATGCAGAACTGTATACACACAAACACGATTTGCCAAAAGTAGTAACATTTTTAAGGTGAAGGCCATTTTGAAACAAGGCTCACGAGGAAACAAACCGATTCCAACGTACTACACAGTACCAAAATGATCTGTGTCTCCTAGATACACCTGTCGGTGCCGAGATTTCAATGAATTTTTATGTCCTGTCTCAAGAGGGTTTCAAGTTTAAGCATTTGGCAGCACTTTATATATTTTTATCTGTGTGAATACTAACCCATTACCCTATTATACTACACGTTTCCGCACCTCTCACAAATGACTTTAAAAACCACAGTTTTGTTCATGTTGATGATACATTGTACATAAGAAGGTGACCTTAGAATTGTTTTTTAAAAATTGAGAAAATGCTCATAAATATTCTATCAAATTCCAGTCTTTCGGGTTTCATTTGAAAAGTCCAGAAAATCAATTGTTGCCAAAGGGATTGGTAGTTTTCTATACTAGTAGAGTTTTAGTAAAATTTCGTACATTATAATTCTACCTGCAGGATTCTTTTTGAACAAACAAATGTAAAGCCACATGAGAGTCAGTGGGAATTCTTTCTTTGTAAGAACAAAATTTGATGAAACTAAGGGACTGTATGGTAAACTCAAATTCGATGAACATGTTTTAAGAAGTAAAGAAGCTCTTTTGGACTAAATGTGGCCCTAAATGCACGACCCGTCGTCTTACAAATATCAGTAGTGAAAACTACGATGTGTCACGGTACAATAATTGATACAACATGTACAACGTTATTTTGGATGAAAGATAAGGAAAAAGATCTGTTTTATGATAGAAAAATTATCAAATTTCATAACTGTCTATATCATTTCTTAATTTTTTGGGGTGTTATAGAAGAAATATTTCCTAGAACAACCCCTTTATGCAATACAATTACAGTGGGCGTTTGTCACGTGACTATTTGTTTACTCGCAAAACAAGATGGCTGCGAAACCGTGTTAGAGAGTACCCTATACACCAGACCAGCACCTAGAAATGCATTCACTTGCTCAAAAAAGTTTGCTTTTGGCTTAATGAGTAAGAAATTGTTTGTGTGAACTAAATAAATGATCTTTGAAACATTTCTTTTTTCTAGTCTCTTTTCTTGTGGTATTGGTTTCATGCTTGTAGATGAAATTTTGGACCATTTGGTTATCTCCCTTTATGTGATCTTTTTCACAACTGGGTTATTTCCCTTCATCTTGACTCTGCTCTTAAACTAGGATGATGGAGAATTTTCAGACGAGGATGCATTTGAGGGAATGAGAGCTGAGAAACAAATACATGGCTTTGCCGGAAGTTTGTCCATTCAAAGTACTTCATCGGAACCATACCGCTCCATTTCACAAACCCATCAAGGATCTCTTGCTGGGAGGTCATCATATATGGTAATGATCACAGGGGCTTGAACCATTGCATATCTCTCAAACCCATGTAAATATACTGTATAAGATACCTTATATAGTATATATACATGGGTTTGGGAGTTATTGATTGATTCGAGCCCCTGTGGTAATGATAGATAGATAAATAGTTTTTATTGACTTAAACTACAGTTCTTCGTCATATAACATGATACTATAAACAACATAAACATTGTTTTTCTTTGTGCTTCATGCCTACATATAAACAAACACATACTCAACACACACACCTGCACATCTGTACACACATGCATACCCTCGCATTTGTATGTGTAGACTCATACAATCTCATGCACACTTACAGATTGAACTAAATAATCAAACATATCAGAAAGATACAAAATACATTATTCATAGATATAATCAAATCAGTAATAAATTAAACAGTTAAACCCTTTCCCACCACAACATTTTTAGACTGTCCGCAATTAAAAGAGTTTGCAGACCACATTTAAAAATGTGAAGAAATTGAAAAAAAAACCTTTGAGGGGTCAGAAAACATTGTGGGAAAAGGAGAAATTGCTTGTTAAGAGCAATTTCTCCTTTTCCGACAATGTTTTCCAGAGTTGTCTGCAACAAAGTGGTCAAATGCTGTTATTGTTTGGTAATGGGTTAATGCCATGCCTCAGTTGGTTCTTCCTTATTTTGTTATTTTCCTCTTTTTCCTTTATATTAATACTTTCCTGACCTTCTAATATAACCTTTTGACCTTTTAGAAATTTCTCAGAGTTCTAATAATGAAGGTCAAAACTTTATTCTTACAATTTCATTTCTATATAATCTGGTGTTTGCTTTATAAGAATGTGTTTGCTTCCTTCTTGCTTTAACCCATTACCAAACAATAACGACATTAACCAGTCTGTTGCCGACAACTCAGGAAATCATTGCTCTTAACAAGCAATTTCTCCTTTTCCCGCAATGTTTTCTGCGCTATTAGAAGATTGTTTTCAATTTCATCACATTTTAAAATGTTGTCTGCAAACTCTTCCAATTTTGGTCAGCCGAAATATTTGGCGTTTCGTAAAGGGTTAAACGCATGTGAATTGTAATTATGTATTTGGTCACATTACAGCACAGTTTGGGTATTTTATGTGTGTTTCATAGGTACCAGTAACACAAAAGGAATGAGTATTGTACTTTATAGATCTATATTTAGTACAATACACATTTTTGCTTGTTACTGTCATCTGTGGTTTGTCTTAGACCTTATCAGTTGGAAGATAATCACCTATGCTGAATAATTTTTGAGTCCTTTTAAGAAGATTTGTTATTGGCCTTAATTGAATACTATAACAGGCATGTTTATGAAAAATAACTGTTTTGTTTTGTTGAAATTGATAGGAGAACCGTTATCATGACTAAAGGAGATCTACTTATCATAACTAAGCAACCTTTGTCACACTATCTTTCTTATTCCTTTTGCTGAGTGTGTGTTGAACTGAGAATGAATTAATGGGTATAGTATTGGTATGATATCTTTGAAGCAGAACTAGCATTTAACATTGGAACAAAAGTAGTTTTTTTTTTTTTTCACACTGCAAAGGATCTGTCAATTCTGTTTGATTTTTAGTTGTTTTCAGTAGCTTCTTGAATTTTGGGACAATACATGTTTAATAAATGTTGAAACACTAAACTCATTGAAACTTATTTCAGGACAAAGCATCAACTGTTAAAACCGAATTGGATGCAAACCTTAAGTTCTATCAGAACAAGAAAAGAAGCAAACCAGAACCAGGTACTCTTAACCCTTAGAATGCTGGGTAATTTTCTTAAAAAAAAGAATTTTGTGTCGTCTGCTTTCCAAAACCTTAAATATCTGCTAAATTCTGTTTGGAAAAGCTATTCAGAGTAGCCAACAGGTTAGATCACAGGCTAGTCACCAATTTACTTGGCGACTGGCCTGGATCTAACCTGTTTGCATAAGCATGAAGTTGGTTCCAACACTGTAAGGGTTAACCATCTCTTTAAAGCTGCTTGTTCACAGAAAGTAAGAATGTGCCTTTGTAAAACCGTGCAACAGCTGTACTTTTGAATGAGACTCACTGGAAAATTACCTTTGGAATCAAAGTTGGTTTGTATTAAAGTTTTAAAGTCTGCACACGGTGAATTGATATATATTTATATCCAAAAGTGTTTTGAGATATACCTTATATAGACTGCACATTCATAGATATATTGACCCTTCCTAAATAAACTTTGCTTTCAATAAATACCTTTAATTTCATTACAAAATTTATTTTGAATTTCAAATCTTCTCCTTTATGAACAAGTACCTTTAAACAGGATTCTGTGACCAATCAAAATTGAAACCATCAGCAGCTGACAATTTGAAAATTATGTAATTACGCCTTTTTTTGTGTTGCTAAGTTTGAACCATTATGACATAAGAAGATGTCTTTCGCATAATAGCACCTTAATTAAGGGTATACCAGAAGGAGAGAGTAAGAGACAACAACTGTCAATTAACAGTTGACTTGTCGACAAATTCCCGTCCCAAAATATGTGTAGGGTGTTATTTCATGTTACTATTTTACTATAAAGTAGTTCAATTCAAAAGAAACTTAAGGACATGTTCTACAGTTTTATAAAAAAATAATCCTTTCTCAGAATTTTCTAAATTTTTGATATGTTATTTAAAATCCTATTGTGAATTCAAAAATGAAAAGAAAAATGCAGGTCGACGAGTTAGTTTTTTCGTAAAATGACAGTTTCCATGGTAACCGTTTGGGGCAAAACTGTCAAAATGACCATACCATCTTCAAAGGTAATAAAATAATTTCTGGAAGGTTTATTTACACAAAAAACATGAATTCATATGTTCAATACTTTATTATTCAATGTTTGTTTCAAATTATTACAATCTGAACAATTTTTGTTATCCAAATCAGTTTTTCAGATTTTTGTATTCGACGAAAAACAATGAAAATTGATATGTATATTACAAATAAATGAAGATACCTTGAAATTCCTTTCATAGAATTTTTTTTATTTTTCAGTATGTGAAGTAAAATTCAATCTTGAAATACAAAACGCTAAAAAAAGTATATGTTGACGAGTTAGTTTTTCTGTAAAATGACAGTTTCCATGGTAACCGTATTTGAAAAACATTTATGAAAACGATTAAAATAACTTTAAAACTTGAAAAATACAAGCTGGGGGCTTATTCTTTGAAAAACATTGCATACAGTAAATTTCATCCGAATGAAAAAGTTTATCCGACTACTATGCAAATACCTCTTCGGTAACAGATTATTATCTCCCTTAGATGTGCAGATGAAGTGCGCAGATAAAACTACCGAGAACGTCCTTAAGTTCTTCACTTTAAAAAAAAACTTAATTTAGTCTTGCACTGAATCCTTAAATAGGAGCTATCTAGCTTAATGACCATGTGGATTTTTTTGTCAAAGGTATGTTAACAATTTTATTGGTTAAACTGTTAAGAGTATTACTTTTAAGCATTTTGTTGATTTGTCAACTGATTGAGGAACAGACCGTATTGCTCATTGAATTCCTACTGAGAGCTTACCCTGCTTATATTTGTATAGGTACTTTGTATTTGAGACCAGAGTGACAGAAAGAACACTTGCTCACAATGGATTTGTCAATTCAGTATCAAACCTTTGTGAAGTGTTTATAGCATGTAAAGTCTTTATGTAAGGAACATAACTTGTAACAGAGTAATATGGTTTGGTACTGACAATGATTTGTAACAATGACTTGGCATGTTTGGCATTTATATACTGTATTGAGGAAACATTTCGTTGATGCAGTTGTTGTTGTGGAGGACAGTGATCTATGGGGTAGAGTGTCTGCCTCTAGACACCAGGGTCTTGGGTTCAAATCCCTTGAGAAGTAGGGTTATGTGATCTTTTATAAATCCACATTCAATGTGAATACTGCTTAGCCTATCCAGGAAGCAGGATCAAGAATGATTAATCTAAGTTGTTTTCTTTTTTTACAGCATATTTGATCAAAGAAATATTGGCATGGCACGGAAATTATCACATATTGCAATATCATCACTACTACATACAATGGTAAGTCGTTTTGAGGTTTTATTATCTTTTATTGTGCTGTATAACACTTGTTTGTTTGTTGTTTGTTTATTTGTTTCTCCATTAATGCACAGGACTCAGACTTGAGTCTTTTTAACACCTTCATTTTTCTTAAGTACAGTAGTGCTATCGTATAGTTTATGCACACTTCACATTCAAAATAAGAACCATTTACCATCTGCGATTTACGATGTTTGATAGGGAGTCCGTCTTACCTGACTGTGTTGATGCGATATGATGTGATACATTCTTAATCTGATTTGCAATATACGTTTTGCGATATACGTTTTGCATTAACAATGCACATTAGGAAGTTTAGACGAATTTAATGTATAATGTGGGTTTTCATAGACCAAGCGTGTCAGGTCTCTCAATCAAGCTTGCCAAGTTGTTTACACATAATTAAAACCCAATTTATACACGCCCCAGGATTTCATTGACACACTGATAACAATAAGCAGTTGAAGTAAGGGATTTTGCAGATGCTGTTACAAATTTCAGCCCTTTACGATATTCCGTCCATGGTATTTGATCTACGATTTAAGTTATACGTTCACCATGCGATTCGATCCGATGCAATACATTCATTTGGTCTGATACAATTTGATGCGATACGATATGTTATGATTCCGTGTGGGATCTGATACGTTACAGTATGGTTGATATACACCGTTTTCGGAAACTCATACTATAGCACTTCTGTGACAGGTTTGAAGAAAGGAGAAAGACATTTGTTTTAACTTCCAGGTTATTTCCCACTAAGAGCAAGAGTACAGTTAATCTTGAATGTCAGCCATTGCAGGAGCATGAAGCCCAGGTTAGTTGGTATTTTAGATGATGTGGACGGCAAGTTTTAACCCTTTCCCAAACAATAACAACATTTGACCGCTTTGTTGCAGACGACCTTAGAAAACATTGTGGGAAAAGGAGAAATTGCGAGGAACGAGCAATTTTTCCTTTTTCCACAATGATTTCTGCCCTATCAGAAGATTATTTTCCAATTTCATAACATTCTGAAATGTTGTCTGCAAACTCTTTCAATTTGAGACAGTCAAAAATTTGTTGTTTGGGAAAGGGTTAAAGGTGCTTGTTCACACTTAGGACAATTTGAAAGTCAAAGTAAAATGTTGTTGAAACAATGCAGTTTTTGTAATGTGGTATAATACATAATGAAAAAAGTCTTTGAAGTGCAAAAATGATTCATAATGTGGTAATGTATCCAAGTAGGTACAGACGGTATGTGATGAAATTCAAAACCATTGTAATGCTTTTGGATTTGAATACATAAGTAATAATAAGAGATACTTGTATACAGGCACTAAGTACTTAAAGTCCCCAGATGTCAATTTTGTTTTTTGAACCTACAAAAGTAAAGGAATACACATTTATTTAATATTTAAGCAGAGAAAACGATTGAATACTAGGTAACTTTTGGCGTATTTTTTAATTTTATACAAATCCAGTGACAAGGCTACACGACTTAGATAAAGTTTGCATATATGTTAAGCTAAAGCCATCTGGCCCTTGGTACTCAGAATACACTCTGAAAGCAAACATCCACTTTCTTGCACTGAAGTGTTTACATCGAACTAGCCGGAATAACATACGGGTGGTCATGTAGATTAACTTACACAGAAAGAACAACAGGGTATACGGGTAACTAACTACCATACAGTGGATGTAACATCCAGTAAGTGATACCGTGGGGGGTTTCTGTCATTATCTACATTTGTAGGGCGATTTCGGTTACTTTATTTTTATGAATATTTGTTGGGAGCATAGATGAATACCATACGGCAAATCCACATTTTACATATATATTTCTATTGTATGACGTCCGGGAACTTTAAATACACACTAATTTTCCTCCAATTGTTTTCCTCCAGTATGTCTCAAACAAAAGTAGACCTGCTGCTTTACAATTTTAAAGAGATAATATTCTAACATCCAAGTTTCTTTTAATCTGTTGTTTTATTTTATTCAGGCAATACGAAACAATGAAAAACTGATGGATCGAGCATACAAAGCCTTTTGTATGATGTTAGACTTTTTTGGAATGCAGCCTATGATTAGCCAGAATGGAGCATTTTCAGTGGCAAGGTCTTCAAACTGGAAAGAAAGATATAATCATTTTTACTGGTAATTTTTCTTTAACCCTTTTCCAAACAATAAGGACATTTGACCACTTTGTTGCAGACGACTTTAGAAAACATTGTGGGAAAAGGAGAAATTGCTCGGAACCAGATTTTTTTTTCTTTTCCAACAATGTTTTCTGCCCTATCAGAAGATAATTTCCCAATTACATCACATTTTGAAATGTCATCTGCAAACTCTTTCAATTTGGGACAGTCAACAGGGCCTCCGTGGCCTAGTGGTTAGAGTACAGGACTTAAAATCACATGGCCCCTCTCCGCGTGGGTTCAAATCCTGAGAGGGATATGGATTTTCATGAGAGGCAGTCTCCCGACTGACTTACGGAATGCCGATGGTTCTACCCGCCTTGACCAGCCCTTATGGGCAGTTGAGTGTGGGGTCTTCCTCCATCATTAATAGTCGGGCATCGCTACATAACTGAAATAATGTTGATGCGATGTAAAACCCTTATAAAAAAAAATGGGACAGTCAAAAAATTGTTGTTTGGGAAAGGGTTAAAACTTTCATTATATAACACAAATTCTTTTTTTGAGGTATCTCTGGGAGATGGCTTAAACAACCATTACCACTGAGCCACGCAGACCCTTTCATCTATACATTTTCACCAAAAATTAGCAAGCCAATGCCTCCTCTTAATTTAGTAAAAAAAAGCCCTGCAGAGTAGTTTCTACAGTGTTTAGCTTAACCCTTTCCCAAGCAATAACGACATTTGACCACTTTGTTGCAGACGACTTAGAAAACATTGTTGGAAAAGGAGAAATTGCTCGTAATGAGCAATTTTTCCTTTTCCCACAATCTTTTCTGCCCTATCAGAAGATCATTGTCCAATTTCATCTCATTTTGAAATGTCGTCTGCAATCTCTTTCAATTTGGGACAGTCGAAAATTTGTTGTTTGGGAAAGAGTTAAGATGGGTCAAAATTAGATAATATGAAGTAAAGAGTTAATGGTAGCAATTGTATATTTTAGCATGCCACATAATGCCATGATAATATCACGCATTATATCATCAATGGGAGAAATGGGATTCGGCAAATATCAGAGGACCTGGTTACGTTTCCTTCTGGATGAGATTATGCAACACAAGACACTGTCCTTCATCAACGAAACAAGCATCTCATGTTGGATAGATGCACTAGAAAGTTATAATGATCGAATGGAAATGCGTGAGTTTTATTCGCACTTGAAGACTCTCGATGGCAGTTCACCCCCCTCGCGTAAGGTTTGTCCCGTAACAAAAGACTTTCCAGAAGGAATTGATACTGCTATGTGTAATCAACGCTTTGAAGACTCTCCCATTGGCATGGATTCTGCTATGTGTAATCAACGCTTTAAAGACTCTCCCATTTGCATGGATTCTTCTATGTGTAAAAGCCACCATAAAGACTCTCCTATGAGAATGGGTTCTGCTGTAGATAATGAACACTCGATGTTAACCAGTGAGACATCAGGATTAGGGGATGTAAAAGCTAGTTCTGACCAACGGATGGACAACGAAGTTGATCTACCGGACACAGATCTGGACAGTGGTTCCAAGATCCATCATTTGACAAGTGTCACGGAGAATGTCTGTGTTTTAATGCATACAGACTGTGATAATCCGGAACATTGCCTGAAAAGCATGCCCAACATACAGTTCTATCTGAATCGAATCAAGTCACGACCTTGCCCAGGTAAATGCCTCTGATTTTATTTCCCATTTCTTCACAATTCACTCTTCTATATCAGGGTTCAATGCAATACCTTAACTTATATTTGGGATGCACGTTTTATTGTCTTTCATTTGTCTCTTGATTAATTTGTATAAATACATCTGAAGGTAAAGCGAGACTTGGGTTGGTTGAAAATGAAAGCTACTGCAGACAAAAAATTACAAAAAGTAGCATAAAAAACCCAATTTTTTAATGGTTTTAGGTAGAAACAAATGTTACAGAAGGATAAATTGCTCACAAAAAGGCATATATTCATCCTTTGAACACAGTTCTTCTAAAGTCTTCTTCTTTGTGCATTGAAAATGTATCAAAATGCATCATTTTGAATAAAAATGATTTTATTCAAATATTTACAACCAATGTCTTAACACAAATTTGTACACACTCTCCATTTTAAACATCTTTGTAGAAGATGATCCAACAAAGTGCTAAAGTGTCACCTTTTTAAATAATGATAGGGTTTAGTTTACTTTTACAATGAGACCCTTGATCCACGGCTAAATGTCACTTATTTCTCAATGTGTTCGTCTCATAGGTAATATATTCCTCACAGGTTATTTTCTCTATGGTAAGCTTAAAAGCATACTTGCGCCAAGAAAAACTGCAAACTGGGTAATTTGAAGTATAAATTATGATAAAATATGTTGAAACATAGTGAAAAACCACAGGATCATGACAAAATAACGCCTGCACTATTTGTTATCTATTTTTCAAAGTGCTTTTTTCACAAATTTGATGCCCACCAATTTAATTACATTGTTTATATTTGTGTAACATTTAAAATAGAAAGAAGGGCTCGGATTAATAAGTGGCGATCACTTGGCTAGAAAAATCATGTGAAATTCACAAAAATACTTCCGTTTTCCAATATTTACAACAACGTGAACATTCAAAATGAAGAATTTCTTGGGTTTTGTTGGTTGCCAATGTTTCTCTGCTGACCTTGGTTTATTGCTAATTGTAAACAAACCTTATAGTATTAACTCTTTTAAAAGCAGCATATGAACCTGTTACAGTCTCAATTCCTCTTTAAAATGAATTTGAAGTACTTTTTAGTTCATTCTCAATTATTCTAAATTTTTCACAATTTATGTGTTAATGGGCGCAAGTATGGCTTAAAGTATACTGGGTGTAGATGGCAGATCAGTCTTTCTGGGGGTTTGAGGAGGACCAAATCTTCCGGTGGTCTCAATAAAAGTTCCGAGTTCTTATTGAATGGCCATCCACTTCCAAACCAATAAGCAAAGACTAAGGGTCGGTCACACTATCAAATCCTCTGAGAAGTGAGGTCTGCCTTGTGACTTTTCATTTATCCGTTTTCAAGTCAAGTACTTTTTATGTATCCTGGAATTAACCCTTTCCCAAACAACAACTTTTTGACTGTCCAAAATTGAAAGAGTTTGCAGACGACATTTCAAAATGTGATTAAATTGGAAAAAATTCTTCAGATAGGGGAGAAAACCTTGTGGGAAAAGGAAAAATTGCTTGTGACAAGCAATTTCTCCTTTTCCCACAAAGTTTTCTAAAGTTGTCTGCCACAAAGATGTCAAATTTGGCTATTATTTGGGAAAGGGTTAAAATGGAGAAGGATTAATATAAGTTTTAAGAATGTTCATTTTTGTAATTGATGTCAAATTAGATCATGGAACTAAGTCCCAAATCAACAACCAAGTTATTCATAATATGGTGCAAATTTGATAAAATTGATGCATGAAGATTTGTCCCACTTTTATCTAGGTGTTTATCTTGAAGAACTGATGAAAGAAAAAGCAAGTGTTGATTTGATGAAGAAAATGCAATACGATATACAGTGGTAGGTCAAACTTTTACGGGCTTTAATAAACATTTGTAGAGAAATAGTCAGAGCTAAATCACTTTCTTTCACAAAATTTACATGTTTGGGTTAAGTTATGACATTTGTATGCAATAAATCGATGATGATTTGGTAAATTATGTTTAATTGACATTCAACAGTTTTTTTAAGAAAATAATAGATGCGTTACCAAGACAGCATGTCTCTAATCTGCACTTCACATTGTACAGATATATAAATTGATTTAATAAATAAATGATTATCACAACCTTATTCCTTTTTACAGATAACATTATTTAACTTACTACAGCAGTTTATGAAACCATGGTGACAGAAGGTGAAAATGCTTGTAAGAAGCCACCATTCCTTACCTTATATTTCTACTTAATTTGAAAAAAGGAAAACGATTTTCTTTTCATACTTGTATTGGTAGGTTATGCATGGAAATGTGTGAAATGTGTCATGATATGACTAAAGGTTGTTGAAAATGTGGTTAAACAATTAAAATACAACCATGAACATTTTTTATTCATGTAAAATCACTTTTGTTTCAGGTTGTTTCCCACTCCAGAGAAAAGTATGATTAATCCAGATTCGTTTGAACTGACAAACACTGAGGCAATGGTAATATCCCCTTTGTTCTTCCTTGCATCAATAATTGAAAGCATGTTTTAAAAATGATTCCTTTCAATAAGTTAACCTTCGGCTCTCTTCTTTCCATAATCATGTTATCTTTTACAAGAAATTATTTATTTGCCATCTAATTCTCTTAAGTCAGTTCTTACATCCTACAACATTACCGTTAGTTCATCTAGTGAATAGTTTGTGAATACTCATTGATGATAAAAATGTTTGATTGGTTGTGATTCTCTTTAAGGTGGAAAATGATTTTCATTTAATACACAGTCACTTTTTAAAATTGAAAGTCACAAATTGTTTTTATTTCCTTTTGTCTGTCTGCCTCTTTGTCAGTCTATCCATCTATGTCGTGTTTTGATTTTTTTTCTGTTCCTTTCTTTTCATTTGCCTGTTTGTTTTCATAAATGTTTCTGTCTGTCTGTTGCTATCTAATTATGTCTCCTACTTTGTATACATATCTGTCAAATTTCAAACTTATATTACGCTTAACTTGATACCCACAGATATTTCTAAACACCCCAGAACTGAAGGAGCGTTTCCTTGCTGTGTATGAACTACTGTTGAGATGCTGTGGCATGGAGCTTTTATCCATAGATACAGGAGAAATAGGCAAGATAGATGGCTGGAAGGAGATCTTTCTGAGAATTGATCTGTAAGAAAGAGTTTATATAAGTTCAATGTTACCAGAGGTTGAGAAAAGAAGGATCTTCCTCTAGCTAACTTCTCCATAAATAATCTAAATCCTATAGTGTGTGTACTCATTAGAATCGTCTTGATGAGATGATTCTTATGAGACCCACAAACTAGATTTTGATTAACAGTAATTGAAATATTGCATGTATAATAAAAAACAAATGATGTGTACCTAAATATTTACTGCAGTTTTTGATACAACTTGTTTGGACCAGCAGTTATTGCTTTTGATTATCTCAGATATTTTTGTTTTGCATATCAAAGTGAATTGCCTCCTTATGACGGTTCAATGCAAAAATACACTTGTAATACCAGGTCAGTCTGAACCATATTAAAGGTGCTTGTTCACAGATGTGTGGAAATTTGGAAGTTAAAAATGTATTTATTTCAAACTGGACAACAGCTGTTCTATCATATGATGATCCTTCACAATCGATGTAAAACATGAAAAAACAAATACGGTTATATATATGATACACCCTAGAGAATAGTCATTGGAAGCAATATTAGACTGTCTGTTATTATTTAAAGTGTGTTTACAGTGAATTAACATGTATTTAAGTTCAATAGCATGGTATTACTTTTGAGATTTACCACATATAAACTGTATATACTTGGGTAAATTGAAGCTCCCTGAATTAGTTATGCTTTAATAACTAATGTTATTTTTATATCAAACAACAATGCAAAAACAACATTTTACTTTGAATTAATTTCTTCTCTTCTGTGGACAAGAACCTTTAGATGCAACTTCAGATGTCACTGATAAAAAAATAATACTTTCATTTCTATATCTGTAAGAAAGTATTGTCAAAAGTAAAAAGAGATTGCTTATAACAAATCCTTTCTTTTTTCCCACAATGTCTTTTTTTAGATTATGTGCTTAAGATGTATTGAAACTCATATCTATGAAGGAATTGTTGTAATATCTCATGACACATGTTGATGAGCCATACTGAGTAGGATAGCAAGTTTCATAGAAGATTTGGTTTGATCTTAAGGTATGAATAATTAAACAGTTAACATCTAACATCTAATTAAACACAGGTTTTCAGCATCATTAATATGTTTATATTGAAAATGGTCATTTATCTAGTGATGAGGATGTTTAAATCAGCTTGTTAGCATTGGTTACTTACACAAGGCATTCTTTGAGATAGTTCCTTTAACCCTTTACCAAACACCAAATTTTCTACTGTCCCAAATATAAAGAGTTTGCAGACGACATTTCAAAATGTGATGAAATTGAAATATAATCTTCTGATAGGGCAGAAAACATTGTGGGAAAAAGAGAAATTGCATGTTAAGAGCAATTTCTCCTTTTCCCACAATGTTTTCCAGAGTCTTCTGCAATAAACGGGTCAAATGCCGTTATTGTTTGTTAATGGGATAAAACATGCTTGGCTTTACTCTATGTAATTCTATTTTCTTGATATGTATCCAGATTAACAGGTCTACCAAGGGTCATCACACGGATACTGACATGCCTGAGTGTGCTGGGGTTTGCCCATTTCCAGATCCCTCTAACATACTTTCTCATGTACGAAGCGATGATAGATAAGACATTACCCAGCCTAGATGGGCCAAATGTTGACTTTTGGATTGGAGTGATAGAGGATGATCATGAAAGACAGAGGATGACAGATGAGTTAAATATGTTTAAAGATTGCATGCAGAAACAGGTCCCTTCAGAATGGAATATACCAGATATAAGCTTGGATGAAGAGAAGCCCTCAATGCAAGCACCTACGATACAGAAAGAGGGATGGGCTACAAAATTTGGGAAAGCTGTTTCTAAAATGTTCGGCTGTACTTCTGGCAGATATGGTGTTACAGAAGGGGATAGGGACCCATATAGCCGTCCCACAGAGAGAAACTTGCTTGGTGAAGATAAGGTGAGACTTCTACCTACATTTAAATAATTATTTTGTCTGTTCTGCTGTCCTTTCTGAGGATGTCAAGTTCTGTTTAATTTCTTTGAAAAATACTTATTGTACACTATAAGAACAGGCTGTTGTTAGTTCTGAACAACACACACACAAAATGTTTTAAGGCAGTGTATATGATTAAGCTAGAAATATAGATAAACATAAGGACTACTGAAAATTTAATTGATTTGTATGCTTAGAAAATGCTTGACATACTATATGTATGATGATAGAGAATAGATGGTTGGTGTCATGAATATGAAATGTTATGGGGCAAGCCGTAGGAATATTATTTGGTGAGTCAGAGGCGAATCAGATAATAATCCGAAGTCAAACCCGATAGCCTTTCCTATTTAAAGACACCAATCATCTCTTCTATTTATCCTTTTACCTATTTTGATTCATATAAACAAACACACAAAATGAAAATAAAACATGAAAAAAGTGAAACAAAACAGAAAATCAATACTGACAGGTGCTCACAGTGATCCCATCTAGTGCCAAATATCAAATATATGAAACCCTGTTATTGGTCTGTAAAATGCCCTGGTGTTAGGATAATATCCCCTACTCAGAGTCGGCCAATGAGTTTACTCTGCTACAGTTTAACTTTTTTGGGTCAAAAAATCCAAAATGGATTTATCACAGTACTCAGGGAAGTTAAGAGGACTTCTCACAGAAAAGGTTTTAATAAAATGTCATCTGCAAATGAAATGACATTGCAGATCCATAAATATACAGAGAACAAGATATATAGTACAATTCTTCAGACCTTTCCTAACCAACAATACAATTTGATTGGACTTTACGATGCCGCAGTTTGGTAAAGATATTATTTAGCACCAATTAGTAAGGTATCTTGAGTTGAAGAAGTTTAGATACTCCGGCACTGTTTAGACTGTAATTAATTGGTAATTAATTGAAAATAGAGGGCATGATAACTGTAAGGACAAACTGCGCAATTTATGCATCTTAGATATAAGGTTACTAGTATATGCATGCCAAGTTAACCCTTTCCTAGCAACACATTTTTGACTGTCCCAAATTGAAAGAGTTTGCAGACGACATTTCAAAATGTGATGGAATTGAAAAATATTGTTCAGAAAGAGCAGAAAACCTTGTGGGAAAAGGAAAAATTGCACGTTATGAGCAATTTCTCCTTTTCCCACAATATTTTCTAAAGCCGCCTGCAACAAAGTGGTTAAATGTCGTTATTGTTTGGGAAAGGGTTAACCAAATCAAGTTAACCCCGTTATAAAAAACAGAACCGAGAAAGCCCACATTCTATTAGTATAAGGATCTTTCCCCTTGCTTATTGTGGCATAACTTTCACAACACATTTAGAGTCATCATGCATCTAAGAGATTTGAGTGTCATTTTACCCGTTACCAAACAATAACGACATTAATCACTTTATCGCAGACAACTCTGGAAAACACTCTGGGAAAAGGAGAAATTACCCATAAATAGCAGTTTCTCCTTTTCGCACAATGTTTTCTACTCTATCAGAAGATTCATTTCCAATTTCATCACTTTTTGAAATGACCTCTGCAAATATTGCATTTGGTAAGGGGTTAACGAAATTGAAACAGTGAACATTCTATGTTTAAATGTGAACATGATAACTGTTTATTGTAGGTGCCAAGTTACCCAAATTTAGAGTTCTACAGCAACATCAGAAAATCTGCCAGATTTTGGGGTAAATAAAAATATTGTCTTCAAATTCCCAACCAAGTACAAAATTGTGTTATGTATGAAATTATGTCAATGTTGTTGTTCACAGACAAGAAAACTTGAAGATCAAAATAACTTGCTGTTGAAACAATACAGTTTTTGTTGTATGTTTTACAGTTTTACACTTGATTTGCAATTTACTTGGCGGCTGGCCTGGATCTAACCTGTTTACATAAGCATGAAGTCAGTTCCAGCACTATAAGGGTTAAACTCCCAATTGTAACTACTTGGGTATTTCTATGACCTGAGAATTACACCTCGTATGTAAGTGTAGGGTTACAAATTTTGTCCTATGTATCCATGCTAAAAACACGTTTTCCTTTGAGCGTCAAAGTTGAGAAGTTCAATGTATATTGAAGTGTTAAACATCATTTTTAATCATTATCATTGGTCAGCAACTCACACATAATAGTGGAATTAAAAGTTGCGTTATATCTTTGCTTCCTAAATCACTATTTAGATATTGCATTCGACATTTCGTTTTGAAAACAAAAGAGCAACCAAGGAAGTCTTGCAAAAAGCAATATGGCGGCATCCTTATTATTTCAGAGGTGTTTTCATTGGATAAACACAATGAGTTCAGATAGCATGAACATAGCTAGTCAATTGTATTCTAGATGTTTATATGGAAACCAACTGGTTACATGTATTCTAGATGTTTATATGGAAACCAACTAGTTACCTGTATTCTAGATGTTTATATGGAAACCAACTGGTTACATGTATTCTAGATGTTTATATGGAAACCAACTGGTTACATATATTCTAGATGTTTATATGGAAACCAACTAGTTACCTGTATTCTAGATGTTTATATGGAAACCAACTAGTTACCTGTATTCTAGATGGTTATATGGAAACCAACTGGTTACATGTATTCTAGATGTTTATATGGAAACGAACTGGTTACATGTATTCTAGATATTTATATGGAAACCAACTAGTAACCTGTATTCTAGATCACTTTATGAAAGCTAACTTGCCACACATAATCTAGATGACTTTGTGAGAGCTAACTTGCCACACATAATCTAGATGACTTTGTGAAAGCTAACTTGTCACACATATTCTAGATGACTTTATAAAAGCTAACTTGCCACACATAATCTAGATGACTTTGTGAAAGCTAACTTGTCACACATATTCTAGATGACTTTGTGAAAGCTAACTTGCCACACATAATCTAGATGACTTTATAAAAGCTAACTTGCCACACATAATCTAGATGACTTTGTGAAAGCTAACTTGTCATACATATTCTAGATGACTTTGTGAAAGCTAACTTGCCACACATAATCTAGATGACTTTATAAAAGCTAACTTGCCACACATAATCTAGATGACTTTGTGAAAGCTAACTTGTCATACATATTCTAGATGACTTTGTGAAAGCTAACTTGTCACACATATTCTAGATGACTTTATAAAAGCTAACTTGTCACACATAATCTAGATGACTTTGTGAAAGCTAACTTGTCACACATATTCTAGATGACTTTGTGAAAGCTAACTTGTCATACATCTTATATGACTTTGTGAAAGCTTACTTGTCACACATATTCTAGATGACTTTGTGAAAGCTAACTGTCATACATATTTCAGATGACTTTGTGAAAGCTAACTTGTCATACATATTTTAGATGACTTTATAAAAGCTAACTTGTCATACATATTCTAGATGACTTTGTGATTTCACCTTGCCAATTACATTGTGACATGCTCCTATTGAGCTCCAAAGAGCTGGCCCCCTTTAGTCTTTGACTATTTTAAATGTCTAAAATTGGAATTTCATTGTTACTCTTATGTTTCAGGTCACACTTTTGAAGAAATGCTTAAATGGAAAGGAGACTATGATCAGTTGGAAATGAACCATCAGTATATCCAATGGTAAGATGATTTCTAGATTGCTTTGTCAGTTTCACCGTGTCACATGCATTCTATATTACTTTATGAATTTCACTTTGTCACATGTTTTCTAGAAAGCAGTATGAATTTCACCATGTCACATGCATTCTATATTATTTTATGAATTTCACTTTGTCACATGTTTTCTAGATAACAGTATGAATTTCACATTGTCACATGCATTCTAGATTACAGTATGAATTTCACCCTGTCACATGTATTCTAGATAATTTTATGAATTTCACCTTGTCCCTTGTATTCTAGAATACTTTATGATTGTCACCATGGCACATGTATTCTAGAATACCTTATGAATGTCACCTTGTCACATTTATTCTGGAATACTTTATGAATTTCACCATGTCACATGCATTCTAGATTACAGTATGAATTTCACTTTGTCACATGTTTTCTAGATAACAGTATGAATTTCACCTTGTCACATGCATTCTAGATTACAGTATGAATTTCACCTTGTCACATGTATTCTAGATAATTTTATGAATTTCACCTTGTCCCTTGTACTCTAGAATACTTTATGATTGTCACCATGGCACATGTATTCTAGAATACCTTATGAATGTCACCTTGTCACATTTATTCTAGATTACTTTATGAATCTCACCATGTCACATGCATTCTAGATTACAGTATGAATTTCACTTTGTCACATGTTTTCTAGATAACAGTATGAATTTCACCTTGTCACATGCATTCTAGATTACAGTATGAATTTCACCTTGTTACATGTATTCTAGATAATTTTATGAATTTCACCTTGTCCCTTTTATTCTAGAATACTTTATGATTGTCACCATGGCGCATGTATTCTAGAATACCTTATGAATGTCACCTTGTCACATTTATTCTAGATTACTTAATAAATTTCACCATGTCACTTGTATTCTAGATTCCAGTATGAATGTCACCTTGTCACATGTATTCTAGATTACAGTATGAACGCCACCTTGTCACATTTATTCTAGATTACTTCATGTGTTTCAACATGTCACATACATTCTAGTTTACAGTATGAATGCCACCTGGTCACATGTATTCTAGATTACAGTATGAATGCCACCTGGTCACATGTATTCTAGATAACAGTATGAATGCCACCTTGTCACATTTATTCTAGATTACTTCTTGTGTTTCTCCTTGTCACATGCATTCTAGTTTACAGTATGAATGCCACCTGGTCACATGTATTCTAGATTACAGTATGAACGCCACATTGTCACATTTATTCTAGATTACTTCATGAATTTCACCATGTCACAAACATTCTAGCTTACAGTATGAATTTCACCATGTCACATTTAATCTAGATTACTTTATGAATTTCACCTTGTCACATTTATTCAAGTTAATAGTATGAATGTCACACTGTCACCGGATTGTGAAAGGGTGACATTGATAAAGTTATATAGAATACATGTTACAAGGGGATATTCATAGAATAATCAAGAATACATGTCACCTATGTTACTTTCATTAATTAATTGCCATATTGTTTTTCTCAATAAAAAGGACATACTGTAAGGATTAAAGGATAGTTTTTAGATCAAACTAGTATAATCTGTGGAAATCTATAAATCATGGTCTATTTAAGTACTTAAAAAAGTAAACATATGTGTCTTGGTTGTTAGTTTCAAGAAAAAACTCCATTAAACATTACAAACAATTTAGTGAAATGGATTGGAAGGGAAACTAAGAGCCTATAAAAGACCTATCCTTATTGGTAAGGAATGTTAGGATAAGTTTAAAAGGTACTAAACCACTTGGGGAAAATATTTGTGTAAGTCAAAACAGATATATATGTATATTGTTTGAATCTAACAAACAGTAATTTCCTGTGACATGTAGTTGGAGTTGTCTCGGAAAAACAATTCCAGTGACATGTTAGTTTGCAATATTACTTTCCGCAGTATTCTAATGGGAGGAAATGTTGTTTTGAATTTGCAAAAGTTATTGACAAAGATGTCTAGTAAAACCCTTCTCAGGCAAATGATTGATAGCACTTGTTTGGATGGAGGAAACACTGAAATATAACTGATTTTTTTTAATAGTGTGAAAGCATTAATACCTGTAATATATTTTAAACAACAAAGCAATTTATATTTCAGGTTATTTCCAATTCCTAAAGGAAGTGGTGTGAACCCAAATGCGAAGCGTTTAGACCCTCATGAAGCAGAGGTAATCCAAGTTAAAAAAATGTTTGTTTTTTTTAATTAAAAGGCTCATGGTACTGTTATAATGTGTTCATGGTACAACGCACTGATATCACATAAGAAGGAAATACACTGATACCGCATAACTAGGAAATATGTATTCATGGTACAATGTACTGATATCACATAATAAGGAAATATATATTCATGGTACAATGTACTGATACATAACTAGGAAATATGTATTCATGGTACAATGTACTGATATCACATAATAAGGAAATATGTATTTCATGGTACAATGTACTGATGTCACATAATAAGGAAATATGTATTCATGGTACAATGTACTGATATCACATAACTAGGAGATATGTATTCATGGTACAATGTACTGATGTCACATAATAAGGAAATATGTATTCATGGTACAATGTACTGATATCACATAACTAGGAGATATGTATTCATGGTACAATGTACTGATGTCACATAATAGGAGATATGTATTCATGGTACATGTACTGATGTCACATAATAAGGAAATAAATATTCATGGTACAATGTACTGATATCACATAACTAGGAGATATGTATTCATGGTACAATGTACTGATGTCACATAACTAGGAGATATGTATTCATGGTACAATGTACTGATATCACATAACTAGGAGATATGTGTTCATGGTACAATGTACTGATATCACATAATAAGGAAATATGTATTCATGGTACAATGTACTGATGTCACATAACTAGGAGATATGTATTCATGGTACAATGTACTGATATCACATAATAAGGAACAATGTACTGATACATTTATGTATTCATGGTACAATGTACTGATGTCACATAATAAGGAAATATGTATTCATGGTACAATGTACTGATGTCACATAACTAGGAGATATGTATTCATGGTACAATGTACTGATGTCACATAACTAGGAGATATGTGTTCATGGTACAATGTACTGATATCACATAATAAGGAAATATGTATTCATGGTACAATGTACTGATATCACATAACTAGGAGATATGTATTCATGGTACAATGTACTGATGTCACATAATAAGGAAATATATATTCATGGTACAATGAAATGATATCAAATAACTAGGAGATATGTATTCATGTTACAATGTACTGATGTCACATAACTAGGAGATGTGTATTCATGGTACAATGTACTGATATCACATAACTAGGAGATATGTGTTCATGGTACAATGTACTGATATCACATAACTAGGAGATATGTATTCATGGTACAATGTACTGATATCACATAACTAGGAGATATGTATTCATGGTAAAATGTACTGATATCACATAACTAGGAGATATGTATTTATGGTACAATGTACTGATGTCACATAACTAGGAGATATGTATTCATGGTACAATGTACTGATATCACATAATAAGGAAATATGGTTTTTTTTTTTTCATATGGGTTTTACATCACATCAGCATTATTTCAGTAATGTAGCGATGCCCGACTCTTAATGATGGAGGAAAACCCCATACTCAACTGCCCACAAGGGCAAGTCAAGGCGGGTAGAACCATCGGCATTCCTTAAGTCAGTCGGGAGACTGCCTCTCATGAAAATCCATATCCCTCATCAGGATTTGAACCCACGCGGAGAGGGGCCATGTGATTTCAAGTTCTGTACTCTAACCACTAGGCCACGGAGGCCCCAAGGAAATATGTATTTCATGGTACAATGTACTGATATCACATAACTAGGAGATATGTATTTATAGTACAATGTACTGATGTCACATATCTAGGAGATATTTGTTCATGGTACAATGTACTGATATCACATAACTAGGAGATATGTATTCATGGTACAATGTACTGATGTCACATAACTAGGAGATATTTGTTCATGGTACAATGTACTGATATCACATAACTAGGAGATATGTATTCATGGTACAATGTACTGATATCACATAACTAGGAGATATGTATTCATGGTAAAATGTACTGATATCACATAACTAGGAGATATGTGTTCATGGTACAATATACTGACAATTCATTCATGCTTTTTCATATTTTACGTTTTGCCGGAACTATTTGCATGTAACTCAATAGTCCTAGCCCTGACTAATGTATCCTGAGAACGACAGAAGTATTCAGACACAAAAATGAGTTTGAAAATGGCGGATTTTGAGGTTTGTACCTTGATGAGTCACACATGTTATTCAGGCAATCAGCTCTGATCCAATTCTAAGGATGCGCGTGCTACGTGCCTTTGAGATGATGTTGGACTTCTACGGAATGGAGCTTGTTTCCAAGGACTCGGTACAAATACAACGGTCAAAAAACTGGCCAGAAAGATATGACCATTTAAACAGGTGACCCTTTTCTTTAAACCATATAAAGGTTTTGAAGTGATGCACTTACTCTGTTGATGTCTATGTTGGGGCATAGAGACTCCATCAGAAAAAGCATGATTACACGATATCAGGGTTAGATTGTCCCGTGTAATATGATATATTTGGTAAATGATAAGTTATTATTGGATGTCTAAGTGATTATTATAAACAGCCATGCTGCAAAACCAATACAAGTTTCTTCCTTAATAAGGAAAGTGATTCTGCACTAGTTACAATGATAACCAGTAAGCCCCCTCTCCCGATAAGTCATTGCTGTTGAGTCAGATGCTGCATAGATATTCAGAATAAAACATAGATGTGGCAAAGTCTGATTTTTGGACTAAGGGTGCGTCAGCACCTTAGTCCATTGAATTTACATACCACTTTTTGAGGGACGGTACTTTATCGATACACAAACAGCGGTCTGACCCCAATTACACATTATACATCCGCCTTCACTGTGCGGACTTAAACCTTCTTGGAACTAGGAATATAGTCCGGATTTACTTGCTTTGTTTGCTTTATATTATTATAACTGTTGCTTCATGAGAAATCGTAAAATGTCCAGATGTTCAAAAAATAGACTATCGTTCAGTCTCTGTTCACAGAAATAATAATTATAGTAATGGTGATAAAAGGAGCAGTTGTTTTCCTCGAGATGTAACCCAAAGAAATTTTCAAATGTATCCTCAATCATCTTGCTTTAAACGCACCTTAGTCCTTCAGGGCTATCAGCGCTTTGATTAATTTAGCTGTCCATAATTGCCTAGTTATAATCTGCTCTTGTCAGTGTAAAGGATATATCAAGGGTTCAGTGCAA
Source organism: Cerastoderma edule (assembly GCA_947846245.1). Classification (NCBI taxonomy): domain Eukaryota; kingdom Metazoa; phylum Mollusca; class Bivalvia; order Cardiida; family Cardiidae; genus Cerastoderma; species Cerastoderma edule. The sequence continues at coordinate 11,180,379 of OX401416.1, read as the reverse complement.
TACTATAGTAAGTGCTGCACGTATGTGAAGCACTTACTATTGTCTTGCATTGAACCTTCGATATAGTGAAGATCGGGAAAAATTCACTTGTCCAAATTCACTTGTCCATAAAAGTTTTTTTGACAATCTGGGCAATACGGACATTTGAATTTTGCCACCCCTGACTATAAAAGAAGCTTTTCTCATGATTTGTTGGGTTTTTACCAAAATCTTTTTATAAGAATGGAACCCATTCCATTGCTTCCATTGGCCATTTTGTTGGAGGTAGTTGTGGATTTCCCTTTTTTGTCAGGTCGCAGCACCAAAGATGACCTTGTGAAATTGCAGCACTGTTGGTTCGTTTGTGTGTGAATAACCAGTAATTTTTCTATTTACATATATTATACTGCTTTTCAAGTATGACAAAAACGAATTGCTATGTTGTAGCTGCTCATACCAAAATCTGTAAATCCTTCAAGTTCAACCTTGAAATGAAGGAATCTATTTTTGGGTCACACAGCATCACCATGCATGAATAAAAGCACAATTTAGATGCATGTTACGATATATCTTTCAGGTCTATGCACAACCATCTACGTATTACACGGATCATCGAATCCATTGGTTACCTTGGACAGCAGAAGTATCAGTCCTCATGGGTGAGCTTCCTGTTACACGAGGTGTTTGTGGAAAAAGTTCTCCCCAGGCTCGGTGGACGTCAGATGTTGTACTGGATCGACGCTATAGCTGACGAATCAGAGAAGGGAGAAGTTTATACCAGTTATCTGACTCTTAAAGACATAAACCAATCTGGATATATAACTGGATCAATACAATAGCTGATGAATCAGAGAGAGAACAAGTTGTTTCTATGAGCAACCTGACTCTTAAAGAGATGAGCCGATCTAGATGTTTTACTAGATCAATACAATAGATGACGAAACAGAGAAAGAACAAATTAATCTTAGTTACCTGACTTTCATAAAGATTAATCGATCTAGATGTTGTACTGGATTGGTACAATTATAGCTGACGAATCGGAGAGAGAGAACAAGTGTATATGAGTTATCTGACTCTTAAGACGATTAATTGATCTAAATGTTGTACTGGATTGATACAATTATAGTTGGTGAAACAGAGAGAGAGAACAAGTGTATATGACTTACCTGTTCTTAGAGATTAATTGATCTAAGTGTTGTGCTGGATTGATATAATAATAGCTGGTAAAACAGAAAAAAGGACAAGTTTATATGAGTTACCTTACACTTAGAGATTAATTGATTTAGATGTTATAATGGATCAATACAATTATAGCTGACGAAACAGAGAGAAAGAGAACAAGTTTATGAGTTACGTGACTCTTAGACATTAATTGATCCATATGGTGTACTGGATCACCCAATTAGGGGACAAGACAGAAAGAGAAGAAGTTTTCTATTTAGAAATACCTGACTCCTTAAGAGATTAACTAATCCAGTCCTTTTTTCTTTGTAAAAGACACAGTTATATTCATACATGCCAATTCTTTTTCTACCTTTGTCTGTACAACGTTTATATAGAACAATTTGTTCACTTTCACTTGCCTCTTAACCCATTACCAAACAATAACGGTATTTGACCATTTTGTTGCAGATAACTCTGGAAAACATTGTGGGAAAAGGAGAAATTGCTGTTAACGAGCAGTTTCTCCTTTTCCTACAATGTTTTCTACACTATAAGCACATTATTTTTCAATTTCATCACAGTTTGAAATGTTGTCTGCGAACTCTTTCAATTTGGGACGGTTCGAAAATTTGGTGTTTGGTGAAGGGTTAAGACCATCAAGCAGAGGTGTCGAAATCTTATTTTGATTTACTTGTACTTCATACATACCAATTCTTTTTCTACCTTTGTCTGTATAATGTTCATATAGAACATTTTGCTAAAATTTCACTTGTCCAATAGGGGTCATCTCTAGTTAAGGTTGTTTGAAAGGGTATTTTTGTAGAAATTAACCCTTAGAATGCTGGGTAATTTTCTTAAGATAGATTTTTGTGTCATCTGCTTTCCAAAACCTTAAGTATCTGCTATATCTTGATGAGGAAAGATACTCAGAGTACCAAACAAGTTAGATCACAGGCCAGCTGCCAATTTACTTGTCAGCTGGCGTGGAACTAGCCTGTTTGCATAAGCATGAAGTGGGTTTCAGCACTATAAGGGTTAACATTATCACCAAGGTTGTTGATACATGTAGAGGAAGCTTTTTGTATATATCTGTTAAAAACATTTGTTTTAAAGGGCTATTTTGCTGTACATTTTATTTCTGTTTAAGATTATCCTGGTTTATCAGAGATTACGAACTTTTAAGGGTTGTTTTAGCATACTAGGTGAGAGTTCCCCATGTATATAATTAATCTTTTAAAGTTACATGTCGCTTGTTTTGAATGTTGTGCTTCTGAGATGAGCTGGCAGTATTCAATTTATTACTTGGAAACATGCATTGCATGCTTTTCTATGTGCTTTCATTAAGATGGATGTGCGTTTCATGGTTCAAAAACCAATCCAAATAAGCAGTGTCATATGTAGATTGTTTTAAAGCCCTGTATGCAGAGAAAATCAAACATGATTTAGAGCCACACCATTAAGGGTTCAACGCAAGACTATAGTTAGTGCTTCACCTTTGTGAAGCGCGAACTATAGTCATGCATTGAACCCTGATATACAATATTTGCAATAGGTATGTCTAAGCAAATTTTATTAATAATGAGTTTATGTAAAACATGTAATGTAATCTTTATCATACAGCAGCAAGTATGTAAAATGAAAAATGGCAAATATATAAATGAAATATTTCCATAGTAATATATATGTCTGTACAGAGATTGCTATATTTCTTAAATATGGCTTACCTGAGTAGCTCATTAAATTGCTAGTCATACCTGAAAGGTAGTTATGGAATAAAAGACAGGTGTTCATTCTTTCTGTTGTATTTTAAAGGTATTACAAATGCTCTTTTCTATGCTTCTCACCAAAAACCAATCATTTTTATATAAGGAAGAAACCAATGACTTGGAAGTGATCTTATTCACAATACTACGTGTATAAGGGAAGTAGGAAAAGGGACATTAACTGGTGTGATAGCTATTTAATATTTCTAATTTGTTATTATTTAATCTTATTTATGTAGACCGTTTTCTGCCTTGAATAAAGTTTTAATTGTGTTAAGAGAGTTGACCTTTAAGTGATATGTAAAATTCTATGTTTATGATCAATAAAAGTCTTCAACTAATGGATGTTTTTTAATGAGGTGAGTTAGATTGTTGCTGGTTTTTTGGATTAAGGGTGCGTCAGCACCTTAGTCCATTGAATTTACATACCACCTTTTGAGGGACGGTACTTTATCGATACACAAACAGCGGTCTGACCCCAATTACTCATTAAACATCTGCTTCACTGTGCGGACTAATACCTTCTTGGAACTAGGAATGTAGTCCGGATTTACAAGCTTATTTTTGCTCTGTATTATTATTACTGTTGCCTCATGGGAAATCGTAAAATTTCTAGATGTTCGAAAAAAAAAGACTATCATTCAAGTCTCTGTTCACAGAAAAAAAAATTATAGTAATGGTGGTAAAAGGAGCAGCTGTTTTCTTCGAGATGTTGCCCAAAGAAATTTTTAAATGTATCCTCAAACGTCTTGCTTTAAACGCACCTTAGTCCTTCAGCGCTATAAGCGGTTTGATTTTTTCTGTGGCAAATATGAACTGCTTCAATAAGGCATGTGTCTCAACACTTTTAGTTTGTCTTTTCGAAGAATAAAGGGAGCTATACTACTCGACCACACAGCAGTGTCACACCTTGGGGTATCTTATTAACCCTTTCCCAAACAATTACGACATTTGACATGTTTGTTGCTGACGACTTTAGAAAACATTGTTGGAAAAGGAGAAATTGCTCGTAACGAGCAATTTTTCCTTTTTCCACAAGGTTTCTTGCTCTATCTGTTGAATATTTTTCAATTTCATCACACTTTGAAATGTTGTCTGAAAACTCTTTCAATTTGGAAGAGTCCAAAATTGTTTTTTTTTTTTTTGGAAAGGGTTAACTGAGATAAAGAGCTGATGCTGCATGGGAAATATTTCACAGAACAATGCATCCTTTTTCGGAAAAATCATACTCTGATATTGTTTTACCTTTTTCTTATTTGCTAAACAAAGGGTTTTTAATAAAAGTTCCGAAAGCTCATGCCAGACTGCAATGGAGCGTCTATAACCCTTAAAATACCTTAAATATCTGTTTAATTTTGGAAAGATACCCAGAGTAGCAAACAGGTATGATTACAACCCTGGTGTCAATAAACTTGGCGGCTGTCCTGGATCTAACCTGTTTGCATAAGCATGGAGTCAGTTCGAGCACTTTGCGGGTTAAAATGTGAGATTATTTTTAACCATACCATCCTATGATGAGTTGACTGTACACACGGAAAAATACGAAAATCAAGCAAACTCAATAGAAGAACCCACTTGACTCTCTTGGCGGTTGAGTTCCATTACTTTCACATTTTATAGATGTGGTTTGCCGAAATACTTGCAGGAAAGAGGATCGACGACATAATAAACAAGCTTTTTAGCGAATTTCTCAATTGTTCAGCCTACTTCCGGTTGGACATACATTTCGGCATACTTTGATTTCTTCCCCTATTGGCATCAGTAGCTTTAAATGCCAGCATCAAGGTTACTGGGACTCAAACATCTTCATTCAAGTGCAAAACACCATGACCCTTTTAAGGTCTTTCAATGTTCTAACAAGAAAGGAACTCAACCTCAAGATGATAACATCATTAATGGTTGTGTCGGTATCTTATATAAGATCTAAACCAAAGTAGGCTACTTAATGGTTGTGTGGTTATTTCATATAAGATCTAAACCAAAGCACTTAATGGTTGTGTGGTTATTTTATATAAGATCTAAACCAAAGCACTTAATGGTTGTGTGGTTATTTTATATAAGATCTAAACCAAAGCACTTAATGGTTGTGTGGTTATTTTATATAAGATCTAAACCAAAGTACTTAATGGCTGTGTGGTTATTTTATTTAAGGTCTAAACCAAAGCCCTTAATCGTTGTGTCGTTATTTCATATTAAATCTAAACCAAAGCACTTAATCGTTTTGTCGTTATTTTATATAAGATCTAAACCAAAGCACTTAATGGTTGTGTCGTTATTTCATATAAAATCTAAACCAAAGCACTTAATCGTTTTGTCGTTATTTTATATAAGATCTAAACCAAAGCACTTAATGGTTGTGTGGTTATTTTATATAAGATCTAAACCAAAGCACTGCGTGATGGAGTATAATGGTAGAATAGTCCGAGTTGTCTAGAAGAAGAAATAAATTTCCTTCAATGTAACACAGTCACAGCTTAGATCATACGAGTTTAATGATAGATTAATGGATAATTGGCAGATATATATGTTTACTGTTGTTCCATTTTGCAAAACACTGATGATGAGCCTAGTTGAATGGAATACTCTGCACCACAACCAATCAAATGCAAAACTTGTAATGACCTAACTCGTCATTCATACATATGTACATAATAAAATATTATGTAACTCGTCATTCACAACCTAATATACGCCCTACAGGCATTTTATTCCGCTGTCATCCATTTGAATGCAGACTCCTTGTGTAGAACAGACAGATAGAAGATCTGTTTCCTTCCCATGACCTTAAAACTGCAATGAATTACCTTCTCAACATACTCAAAACATATTTTATTACCTAAAATCTTTTTACAGTGAATTACAAACACAAAATATACAAGTTATGGCAAAAGGGTCTGGCCACAAGTTCTCACAACATTAGATTTGGACATTCCTTTTTGAAAGAATGACTTAAAAGTATGTCTTCATTTGTACTTCAGATGGTACATTATGATAATTTTACAAAAGAAGAGAGGACGTAATTCAAAGTCCTGGTCCTGCTATTTGAGGATAACGTATAAGAAGACTAATTGGCAAAATATGTGAGTTGAGTAAGGAAGAAATGGGGAAGAAAGACACTTCCGATGAAAAAAGAAGAAAAAAAACAGCAACAGAAAATAACATTATAGAGTTCGATTGCATATACCACGTATTTTGTATTTGTTACTGAATCTACCAGAATTCTTAGAATAAGATTGAACAGCTAGAAATATCTTGGAATTGCCCTGTAGGATAAGTGCGATTTTTAAACACGCATCATAGATCTTTCCTTTTAGGACAAAGCACGTGCCATAACGCCAATACACACGCTCATGTCTGTACCTATGACGACGTCGCATAAACCGAGTGTGTAAACACCTATCGTCTTTTTTATCAGCTGTTAGTTACTACTTTATAGACTGGCGGTTTATCTAGAATATACTGCCATTGACGTTGACTCCATTTGGGGTCAATTTAAAGCGCTGCGGACACATTTAGAGCGCCGCGGGAGTCAGCTAAGGCGCCGCGGGAGAGCTTATTTTGAAAGTCAAGCGCAGCGGAGCCGCGGCGCTTTACGGGGCTGGGGAAGACCCTGTCACCTTACCCCAACACTGGGATAAACAAACGCTCTTAGACCCGACTATCAGGAATAGGTTATTAACGGTACACAGGGACCTTACCCCCAGGGAATGGGATCATCAAACCGCTTTAAGATTTAACTATCCGGAATGGGTTAATAACGGTACACAGGAACTTATCCCCGGGACTAGGGAAATACAAACCACTCTAAGACCTGACTATAAATAACCGCTCCTAGACCTCACTGTCAGGAAAGGGTTAATAACGGTACACAGAAACCTTACCCCCGGGACTGGGATAAACAAACCACTCTAAGACCTGACTATAGGGAATGGGTTAATAACGGTACACAGAGACCTTAACCCCGGGATTGGAAAAAACAAACCGCTCCTAGACCTCACTGTCAGGAAAGGGTAATAACGGTACAAAGGAACCTTACCCCCGGGACTGGGATAAACAAACCACTCTAAGACCTGACTATAGGGAATGGGTTAATAACGGTACACAGAGACCTTAACCCCGGGATTGGAAAAAACAAACCACTCTAAGACCTGACTATCAGGAATAGGTTATTCACGGTACACAGGGACCTTATCCCGGGGGGCTGGGATAAACAAACTGCTCTAAGACCTAACTATCGGGAATGGGTTATTAACGGTACACATAAACCTTTACTTCATGGACTGGGATAAACAAACCACTCTAAGACCTGACTATAGGGAATGGGTTAATAACGGTACACAGAGACCTTAACCCCGGGACTGGGAATAAACAAACCACTCTTAGACCTCACTATCAGGAAAGGGTTAATAACGGTACACAGAGACCTTATCCCCCGGGACTGGGATAAACAAACCGCTGTTAGACCTGACTATCAAGAATGGGTTAATAATGGTACACAGAGACCTTATCTCCGGGGACTGGAATAAACAAACAACTCTAAGGCCTGACTATTGGGAATGGGTTAATAACAGTACACAGAGACCTTATCCCCGGGGACTGGGATAAACAAACCACTCTAAGACCTGACTATAGGGAATGGGTTAATAACGGTTCACAAAGACAGTACCCCAAGACTGGGATAAACAAACCACTCTAAGACAAGACTATAGGGAATGGGTTAATAACGGTACACAGAGACCTTAACCCCGGGGACTGGGATAAACAAACCACTCTAAGACCTGACTATTGGGTTAATAACGGTACACAGGGACCTCACCCCCGGGGGCTGGGATAAACAAACCGCTTTAAAACCTGACTATCGGGAATGGGTTCATCCAAAGTAGGCATTGGGTAGTGAGGTCGTCTTATTGCATCGTTTAATTCTTTCGGGTCTAGACAAATTCGAAGTTTGCCGGTCTTGGGTTTTCCACTATGACGAGTAAATTAACCCAGTCAGTCGGTTCTGAGACTTTAGTTATAATTTCGTCAGACTCCATGCATAGGAGTTCGTCTTTTAAACGGTTGCGTAACGCTTCTGGGACACGTCTTGGTGCATTGACTACAGGTATAGCGTTAGCTTTTAAATGCAACTTTCCTTTCCCTGGAATAACTCCAATTCCCTTAAACAGTTCCCCAAATTCAAGCATGATCAATTGTTTGTCTAATTTCTGATGTAATCTTGGAATTTTCCACAGAGTATGTTAAGGTCGCAAGACCAAGGTCAACAGATGCTTGGAGGCTCAAGAGAGGAGGAACGGAACTATCCACAATGTAACAAAGTGTTTCTGTTTCCCTCTGTTTATACTTCAGGGTCAACTTGACCATTCCTTTCACAGGAAAGGCGTTTCCTGTGTAGGAGGTAAGTCGGTTATCAGGGGTTTCTAAGGGGTATTTTATATCTAGTTTTCTGAAATGGCACAGGGGTAGAACTACTACTGCGCTACCAGTATCTATTTTGAATTTGATAGGGGTTAGGGACGGGCCAACGAAAAGGTTTACAAATGCACGATCAGGTAGAGAAGCAAAATTGTTTACCATATCAATGTGTTGGTCTCCATTTAAATCCATGTGTGACATGTTGTTAGACTCACACAAATTATTATCAATAGCATTAACTGATCTTCTGGATCTACACATTTTCGCAAAATTGTTTGTTTTCCCACAAAAGTTGCAAACTTTTCCTTTTGCAGGACATGTACTACTTCTGTCATGTTTTCTACCACAATTAGTGCATGTCTTTTTCTGCCTGTGTGATACCGTCTCGGAATGTCCCTTATTTTGAATCTTCCTGCCATTTCTGTTCCCGGTTGTGACGTTGTGAATGTCCTGCTCAGCCATAGACGTCAATTGTCGCTGTGAATATTCAAATGATTGGGCAATTTGTATTGTTTTGTCCAATGTTAATTGTGCTCCTTCGTTTATGAGCTTTTCCCGTATTTGAGCACTATTAGTCCCAAAAACTATCCTGTCGCGGATCATCGCTTCATGGTCTGGAAAATCACAATCCTTGGTGGATATCTTTAATCGGGTGATGTACTCGTCTACCGTCTCACCGTCTTGAACTTAATTGAAAAACATGTATCTTGCAAAAATTGGATTAAGTTTCGGCTCGACGTGAGCTTGAAACTTCTGGTACAACGTGATCATTTTTTTTTTTGTCTGTCTTCTTCTTCAATGTCCCATGTTGCATGTATATCTCTTCCCTTGTTTCCAACCCAGAGAATGAGGTATGCGGTTTTCTCGGCTTCGCTTTTTCGTTTAAGCGGGCCTGCGAACATCAACTCTGCATGTCGCTTGAACTTCTTCCATTGTGCTGGCAAGTTACTGTCTGCCCAGTTCATACACGGAGGCGCGAATCCACTATAATCCATTGTGATGATTAATGAATTAAAATCCCACTTCTGACACCATGTTTTGTTCTCTGTTTTGTGTGTATGAACTTATGTAAAATGTGGTCAGCATCAATCACTAATGTGAGAGGCGCAATAGATAACTCAAAGAGGTAACGTGTTGTTGCTTTGGAGAGAAGAACACGATTCAAACCTCCGTTCCGTATTAGACAGAGCACAGAGTAAAGGGATAAAGTTCAACCCTGAGAAATGTGTAATCGGGGTAAACGAGGTACCGTTCTTTGGTCACCTAATTACCTCCACCGGACTGAAACCTGATCCGTCTAAGCAATCGTATCTACTCGGCAATCCCCGTAACAAGTCGGTAGATATACCTCGTAGGTAGTACATGAATACACCAGAAATCCTGGGGTAATTCGCCTTATTTCCGGCGGCTAACGCAAAATGCACACAGGCACTAAATATGTATTTAAATAAACACAAATTGGTTATATATCACAATTGATTGTTTGTTTTTACCCTTTTCATTAAAGATGACCATATAAACACATATTTGATTCATATTTTGTCAATCGTATCTACTCGGCAATCCCCGGCTTGTGCCGGGGATTTCCGAGTAGATACGATTGCAAACGGACATGCCCTTCGTTGCTGACCTACTTTCAAAAATGGCTCCCCATTGCCTCCGAGGTTATTTTAAGAAATGGCCGAGGTGTTCCGAATGCCGTCTAAGGTTACGGCTATCGGAAATTTACAGGTTCCAAAAAACAGACAGGAACTTGAAACCCTTCTTGGCATGGTAAACTACCTGCAAAAGTTTTCTCCCAATTTAGCGGAAAATACGGCTCCAATGCGAGCGTTACTAAAGAAAGACATTGAATTCCTATGGGACGACGCACAAAATGATTCATTTCAAAAAATGAAAACGACCATAACACAAAGTTCAGTTTTGTCATATTTTGACGACAAAAAATCTGTAACTTTGGAGTGCGACGCATCAAAACATGGCGTCGGTGCATCCATAATGCAGGACGGACGACCAGTGGCGTATGCTTCAAAGACATTGACGCCGACAGAATCTGGTTACGCAAACATAGAGCGAGAAATGTTGGCCATATTGTTTGGTTGCAAACGTTTCCACCAATATGTATGTGTATGGACGACACGTGACTGTAAATTCTGACCATATGCCCCTATCGGCGATTATGAAAAAGCCCCTCTCTGCAGCCCCACCACGCCTGCAGAGAATGATGTTGCAGTTACAAATGTATGACCTCGACGTATGTCACGTCAGCGGAAAAAACGTTCCAATTTCTGACTTGCTGTCCAGAAATCCGACGACTGAGAACGACTTTACCTTTGAAGGTCTCGACTTGCACGTTCATACTGTTCTTAAAGCATCTTACGTAACAGACCGACGTCTCGAGATTATAAGAGAATCTTATGGGAATGACAGTCAAATGCAGACACTGATACAGACAATATCAGATGGCTGGACTCATTCTAGGACCGACTGTCCTAAACCAATACTTGAATATTGGAATCACAGAGGTGAACTCTCTTTTTCAGATGGCCTAATCTTTAGAGGTCAAACTATAGTAATTCCCAAGGCATTACGACCTGACATGATACAATCTGTACACACAAGCCAAATGGGTGTACAGAAAACAGTACAAAGAGCCAAAGATGCGCTGTTTTGGCCCGGCATGACCAAAGAGATCACCGAACACGTGTTACGGTGCAGTCTCTGTCAGAAATACAGACCATCTAATGCAAAAGAGCCACTAATTCAACATGACATACCTGACCGACCGTGGCAACATGTTTCGACTGACATTTTCACGTTGGACGGTAAAGACTATCTGGTTACTGTAGACGCGTATAGTAACTACTTTGAAATCGATTACTTGCCTGATATGAAATGCAGCACAGTAATACGAAAATTGAAAGTTCACTTTGCGACTTTTGGAATACCCGAAACCTTAAAAAGTGACAATGCTGGTCAATTAAGTTCAGAACTAATGACAAAATTTTCAAAAGAATGGAATTTTAGACAGGAATTCTCAAGTCCATTAAATCCACAATCAAATGGATTAGCCGAAAATGCAGTAAAAACTTCAAAAAGGTTACTGAGAAAATCAAAGGAAAGTGGACAAGATCCATATATTTCACTTTTAGAATACAGAAATACTCCTCTAAGTTGTGGTTACTCAACATCGCAGTTATTAATAGGCAGAAGAACAAAATCCATACTACCTGTAAGTAGCAATAAGCTTACACCCCTAACATGTCAAAATCAAGTACGAACCGATAAACAAAAGCAGAAAAATAAACAAAAAGCTTATTTTGACAGGTCAGCAAAGCCTCTCCCACTACTTAAACAAAATGATCATGTTTACATGCAAGTAGGAAACGCCTCGAAACCGGCAAAAATCACTCAAGTTTACAATGATAGATCTTACATAGTTCAGGGACAAGATGGTACAAAATATTGTCGTAACAGAAGATTACTCAATCTCGCTCATCAAACTCCCTGGGAAAAGTCTAACTTCCCACCAAACACGTATTCTGCAATTTCCCGCCAATCTCAAAATTGTAATAAGGATAATCATTCCCCTAAGGAGCCCCGCAGTTCAAACCAAGGAATCGATGCAAATCCCCAGAACACCTAGTCCGAATGATCCAGACGTAGATATTTCACTCTCCGTCTGGATGCATTCGATGTAAAAGCGCGTCAAGCGGATATTGATTTTTCGAGGTGGTGCATGTTGGGAAATCTGAAGAAAGGGGCGGAGTTAAAATGACAGGTAAATTCTGGCGGGAATATAATATTGGTTCCTTTTCGTTTGGTAGAATAGATCTAGATCTATTTTCATTAAAACCGAGATTCCCTTTCCCTCATATGAATTTTGTCAATTGCCATCATCAAATGACATCATCAAATGATTTATTCACAATATATGAGGCCTCCAGCCCATGATACAAACATATTTTTACAATATTTCCCTGATATATATGTTACATGATTATCAAAAAGCATTAACATGCAATTTGGAATCAAGTTTTTTCTGTTTCAAGAGGTCTGTAGCAGGCATATCGAAAATATGTATACAAATATATAAGACAACCTTATGAAAAACGGTGTGAAAATAATGAGAGAAAAGTAGAATTCGCCGCCTACAGCGAGCTAAATATGAATTTTGTCAATTGCCAAAGTATTGCAACAGTTGATTTCGATTGAATACGTAGATATGCATTCAATCAGTAAAGATATTTGTGACTCTAAGCGATAATCTAGACAACACTCAAACCATCAGAGAATTTTTTTATGGAAACTTTTGCCACAAAAGAAGCCTTTAGCCTATTATTTCTGATGGCCGATTCTATGGTAAAATAGGCTCTCAATTTGATATTTTCTTGATTATAGAAATCGGCGTTATGGGTCTAATCTGAATTGTAAATCTAGAAACTATTTCAAAGTATATTATTTGCATGTTGAACGAGCGCGAATGGAAAACAGATATATAGATAACAGCTATGTCTTTTAAACAAATGATTCCTAAAGCAAAAAAAAATAGCTATATTAACAACTTCGGGGCATGTTATAAAGGGGATGTATCGAATAGTACATCTTTCGGGTTGTTGGTCTAAATATCAGACGCCTAGTTTTATTACACCAGACGGGAGCGACGCGCGTCACACACAGATACTTATCCAGACACCGCCGTACATCACACAACACGTGCCTTACCCTTTATCTTGTTAATAGCAGCATAGTTTTGACCTCAAAGTATACGCATTTGACATAGATTTTTATTTTTTAAGTATATTGATATTCTCAAATTTACAGATATAAGAGCAAGTTTCTTCTGAATATCATTTATGTTTGCAGCGAAATGGTAATCGTCAAAACCAAATCCTTTTTGCCAATACAATATCGATTACTTTCTTGATATAGTAAAAGTTTGTATTTTACCTAATCGGATAGTTTGTGTGTTTTATTGCAGTTTGAATTTTAGAATGGTAACGACCTTGACTTGGGAATAGAAGGGTAACTAAATGTTGAAATCTTAACAAAACTGATTACCTTTGGATTCAATATTTTTGAAAACTAAAATGGTAGGCCTACGGGAAAGGGTATTGCCCAATGCTTTCATGCATGGAATGAGTCGGACTGACCGATTTTGATTATCACTAGATTGGTAAATGGGCTATTTTTTTAATGGTGCATCAAAATCCACAGTTATTTAGCGCACATATAAAAAGATGTAACTATCTTTTTACCAAAAAAAATAACCACAAAGGATTGATTTTGAAATAAGTGTGGCGAAGTAAATTGCTTCTACACCAAAATGTTGACATTGTTTTAATCCTTTCCCAAACACCAAATTTTGACTGTCCCAAATTGAAAGAGTTCGCAGACGACATCTTAAAAAGTGATGAAATTGAAAAACAATCTTCTATTTGGGCAGAAAACATCGCGGGGAAAATGAGCAATTTCTCCTTTTCCAACAATGTCTTTCAGAGTCGTCTGAAACAAAGTGGTCAAATGTCGTTATTGTTTGGGAAAGGGTTAATCAGTTTTATCAGGGAGGCGTTGATGTTGTTTCATTTTTTAGCATCGTGATATAGAATTGACAAGCAGTCCGAATGAATATAAGTTAAAATATATAGGGTACAGATGACCCTATTTTATGTAAGAGATGTTTTATTTAAATTGAAACTTAAGTGTCTTTCCCTTCGACAATGGATTTCATCAAATGACTCTACTATGGTTTAAAACGAATTCATATTTCCCGCCAATCAAATGTTAACAATCGTTTATGTTTTTGTTTTTTTTTTCTGAAAATTACCGGAAATGGAAGCAATAAGCAATCTTATTGGTCAATCCCACCTTCTTTCTGATTGGTGCCGATATTTTTTCTCGTCGCCGATTGGACCCCTCACACACAGAGGGGGAATGCTGACGCGTTTTTATCGCAGGGCGCCTCCAAGCTGTCACGCAGTTACAGCTTGGATCATCCGAGTTACAGAACACCCCATGTCAAGGAACACCTCCTAACCCTTATCAGACACGATCAGGCAGAGTTGTAAAACCAAACAATCTCTACAGCAATTCCCAATGGGTTGATAAATGATCCATGATAAACGTAAACACTACCGTCTTATCATGTAACATTTGAAATGAGCCTTTTAGTTGAATGCTCTTAGACTCTATGTTGTTAAAATTTATCCTTAGATCTACGTATATTGAATTGATCTTTGTTGGTTATTTGATTTATTGAATTATCAAACAGCATGTTTTCTTTCTTATTTAAAACAAGGGAGATGTAACGTAATCTATTACTAAGAACCAATCTATTCATAGAGTATACATGCAACTAACCGCTGTCCGCAGCAAGGCTTATCAGTCATTGATTAAACTCCAAAGCAACAACACGTTACCTCTTCGAGTTATCTATTGCGCCTCTCACATTAGTGATTGATGCTGACCACATTTTACATAAGTTCATACACACAAAACAGAGAACAAAACACACAGGGACCTTACCCCCTCGGCTGGGATAAACAAACCGCTCTAAGACTTGACTATCAGGAATGGGTTAACAACGGTAAACAGTGAACTTACCCCCCGAGGCTTGGGTAAACAAACCGCCTTAGTCTTGACTTTCGGGAATGGGTCTTGATATCTATTCATGTATACATGATATCTATTCATGTATACAGTATATGTTCGAATGATTTAATTTAGTTTCTAACTTACTTGAAGTACAAAGGGTAACATAAGTGGTAAGTGTTAGGCTGTTATGTGTTCCCAACAACTTGTACGGAACGTGTAATTGTACGACTATGTTTGCACATTCCGATAATGAGTCACCTTTTGGATTTTTACGGGGAATCCCCACAAAACTAACTCGGATGATCCAAGCTGAAACTGCGTGACAGCTTGGAGGCGCCCTGCGATAAAAACGCGTCAGTATTCCCCCTCTGTGTGTGAGGGGTCCAATCGGCGACGAGAAAAAATATGGGCACCAATCAGAAAGAAGGTAGGATTGACCAATAAGATTGCTTATTGCTTCCATTTCCGGTAATTTACAGAAAAAACAAAAACACTAACATTTGTAGACATATGATTGACGGGAAAAAATGAATTCGTTTTAAACCAAAGCAGAGTCATTTGATGATATCCATTGTCGAAGGAAAAGACACTTAAGTTTCAATTTTGATAAAATATCTCTTACATAAAATAGGGTCATCTGTACCCTATATACATTGTATATTAAAACTTAACATTCATTCGGACTGTTTGTCAACTCTATATCACGATGCTAAAAATGAAACAACATCAACGCCTCCCTGATAAAACTGATTAACCCTTTCCCAAACAATAACGATACTTGACCACTTTGTTGCAGACGACTCTGAAAAACATTGTGGGAAAAGGAGAAATTGCTCATGATGAGCAATTTCTCATTTTCCCGCAATTTTTTCTGCCCAATTAGAAGATTGTTTTTCAATTTCATCACTTTTTAAAATGTCGTCTACGAACTCTTTCAATTTGGGACAGTCGGAATTTGGTGTTTTGGAAAGGGTTTAAACAATGTCGTTGGTGTTGAAGGGATTTGCTTCGCCACACTCGAAATCAATCCTTTGTGGTTATTTGTGTTGGTAAAAAGATAGTCATTTCTTTTTATATGTGCGCTAAATAACCGTGGATTTTGATGCACCATTAAAAAACAATAGCCCATTTACCAAGCTAGTGATAATTAAAATCGGTCTGTCCGACTCATTCCATGCATGAAAGCATTGGGCAATACCCTTTCCCGTAGGTCTGCCATTTTAGTTTTCCAAAATATTGAATCCAAAGGTAATCAGTTTTGTTAAGATTTCAACATTTAGTTACCCTTCTGTTCCCCATTCTAAAATTCAAACTGCAATAAAACACACAAACTATTCGATTAGGTAAAATACAAACTTTTACTATATCAAGAAAGTAATCGATATTGTATTGGCAAAAAGGATTTGGTTTTGACGATTACCATTTCGCTGCAAACATAAATGATATTCAGAAGAAACTTGCTCTTATATCTGTAAATTTGATTAAATTAATATACTTAAAAAATAAAAATCTATGTCAAATGCGTATACTTTGAGGCCAAAACTATGCTGCTATTAACAAGATAAAGGGTAAGGCACGTGTTGTGTGATGTACGGCGGTGTCTGGATTAGTATCTGTGTGTGACGCTCGTCGCTCCCGTCTGGTGTAATATAACTAGGCGTTTGATATTTAGACCAACAACCCGAAAGATGTACTATTCGATACTCCCCCTTTATAAAATGCCCCGAAGTTGTTTATATAGCTTTTTTTTTGCTTAAGGAATCATTTGTTTAAAAGACATAGCTGTTATCTACATAGGCTATCTGTTTTCCATTCGCGCTCGTCCAACCTGCAAATAATATACTTTGAAATAGTTTCTAGATTCAAAATTCAGATTAGACCCATAACGCCGATTTCTATAAAACAAGACAATATCAAATTGAGAGCCTATTTTCCCATAGAATCGGCCATCAGAAATAATAGGCTTAATGCTTCTTTTGTGGCAAAAGTTTCCATAAAAAAATTCTCTAATGGTTTGAGTGTTGTCTAGATTTTCGCTTAGAGTCACAAATATCTTTACTGATTGAATGCATATCTACGTATTCAATCGAAATCAACTGTTGCAATACTTTGGCAATTGACAAAATTCATATGACGGAAAGGGAATCTCGGTTTTAATGAAAATAGATCTATTCTACCAAACGAAAAGGAACCAAGATTATATTCCCGCCAGAATTTACCTGTCATTTTAACTCCGCCCCTTTCTACAGATTTCCCAACATGCACCACCTCGAAAAATCGATATCCGCTTGACGCGCTATTACATGGAATGCATCCAGGAGAGTAACTCGGATGATCCAAGCTGTAACTACGTGACAGCTTGGAGGCGCCCTGCGATAAAAACGCGTCAGCATTCCCCCTCTGTGTGTGAGGGGTCCAATCGGCGACGAGAAAAAATATGGGCACCAATCAGAAAGAAGGTGGGTTTGACCAATAAGATTGCTTATTGCTTCCATTTCCGGTAATTTACAGAAAGAACAAAAACATGAACGATTGTTAACATTTGATTGTCGGGAAATATGATTTCGTTTTAAACCATAGCAGTGTCATTTGATGAAATCCATTGTCGAAGGGAAAGACACTTATGTTTCAATTTTAATAAAACATCTCTTACATAAAATAGGGTCATCTGTACCCTATATATTAAAACCTAACATTCATTCGGACTGTCAACTATATCACGATGCTAAACATGAAACAACATCAACGCCTCCCTAATAAAACTGATTAACCCTTTCCCAAACAATAACGACACTTGACCAATTTGTTGCAAACGACTCTGGAAACCATTGTGGGAAAAGGAGAAATTGCTCATGATGAGCAATTTCTCATTTTCCCGCAATGTTTTCTTCCCTATTAGAAGATTGTTTTTCAATTTCATCACATTTTAAAATGTCGTCTGCAAACTCTTTCAATTTGGGACGGTCAAAATTTGGTGTTTGGGTTAAAACAATGTCAACAGTTTTGTGTTGAAGCGATTTGCTTCGCCACACTTATTTCGAAATCAATCATTTTTGGTTATTTGTGTTAGTAAAAAGATAGTCACCTCTTGTTATATGTGCGCTAAATAACCTTGGATATTGATGCACCATTAAAATTGTCTAGCAACCAATCTAGTGATAATCAAAATCGGTTTGCCTGACTCAGTCCATGCATGAAAGAATTGGGCAATACCTTTCCCCGTACCATTTTAGTTTTCAAAAAATATTGAATCCAAAGGTTTTTTTAAGCTTTCAACATTTAGTTACCAAGTTACCTTTCTGTTCCGCAGACAAGGTCTTTACTATATCAAGATTCAAGAAAGTAATCGATATTCTAATGGCAAAAAGGATTTGGTTTTGACGACTACCATTTCGCTGCAAACATAAATGATATTCAGAAGAAACTTGCTCTTATATTGTAAATTTGATTAATATCAATATACTTTAGAAATAAAACTCTATGTCAAATGCGCATTTTTTGAGGACAAAACTATGATGCTATTAACAAGATGAAGGGTAAGGCACGTGTTGTGTGATGTACGGCGGTGTCTGGATTAGTATCTGTGTGTGACGCGCGTCGCTCCCGTCTGGGGTAATAAAACTAGGCGTTTGATATTTAGACCAGCAAGCCGAAAGATGTTCTATTCGATACTCCCACTTTATAACATGCCCGAAGCTGTTTATATAGCTTTTTGAATCATTTGTTTATTAAAACATAGCTGTTATCTATGTCTCTGCTTGTGTTTCCATTCGCGCTCGCCCAACCTGCAAATAATAAAATTTGAAATAGTTTCTAGATTTTCATTTCAGATTAGACCCATACTGCCGATTTCTATAACTCAAGAAAATATCAAATTGAGGGTCCATTTTCACATAGAATCGGCCATCAGATATGATAAGCTAAAGGCTCTTTTTGTGGCAAAAGTTTCCACAATAAAAGTCTCTGATGGTTTGAGTGTTTTATAGATTTTCGAAATAGAGTCACAAATAGCTTTACTCAATGAATGAATATCTACATATTCAATTGAAATCAACTGATGCAATACTTTGGCATTCGACAAAATTCATATGAGGGAAAGCGCATCTCGGTTTTAATGGTAAAAGATATACTCTACCAAACGAAAAGGAGCCGATATTATATTCCCGCCAGAATTTACCTGTCATTTTAACTCCGCCCCTTTCTACAGATTTCCCAACATGCACTACCTCGAAAAATCGATATCCGCTTGACGCGCTTTTGTATCGAATGCATCCAGACGTAGAGTGAAACATCTACGTCTGGATCATTCGGACTACCAGGAGAGTGAAATATCTATGTCTGGATCATTCGGACTACCACAACACGTGACTCATGATTCATAGAACTGAAAACGAAACCAACCTGTACACGCCTGCTGGGTCGGTTTTCTTGAGGAATTCAAAGATTGGAGTAGGATTGATAGACCTGCCAGGGTAAACAATGAAATTTCTCCCATGATAATTGTTCTTTTGCAGTTATGATTTACTAAGTAATTCCTCTGTTGAAGGTGTATCAGAGACATAGATAACAGAGATAGGCAACTCCGGAATTATCGCCAAACTCTCGCGTGCCGCGAGGTTCTGCGAGATAAGGAAAGTGCGTACCTGTTTATCCGTTGCCACGAGAAATGTCAAGCGAAATTGACACTTCTTTATTACAGTAAAATAGCTATGTTTTGGTTATCTGATTGGTTATCTGAAACAACTTCTGGACATTTTGCTTTATTTTCATTTCATTAAATTGATTTTACGTTAAAAACAAAACAAAAAGTTCCAGTAGGCCTTCTTTGTCAATGACAGGCTTGATTACCATGCAATTCAGAATTGTACTTATAACGACAATGTCTTTCAAGCAAAGGTTTGAATAATATTTTGTAATAAATCAAGCGACTCTATTTTGTTGCAGTTGATAACCAAAGCATGAACTTTCCACTAAGACATGATAGTTTTCGTTAATATTAAAAAACTGCTTTCTAACTTCATTTCATTCATTTTGTGTCGTAAAACTGTTTACAGTTCTAATTTTGTCAAAATAAAACACGTTTTTCATCATGACATTATTTCAAGCCAAATGTTTCAATTTAAGAAAATTAAAAGTATTTTATGATGTTAAAATGCATGTGATGAGAATTTTTGTAAAAGCGGTTTTAGTAAACGAAAGGACACGTAAGAAAAAACTGACATGCAAAGTTTCGAATACACATTTTACCATAGATTCCTCTAATATTGATTGCAAATCAATAAGAACATACTTATTCTTAAACACGTAACGGTCTGGTCTTATTATGCTGCTGACCGAAATGATTTTGGAAAAAAAGAAATGTGAGCTTTTTGAATGTTAAGCTAAAGCAAATAGTGTGTCTTGCACCTTCGCTTTTTATTATCATTTCTGAACGAGTAATTAAGTCAAAGCACACTACTTTTAACCCAAACAGACGCTTAAAACAGAACAAATCCTCCCTATTTTGTTTTCGGGAGCTTTAGGTCATTAAACTTGAATGAGGTGTCAGAGAGTGGACACAGGGTTAGCGCCACACACTTCTTGTGTAATCGCCCTAGCATCAAAAGGTTTTATGACATCAAACTACATATTTTATATGTATTTTATGGGGTGGCAATTTACAATCATAGCCTGTATTGTCCACTACCGTGATTGACTCTATCACCCTTCGTTCTTCAAATGACACATTTCACTTGACATATTTGCAAGCGATCGGAATTAAGAAAAAGTATGACGAAAAAGGATATATCGTGGTGTTTCTGATTAAGAAGATCTATCTATTCTTTTGTCTATTAATTGAAAGGATTTTTTCTTCTTATATAGGAATATCACTTTGAAAATACGGGAAATTATAGAACTTAGTCAGCATTTAATTCGGGATCAATTCAAACTCATTCAGACGTTTTCAGTAATAACACGTTTGATAAAACCCAAGTCACACAATTTAAGTTTTAATTGATGCAAAAATGAAAGATTTTGATTGAAAATATAATGGCTGAAATCATGATTATGCTTGTGTGGTAAAGTAAACCTGGTATAACTTCGTTATAAACACGACAATCACCATAAAAAAGCGGTTAACTATAAAACAAAAATAACACATCAGGAAAATGTCAAGTATGATATGAACCAGTGCATACTTTTTTAGTTTTAATGTGTACAACTATGTTATATTTTGGTTAGAAATCAAGATGGCTGAACTCATTAAGGTAGTAAATGAGACATATTTAGTACGCAATAACTTCTAAATGACAAAGAATATCAGACTGAAAATTTGGAAATCAACAAAATCATATTATCCCATTAAAGTGGACATAAATCAGAAATATTTGAATAATCCTCTGTTAAAACATCTTACTTTGTACAAGTATGAAATATTTTGGTTGAAAATAAAATGGCCGAAATCATGATCATGCGTGTGTGGTTAAGTAAACCTGATATAACTTCGTTATGGAAGCGAAGATTACTTTAGAAATGCGGGCAACCATAAAACTAAAATAACACTTCAGGAAAATGTCAAGTATGATATGATCCAGTGCATAGTCTTTTAGTTTTACTGTGCACAACTTTGTTAATTTTTGGTTGGAAATCAAGATGGCTGAACTCATTAAGGTAGTAAATGGGACATATTTAGTACGCAATAACTTCTAAATGACAAAGAATATCAGACTGAAAATTTGGAAATCAACAAAATCATATTATCCCATTAAAGTGGACATAAATTAGAAATGTTTGAATAATCCTCTGTTAAAACATTTTACTTTGTACAAGTATGAAATATTTTGGTTGAAAATAAAATGGCCGAAACCATGATCATG
The DNA here is from genome assembly GCA_947846245.1 of Cerastoderma edule. Classification (NCBI taxonomy): domain Eukaryota; kingdom Metazoa; phylum Mollusca; class Bivalvia; order Cardiida; family Cardiidae; genus Cerastoderma; species Cerastoderma edule. Next base: position 11,158,607 of record OX401416.1, on the reverse strand, counting down.
CGTGTGTGGTTCAGTAGACCTGATATAACTTCGTTATGGAAGCGAAGATTACTTTAAAAATGCGGGCAACCATAAAACAAAAATAACACATCAGGAAAATGTCAAGTATGATATGATCCAGTGCATTGTTTTTTAGTTTTACTGTGCACAACTTTGTTAATTTTTGGTTGGAAATCAAGAAAGCTGAACTCATTAAGGTAGTAAATGGGATATACTTAGTACGCAATAACTTCTAAATGACAAAGAATATCAGACTGAAAATTTGGAAATCAACAAAATCATATTATCCCATTAAAGTGGACATGAATTAGAAATGTTTGAATAATCCTCTGTTAAAACATTTTACTTTGTACAAGTTTGAAATATTTTGGTTGAAAATAAAATGGCCGAAACCATGATCATGCGTGTGTGGTTAAGTTAACCTGGCATAACTTCGTTATGGAAGCGAAGATAACTATAAAAATGCGGGCAACCATAAAACAAAAATTACACTTCATGAAAATGTCAAGTATGATATGATCCAGTGCATAGTATTTAAGTTTTACTGTGCACAACTTTGTTAATTTTTGCTTGTAAATCAAGATGGTTAAACTCATTAGGGTCGTAAAATTGACATATTCAGTACGGAATAACTTCTAAATGACAAGGAATATCAAACTGAAAATTTGGAAATGTAGAAAAACAAACCATTTCTTTAAAATGGACTTGAATTAGAAATGTTTGAAAACCGTTCCTTTAGAACAGTTTGAATCTAAAACTACTCAATTATCACGTTTATCGCACCCAACCACGAAATTGCAAACAATTCAATCAAGTTTGTCGCAGTTTGCCATGTTTATTTCTTTGATAATCGCTTGCTGATCGGTCTTGTTGGATGGAGAAACTTTCTAACAATAACAATATAGTGAATTCGGCAAGAAAACAATTTAATTATGACTTAAAACACGCTTATATGTGTGTTGCCTATTTCGCGTTTAGTTGAAAACAGCGTCGATAGACAGATCTCGAAAGGTCTCGCTAAATAATGCGTCATGCGAGATATCGCAGAAACCGGCTATAGGTAAAGAAGGAGTTGCCAATCTCTGTTATCTATGTCTCTGGGTGTATTCGATCTTTATTTGATTTGTCAGGAAAGTTTAAGAAACAATAAATAAAAATGTTCTTTCCTTAACTAAAATATTGAAAAACACTAATCACAATTTGAATGAGAGTAGCTGGTTTCTTTTCTTTCTTCAGGTCACATTGTTGGAAAACATATCTCATGTTTATTTAGCACTAAAAGTCAAATAATGGATTTATAATCAGTTCCTGATATTAAAGGATAATATGTCACTATAAATATTATTCAAGTATTGGTTCTGTTCTCGGTCTAAGTATGCTGCAACCTTCAATGTATTTCTGTCTCCATCAATGCTATCTTAGTGGTTTTCCCATATGGAAAGTCTACCTGCAATTAAATAGAAAAGACAAAAAAATCAAATTTGACTCATCTTTTTAGTCAATATTAGTCTCAATAATGATCCGTGAACGAAGCTTTTTTCGTCATTTGGACATTTATCGTGCTTCGCTACCCGTCAGTCAAAATAGCAATAGCCTTCGAGACCAGTTATCTGGACTATAGTCAATATATACTTACAACAGGTTTTACCAAATAAAATACGGCTGATATCAAACAGAAATACTTAAACAATGGTTAATTTTCTTTGCTATGCAATCTGAAAGTGACCCTTAACCTCAAATGTCCTTGATTTAACCTAGAAACAAAGTTAGCCAGTCTCACCTGAAATAATCATAACATAAGATTATGTAGTTTCTTAATTCTTTACTCACTTAAACTTTATTTTAAATCATCAACTACAAAGAACTTGATAAACTCCTGTGAGAAAAGGATACATTTCCCCAAATGAGCAATTCATCCTTTTGCCAGAATGATTTCTTTCCAATAACTTTTTTAACAAAATATATGTGTCAGTGACTGCAGAAATCAGTCTTATGGGCCAAAATTAAGTTTTTGAGATTTTTACATATTATGACTAGGTCAGATGTCAAGAATGATATCTGAAAATTTCAATTGAAAATTCTCAATATTAAAAAAGTTACAGCTATTTTAGAAACGGCAGTCTTCCTGTTTAATTGTGACGTCATGTTGTTTAATTGACGTCGTTGTTTTTTACGTAACGTCATGAAGTGGCCCTTACCGCCCTACAAATCGATGCTTTTGATAGTCCATGTAGATCAGCCGATAAGAATATAATGGGCGCCGGTCGCGAAAAACTGTAGTGTCACCAACACAGAAAGGACGGGCGGTATTGGTGAGGAACGACGTGTAGGCCGGTCCAACCTCGCAAATAAAATGTCAACAAGAATGTTGATCAATTCTGGTTGGAATCGGTACCGCTCCCGAATTTCCTCTCTTGACATCACTTCTAAGGGGTTGTTTTGGTCCAACAAAACACGCCCAACATCCTGTCGTCGACGAAAACGTCGATATCACCTCAAACGTCTCGCCAAGTCAGCCATATTTGAGCAGCCTATTCCGATTTGAGGAAGCCCTTTACCTTCCTCAAATTACCGTACTCAACTTAAGTTGAGTACGTTATCTTAAGTACGTTATTTATTGGAGAAACGGTACTCAAATAACATGCTCAACTTAAGTCTGATTTTGAGTCCGGTATTGGATATAAGTTCGTTAATCAACTTAAGTATTTTCGAGAAACCGGGGCCTGCTGGTTCTTTTGGTGAACTGCCTTGCCTCAAAGTTAAATAACTTTTTTCTTTTTGATTCTTTTTAATCCAAATTTTCAACCCTTATTTTCGAAAGAATGACATTTCACAACATTTGGAAATACTAACACAAATACTATACTGTCATTTTGATTTGTTCGTTTACATTCTGATGTATTCTTCAGATTTATAACTGACATAGGGTTATTTTTTACAACATTCAAACACAAACAAAAAATGCACTATTAGCCTAACATAATTTAAAAGAATAAGATCATTGACTGCTTTTGAAATAAATCAGGAGTTATTAAGTTTTGGACATTTATAACCATAGGAAAATGACTGAAGACTCAAAACTTAACTTGATGACTAAAAACTTGACTTGGTGTCACGGCTCTCAAACCGCATTAGCTTAATTGTTTTAACCTATGATACTTTCGTCTAACCCTTTACCAAACAATAACGACATTTGACCAATTTGTTGCAGACTACTCTTGAAAACATTGTGGGAAAAGGAGAAATTGCTCTTAACAAGTAATTTCTCCTTTTCCCACAATGTTTACTGCCCTAGCAGATTATTTTTCAATTTCATCACATTTCGAAATGTCATCTGCAAACTCTTTCAATTTGGGACAGTCAAATATATGCCGTTTGGTAAAGGGATAGATTCCTTGGAAGCTATTATTTCTTTTTCTAAGGACAACACATTTCAATATCTTTATGCAAACTTATAGTATATGTACTCAATGATGCCAGGAAGAAAAAAAATCAATTCTCTGGTTCCATGTGATCCTAAAGATGATGCAAATCCATCAAATGGGAAATAAAAAAAGGAAAATGAATGTCATTGATATAAATACATTTATTTTTTCAAGACCAACAAATTAATTAAATAAAAATCTATGTTAATATCCATTTATTCAGAGTGTAATCTAGTATGTTGACAGCTTTTATTTGTAGTTACAAACACTGTAATTATATAACAGTATGTGTCACAAGCTTTATGCTTCAGAGTTTAAAAATATCATTGCAATTATTTTTATGAAGAAATCAACACAGATCTTTCTGTAATATGTTAAGGACACTTTTTGATGGCAGTCCTATAGTCCCTTCTATATACTTTTCTACATTTTCTTCATCATCCCTGAATGTCACTCAACTCCAAAGGTCAGAGACAGTTCCTCCAAATGTCATATTGTAGCTTATGGTTTCTTGTTTATCTATAAAGAGAATAAATGAAATAATCTTTAAATATGAATCATATCTTTTCCTTTATAGGTAGTATTAAATACAATGTCAGCCGTTTTCAGTTACATTATAGCTACCCATGACCAGTACTATGTTAGGAGTCTTTAGTGTCTTGCTAATTATACTAAAATTCTACTAAGAAAACAGTGGTGCTGGTGGGGCTTGAGGCTGGGAACCCCTGGGTAACAGCTCAATCACCTTAACCAAATGGCCATAAAAATACTTTATCACAACTTCATAACCGGTACCTTGTTTATGTAGAGAACATAAAGTTTTATTTTATTTGAAAGTTATTTTGAAAATAAAAAGGTGAAGAGCTAGACTTTGATTATCAAACACTATCAACAAACAAATCCAGCTAAATGCAAAATTAGTTTTTAGTTGCAGTTCCTTTGAAACTTGTTTATATACATATCCTCTTTCAGTTCTGCTTTATGTAAAGATTTGAAGCTGATTTAACTTGAATTGTTTGTAAAACAGGACAAATGAAGTCTACCAATAAAAAGTTAATACATGTAACTATGAATCTTCTTCAGAATGGTTTTGCAGGTTATATGAATCAGAATATATGTTCATGCTAATAGTTTTGGCAAAACATAAATGGAATTCAATATACCTCTGCATACAATGATGTGTTTTTCCAATTCTGATGTAAATTGTAGTGGACCAGTGGTGCATCATACTGTATTCAGTGTTTGCTCTGTGTAAGTAATGGTTTATTCTAGTTTCACTGTACACCCTTGTATCTAATGACCCCTTCATCCTCCAGAAGAAAAGGCTTTTATCCTGTAATGTAAAAAGAATGTAATGCTGTAATAAATGAACATATGCAACATTGGTAAAATGTACTAAGTACTAAATATAGTATCCTGTAAAATAGAAAATAATTGTGCAGTATGACCAAGTATGAGCAATTTTAGAACACAGAATTTTTCTTTTTCCACAGTGAATTTCATCAGAAAGTTTAAAATACTTATAAAACACTTATCTTTGATTGATAACATTGAAGCCATTTGGACTTATCATCACGATATACCTCAACTTATTTTTAGGCAGAATTTTAAAGTATGTCTCTTAGAAAGGTATTCAATCTTACCGAAATAACAAAAACCATAATGCTAAACACTACAGTTTAATCAATTTGTTTTGGTTTCACAAAAAATCTTTTGTCATAAAAACTAATGTGTAAGCCTGGTTAATCATAAAACAGCCAAAAGCAGTCTGCACATAATGGACCAATCATCTGACACATTGTGTTTTATGAGCAACTTAAGTCAAAATAGAGAATCAGACACTCCTTGTCACTACATGAACAACCGTCTTAAAGTTCTTATTTATTCTTTGTTTTCAATTAGATATGTGCAAGGATGAATAAGAAATAAGGATTGTGCATTTCTTTCAATAAATAAATGTCAAACTCATAATTATTCAACATGAGGGAAATAAGACATACACATCATGACATGCACATTCAGATGTTCGTGAGAACCTTGTGATGATGGTTTTTCAAAATACTGACTCTACAACGGACAATGCAAATTAAGATGATTGTTTAGATAATAAACCGTTTAAATGATTTACTACATCTTAAACATAAATATGCTAAAATCAACAGATTGGTTATGAAAGGCGGTTAGAGGTGTATCAAACATCTAGTCTTAGGTAATTTTATAGATCTGTGATGGCATTTCAGGGGTAGAAGACATTTCATTTTAAAATGATTAAAGTTTCAATGTGTGAGAGAGTGTCATTTGAAAACAACCCTTTATAATACTAAAGGTAATGCTTAATGTAAGACTGCATGAAACATTATATTTGTTTATATTTTTCAGACACTTTGAAGGAAACATTAATCTGATTTGCTTAGAGTCTGTAACAGTTTTCTTTTGTGTAAGGGGTTGTGGTTGGTGGGGTGGTCCACTGTTTTCTTTCTTTTGTCTTTTGAATAAGAGCTATACAGGGAATTGGGATGATAATGAAAGCTTAATTTTACAAGTAGTATAGTATAAGTGAAGGTTATTCTCACATGTGGTGAGGAAAAGTTTAGCTGATGTGCAATGAATCTTTCCTGAATGCAGACGAAAGTGTTCAGGACAAGCATAATGTCCTTTTCATATTCACAGTCAAAGAGTTCGATCTTCTGTGCAAGTTTTACATTTTCTCTTCGAAATCACATAATGAATCATTATCTTTAGTAGAAGACTGGATATAGTTTGGGGTTATTGTTTTGAATGTCGAATACTAAAGGTAGCACACTATAGTTACACCAGCCCTAGTTGCCCTTAGAATTGGTAAGGGCCTAAATTGATAATATACAGCATTGACAGGCTAGAATATATTCTTTAGTCTTCTAAACCTATTTGACTGTCTCAAATGTCTCAAAATCCTGCATCAGAACTTGATCTGTTAAGTTTGTGAAGAAAAACAAAAGCTCAATATAGCCAAAGCAGAGATAGGGGTTGTTGATGCGAAACTAGGTGCTAGCTCTGTTCAAGTTAATTCTAGTTTCACTTTTGACCGGCACAACAAATGTTGATTCATGGTGAGAAAAGAAGCTGGATGGAAGGCCATTTTTGGTGCATTTTTAAGGTAATCATGGATAAACCTTGCTGGCAGTGCACGTATTGGTCCGTTTAGCTGACGGAAAAAGTCTTGAATTGAGACACGCTGAAATGGCTTCCGACAAGGTTTTTCATGGGTTTTCGCGTCCACTTTAAAACATGAAATTGAGATGAAATATTCAAAATGTGGCTGTTTAGACTAGTCTTTTGGTGCTCTTTTACTGCTGTCTCATATATGCATCTGAAAAAATTGCTCATTGTATTGCAGGTTTTGGCTTGAGTGGTAAAGCAGGACATCTTGTGTGCGTGTGTGGGTCGGCCGAGAAGATTTTGAGCCAGTACTGTCTAGTGCTACCTTAAAGAAAACAAGGTAAAATCAAAAGTTGCTTGTATTGAACCTTAACTGTTTTTTTTTCAAGTAATATAGTTATAGAACTGCACAAATATGCATTTAAAGTGACTAGTTGTTGCTATCTCCACCATGGTAATATTGTGTCAAACAAGGGAGGTAACTCCAGCTGAAGCATGAATGATTAGCTTGTAAACACTTTTAAATGGAATTTAAACCACATTTAAAGCATTTGTTTAGTCTTAAATTGCCTGAATTGCCCTGTACACAAGTGTCTTTTCATGTTTTGATCTCAATAGCTCTGAACTATGTAAAAAAAAAGTATTTACTATGTTTCGACTACAGTTTTGAGCTCGAAATAAGCCGCAAGCATGGCCAGTAGTGCATTCTACTCAACTTTGTCCAGTCCGCAGCTATCCAGTGGGGTTGTCTGTCTCTCTTTCTAGCCATAGTCAATCATGTTTCACAACTTCCGGGTTATTTTTGTGAAGTATCAAGACTGTTTTAATACCGATTTATCAATAGTTACCAAAGCAAATGCAATGTTAACCATACAAATCCAATCTAAATCATCCCACTTACCTTCACTGTCGATGAATCGACTCTCCCTCGAAACTAATGCGAAGAAAGCGTGATTTACATCGAGAAGCAAATATGTAGGTCATCGCTATACACACAAACACGGTTTCGCAGCCATCTTGTTTTGCGAGTAAACAAATAGTCACGTGACAAACGCCCACTGTAATTGCATTGCGTTGTTCTACGAAAGATTTCTTCTACAACACCCCAAAAAATAAAGAAATGAAATAGACAGTTATAAAATTTGATAATTTTTCTTTCATAAAACAGATCTTTTTCCTTATCGTTGTACATGTTGCATTAATTATTGTACCGTGACACGTCATAGTTTTCACTACTGATATTTATAAGACGACGGGCTGTGCATTTAGGGCCACAGTTAGTCTAAAAGAGCTTCTTACTTCTTAAGACATGTTCACCGAATTTGAGTTTACCACACAGTCCCTTAGTTTAATCAAATTTTGTTCTAACATAGAAATAATTTACACTGACTTTCATGTGGCTTTGCATTTGTTTGCTAAAAAAGATTTCTGCAGGTAGATTTATAATGTACGACATTTTACTAAAACTCTACTAGTATAGAAAACTACCAATGCCTTGGGCAACAATTGAATTTTCTGGGCTTTTCATATGAAACCCGAAATACCGCCTTCATCCAAGCACCAGCCTGGTTTGTTTACAAACATCACAACATTGCCGATTTTTTTAAAGCATTTGCTCCAAACTCAGAAGCTTTCTGCTATCATATATATTCAATGGAAGTGCTCAATTACCTACACATGCTTCTGGATTATTTGGAGCCTTATGGCATGGCACAGGCAAATAAATGATTGAATTTAGATGATGAGTAGGTTGCTCATTTTGTCCAGCTGATTGACTTATAATAAGGCAATTGAGGTCTTTCAGAATCATCAAAAGACAGTTCCAATCAGGTGTATTCTCCATATTAGTTTGTTCTGTCCTTTTTAATTCGAAATGTGGGCGACATTGGTGCAGTGGTAGAGCGTCGGGCTATTGTACCGAGGGTCCCAGGTTCGAATCCCTATTAGGCGAGGTTAAAATTCCGGGACTGACCCACAAAACCTGCGCGATTACTGGTTTAGTATTAAGGAAGCAGTCATCGAGAGCCTTTAACAAGCCTTGAACAAGCTTTAAGCTTCCTTCACAATCGATGTAAAACAAATATGGTGAACTGATGAATGAGGAACTGGAAAAAGCCTATGTAATAAGGACTAAATACTTATGTGACCAAGGAGCAATAAAGAAAAAATCGGAAAAACGTCACAACTTTCTTTTACTCTTTCCTTCTAATTTGATTTCGGGCAGATCTAACTAGTAATTACAGACAATAATTAAAAAAATATGAAAATCCGCCTTGTTTGTGGTATTTGATAGAATCTTTATGAGCGTTTTTCTCAATTTTTAAAAATAATTTCTATGGGCATCTTCTTATGTACAATGTATCATCAACATAAACAAAACGTTTTTTTTAAAAGTGCCACTGAAACTGTTTTATTCCTTCAATTATGTACTAATTTCATATCAAAAATGATACTACTATCTTTGATTAACCCATTGTCCCATATGGGGATTTGTGAATGATTTAACTTCATACGCAAGAGCAAATAATATTAAAGAAGCAACATTTTCCCTCTGATATAAGTTATAAACCATTGTAACAAATGGAGTTATTCTGCATTTTGCCGCTGTGGTTTTTAAAGTCATTTGTGAGAGGTGCGGTAACGTGTGGTATAGTGGGGTAATGGGTTAGTATTCACACAGATAAAAATATATAAAGCGCTGCCAAATGCTAAAACTTGAAACCCTCTTGAGACAGGACATCAAAATTCATTGATATCTCGGCACCTTAAGGTGTCCAAACGCTGTATATAGGAGACAAAGATCATTTTATTTTGGTACTGTGTAGTACGTCGGAATCGGTTTGTTTACTCGCAAGCCTCGTTACAAAATGACCTTCACCTTAAAATGTTACTATTTTTGGCAAACCGTGTTTGTGTGTATTTATAAACAGGAAACACTCGAAAAGGTTGGGGCTAAGTCTTTTAAAAGTGGAATATATTGAGTATTTTCGATCGGACTGCATTTTTATTTCAGTTAAATATTGTTCAAACTTCAGGGACCAAGTTTGGCAAGTTTTAATGAAAACAATACATGATTAATTATATTTTAACACGAAAATATAAAGCGCAAACTTTAAACGACGTTTTCACCGTAAGACCGATTTCTGCTGCCGACCTCACATATATTTCAACAATGACTGTTTCATCATATGCTTATTGTTGCCTTCTCGTTTAACACTAATTAACTCCAATGTAGGAGATGGGTTAAATAACTCAAAAGACATAGCTATAAATCTCTCCCCAGATTGGAATAATCTAATAAAGTAGATAAGTGTAAATTATTTAACTGCTTTCCAGAAATAAGATATAAAAACAAACACAAAAGTAAAAAACATCTTATCCTTACTTCTTTTTTCTATTAACTAGCTCACAGATTGGGATTTTAATTAATCTCTCTGTTTTGATTAGTTTATACACATACTTTATATGTGCCTGTCCCTGAAATTAAAATAAAATAAGGAATACATTTTCCATCCTCATAAATGATAGATCTATCTTTTGTCAAATGTGTGTATATTACGATTACATTAACTCTTATAGTGCTTGAACCGAGTTCATGATTATGCAAATAGGTAAGATCCAGGCCAGCCGCCAAGTAAATTCGCGGCTGTCCTGTGATCTAACTTGTATGCTACTCTGAGTATCTTTCCTCATCAATATTAAGCATTTTTAAAGGTTTTGGAAAGCAGACAACACAAAGATCTATTTCTAGAGAATTACTCAGCATTGTAAGTGTTAGCATTGATAGGCCAACGGCACAAGGACGATCTTTTAAAACTCCCAGCGACAAACCTTACATAAGGAAAGTATATATACATGTAGAAACGTTAAGTGATAGTAAATAGAGTGGTTGTAAACACTGATGTATTCGCGTCTCCATCACAACTTTCTGGGGGGTTTCCCCTGAGGTAATTGTACATGCAATTGAAAGAAAACAGAAACGTATTCAAATAGGACTCTTCTTTATAATAAGTATTTACTAACAACAGATTTACCAAACAAAAGACGACTGATATTCAACAAATAAGATTCATACAATGTTTTCACTCTATTCATTATGTCTACATATTTATAAATATTTCCCTTATCTCACTCTTAAGTTTGTGTAAGGTTTGTGCCAAGACCTGTTTACCTCTTCATGTTATTTCTATTGTTGACCCTTTTCAAAACCAAATACCTTGTTAACAGGTCTTGGCACACACAGGTCTAGGTTAAAAGAAATGCACTTTTCTAATTGGCTGAATTTCAATCCGTTTTGGGGCTCAATGTGCAACATTTTAAATGCTAATATCCTTTGCAGAGTTATTGTTCGTATTGTATAACAAAGAAAAAAGGAAGGGTAGTAGAAGCATGACTCTGTAGAGATTGACTTTGTTCATCGAAATTCGCCATATCATGGGAGATAACCAATTTTCTGAATAAACCACTCCATTGTATGGGTTATATCCCTTTAAACATTGTAAAAGATGGGATAAGGCAGTCAGCTCGAACAACTGAGAGGAGTGTATGTATAATTGTATAACTAAGTTAACAATTTAGTACGTTATGTGCGATCTAGGATCAGTTGAATCAATGACTCAGCTGTCTGATCCAGTGTAGCAAACACTTCAGCAGTAATAAAACAATAAAACCATTTTTGGTAAAAAAGTCCTTTTTTTAGATTTCGTTTAGATATATTTTTGATCTTTTTGTAGCAATGGTAACAACAAAGGGTTACTATGTATGATAATTCTTGGTGATTGAATTACGGTGTGAATGTTTTAGAAAGTAACATAAACGGTTGAGTATGTTAAAGTTACATACATACACATTTTTATATCATAAGCGATGAAATGTTTTTAGATAACATTCTTGTTCAGCCCGTTCTCAATTTTATTCAATGACCATTCTAGATTTAACTGTTATATTCTAGTATCATACCTCCATTATTACTTTATTCTGAGAACATTTATCAATACCTTTACTTGCTTATGATTATTTATGATGGTTTCCGTGAAAAAATCATTTTTTATCTTGTCATAGAAATCGTATATTTCATTTTAAAAAGAAAATCAAATAAGCAACCGGTACATCTTCAAAGTTTTATATAACTATATAAATAAACGGTTTTTTTTTTCAATTAACTGACACATTCTTCACAGACATTAAAACATTGCGTGTGCTGTAAACATGAATAATCGTTCAATTTCAAGCAAAAGCTTGGGCTGTTTTAACACCTGGCATGCAAAAATGTTATATCTCCGCAAATATCTATCAGATTGCCCTGAAAGAGTGTGTGTTTATGTATAACAGATTGTAGATTTTGAAACAGGAAAAAGCCAAAAATGCAGTTATTCGCTCCATTGGCCTGGTTTGTCGCAAATCAAATTGTATCAAAATTATCAAATCTGCATGACTTTATTGTCTTTTGGAATGCACGAATACCAAGTAAGAGTACCATTATGTGTGTTATACAGACATCTGCCTATCTTGTTTTGTCTTTTAGGATGTCACATAATCAAACTCGGAGAATAATTATATTGAGTTTTAGAGACATCTCAACAGCTCTTACTGCTGTTTGAACTTCTCGGTCCAAGTTGGATATATCAACTAAGATAATCTTTATATTGTATTATAAAGATATCTGCATATATTTAAATTGTCTTAAAATGCATTGATATATTAACTAAAATAAACATTATATTGTGTTGTTAATACCTCTGCACATCTTTTACTTTCAATCAAAATGCTTGGCTATGCCATCTCAGATAACCGTCAAATTCACATACTTTAATGTATTTTAAAAACGAATGCATGTTTGCTTATATTGTGTTGTAAACACATCTAAATGCATCTTTTATTATTTCTGTCATTATGCTTTTAGGTGATACATACGAGAAATATAGTATTGTAGATACGTCTTAAAATGTACAACTTCCAACGTTGTTTTACAGTGCTTGCATACATCACGCAAGAGAGGAACCATATATTGTGTTATATAGAGACATCTTAAAGCCGACATATGGAGTTTAAAGTACAACTCACCTTGGTGTTTCTTGTCTGGAGTTTTGTGACCACAGCTGCGAAGTGTCCCGGTAAGACTTAGAGCGATATTGTGTCTATAGACTACTAGACCAGATACACGTCGACAAACTACATGTAGTTGTGATTCCAAAATCAGAAGCTCCTGAATGAAGCCGTGCTTTCAATCAGAAAAAAACGTTCGCGGTGAAAAGATTGTCTCGCAGAAATCACTATTGAACGGAATGCTCTTCGCAAACGTTCGCTCCCCTAAAGGAGATAGATAAAGCCAAAGACCTAATAAACATACCCGTGTTTATTAGGTCTTTGATAAAGCATCATAAAAAATGACAACGACATCATAGTGGAAATTAAGTACGATTTAATCTGTGCGCGAAAAATGGTTGCGAAGTCAAAAAGATTAATAATAGGATCATTGACGACAAATACCTCAGATTTCTTGTGATGTAAATTACAACTTATGTTTATAGGTCTTTGGTCTGTTCGTCACTCGTGAGCGTTCACAAACGTTCGCGGATATATTGTCGTAAAAGTTTATGACTTGCGGTAACTCGGGAACTATTCGCGAACGTTTTACTTGTTAAATACAAGGCAGGTAATGAGCATGGACTAAATAAAAATAAACAAAACAATTGAAAACGAAAAAAGAAAACAATAAACACGAGAATATAAACAGAAAATCAATATGCGAAAGCGGTAGGTTCTATGTAACTCAATGAAAGAGGTACAGCGTAGGTAGCGTTTACGTGTTATATGGTTTGTGCGGGATTTCACGGTATACGGACATTTGCCCTCCCGGACATTTGCCCCCTTTTGGTATAGGGCGGACATTTGCCCCCTCGCCGCAATGTAGAAGGCGGACATTTGCCCCCTCATATTATTTTTTCAACTTGCTTGACCTGCTCGTATTCCGTTATGATTAAACAGGAATTTAAATGGAAATAATAATTGGATCAGACTAACTTGTCAATTTTGCCTTATTACGCCGATGGCACTTGGTCAATTATGCACATCCAACCGTGAAACAGCGGTATACGTGCATGAATTGATTTGATCTTATTTTACCATTTTCGGTTTAATTATTTGTCTCATCTAATCAAATGTGATGGTGATTGTCATACCGACACAAATTGGAAAACCTTTTGTCTTCTTTGTTTTTTATTGTTAGCCTTGAGTGACAAATCGGTAATAAGATTAAAGATGTGATCAATATGTAAATTAAAAAAAAATCAATTAATTAAGTTTTATGGTTGGATGAGCATGCTTGGCCAAGTGCCATTGGTGTGTTCTTGGTTCGTCGTCTCGATTTTAACACCTATATGGGATTAGGAGGGAAGAGCTAATAAAGTAAAATTGATGAAAATATTATTTTAATTTCTATTTAAATATAACGTAAAATGATCAGGTCAAGCAAATTGAAAAAAAAATAATATGAGGGGGCAAATGTCTGCCTTCTACATTACGGCGAGGGGGCAAATGTCCGCCCTACACAAAAAAGGGGGCAAATGTCCGGGATTCTATTTCACAATCATAGTACCGGTCCGAAAATGGCATTGGTGACGGAATGAAAACTGACCTTATTAACTCTATTATAAAGGTAAGGAAACAATCCCAAAGATACTTAACGAAAAGATAAAAAAGATTATTTGACATTAAAATTTCGTTATTTCAGACGACGGAGAAAAATGGGATTCCGACTTTAAAGAAGGGGAAAGATGCATTTTGCGTTGTAAGGATGGCTTAGTCCCGTCTGATTGTCACGTGATCAGACCCATCGAAGGAGGAGAATTTAACAAACCAATTCCCAAGTGCGAAACAGGTAATCTATTTGTCATCTATAACACGGAATATAAAAGAAATGTTACTCCGTAGTTTCTTTCCTGTGATTTGTATTGGTCTTGAGTCGCGTGAGAAAATATGTATCTTGTGAGACGGAAGGTGCAAGTTCTTCTCACGCAATGAGAAGTAGATACAAATCCGAGGAAAGATACTAAGGGATAGTCTTTATTTTGTCATATAAATATACTTTACCAACTATAACATAAACTACTTGATCATCTATAAAAAAAAAACACAGTATCTTTAACTTAAGATATTGTTTAAACAACAGAAACAATAAGACATTAACGTTGCTCAATGGTTTTGAATAATGAATGGCAGATAAATATACATTGACATAAGTCAGCCTGTCCATACAATCTTGTCCACAATATCAACCCTCTCCCTAACAGCAGGTTTTCGACAGTCCCAAATTGAAAGAGTTTGCAGACGACATTTTAAAATGTGATGAAATTGTAAACAATCTTCTGATAGTGCAGAAAACATTGTGGAAAAAGGAAAAATTGCTCGTTACGATGTTTTCTTAAGTCGTCTGCAACAAAGTGGTCAAATGTTGTTATTGTTTGGGAAAGGGTTAAACGGCCGCCATTACGGGATTGTATCGCCAGTTTGATCCAACTGAACCAAATACAATACTTTGCTCCTGTATATTTTGCAAGATGTGTTTAAACCAGAGACATAGATATCTATGTCTCTGGTTTAAACAAGTGATATCAGCAGAAACTGGGATTTTGGAACGGAAATTTGTATGAGAAAGTAATCACAGGAAGATAACATTACTGGAGGGATTGTACTATAGAAGGACTTAGGAGTATTGTTGAACAATTTGTGAGTGGCCAGTTCATTAATCGTGCATTTAATAATATCTGTCCAGTGTGCGTTAAAAACAGATACAATCCCGTTACATAGAGGATAATCAACTCCTTTCAATTGATATCAAAAATATATCATGGAATGAGAATGGGTTGTTATCAGGTTGAAAAACGAGTTCGAAGAAAGAGTTTTTTCTACATGATAACAAACCTTTCAAGTGACATATTTTTATATCAATCGAATGGAGCAACATTATCTCCATAAACGCCAAATTGAATATAAAATGGGAGGAGCAAAGCAGTTAATAACGCCCATGACGTCATTTACGCGTCCTATGACGTCTTTCGTGCGTATGCATACATTTATAACTACAAACATTCTAGTGTCGTGTGCAAAGTGCAGCCATGGCTTTAGGTCTCGCACCTGTTACGGAGTACTTCCGGGTCGTAGTACCCAAAAGTAGTCCCATTTAGAAATTTTGAGTTTCAACTTCTGGTGCATAGTTTTGCTGGTAAGAGATGAGCTGGTAGAACACTGATGTGTTTCCTGTATAGATTGATTATAGTCCTGCAATGCTCCCAAAGTTTGTTTTGATTGCTTATTGCAGGACTATTTGTTTGGGATGTATGAACACAAATGCCGGTACCTCGGCTAGATTTGACAGCTAGTGCACTGATTTTCGGACGGTACTAATACACTTTGCTCCGTAGAAAAAAAATGAGACGATTGAGGTGTCCATTTTATTACAGTTTCTGAGAGTTGAATGGACAAACTTGATGATCCTGTATATAGCTAAGCGTAAAAAACACTATTCTTCATTCAGCAGAGTCTTGAAAATAGCTGATTTAACATTGGAGTCAATGGGAATTCAATATCTCAAAAGTAACAGGTGTATGACCTTTAATGCAAACGAATGGTAAAAAAGTAGTTCCAACTGATATCATCACTAGTGACGATATGACTTTTTGATATTATCACTAATGACGATTATCACTGTGACAAAATTGAAAATTAATACACTGAGAAATCCCAGTATTTCACCGATAGAAATATAATAAAATGTTGTTTGCCTGTGAAACAGACCTAGGTGAAGAAAGGTTGGGGCCAGAGGCTGTTAAAGGCTAGAACAGATCGGCATTAGATTCTATCAAAGACCTAATAAACATTTATTAGGTCTTTGATTCTATTAGGAAATAAAAATGTCGTAGTGCGGAGAATGCTTTCTGATTGAATCCACAAACATGATCACGCAGTTGGAACGAGGTTTTCTTCTAAAAAATGATTTTGCGAAAACTATAATCATGTCTCATAGATATTCAATTTCATGTCATCTAGCATGGGTGAAAGTTGAAAAATTCAAAAACCTGGAATCTGTAGTTCATTATCCTGAAAAGGCATGTTTGCAATAGAAATAAAAGGGACAAAATTATTAAAAACCTGAAATTCAGGAATAATCCTGAACATTTCCACCAATGATCTAGTAATATTTTGTCCTCTTTCAGCGCCATGGGTATCTGGTAAAGAAGTTGTCAGTATTACAGTAGGAGTAGCAGCTGTGGCCGCGACACCATTTGTCCTGACTGCATTTGGATTCACGCCTGTAGGTGTAGCGGGGGGATCCCTAGCAGCAGGGTTACAGGTAGCCTTCTTTTCGTGTATCATCCTATATTAGTCACATCAATTGTAATTCATTCCATTAACGCACGTTTACCACAATAACATAACACCGAGTAAACACTACATGCGACGTACAAAAAGAGATAAAGAGATATAAATTAACAAATGATTCCTTTACTCAGTGATATGACAGCCCTGTCTGATAAACACCCACCAGAAAACATGATGATTCACAAATAAGCTGGATAGGTAGACGTTGCCAACAAACGTCCTTAAACAACACTCTTTATGATCAAGCTTTCTTGATTAAATGAAGGGAAATACTAGAAACCTAAGTGCAATCGCTTGCTACATGCATCAAGTCACTCATGTCCCCTATAAACGCCTATATATGGGTAGCTTATGCAATTTCTTTCAGACTCCATTTACCGCGGCAGGCAGTTGGTTTGCAGCCGGACAAAGTGTGGGTGCAGCAGGCTTAGGGATGGGTGCCAAGACGGCTCTCTGTGGGGGCGTATCATTCATTACCAACTATGTGATGAGTACATATACGGGCTGTGAAAATGAATAGGAGAACTAGTAGCTGTTCTATCAGTGGAGTCTATGTGGACAAACGACGGTAAAATAACGTCAAACGGCGTCACATAGTGAACGAAGAAGATAAAAGAACGCCGTTGGGTTTTAATTGTTTATGGATTTTCGCATAACAGAGTTAGACCGAAAATTTGAAATGTATCTCTCCACTTGTCTGCCTTTTACATTTCTGTATTGCTATAAACTCATATTTTGGTAGACTCAATGAAACTGACACTTGTCCGCCTGTTATAATTGTAGCCAAAATAAAAACCCTTTCTTGGTAGATCATTTGACTAAAGACAATTCTATATACTCTCCCAATTATCCGCCTGTTATAATTGTAACCAAAATAAAACCCCTATCTTGTTAGATCATTTGACTAAAGGCAAATGGATAGGGTGGAAATTGCTTTAAGCTTATTAAGTCATCCCCCAGTGTGCGCATGCGTTAGACGTAACAGACATGATTTTTCTCGCTCTCATATTATCTATCTTTTAACGCTTTTCAACGCCTAACTGAGCAGTTTTTTGACGTTATGCGGTCCATCAGTAAGTAATATCGATGTCGGGTCAGGAATCTCTCACCAAATCCCAAAAGAAAAGACGAAAACACACCAAAAAGAGGAAAATAAGCGGATCACCTGAGACCGAGTCTATTTTTAGCGACGGACAGCACGATACTAGCCAAACTGGTTTGAACAAATCAAAACAAACACCGAGGAAGAAAAAGGTAAACAAAACATTTGACAGCTCAACCTTCGAAGACAGTTTTAATTACGTGTCGACTGTAATGAATCCAAACACAGCCCCATCCATGAACTTTTCTTACGGTCCCGAACCTACTACACCGGCTGCTTTCCCAACGCAGACACTGGCCAATCTCACTAATTCTATGCAAGACGCTACCCCACCACCCTGGGCCGTAAGCCTAATCGAAGATGTAAAAATGATCAAAGCCGTGATCCCAAAGATAAGCAATATAGAAGAAGCGGTGAAGGGTATCCAAATTAGAGTCACTGATATTGAATCAAAAGTTACAGGCCTAGAGTCCAAAATCAACGACAATGATGCTGCCTGCAACTTCATCAATGATGAGTTTGAGAACCATAAAAAGGACTTTAGTAGCTCCCAAAAGAAGATCACAGAATTAGAAAAAGAATGCAGAAAATTGAGCAACACAGTTAAATCCTGCGAGAGACAAAATGAGCTTTCAAAAGATGAGATTTTGGATTTGAAATCACGATCAATGCGAGAAAACCTCGTTTTCTATGGTATCAAAGAACGCCCAGAGCCTGAAGATTGCAGCCAACTTGTTAAAGATCTAATTAAGACCCACCTTGAGATTGATCCCGCACATATGGTATTCGATAGATCACACAGATTGGGTCCCCGCAATACCACGAGAACGCGGCCGATCGTGGTAAAATTCCAGAACTACACTGATCGAGAAGCCATCAGAAACAAATCGCAGGAACCCCTCATTAAAAGTGCCCTCAAAAACCAACAGCTTGGAATTGGAATACAAACACCATTCGAGTACAGAGAATCCAAGAGAGCCTTCTACCCCCTTGGAAGAGAAGAATATGACAAAGGCAACCGTACTCGGATTATTGGAAACAAATTCTTCGTCAATAACATTCTCAAGAAGAAATTCGTAGACGGAAAAATCAGCGATCCAAAACCGGAATAGGGATGTCAAGAGAATGACTTAACAATAATATCATGGAATGTACACGGTTTATCAAAAAAACTTTCAGATCCAGACTTCATCGAAATCATCCAAAAATACGACATTATTTTTCTTACAGAGACATGGCTATCCAGAAAATCCCAATACAACCTCCAAATACATGGATATGAAAGTGAACATTTATTTGAGAACAAATCACATAATGTTAGGAAAGGCCGCTTTAGTGGTGGTATTTCAGTGTATTATCGTCAATCTATTGCCAAAAAAGTAAAATTTGAAGAAAAAAATCAAAACGGTATAATATGGCTTAGATTAGACAAAACACTTTTTTCCTTTGATGAACAGGTATTCATATGTAATTCTTATATTCCACCTGTAAACTCACGTGTACTAAACAACGCAAACTTTGATTTTTTCGAGAAAATTGAAAATGGTCTTGAAAGATATAAGAATCTCGGTAAATGTTTCGTAACTGGCGATTTCAACAGTAGGAGCTCAGATTGTATAGACTTTATTGAATATGACATGTATATTGATAATGACAGCCAGCTGTCAAACCATGTTTACATTATACCACGAGTCTCGAAAGATAACGTGACTGATTCATACGGTAAACGGTTGATTGCACTTTGTAAATCTACCCAGTTTATAATAGGGAATGGTCGTCTGCATAGTGATAAAGGTGTAGGCGAATATACGTTTCATTCACAAAACGGTTCTAGTGTGGTAGACTATTTACTATTACAAAACGATGACCTAGATCATATCACAAGTTTTAACATTCTTACTCCTTCTGAGTTCTCCGATCATAATGGAATTACATTTTCAATAAAAAGAAAAACATTTACAAGATTAAACACACAAGAAAAAGAGACAGGAAATAAAAAACAGTACATACAATTCGACGTCAATAACATCGATCAATTTATGACAAGCCTTCTAACCCATGAGGACGAGCTTTTAACTTTGACTGACACTGTCGAGAATACAAACGATATCGATAACTTAACAAACAAGTTCGTCGATATTTTAAGAAGATCTGCATTACAAACTTTCGGAAAAAACAAATGCCCGAATACTCAACATATAAAACAATCAAAACACACTCACCATCCATGGTTCAATACAGAATGCTACAATAGTAAGAAAACATTTTGTAAAGCTCGAAATGCATTTACTAAAAATAAGAATAATAGCATTTTACGTAATGAATACATTGAAGCAAAATACTCATATAACAAAACTAAAAGAATAAACAAGAATATATTTTTACTAAAAGAAAAACAAAAATTAGCAAAATTAAGTAAAACAAACCCCAGATCATTTTGGCAAAAAGTTAAACAAAACTATTCTAAGAAAAAGACAAATTCGCAAACTTTAGAAACAGCAGACTTATACAAACACTTTAAATCGCTTTATAGCAACAACCAAGACCCCATCCAAAATGAAAGTAACAACGACAACATAATATATGACGAGGATTTAGATAAAGAAATAACACTTTCAGAACTTAGAGTCGCAGTTTTCTCGCAATCAAATAACAAAAGCAGTGGGCTCGATGAACTCAATTCAGAAATGTATAAGCATTCATTTGAAGTTACTTCCCCATTTTTATTGAAATTGTTTAATCGATTATTGATCAAGGGAGAGTACCCAACATGCTTTGGAGAAGGGATTATCCATCCTGTTTTCAAAGGGGGCGACCGAGATGATGCGAGTAATTATAGAGGAATTACATTAATTAATATCATATCAAAGATATACTCCCAGATTTTACTAAACCGCTTAACTAAATGGAGCGACAAACACGAAAAAATAATTAACAACCAATTTGGATTTCAAAAAGGTAAATCTACTGTTGATTGTATATTTGTTTTGCATTCAGTTATAGCTAGAACACTAGCTCATAAAAAGAAATTGTACTGCGCATTTGTAGACTTCGAAAAATGTTTTGATAAGATAGACAGAACACTTCTCTTTCAAAAATTAATATCTGAACATGTAAGTTCTAAGTTTGTCACTGCATTTAAAAGTATGTACAATGTAGTAAAATCATGCGTTAGATACAAGTCTGACGTGTCCCCTTTCCTCAATTCAAACATTGGGGTAAAGCAAGGAGACCAGTGTTCAACTTTACTATTTTTATTCTTTGTGAATGATATTCTTACAAATTTTAACAGTGATATTGATGAACTTTTCACAATAGATAATATTAAATTGTTTATCTTACTTTTTGCAGACGACGCAGTCTTATTCGCGCATACTCCACACGCGCTACAATCCCTATTAAATGATCTACACACATACTGCGCTACTTGGAGATTAAAAGTTAACACTAAGAAAACTAAAGTTATGATTTTCGAAAAGGGTCGACAAACATGCCATGACTTTATTTTTAACAACGAGAAATTAGACATTGTCCAATCATTTAAATATTTAGGAATACATCTCTATAAAAACGGCAACTGGTTTAGAACCCAGAAGAAAATAGCAGATCATTCCCTGTTCTCCTTACACAATCTCTTCATGATATTTAATCAAATGGAGCTGACTATACAAAATAAATGCATGTTATTTGATAATTTAGTTGAACCCATCTTGAATTATGGAGCCGAAGTATTCGGTTACCATGATTGTAATAACATAGAACCCATTCATTGTAAATTCATGAGGAAAGTTCTCTGTGTTAGGAAAAGTACCAATCGAGATGGTCTCTATGGAGAACTGGGTCGATACCCTATGAAGATAAAAAGGACCATAAGTATCATGAGATATTGGACAAAAATTATCCAATCAAACGACAATACGCTCATCAATAGATTATACCAGGTACTTAAAGAAGATGCGAACCTTAACAACAATTATAATGGGATGAATTGGGCGTGGCATGTAAAAACATCTCTGGATAACTTAGGATTAAGCAATTTATGGATTAACCAAAATAATATGACCTTCCACTTTAACTTGATAAAAGAAAGGATACTTGATTCTTACATTCAAAACTGGCGAACTAGTATAACAGAATCAAACAGACTAGAGTCATATTGTTTATTCAAAGAATGTCTTGAGTTAGAAGCACATCTTGAAAAAATTGAAAACAAAAAACATAGAACAGCCCTAACAAGATTTAGAATTTCTTCACATGACCTCTTAATCGAAAAGGGTAGACACCTCAACATTCCTCGAACAGAACGTTTGTGCAAAAACTGTAACATGAACATGATAGAAAACGAATACCATTTTCTTCTTGTATGTCCTAAGTTTCGCAACCTGAGACATACCTACCTAAAGCCGTACTATTACCAATGGCCAACACTCCAAAAATTCAAAAAACTTAATGATATCAACATCAAAACACATTCTTAATAATTTGTCGCGCTATATCTACACTGCGTCTACACTAAGAATAGACAATTAACCAGTATTAACCAAACAAATCAAACTAAAAAAAAAAAAAAAAATTGAAAGATAGATAAATATTACGGGATTTTAAGTTAGGGGCTCGAACCATTAGTGGAACGAAAATCAGATGTTTCGAAGTTTAGCCTTTTCGAACCCCTATCCAAAAACTTTACAGCAGGGGAAATGTTTGTTGTTGTTGTTGTTTTTTAATTGAATGCGACTTTATTTAGAACATAAATGTTAAGTGTATAAACTTCTTATCCAAGTCTAGAGAAATGTATTCATTTTCTGGAAAAATATATTCATCTTCCTTTCGTTTGTATATAATGCCAAATACTTGACACCATAGGGATTGATTGTCTTTATTGAATGTGATTTTATTTAGTATACATGTTTGTGTAAAATGTATTTTCCTCCTAAATCAGGGTAATATATTGTCATCTTTCTCCTATATATGTTTTTGGCTCCATAATAGAGGATTTTTGAAGGTACTGTGACGTGAAAATATACTCGTGATGAGCAACGTTTCATTTTACAAATATTCTTATTCTTTTAGATAAGAACCCGTTATGTTGTCTGTTAATGCCTATTTACATTGAATATATGTTAAAAACTTCCCACAGGAATGGGTTAAATCCTTGATTATAAGTATGTATTTTTACACTGGAATTGTTATGTTTCCATTTAATAAAAAGTCTGCTGCTATGAAAGCCAGTCAATTATCTTGGATCTAGATTGTATTGATTAATAAAAGGAATAGTGCAGGATAGTCACGACTATGAAAAAATGATTTATAATCAAATTCCTTTCAACAAAATTGATAAAATTATTTCCTTTTAAAAAAACATAGCCTCCTACTGTGTCCTGACTACTCTGTTCTCTTTTACAAATGAAAACTATAACTGTATCAACTTTTTATCTTGTACTTCTCTTGAAAATCCTTACCGACATGTTACTGTCTATGCATGTGTTAAAATGTATGCATTATTTTTGTTATGGCTATAAGTAAGCTTTGTGCTATTTTATGCTGAATAAAATTGAATTGAATTGAATTGAATAGTTGTCATCTATGTCTCTGCAATATCTCAACAACTAATCAATCAAATTTCCACTTTCCTATATTCCCCAGTACTATGCTAGTGACTTGCCAAAGGACACTCATACTACTCTAACAGTGCTAATGTGGCACAAAAATGAGTTCTAGTTAAAAATTAATCAACTTGAGTAACCACTGGGCCATGCAAAACCCCTCATGCTCTATAATAAATGCTGAAGAGTTGGTGGACAGTCTAGACAAGATCCTTAACCCTTTCCCAAACAATAACAACATTTGACCACTTTGTTGCAGATGACTTTAGAAACATTGTGGGAAAAGGAGAAATTGCTCATAACAGGCAATTTCTCCTTTTCCCACAATGTTTTCTGGCCTATAAGAAGATTATTTTCCCAATTTCATCACATTTTGAAGTGTTGTCTGCAAACTCTTTCAATTTGGGACAGGCGAAAATTTGGTGTTTGGGAAAAGGTTGAAATATTTGTTTGCACTATATGGGCCCATTCAGTTGGCAGGTCATTAACAGCGGTTGATCTAAACATATTTTATTGCGAAATGATTTGTTTTTTTACAAATGGATAGGGTGGAAATTGCTTTTAAGTCATCCCCCTGAATAACAATGGGTTGGGATGAAAGCTTTAAGCTTATTAAGTCATCCCCCTGAATAACAATGGGTTGGGATGAAAGCTTTAAGCTTATTAAGTCATCCCCCTGAATAACAATGGGTTGGGATGAAAGCTTTAAGCTTATTAAGTCATCCCCCTGAATAACAATGGGTTGCTGTTGTACCAATTTCAAACTGAGTGAGATATGGAATTGGTACCATATGTTTTGTTTACATGTGGTTTAAAGCCAACTATTATGTTTCATCTTTCCTAGATTCACCCTTACTAGGCTAGAGCTTTAAAGTGTCTTGTCACAAGGTCATTCCCATGAAACCAAAGGTGGAACTTTTACCATGTATCCCCAAACTTAAGTTGTACCACCTAAATTAACCCATTACCAAACAATAACACCATTTCACCAGTTTCTGCAGACAACTCTGGAAAACATTGTTGGAAAAGGAGAAATTGCTCTTATCAATTGATAAAATGAACGTGCATTGCCAAGGCAAAAGAAAATATCCTTTTTGAGACTCACCTCTGCCAGTAAATGTATAAAAGTATATAAAGCTGTGATATTCTCCAGTAAGGTAAAAATCAAATGGTCATACTATAATAGCTTTAAAATTAGTCCGCACACAAATTCACGGTTTCTGTATTCCTCAGAAGTATATTCAATTATCATTTGTATGGGGTTTACATGACACCAACATTATTTCAGTTAGGACACCGTAGCTGACAAATAACGATGGGAATAATCCCAAACTTGAATGCATACTAGCGCTTAGAAAAACTAGGCAATACGAGTTATAACGATGATAGAATATGTTGAAACATAGCGAAAAATCCACAGGATCATGACAATATAAGTCAGTTTCTCTGTAAAAGGGAATTCAAAGTACTTGTAAGTTTATTTTCAATTATTCTAGAACTTTCACAATTTAAATGTAAACGAGCCCAAGTATGGCATTAATGCTCATAAGAGCTGGTAGTCTACCAGAACCATCAGCACTCCGTAAGTCAGCCAGAAGACTTCCCCGTGAAGATCCAAATGCTGTCACTGGGATTTGAACCAATGAAGAGAGGAACCATGTGATTCCAAGTTCTGTAATCTAACCTAAAGGAAACAGAATGATTGAATGCTGTTTTAAAGCGCATCCATAGCTAGGGTCACCTCTTTTTCAATCCGTTGAAATCAATTTCAGTCTATCAAGTAACTTCTCTATAGAATCATTAAGGAGATGAAAGACCCTTTACACTAAGACATGTGTTGTGTCATGTTTGATATGGGTTTAATACTGCATCAATATTTTAATTACATTGCAATGTCCGACTCATCATGATTGAGAAAGACCCATAGCTAAACTGTCCACAAGGGCTAGTCAAGCTAGGCAGAACCATCGGCATTCTGTATATCAGTCTAGAAGAGGCTTCCTTTCATCAAAATACAAATGCCGTCACTGGAAATTGAGCCCAGATGAAGAGGAGACAAGTGATTTCAAGTTTTATTCTCTAATTACTAGGCCAAGCAGACCCCCTAATTAATGACAAATCACTCAATTTGAAATGTTAACCAATTATCTGCAATTCCAAACTCATGTTTGTACTATCACTGAGCAACTGAAAACTATTGTATTTTAAACAATGCCTAGTTTTAAGCTTTATCTTCATTCAGTAAATTCAATCCACTCTTGATTATCTTTCCTCATCAAAATTAAGCAGATATTTAAGGTTTTTGGAAAGCAGACAACAACAAAATCTATTTTTAGAAAATTACCCAGCATTCTAAGGGTTAGAGTTATGAACTATGGTACGTTACTTACTTACAACATTTTAATTATTCAATCAAGATTCCAATTATATTCCACTTATCATTGGTGCCGACATCCCAATTCACAATCTTGCATCAAATGTCAGTCTATCATTGGATCGACAGAGTTTTTGTCTTCTAATTTATTGTCATGTTGATTGATTGATCTAAATTGGTTAATACAGGTAAAACATTTGCTGAAAGCCTCACCCTAAGAAATATTATTAGCTACTACATAAACATGATCTAGAAAAATATATATATATGGGATATATATATATATATATATATATATATATATTGGTTTTACATCACATCAACATTATTTCAGTTATGTAGCGATGCCCGACTACTAATGATGGAGGAAGACCCAATTCTCAACTGCCCGTAAGGGCTGGTCAAGGCGGGTAGAAACATCGGCATTCTGCCTCTCATGAAAATCCATATCCCTCTCAGGATTTGAGCCCATGCGGTGAGGGGCCATGTGATTTCAAGTTCTGTACTCTAGGCCACGGAGGCCCTTCTAGAAAAATAGATTCAACAATAAACAGGATAAATAAAAAAAATAGATATTGTTTTTCTTGCTACACAAACATGATGAAATGTCCTGTCAGTTGCAAGATATGTAAGAGATTAATTTCTTCTTTCTTATGTCAACTGGAGAACTTAAGAGGTACTTTATTTGTTTGTTTATATGAGGTTTAACAGTGTGTCATCAATTTCTAGTTTTGTTACGGCTTTCCTGGATCCACCTGTACTAGGCTAGGGTTTAAAGAGATAGTATTTTGTAAGTCAACCAAGTCACACTTTCTTAAATTCAAAATCGAATTTGCCATGACCTCTTCACCACTTTTTTTTTTTTAAACAACCCATTATTTTAAAACACAGGTCAATTTTGTTTGCATGGAAATGGAAGACAAACTTTGTTAAAACCATTCAAAACAAATGTGGTTCACTAAGGCTTATTTGTAACTCAATGATAAGCTGAGAAATAGTTTTTCCCAGATTGTTTCATGTATTTCTGCAGCAAACAAAATAAGCAACTTTGAAGGATAAAACAAAAAGATCATTTAGATATGATGCAGACATGAAATTGTCACCTCTTATGTATCTTATATATGGGTTTTACATCATATCAACATTATTTCAGTTATGTAGCGATGCCGGACTCTTAATGATGGAGGAAGATCCCATACTCAACTGCCCATAGGACTGGTCAAGCCGGGTAGAACCATCGGCATTCCTTATGTCAGGCGGGTCTTGTGCACACAAGAAGCAAGTCAAGAGAAATCTGTTATAAAACAACAAGCATATATGGTGTTACAACAACATTTTTTAGTTATTCAGTTTTAACTTCAATAATTTGCTTAAACAGGAAGTTAAACTTTGAAAACAAGGGTTCTAGAATGGAAAATGAACTTGGCCAATATTCTTTCAGACAGTGAACAAAGTCATCCCTTAAATCAATTAATCTTTTCTAACATCTTAATTCTTAAGTTTGAAATAAGAAAGAAGACAGAGGCAAAGTTGTGCAGCTTATGATGAAATGCAAGGATTATGAACTGACCACTATATGACTAAATTAATGTTGAAAATGGCATAGAAGTCTTCCATTCTTTCTTTTAATCTGAGTATAAGTTTTCATGAGAGGAAACCTTACTTTATGAAAATAGATGATTCAGCAAGACGCATGAATAAGCATTCAGAGATCTTGAAAGAAAATTCGAAATGTATCACAAAATAACGGAGAAAACATGCTTTTCATTTTAATCCTTCTTAAGTCATCATTTAAAATCTGAAAATGGACACTAACAATTAAATTTGAAATTCATATGTAATGGATGCTTGTAATTCATAAGTATGTCATATCAAAACCTTAAGTTATTCAAATCAGTTCAAATGACCTTTTGACTTCTTTACTGAACAATTGTGCTTAAGTGGAAAAGAAGTTGGTGCCTTCAGATCACTTAACTAGCATGCAGCACTTATGATACAGAGGTTAAGACATGGCACATGTGAAAAATGGTCAACACAGACACTTTATTATTTGTATGGTGTTAAAAGCCTTAACAATTTTTCAGTTATGCAACAGCATTCCTTGATTCACCAGTACCTTAGGCTATAAGCTAGTACACATGTAATCACTGTGCAGCATGTTAGACATATCATTGATGATGATGAACATTTACCTGTGTATTGGTTACACAGTATTTCAACCCTACTGTCACACACAAAGTTTGCTAAGGGGGTCCTTCAGGAGCCAAGATCAGCACCGCAGATTCCTCAACAAAAACTGTACAAGACTAGTGTTGTATTTGAGCTTGGATAGAGACAGCTGTTATATGGAATCTAAAATATATCTACAAAACACTTGCAAAGCATAACTGTTTAACCCTTTACCAAACACCCAAGTAGATAGAGTTTGCAGACGACATTTCAAAATGTGATGAAATTGAATAATAATTTGATAGGACAAAAAAAATAGTAAGATGGGGAGAAATTGCTTGTTGCCCATAATGTTTACCAGAGTTGTTTGCAACAAAGTGATTGAATATTGTTATTGTTTGGTAATGGATTAACGGAACATTGAAAGTAGGCAACATATTTTACTGAATACCCCCTTACATGTTGGACTCAATCTCACATTTTTCAAAAATGGCATATTCTTTCTATTTCTTTTTTCTACCATGAGTATTTGGTCAACTAATTAATCATGGTAAAGTTTGCAATGTCAATAAATTGATTTTAGATTCAATCTATCTAACTATTTTTGCATATTTCTCATACTGATGGATTAATTCCACTAAGATTTCAGTCATAAAGCAGCAACCAGGGCACCTATCTATGCTCCTGGTATTTCCTAACCATTACTGCACAATAATGGGTCCTATTCACTGACTACTTTTCTATATGAACATAATTAGTATGGGAAAGAATAGTGGCTGAAACAAAGTTGATTTGAACAATACTCTAATGAAAAAAATAATGACAATGAACATTTGAGGATTGAACATTTCGCCCTTCTTCATGAATTAATAAAACGATAAACATAATCGAACCATCAGGATAATTAACTGGTTTCATTTAGTAGTTTGTTTTCTGTGAAATCAACCAATACATTTACAGCAAAAAAGGGAATTATTTTGAGGCATGTGGATTTTGAAAATGGTTGACACTGGAATACAGTTTACGGTAGTACACGTATAATTGTTTTGTAGCATCTCTGACACATTATCGCCAACAATTTACATTTACCTGTGGGTATTGGTTACCCAGTATGTCATCTTTCAAGTTCCACACACAGTTTGCTAAAGTGCCCCTTCTGGATCCTGGGTTAGCCTTGTATACTCTTCATCAAAAATTGTACAAGACTTCTTTTGTATTGAGAAATTGAGAGGCATCTGTAAATGGTATCTAAAATATATCTATGAAATACGAGGCTTGCTATTGTTAAGGAATGTTCAAGCCTGAAAAACATAACTTGAAGCCTGAACTTTAGCGTTTGGTAAAGGGTTAAGGGTTGTATTAAGGGTTGTATTAAGGGTTGCATTACACCCTGAAAAAAGGGTTTGGGTTCATGGTGTAATACAGGCAGGTTTGGAAACCAAGATGTCTGAGGTGTGCATGAACAAATATTCAGGGCTCACGCTGTCGGTCGCCAAATGCGCCAAATGCGAATATTATTTCATTCTGGCGAAAGATTTCCTGATTTGGCGAATTTGCTTGGCGCATTTTTTTTTCATTCAACTTTACCATATTTCCTTTAAAGTGGTCTTTTTCAAATTTGTATCCTTGATTCATTGTAAGATTTAAGTTCAGAGTTCAATATTTCTTTGCTTTTCTTTATTTTTTTTAAATTGTCAAGAGCAATTTATCCTTTAGTCATGTTGGTTATTGAGGTATTTTATTGGAATTTGCAGATGAGTTGGAAGATTGGTATCATGAAGTCAAGGGTAAATTTCCCAAATTCTATTTGTGGAACCATTGGAAATAACCGTTGTTGAGGAGAGTACTGCTTTTCAAAACCTTGAATATCTGCTTAATTTTGTTTAAGGAAAATACCCAGAGTAGCAAACAAATAAGATCACAGGCAAGCCGCCAATTTACTTGGTGGCTGTCCTGGAACTAATCGGTTTGCATAAATGTTAAGTTGGTTCCAGCACTTTAAGGGTTAAAAAGTATTGCATTGATCAAAGAATTCTGATGAAAACAGACATAAATTAAGCAAGCCTCTGGCAATATGAGCACCAAAAGCTTCGGAACAGAATCATGGTACATGTTGTCCCACGTGGTTGACAAAATGGCGCCAACATCTTGCTGACGTTATTTCACTTCCGTGTGGTACAATAATTGGTCGTATTCTTCCCGTTTAAACAAAGATATCAAATGGTTCAGCAAAGTTTGTCAACTCGAAACATAGATTAGTAAGACATTGGCATAAAAGTTGTTTTCAAACATTTCAAAAATCAATCAAAATGGAGAACAATAAAAAGTGTATCCGTTACCTCTAAAAGTTGAGTTCGAAGTAACAGAATACCACGTGAGTTTTAATTTCGTGTACAGTACTCGAGGGGAAATCTGCAGAAAATCATGCTGCAAGATTTTTGACATACTTTTACCAGGTATATTATAACCCACTGCTACACGTTGACTATTTGGTAATGGGCTAAACATGGCGTTTTAAGATGATTTTGTAAGTTACATCGACGTATATTTTGGGACGTACATCGAGGGTCCTGTTGAAACGTACAGGGGCGTAGCTTGACTGAAATTAATGTGTAAGCACCCTAAATTGGAGTCAGTGTTTATGGGAAAAACGCAGTCTGAAATCGCTCATGTGCGTTCTAGCATGTACTTAAGAGCACAAAAAATATAAATTTTGTTTTAAGCAGGAAATAGAGACCCTTTCTGTTGAGTTTTTGAGGTGTTTTTCTTCTTCTTCTTTTTGGCTTCCTGAAATAAAAGTTAAGACGCGTACTTAAAGGAAGCTACGCCAATGACGTATTCGCTCAGATATACAGACGGACTGATGGCATGTAGATTCACCTCTGTTGGTAAGCCGAATTTCAGACTGCAATGAGCGAGGCTTAACATTCTACCAAACGCCAAATTTTCGACTGCCATGAATTGAATGAGTTTGCAGACGACATTTCAATATGTGATGAAATTGGAAATTAATCTTCTGATAGAGTAGAAAACATTGTGGAAAAAGGAGAAATTTTTATTTCCCTTAAAATTTTACAACAGCTGTGTTACAACCACTTTTAAAACTCTATACCAGTTTTTAAGGAAACACTTCAATTCTCGTATTTTTTTTTTTCAAAACTGGTTGTGTTGTCTTACCACTTTTGAAATAACCAGTTTTGAAATAAAGTGTCAGGAGGAAATTTGTTTTGAAAGCAACTTAGTCAGGTTGACTCAGACAACTTTTTTATAAACACCTGTTGATGCTCACTAATTGTTATATGAGTAAACACATTTACAAGTCGAAATGTATTGATTTTACCAAATATGATGATCATTGAAACCAGAGACATAACCTTGTGTCTGTTGAAACCAACCAGTTTTGAAGTAATTACTTCAATCCTCCCATTTTATTTCAAAACTGGTTGTGTTGTCCAAAAGACCTTTTTGTTATAAGGCTTTTATGTTGTCTAACCACTTTTGAAATAACGAGTTTTGAAATAAAGTATCAGGAAGAAATCTGTTTTGAAACAAACTTGGTCAGATTGATTCCAACAACATTTTCTAAGCATAAATTGTACTTCTCTGAAAGCCAAATTGGGCTTATCAGCACATTTCGAAATCACCCCAAAATGACTTTTAATGTCTTAACTCCGCTAGAAATTAGATTTACAAATAAAAATCAGAGACATAAATAATCTATGTCTCTGTCAAAACGTACTCTTAAATCACTAAATTGTTGTATCCTGAAAGCCAAAATCGGGCTTAATTAGCAAATTTCAAAATCACCCGAAAACGACCTTTTCAGTCGTAACTCAACTAGAAAGCACATTTGCAAGTCGAAATGAATTGTCATTTAACCAAATATGATGATCATTGATACCAACCATCTTCAATCATGCCTTCATTCCTGCCTTCATTCGTTATGTACAATGTTTTTTTTCTCAGGTAGCGAGAATGTACCCCCTGTAGGAAGGGGGAAAACAACTGCGATAACTTTGTTCTGTAGCAGAGTAAGAGTTGCGTTTTCCCTAATGTTTGTTGTCATAGGTGGCGCACCTTTCTTATTATTATCACACGCCCAAGTCGAAGGAATATCTAGTAAGGAATATCTAATTCAACGTTTACGAGCATTAAGTTATAGGTGAGTACCGATTTTGAAATGAATTTAAAATATCCAACTTCCTCATGCCACAGATGCCAATCAAGTCATCTTTTGTTTCATTGATAATTGTATAATAACGTTCTCAGGATCAAAACACAAACATTTTTATGACCAAAGCTTTGAACGTATCCCATTTCGGACGAATCAATTTGACTATGCTTATCTTACTATGTTACTACGATGCTATGGAACACAGGTGTTAAAACCCTGCAAAACATAACTCAAATACCACAACTTTTTACTAGAGGTCAAGTTCATATCACAATCAATAAAACGTACATGTACAGTAATAAACTACATATTCCATTAACAAGTTGTTGATGTTTTGAGTTAAATGTTCTGAAGTGTTTAACTCGATATTTAGGGTTCTAAGTGAATTTCATATTTTGAGGGGGTGGTAGTGGGGTCCAGGAGGGGGAGGGGTATCATTGCCTATGCCGAATAGCTGTGTCATGGAATAGATAAAAATGTGAAAACTGTTCCAGTCGTCATTGTTCTTGGGCAAAGAATGACAAAATGATTTTACAGAAATACTGCGATCAATTTCTGTAATTTGCTGGTTTATGAACATAGCTTGACTTTTGTTGGAATTTTCTCTGTAGGCACAAAAATAAATGTACTACTGCATCTTTGCATACTTTTATATTGGTTATTACACTATAAAGTCCTGCACTGAATCTTCAATATGTACTCAAATTGCGGCCCCTCAAATTGCTCACTTATCACAAAGTACAAAAGTCGTGTGCTAATTGACTGTGATAATTGTTTGTTTTTTAACCCTTAGAATGCTGTGTAATTTTCTGTAATAAATTTTTGTGTCGTCTGCTTTCCAAAACCTTTAATATCTGCCTAATTTTGACGAGAACATATCATAAGAGTAGCAATCAAGTTAGATCACAGGCCAGCTGCCAATTTACTTGGCGGCTGGCCAAGATCTTACCTGTTTGCATAAGCATGAAGTCTGTTCCAGCACTACAAGGGTTAACAGGACATATGTTAATACTATTGTATTACTAGTAAACTATACTGTTTATACTAAACCTTTCCTTATTTCATTACTGTCTACCATTGTGACAATAGAGGACCTAATCAGTAGATATATCATTAAATTGAGCAAAGAAGATGGAGTTTCTCGTCAAAGAAGCCTTGGTAAATCCCCGGCCCCAGACACTTATTGAAACCTCTGCCTAACTGCTCATGGCATTTGGAATTAATGTTCAGAAATAGTAACTCATTCAAGTAAATTTCCTCATTTTAGTCAATATTTTCTATCCTAACCTAGGAGTATGTCCTTACTTAATAATCATGCAGCTGTTGTCTGAAAACCCCTTGGTTTTTGCATGAAGCAAAAATGGTTTTAATAGCAAAATCTATCCAACAAACTCAAAGTTTTTTTTATAACAAAATACAAAAGTTTAAATGAATACATGGTTGAAAACGCATTTGAATGGATAAATAAATGTATAAGTTATTGGAAAAGCTCAATCTAAAGAACAAAACTAAATACAAAATTAATGATGTATTTTGTGAAAGTCATCATTAATCACTGAGAGTTATGCTACTTTGTATCATTGACCAAACATATGTTGTTTGGCTGAGATACCAAAGAAAGGAATTTGATTTATTACCAAAAAAATAAAAAGATCAATATCTTGAAATTCTTGTCTAGACGTCTGTATCATTAAATGCTATCGGTAAGAAAGGTTCAGTGGAAGACTTAACCCTTTACCAAACACCAGATTTTCAACTGTTCCAAATTAAAAGAGTTTTCAGACAACATTGCAAAATGTGATGAAACTGAAAAGTAATCTTATGAAAGGGCAGAAAAAATTGTGGGAAAAGGAGAAATTGCGTGTTAAGAGCAATTTCTCCTTTTCACACAATGTTTTCTGAGGCGCCTGCAACAAACTGGTCAAAAGTCGTTATTGTTAGGTAATAAGTTAAGCAAGACAACTTCTCCAAACTAACAGGCTAAAAGGCCTTTTCATAATTCAAGGAAAAAAAGCCCTGCATAATGGCTTAGAAATGGCTTTTCAAAATCATGAAAATATTTTGCTGCTTTCCCATTGGACCAGTCTAAAAATCCTATATATGATAGGGAATGGATTATACTGACTGGATGGAAATACCACAACACCATTGTGACAGAAGAGATAGTCGCTGATCACATGCAGATATGTTTTTTTTTTCGTTCTACGTTAGAGCCCTTCCGGCACTTCTGGTTTCGTGGGAGTGACCTTTGGCAAGTCACTTTAGAGCCTTAGATTAGTACTGATGGATCCAGGAAAGCCGTAACACAACTTAAAAATTATTGATATGGCATTACAATATTGTTCACAAAAATTCACTTTAGTGATTCTGTTTGTTCTGATTGACACAAATATATTTACTGATGCCTTTATATTTAGTAGTGGTTAAATTCCACATAACTTGGCAAATTCAAGATATTCACAAGTTTATAAATCCCTTTACCAAACGCCAAATTTTTGACTGTCCCAAATTAAAAGTGTATGCAGACGACATTTCTAAATGTACCAAAATTGGAAAATAATCTGCTGATAGGGTAGAAAACATTGTGGGCAAAGGATAAATTGCTCATTTCGAGGAATTTCTCCTTTTGCCACAATGTTTTCCAGAGTTGTCTGCAACAAAGTGGTTAAATATCGTTATTGTTTGGTAATGGGTTAAGTGTAATGAACAACAGGAATTCCCATAAGGAATGGTGTTGTCACTGTTGCAGATGGCTGCCTGTGATGAGAGAGGACCAACGCTCTAGGACAATGCTAATTAGAAAAAAATTCAATTTGGAACAGGCAGAAATAACATTAGGCGAATGGGGACTGCTCATGCAGGGTTTGAAGATGTTAGTGCTGGGAAGAACAACAACAGTTCTACATGTATATTAGTTTTCTATGTTGTGTATCTTCTTTAGATGAGTTTTGATTTGACAGTGGAGTTTGAATGACAAACACTAAATTTTGACCGTTCCAAATTGAAAGAGTTTGCATACAACATTTCAAAATGTGATGAAAGTGAAAAATAATCTTCTGAGAGGGTAGAAAACATTGTGGGAAAAGGACAAATTGCTTGTTAATAGCAATTTCTTCTTTTCCAACTATGTTTTCCAGAGTTGTCTGCAACAACCTGGTCAAGTATTGTTATTGTTTGGTAATGGATTAAAAGGTGTATGATAATGATTGAGAAGGGAAAAACTTGCCTTATCTGGTGGCCCTGTTTGAATAATTGATTTTATTTTACCAGATGGTGATATTTTAACAGTGCTTTAACCATAATCGTCTAATTCTTTAATTACATTGGCATGCATTGAGAGACTCCCTATTTGCTGCTGACTTATGAAGTTTTGTGAAAATGGATGAAATCTTGCCAACATTCTTGCAAAAAATGTTTGCCTCTAGACAGCAGTGACTTAGCAACCAATTCCTACAGACAGCTAGGACTTTAGATTGAAAGAAACAGTAGATGATGATTGTAAATGACTTAACCCTTTACCAAACGCCAAACTTTCGACTGCCCAAATTGAAAGAGTTTGCAGACGACATTTCAAAATGTGATGAAATTGAAAATCAATCTTCCGATAGGACTGAAAGCATTGTGGGAAAATGATAAATTGCTTGTTAGGAGCAATTTCTCCTTTTCCCGCAATGTTTTTCAGAGTTGTCTGCAAAGAAACTGGTCAAATGTCATTATTGTTTGGTAATGGGTTAAGCCAACATTTCCATTGTGATATTCAGTAAAAACAATTGACAAAGGGTGACAATGCGCATGACAAGCAGTTTTTCCTTTATTCACAGTGGTGTTTTCAAATGTCTGCTGCAGAAGCATAAACACTTGTGGAGAGAGACGAGGGAAAGTTTTCAGTTTTTTACAAGCAATTTTTCAAAATCTGGCCAAGGCTATTCTAATGATTAACCATAATATTATGGAGTCAAGAAACAGTAAAGAGTCTGTTAAAGATTCAATAACTTTTTCATGAATTTCATGGATGTATTCATAAACCTATACTTGATTTTGATGAACCTGCTCTTAAATTTCATGGAAAGGTTCACTGTTCATGAAAGGCAATTAAATGTTCATGAATGTTTATGAAGTTCATGAATAAGTTCTTTCATCTTTCTGATCTTGGTCTCGGAT
This sequence comes from Cerastoderma edule, assembly GCA_947846245.1. NCBI lineage: Eukaryota > Metazoa > Mollusca > Bivalvia > Cardiida > Cardiidae > Cerastoderma > Cerastoderma edule. The sequence goes on along the minus strand of OX401416.1, from coordinate 11,122,081 downwards.
TCAAGCTTACATATTTGAAGAAACCTGTTAGACACAGAGAGTAGGTCCAATTCAGGGCCTCCCCTGGATTTTTTTTTCATGTCGCAACCATTTTCGCAAATTTTAATTTTTTTGGAGCCAAATTTAAGAAAGTGGAGCCAAATGTTGAGCCAATTTTAAATTGAAGGGCGTCAGTCAAAATAGCAATAGCCTTCGAGACCAGTCATCTGGGCTATATTTTAAAGATACCATAAGGGTTGTCTGAAAATATCTCTAAATTGTACAAAAAAAAACATGAAACACATAACTCATATGAATTGAGCTGAGCGGATTTATAAAAAAAAATGAAACAAGCTTTGGAATTGACAGACACCAATGTTGAAATAAAAGATCTATTTTTTTTCAATTGGCAAAAGATTGCGAAATCAGTCAGTTTATAAAGAGAATGCAATTCTCGCCGATTTTGTAGTAAATGCTTCATTGTGATGAACGAGCAACATACCTAAAATAGGTACGTTATTCACCGTCTTTAATTTTCAACACCCCACAGTGTTTGATAATTGTCATCTAATTTTCACATTGTCTCCGATCATGTGTTCGCGTCAAACTGTTATAGTTACACACCAATTTCAGGGATAGGTGTCAGGACAATTTCACACACACGGCGCAAACATAACTGTTGCCGCACGAGTCATATGAATTGATTAAACTTTAATCCGATAATTGACAGTCATTTGTGTACAAACTCTGTTGCGTGCAAACTACTAAAGATACGGGTAATTACCGGGCTGGTTCCTGTATTTATACACGCAGAATGCCTCGATAACTCCAGTACAGGAACTGGCTATTACTCCGGGTCGCTTATGTCATGCATAATTGGTAAATACGGTTTGTCGCTAACACTTTCGCAAAACTGTTATTTTTGTCGCAAATTGACGAGATTTTTCGCATTTGGCGACATTGGTGATGGGCAGCGGAGGCCCTGCAATTTAGTGTCATAGACAAATGGTCGTGTACATCTCTGTGGCTAAGTGGATTGGATTGCTAGGGATATTGTTTTGCGCCACTTGTAACAGTGCTATGTAGACAATTTCGTTTTTTAAGTTGCTCTTTTCAAGAACAGGGAAGCCATAAAGTAAAAACTTATTATTGAAAGGTCAATAGGGGGACATTGCTACTCCCAGGTGTTAAACCTAGGACCCTTCTGTCCTGAGGCTGAATTTTCCCCCTGGTCTGTTGAGTCGTGGACCAATGAAATTGAATGTCAAGGTGGTACTCTTGAGTTGTTGCTGTTTTGCTTCATAGTTTGTCTGTATCACATGAACTTTTCCAACAAGTGCCCCTCTTTGTTTTTTTTTTTTAATGCATTTCGGTAATTTTCAATTGTTCTGGAATGTAAACAATAGTTTTAAATCATTGGACCAACGATTTGTGGAAATATGAATTCTAAACATTGATTATGAATAAAGCAGGCGTTATAAAGTCATGATCATTAATGTTACGCTATGTTTTAGAATGTTGTTCTATCACTTAAACTCAATTAATTCACACAGATTGATAGCTTTTTGGGCGACAATTTAGATTTAAGTACAATCCTTTATTTAATTCAGTAAATTTTGTGAGTATTTATGATTCAGAATAACTTTCATGAGACAATTGTATGAGTACCTACAATATAGGATTAGGACTAATAGGAGAAGATGTATATTATTCATGAAAAACTGTTCTTAATACTGGAGCTATGCGTGTGTCAAACACAAGTTAACAGAAAAATAAGGACAGTAAGAGCATTTTCCATATGACAATTTGAAATATTTATGAGACCACAATCCCCTGTGATGATCACTTGCTAAAGTAATGTAATTCAACAGGCATTTCATCTCTTCAAGGACATTACACAGCTGATAAAGGATATGCCTTGAAATGGGAAAATAGATAATTTTAGGTTATATGTTTCTCACTGAGATATATAGGAGAACTAAGCCTATCTCACATCCACTTATACATTGTTACGACATTTTATTTTGACTTTTGTAGTTGAAACTATTCTAAAGAGTATTAAGATTGCTATAGGCAAATACTTGTAATATGGTTTGCTGCTTGCAAGTAAATCCTATTAAGTGAGCTTTCATTTTAAGGATTGAATAATCATGATGGGCAGTTTAGAGTGATGCAAAAATGTTTGAAAAGGTAATGCTCCTATCTTCCAGACCACTTTATATCATAGACTATGAAAATTATTTCCCAAACATGAATCACTTATAATAGTCTTGCATTGAACCCTAGATATGGTTTTGATAAAAGAAGAAAGTGTTTATGGAGGAAATATTTTTCTTGCCTGTGGCTGTACTGATTGCATGTAACATTGTTACTCTGAGATACAGTGATAGGCAATTATGTTACTATTGTAGATCACCAAAACTGATGGTATATGTCATTTCCTTACAGGTGGTTCTACCTGGACTATTGCAGGGCTTTTTGTGTTATATAACAGGGGCCCATTAAAGGCATCTTCCCAATTGGAAAATTCTTTAAAATCATGCAGTTTTCCCCAAAAATTCAGTCGCACCAGCTTTTTGGTTTCCCATTTCAGCAATTTCATCAACAAAATTTCCCAAAAGTGGCAGGCCTAGGCCTAGGCCTCATCCCAATTTAAGGTAAACAGACCCTGTATTGTTATATCAAGGGTTCAATTCAAGACTATGATAAGGCCTTCACAAATGCGACTCACTTATTATAGTATTACACTGAACCTTCATATATCCTCTAGCCCAAGGGGTCTAACATACAACCACATTTCATAGTAACATTTCAACCTACCCTTCTTTTGGAATTATTCCTTTGACTGTCTTGAGGGATAAGATGCATTAAATGTAATATAGTAAGTTTGGGTTAATAATGAAATCATTACATATATAGGGGACATCTGTAGGGTTCATTGCAGGAGCAAGACTAGTTAGTCCCTCACAAAGGTGAAGCACAGTATGTAGTATTGCATTGGACCTTCAATTTAGCCTCGAAGTGTGTGATGATTTAACCCTTTACCAAACGCCAAATTTTCTACTGTCCAAAATTGAAAGAGTTTGCAAACAAAATTCCACAATGTGATGAAATTGAAAAATGATCTTCTGATAGGGCAGAAAACATTGAGTGAAAAGGAGAAATTGCTCGTCACAAGCAATTTTTCCTTTTCATACATTATGCTTTCCAGAATCGTCTGCAACCAAGTGGTTTAATATCATTACTGTTTGGTAATGGGTTGATGCTTCCCTTTAATTATCTTTTTGGTTAATTGGATAGTTCAACGACTGTCAAACTGATGGCAGGTTATTACTATTGGCTTTTTCAAGTTATCATGGATTAGATCTTCCACTTTTGTTGTTTTATATGTTAAAAACATCATTACAGTGGCATTGAATCCATACCTGTTAGAAATAGATAACAAAGTAACAGCAAATGGTAATAGTGATATACCGTGTTATCTGGAATATTTTCCAAAATGTATGGATCTTCTCATTGCCCTAATAATTGTTTGAATCGTCTAATGAGGTTGATCATTGTGTCAAACGCAGTGAAAGATGGGAAAATAGCTCACAAATGTTTTTGCCTTTACATCAAAATTTGCCAACAACAAGCTGTATATTCCTTTTGCCACAATTTTTTCTTTTAATTCCTCTGTAGATGTTTATGAATTTATGAGTATGAAAAGTTGATTGATTTTGTGTGGATGATCTGCCAGGCTGTTCCATTGATTTATTGATGAGGTTTCTGTCACTATTCCATAGGGATTAACCCCTTTTTCCGTTCTACTCCATTTAGGAGGTATTGAATGACACAACTGCTGCAAAGACTTTTGTCTCCACTTTGAAGAAAGATATATTACTTTTTAAATTCAAATTTGATACATCTTTCTCATTTTGCCCAAATGTTTTATTAAGCTAAAAATAAAATTCATGTAGTCTGAAAAGTTTTATAATGGTTTAAAAATGCTTTGACTTTCCATTTAGAACAGTTCCCAGATCCTATTGTGGGCAAGTAATTGAGTTAAATAATTCTCTCTCAAGAAATGTGTTTTTGTTACTCTCTCTTGTTCTTTTCTTTACTTTCTTACATTTCTTACATTGTTCCAACTTCTGTCTTCCATTCAGTGTTTGGCATCTGTACTTACATCGGATACACCCTTTTTTTGTCTCATCTTAAGTTAGACAAAACCAATTTTCTCTAACAACCAATCTTAAGAATTCTTTACTTTTCTTTTAAAATCTCGGTTTCCTGTATCAGGTTACCATATAACACAACATCGATAGTAACTTGCTTTCATCCATGATCGTTGAATTTCATTCCATCTTTCTACCAACTATGGCCACAATGCTAGACATTGGGCCCTTAGTTTAGATTGACATACAAGGGAACATCTGTTTTAACCCTTTACGGTATATAGCATCATTCGGCGCCTTATCGATTACTGCATAAAACCCTTTTTGCCGTTATACCTATTACCATATAAAACCTATTTTGACGTTCTATCGATGACCGCATAGAACGCTTTTTGACAGCTGAAAAAATGATTCAACTTTAATCCTTAATTATACACATAAACACACACGTCACTTTCTCCAAATATCATTTTCCTCTTAAATAAATATGTTTTCTTTCATTTCCGATGATGAAATCATAGGGTCAAAGTTAAAACCTTTGCTCTAGAGAGAATCTTTTGATAATGGTCCCACGACACCCTTCTGAAAAAGACGCTATCAAAGTGAGATGAAGGAAATTCAAATTACCAACCCAATTAATGAGAGGCCTTCAATATCCGGTCATAAAAGATCAAAACAATGCCGATTTGTAAAGACTCGATAAGGATTTCATGCAATTCTTAAGAAAATTAACACATTTCTAAAAATATAATCCAATTAAAATGAGAGCACACGGCACGCGACCCGTAAAGGATGTTTAGGACACGGAGCTATTGTTCAAAGTTGAAAGGCGAATGAAAATATATGCGTTGAATAAAGGACATTATAAAGACGAGAAGTATTATGTCAATTTTGGTGCTTCCGATCACAGGTCAGACATCAATGTAGATTCAGAGCAGTCATTTGATCGGTCTTTTGAGCATGAATATGATGAAATACTGATGAATCTTTCCAATTCACGGACAAGCAAATTTGATTATTCCTCCGACTTTGACTACAACAACGAGCTTTTGGTTATTCATGACCCATGGACACGTATTTTACGGAATTTATGATAAGCATGTTTCGTTGCCATTATTAATTGATTTTTACAGTTTTTCATGTATTAGAGGACCAGGTTTGACTACTTTATGAAGCAATATTGCGTTGAAAAACATTTTTTTAAATTTGGAAACGGTTTTAATGGAAATAGAAAGAAAACGATTCAGTTTTGTTGAGAAATATACAAAGACAAAGCCTGTATCTCCGTAATGAATGGCATTTTTCGTCAACAAAAATCCCTGCAATTGATGACAAAACAGAAAATAAAGTAGGGATCTCTCAGGGGTAACACATACATCCTTCAAATACTTTTGATTTTGTATAATTCACACTGCAATATACAGTTTCATTGTTTGTCTGATTTTCTACACCTTAATCTTAATATGACATTGTATGAATTAAAAAAAAACAAAAAAAAACATCAACTTAAAGGAAATTTTGTTCTCGTCGCCCTTTATTCTTTGTGAAAATTAATCTATTTGATTGACGAAAATTGCAATAATTTTGGTTTAATTAACAGTACTCCAATCAGTGACAATTATCGGAGATAATTCTGTGCAAATAGGTACCTAGGGTGACTGATTATGTATGCGTTAATGATCTCCGATAATCGGATGGTTTATACCTATGGTGTCACTGATAAGCCTGACCTCTATACCTTAAAGGGTTAAACCATATTAATGTCACAGCATCTGATGCAATAATTTATTGCCATTCAGAGGTTTAAGGATAAACTGCTTATCATAAGCATTGAACGACATCTGTGAACATAGCCATATTCGAATTTTGCAAGTTGCCAAAAAAATATTTATCAAATATGTCAATAAATGAAATGAAATGGTATACATTTGTCACAATTAATGGCGTTTTTGTTGGATTATTAGCTTTATGCTGTTTCTACAGTATTCAAGTTATATGGCAGCAGTCAGTTCACCTATGTTACAACTTGTATTGCAAAAAAATCTGTTTCCCAATATATTTACTGCAGAATATGTTGGGATGTCTTATTGCAATATGAAAAGTCTGTAAAAACCCATTTTGAAATAAACACCTGTTTTGCAATAAACTTATGGAACATGGATAAATTCATTCAAATTAATGGGAAACTGTGATTTCAGAACCTCTATATTCCAAGCCAGACAAATACATGTACTGCTACTGACAGAGTCAACAAAGCTGTCCTGCTCAAGGTGTGGAATAAAGGGTTAGAATATTAAATAATAAAAAATCTGTTAATCTATCATTTTATGCAAATCAAGACAATTACATATTCAGGATAAGAATGGAAATTACCAAATAATTGTGATAAAAGAGAAAATTGCTTTTAACCAGCAAGTACTCCCTGTGACATAAGACCTCAAAGGTTGTCTCTTCAACCCATTTCCCCCCTATTGGAACATTTGACTGGTCCAAATTCATAGCAAATTGTCAGATAAAAAAAAATTAAGAATATACATTTTCTTTATGAAATAATAAAGATATCATCTTGATATAAGGAGAATTAGCTCATTATGTTCTAGTTACCCTTTTGTCATGGCATTCTCTGTAGCTGTCTGTAGCATATCTGTTAAAGTTGAGCCTTAATGGAGCAAGGAGTTACAGAAATAATAGATCATACACTATTCTTAACCCATAGGTTGCTTGGTAATTTTCTATAAGTACATTTTTGTGGTGTCTGCTTTCAAAAACCTTCAATATCTGCTTAATTTTTGTTGAAAAAAGTTACTCAGAGTAGCAAACAGGTTAGATCACAGGCCAGCCGCCAATTTACTCGGCGGCTGGCCTGAATCTAACCTGTTTGCATGAGCATGAAGTCTGTTCCAGCACTATAAGGGTTAGTAAGACTCCTAGACAAATGAATGTCCGCTTTTAGCTTTTGAGACTGATCTTCAGAAATCAAAGGCAACACCATCAAGGCCACAATTACAATAATTTGAATGGAGTGTAGAGTTAAAAAAGTTTTTTTGATAATAGGCAGGGGTTTAGCTAAGCCATTTAGGAGCATTTTCTCATTTAGTCTCATTGGGATCTAAATGTTCCTACAGCAGACCCATTGACTCAACAAAGTGAGGTGGTATGGAATAAATTTCTATTTTTAAAAAATTCGAATTATTTAAGGTAATTTTCCTAGAGTAAATAACCAATCTCGGATGATATTTACATAAATATTTTCTGTTTAGAATTATAAAAAAGCAAACAATATATGCTGAGTATAATTTCCAAGATTTAACTTCATTGCTTAAAAGATGTCTAGCTGCTGTCAATGTGTAATAAATGTCAAAAACAGTTTTATAGATCCCATCTGCTATTACCTTCAATTCTGTTCTGTCAGAAACAATAATTTCATGTAAAGTAATAGACTTGAAGTTTTCCACCAGGAATTGTCCCAGACATCTAAATATTATCTTTTATAATTCTATATCCTCGTTTCATTTCATAACCGGAGGCCCAGATAGGGGGTGGGTGGAGGTTTAAGGGTCTTTTCCAAAGCACATTATAATTTATGTACTTATTATTTGACTAGACCTTTTTGTGGGTATTGCCTTGATAAGATAGCACTTGCTTAACTCTTTACCAAACGCCAAACTTTTTAATGTCCAAAGTGAAAGAGATTGCAGATGACATTTCAAAATGTGATGAAATTGAAAAATAATCTTCTGATAGGGCAGAAGACATCCTGGGAAAAGAAGAAATTGCACGTTAATGTTTTCCAAAGTTGTCTGCAACAAACTGGTCAAATGCCATTACTGTTTGGTAATGGGTTAAGAGTACCGATAGTTTAAGACTTAGAGAAGCTAATGATTTCTGATAGGGGAATGTGCCTCTTTACTTTGTATATTTGCCCCCTATTTTAACAAGAAAGAAATACAGAGATGTTTGAAGTTGGATATAGGGAATAATATATCTTGACCTTAATCTTTGTTCTTTTATCTTCAAGTAAGTGCTGTCTAAGGAATTTATTGAAGTTTGATGTAAATAACATCTAGTACAAGAATATGTTTTTGAATCTATTTTCTTCAGACATAACTTGATTATAATGGTGGCCAACATTTTACATATCATTTGTAATGGCATGCAATAAGAAAAAGTTGTTGTAAATCATTCAATGGTTTCTGAATTAGTGTGAAGACTACCATGCATGATGTAATAATGATATTGCGTTGAAAAATGACATAAAACACTAGCAGTTGAATGTTCATGTAAAAGACTATTGAAGCTGCAGTAAAATTGCAAGAAGTCTTTACCCTTATAGTGCTGGAACTGACTCTATAATGCTTATGCAAACAGGTTAGATCCAGGCCAGCCACCAAGTAAATTAGTGGCTGGCCTGTGATCTTACCTGTTTGCTACTATGAGTATCAGTCCTTGTCAAAATTAAGCAGATATTTAAGGTTTTGGAAAGCAGATGACACAAAAATGTATTTTTAGAAAATTACCCAGCATTTTAAGGGTTAAGAATAGCTTTGCAAAGAACCCATTATGGAAAGGATTTACTGTGAAACATAAACAAAATGGTTTCTTCTTAACATGAAATGAAACAACTTTTTATTTTGATTTTTGGGGCATTCATTGTTAAAGAAACGATAGTTGATGAACTTCAAACTAGCTGAATTATGCAATTAAGTGCCACCTTTTGTGAATGACACAGCAGGTATGTTTTGTAATCTTCTAAACTCTTTATAGACTGGATTTCTCACTCCCATGGTCTGGTGAAAACACCCCCATAAATTAGCACCCTCCTAATCTAACAACCCCTGTTTGCTAATAAGAAAGACTGTAATATGTGACCAATTACAACCTTTTTTTCAACTGACCTGACATCTTTGTGACAAATAGGAAAAGTGTTACATAGGGACCTGGATTTTTTATTATGATGTTTTTTGTTGGCCAATCAAAATGTGAAATAAAAGAAATAATTTGAAATTTCAGTGAGCTTAATCTATGCAGTAATGATGAAAGTTCAAGATTTGATAAACTTGCTAATTGATGCCGATTATACATAGGCGTAGGAGCGTTTTCAACATTGGGGGGGCCAACTTCAGATGAAGACCGGTCTAAGAATAAATGTTCCTAAACTTTTTAATGATTCTTCATGCATTTACAAATTCAATAACATTATGAGAATTAAAAGAAAGCGTATGAAAATGTGTATCTTTAATAAAAAAAAAAAAAAAAAAAGGGATATGCCAGGTCTCGATCTCACGCGGAAATCAAATGTATTGATTTAAACAAAGAGTAGCAGCGACCAGACTGTCACAGCCACGGTCTCATCTACTGTGATAACGAGAATAAATTATTCCTCAACCTTTAGCTAACAATTGAAGACAATATTGAGTCTGACTCCTTAGAACAAATTCTATTACACCATTGTTTTTGTCAATCAAAACTTCCCGCGTATTTTCGTGAGATGAGTTTTCATTGGATAAACCCGATGTGTTCAGATTGTCATTTGCGATGATGACGTCAAAAAGATTTTGGTTATTGTTCGTTACAGAAGGCGAATTGTAATTAGATAAAGCACAAAAATACACATTTATTTTTATTCTACTGTTAAATTTCGTTTCTTTTCTTTTTCTTTTCTAATATCTTCATTTGACATTGTGAATATTGGGGGGGCCAAAGTATAGTCTGGCCCCCCCGGTCTGGATATTGGGGGGGCCGGGCCCCCCCTGGCCCCCCCGGCTCCTACGCCTATGTTATACAAGACATATATTCACACTATGTAAGACTTGTTACTTGCAATAAGTGGGATGTTAGACTTTGACTGTAGATACTTGATACTCCCTAACACTTTCCCTATAATGTCTTGAGTCATGCAATACAACTTGAACGTCATTTATCAAACATACAAGCTGTGTTGATTGTTTTATTCAAGTTCTATTTTAAAAAAACTCAAGATTAATTTGAATAGACTAGATAAGTGGGCTTCTGATTGAAAAGTCGCATGATATATTTTTACAAATATGCATTTTTGTAAATATCTTGATTTCTTCATTGCATTGGTTTGAAATGTTTTTTCCTGATACTCCCTTGCAGTCCTTAGTAAAATTTGATTGCTTCGGTTTTGTAAATAAATGTTACTGACGATAAATGGTCAATTGTAGAAGAAACAAGATAAGTTTGATGCCACCATGCTTTCTTTCCCTTCCACCAACCATTTACAATAACCTAGATGCAATTATGATTTAAGACCATTGATGGACAAGGAAAATCTGCTCGTAAGGATCACTCTCATTTTTATAGAAATGATTTACTTGGTTATGAATTGCTTTTGGTAATTTTGTAGATATGTAGTGTCAGTTCGTTTACTTGATTTTACGCTCACAGTGCTTGATCCGTCTTCATGCTTATGCAAACAGGTTAGATTACATGCCAGCCGCCAAGTAAATTGGTGGTTGGCCTTTGATCTAACCTGTTTGCTACTCTTAGTATCTTTCCTCGTCAAAATTAAGCAGATTTTTAAGATTTGGAAAGCAGAAAGCAGATGACACAAAAATCTATTTTTTAGATAATTACCCAGCATTCTAAGAGTGAATGCCATCGACTACAAACTCCTCAGCCTCAGGATAGAGTTGAATGTTGTTGTGAGACCCAAGCTGTTGCCGTTTATTGCAGTAATACCTCCCGATAAAGGATGTTTTATGCGTTTTCTGTGATCCTCATGTCCCGGGAAGTTGACACATGGAATCACCGGGAGTTTGTCACCTAACAGTATTGGAAATGTTTTACGGCAATGGCTGCATATCACCCAACCCCTGGAATCAATATTTCATTGTCATACTAAAGTTGACCTTCCAAAGACGATAACAGAGATAATGTTCTGTCAAACTCTTTCTCAGTTAACCCTTTACCAAACACCAATTTTTTTACTGTCCCAAATTGAAAGAATTTGCAGACAACATTTAGAAATGTGATGAAATTGAAAAATAATCTTAGAATAGGATAGAAAAGATTGTGGGAAAGAAAATGCTCGTTAAGATCAGTGTCTTCTGTTCCCACAATGTTTTCCACAGTCATCTGCAACAAACTGATCTAATGTCAATATTGTTTGTTAATGGGTTAAAGACTAGTAGGGTTTGGGTTTTCATAACTTACTGACTAATTGAGTGTCATGGATTCATTTACCAATTTTTAGCTTCACCTTGCACTTGTTGGATGTTACTTTGGCTTTGAATCTTCGAACAGAGCATGGCAAAATACTAAAGTGCTTCTGGCACTATGAAATAAATCAGTCAACTAACTATTGGGGAGAGGGGCTTCGTGGCCTGAGGGTTGTAGAGTATAGAACAGTTCAACTTGAAATCACAATGCCCATCACCATTGCTCCTCTCCCCATGGGTTTAAATCCCAGTGAAGGCATTTAGATTCTTAACTTGGTGATTTCATCCTCTGCTATGATAAAGGTATACAGGTATTTCTTTGATATTAAAGTATATCTGACTTAAGGTTTCTTGGCATTTATGGCAAGAATATGCTTTGATATGACCTCTTGAAACAAATAAGAAATAAGTGAAGCATTTCTCCGATACTTGTTTATGTCTCAAACTAATTGAATACAATGTAATATGTTATCATTCATCAAGAAAACAAATCTCTGTAGATAGATGTATAGATCTGATATACTCTGATGATAACAGGAGCAATGCTCACTTGAGAAATGCGTTATTGTTTATCCTTTACTATACAATACTCACATTCAAGCAGCTGCTTCTGTAGACTTGATAAATCATTGTGACAAAGGAATACAATGATCATACTGATTTTCAGTTTTTATCCAATATAGAAAATACTTTGTATGGTTGGTTCTTTGCTCTTTTTGCCATCTCCCTTTACTTTTAATTTCGACCAGTCACAATATGGTGAATGGGTTTAGATCCCTGTTTTTAATTGTGACTGAATCAATACTCTGAATTTTTTGCATCTTCCCATTTTGTTTAGGAATGCCTTGTGTTAATTAGATTAAATGTTCATGACACTTGTTGGAACAATTTGGATTCTCTAAGATCAATAAAGCCCTCCCCCTTTGTATAGTTAAGTATGTGATCTTTCTCTTATTACCTTTTATCAAACAACATGCTTCTTTTGTCACAAATTGAAAGAGTCTTAAACTGGATAAAAAAGAAATGAGAACCTAGTGGGATATGAACTATTTATGGAATAAGAGAATAGTTTCCAGTAACATTTGAAAAGCTTAACTACAGCTTGCAAAGTATAAGATTTACAATGATTCACTCTGAAAGGGTTAAATATCCTCCCCCATAATGGCTACAAGAACAAGTGATATGTCTTCCTATTGTTTAACCCTTTCCCAAACAATAATGACATTTAACCACTTTTTTGCAGATGACTCTTGAAAACATTGTGGAAAAAGGAGAAATTGCTCGTAATGAGCAATTTTTCCTTTTCCCACAATGTTTTCTGTCCTATCACAAGATTACTTTCCAATTTCATCACATTTTGAAATGTTGTCTGCAAACTCTTTCAATTTGGGACAGACACAGTAAAAAATTTGGCGTTTAAAAACGGTTTGGTAAAGGGTTATACAAGTTCCCTTGTTGGCCAGTGGTATACATACTGAATAAATACATGTTGTAAACAGTCATCTGTTTCATTTCTCAAGTGGAATGTATCATACTATGGGTCATTACTCATTTCACTTTGGTATCATCTAGGCTCACTTCACATTTGTAACATTTAGTCTCCACTTTGGTATCCCCCAGGATCCAGTTTATGGTTGAATCAGGGGCTTTAGCAATGGGCATATCAGTATTTTGAATTCTGATGTCTTAGTGCAATACTAAGCAAAGCCAAGTTTTCCATGCCTGTTAACCCTTTACCAACACAAAATTCTTGACTGTCCCAAATTGAAAATGCTCACAGACGACATTTCAAAATATGATGATATAGAAAAATTATTGATTATTGTTTGGTAATGGGTTAAAGCCTTAGCTTGTGTTATTCCTTATTTTGTAGGTACTCAATAAGATAGAACATTGTGTTTAGAGAACAAGTTTGAATAATTAATTGGAATGGACTCACTTTTATCTTCGCAATCTTAAGCAGCATGGTATTCAAAAAGAATACCGGTACTCCCCTTTTTTTTACCCTAATAAAGGGTGTGTCTTGATATGTGATAGACATTCTATACTTTGTTCAGCACCTGACACTCCTTTGTATTATTAGTGTCACTATCCCAAAAAGCCACGGTATTATATGATAGAGAATTGTGGGTTTTTTGAGGGGTTGGAAGGTGAAGAACATGAAACTGAAATAGGATAAACTTTATAACAGTTAGACCTTTTCCTCAACTGAATAATCTGAAATAACTTTTTAAAGAACTCAATTATACAGATATGAAATAACCATCACAAGTTGTTGCAATATTTTTCTATTAATATCAAAAGTTAAACCATTGTTACAAATAATGTTGTACAATTAACATATTGCTCTTTATTTGTAAGACCTTTGACTTTATTTGTAATCAACTACAAACAAATTGTCTGACTTTAATTCATGATAAACCCACCAGCAGCAGATATTTAAGAAATCATCGTGACAAACCGAGAAATTGCGAATGACAAGCAATTACAGTGGACCCGCGATAATCCGAACGTCGTTTATCCGGAATATTCACCATCCGAACAGAATTTTGAGGGAACGGATCTTACCTTCATCAATTTAACTGTTTAATGCGGAAAATCCGCGTTCCGGAACCGGACAAAAATATTCGGGAACCAACAGTCACTTTTCATAGTATATGCGTATGGCTAGTCCGGAAACCAGTAAAATCGTTTATTTTGCGGTTACAGTTGCGAATGAAGGGATCGGTCTTCTGTTGTAAACGGCATTCACACGTTTTGCAAACTGTCATGTATGCTTGACCATAACATGTCACCTAGTGAAGTGTACTGGAAGGTGTTGATTGTTTGTTAATCGGTCATTCTGTCAGTTGATTGGTCTTACATTATTGTAATTACGGTCGCATGTCAATAGTTGAGTTTGTAAAAGGTGTTGATTGGCTGATTGGCTGCTTAGACAGCGATCGGGAGACAATGTCTGGCAATCATTTTCAATTATTACTCAATCGATATGCTTAACTGCCCTTTTAAGGGCCTTTTACCAAAAAGCCTTCTTTTGTCACTCTCGTCAGAGAACCCATCCCCCAAGCTGCTATCAGCTAATCAAAGAGTTCTTTTCAGAGCTATCTTAAGGAAATTTAACTTCTCGAAAGACATTGCTTCAAATTGTCATTTTTTTTAAAAATCCGTTTTGACCAAATAAACACTTCCTTAACACAATTTATATTTCCCTTCAAAAGAAATAATTGTGTATTTCTTACTTCATAGTAATGATTATGATACACTGACACCGTGTAAAGGTAAACATTTCGCTGTAACTCTCATATTCTTTGTTCCGGAAAATTCGTTAATACGAACATTTCTCCTGGGAACGAAAGTGTTCGGATAAACGAGGGTCCACTTTACTCATTTTGTCACTTAAGATTTTGATCAACATTAAAATAATGGCTGGTACTTTTCACACATAATCCTTTATGTCTTTTGTTGCTTTCGATTTTGACCAGTCTTACAATTCCATAAGAAGGAAGAGGTTAACCCTTTACAAGGCGCTAACTTTTCGACTGTCCCAAATTGAAAGACTAAATGCATTTACGACATTTCAAAATGACATGAAATTGGAGAACTAAACCTTTTGATGGTAAAGAAACCATTATGGGAAAAGGACAAATTGCTCGTCACGAGCAATTTCTCCTTTTTCAACAATGTTTTCCAGAGTTGTCTGCAACAAAGTGGTTAAAATTTAATGTCGTTATTGTTTGGTAATGTGTTAAACCATTCTTTCATATTAGAGTTTATGACTCAGGTACTAATTGAAAGCATCAGCAGACAAAAAATTGTGGGAAGAGATATCTATGATATGAAGAGGAAACCGCAATTTATCCTTTAGTCACAATGGTTTCTACAGTCTTCTGCAGGAGATGCAGCAAAGTGTTGTATGATAGAGTCAGGCCTGATGCACACTTTGATGCATGTATTGGCAACCAGCTTGTTGTTAGTTGTCTCTGCAACAATACATCAATGCATCCTTTAGGAGCAATTTATCCTTTTGTCACAATGGTTTCTACAGCTGCAGGAGATGCAGCAAAATGTTGTATGATAGAGTCAGGCCTGATGCACACTTATGATGCATGTATTAGCATCCAGCTTGTTGTTAGTTGTCTCTGCAACAATGCATCAGTGTACATTTGCTGGATAAATGACAAATAAGCGGGTTTTGTAGACTTGGCAAGGACTACAATGAATACAGATTCTGGTGATGGTGTTAAATCTTTGTAGCTGCTACTGTAATGTCCTTTCCTCTTTAAGTCCAGGGGCCCGTTTTACTAAACAGTTTACGCTTAAGATTTGCGTAAGTCTAAAACAATAAGTCCTTTATTTCAATATTTGGCACAGCAATATTGCAAAGTAACACATCATTGGAATCGTCTCTCCGAGACGCTTCCAATGACGTGTCACATTGCAATATTGTACTTTCATTGAAGATATTATCCATGTTAATCAAGTATGACTTACGCAAACATTTTCCGTAAGTTGTTTAGTAAAACGGGCCCCAGGGTCTTCCCCGGAATTGTTTTCTTCAGATTCTTTGGTTCTTGAGGGGATGGAGGGGAGCGACTCCTTTCCCCTGTCAATTTTCTGTCATCCTTAAATGATTAATTATGAGCTATATATTTGGAATAAAAAAAGACAAATGTGCCGTTTTAAACCCCATCCAATGTTACAGTAATGTTACAAACATGCTGACATGCTGAGGGACAAATTTAAAACGCTGTGGGCAAATTTTAAGCGAACTAGTGGAATCAATTCATTTTTTCCGTCTCAACCCTGTTATATTTGTCAGCTGTTACAAATTGTGATGTAAGATTTTACATGAAGGGATTTGTGTTCATTATACGTAATCATATTCAGGTATTTTCCAGTTTGTGTATCAGTATATGTTTCACATGAAGGTGTTTACATGAAGGTGTTTAATTGTTTAACACTTCCTTATTTACAGTGAGTTTATTGTTAAAAATGATTCTAAAATGTGACACTAATAAGGGCTAAAATTGCCCCATTTTAATTACATTTAACAATCATAACAGCATCATAACAAGTGAAAAAAAAAATATATCTACATGTAGTGTTGTACTGGTATTTTGTATAATATATTTGTTTGAGGTTGACAGACATGGTTTTTAAGCAAAGGGAAAATCAACTGCACATTAATTTTGCATAGTACGGTATCTTTATATGATACATGCCATTATTTCATATTTTGAAACTTAGAACAATATGAATTGTGCTGCTGAAATTTATCCTATCCTTATGTGTATGTTACACATGAATATAAGGTTAGGGATGATGGTTTAGAAAAAAATGAAAGAAGACCTACAGGTCAGTCACTTCTCTGTATCCCTGATAATGTTTGAGAAGTTGTTTTTCAACATTTGAAAATTGTTATGAAAGCAGTGTTTTGGATAAATAACCACAGTGTGATATTTGTTTTTGTCTGTTACCTAGTAACAATACTTATCGCTGTTTCCAAACCCTTTCCTCTAGCTAGCTCTTAATCAGTGAGTGGTACACATTGAAAACAGCAGTATTATAACAATGATTGATTAAAAATAAACTATTTAGTTATAGCAAAAGGGATGCCACGGACTGCTTGAAACAATTTATATAGTAAACGATAGAGGGTAGTTCTAAACCTTTGTGACATTCAAATAATTGATACCTCTTTGTGAGCAATTCACCATTTTGTTTCAGTCTATTCCAATGTCTTCTTCAGTAAGCACCGAACAGTGAAAGCTATTTTGTAATAAAGGGTTGAATGTTTGAATGATGGGGAATTGAATGCACATTGTACTGTTTTCCATTTTCTTTAATAAATCAAAGGTCTGTAAATGCTGCCTGCTATTGTGATCTGTAGGATATGCTTTTTTGTCTCCATCTTCATTCAGTTATTATTATTTCATGGGGTTATAGATGAGTCTAATGTAGGTAATTATGGAATTGTTTTCCCAGACATAGACTAAACTTATCATTTGAGACTGTGATCGTCTTCCCCAAACCATCCATTATCACATTCATGAAAACTTGACTGTCATGTAAGGTGTGTTTATCAATCTAGGCTTTTTTTATGATTGAACAATGGTTGACATCTTGTGAAACCGCAACAAATACATTCAGTAATGACTTAAGGAAGAAAAATTCCTTATGTTTAAAGGCACTTGATGCAGATTAACCATTTACTCAACGCCAAATTTTCAACTGTCCCAAATTGAAAGTGTTTGCAGACAACATTTCAAATGTGATGAAATTGAAAAATGATATTCTGGTAGGGAAGAAAACAATGTGGGAAAGAGATAACTTGCTTTTTATGAGCAATTTCTCCTTTTCCCACAATGCGTTTAAAAGTTGTCTGCAACAAAGTGGTTATTAGTCGTTACTGTTTGGTAATGGCTTAAGTGAAGCAAGTTTTGGTCGTTCCCCATGGCATGTGTCTACGTCATTAGACAACCACTGGAAGGAACAGAAGAATCACCTGTCAAATTCATATTTCCCCTCAGCGTTTTTCTCCTATTATTCATACAGAGCAGAGCATATGTCAGTGAATGGATAAATATCCTCACAATGTATTCTTGTCAAGTTTCCAACTTTGTTGTTTTGTGTTTCGTATCTTTGTATCAAGCTGTAGACATTTGTTTTGAAAACTCAGTTGGAAAATCAATCCAAATCATAGAATCAAGAAACATCTCTATCACAGAATGTATAGTTTGCAACAATCAGTGAGAGTTTATGTATTTGTTCACTGACCATCCAGTTTATTTGTGACCAGACCAACTTAACCCTATACCAAACACTAAATTTTTGACTGTCCCAAATCGAAAGTCAGTTTGCAGAGGACATTTCAAAATGTCATGTAAGTAAAAAAAACGATCTTCTGATAGAGCAGGAAACATTGTGGGAAAAGGAGACATTGTTTGTTAGGAGCAATTTCTCCTTTTCCCACAATGTTTTCCAGAGACGTATGCAATAAACTGGTCAGATGTTGTTATTGTTTGGTAATGGATTAATCCTCTGCTGAGCATGTGGCCTGACTGTCCAATCCCAATCTTAGTCTACCTCTCGATTCTTGTATTGTATTAGTTAGACTTATGTAAATGTGTTAGACTTGTTTATTCTGTTCCTCTTTTACCTCATGAAGTAGACAACGCTTGACACAATTCTCATGAATACCCACAGCATAGGTTTTTATGTGACAGGTTTTGAAATTCTACCTGCTAAAGACTCCGATAAAGACTTTCTACCTCTGATACTATAAAAGTAGGTTGGGCTATGTAGAAAACCAAACTGCCGTCATGTGATTAGTCAAGTCAGGCAAACTGTCATGTTTTACAAGCTGTGGCTGTCTCCTTATGGCTTTGTACATGTAATATAGGAAACACAGTCAGTTCTACATAGAACAAGAATGATTGTGGCTTGAGATTGACTTGTGGATTTTGTTGTTTTCTCACAGATTTCTATAGGATTTATTGTCTTTTCTGAGGAACTGGAAACTCTAGCTTGGTATGTTTGTGCTTCATTATGAAAATTATATCAATAAATTACTATAGAGCTTGAAAAGTTCTGGGAACCCCCATAAGGGAATTTATGACTGAACCAAATTCAAAACAAAAGCAGACAGGAACAAATTGAAATAAAAGAAAACATTTCCTTTATGCTATTTGGTAGAACTGATTGTGAAAAAAGGGGTTGATTTCCTCTTTTGGGCAATTTATTCTTTTATCATATTGATTTCTTATGATTTTTAAGCAGATGTGGTGAAGTCAGGTACTTAGAAGTAAGGAGTTAAATGAGTTACTAATATTATTTTGTCAAAAAGACTTTTCTTTATTTAAACATGTTGGTTTTGCTAAATTGGTTTTTAACATGTGCTGGTTTAATTAACCTGTTAAATCATATGGTAATAAGGTAAGCTTTCTGAGTAAGGAAATATTAGGAGTGGTAAAGGTTGAAGGTTTCAAGTTTCAGAGGAATTCAGAAATATCTTTGTACAAGGGCTGTCATCAATTATATTATTTTTTTCTTTACTACCTTTTGTCAAGCCCTAACAGCTTATTTTGAAATAAGTTCAAATTTTAATACATGTACAGGTATTATTAAAATTTGGATCAAGAATAGTCCAGATTTCTGATCACATTTAAGGCTATTGCTATAATGACTGACTCCTTAAAGCTTTGTTCACGGTTGATTATTGAGACTAGATCAAGACTTGACCTCTCTTCCTCTAGGTCTGATGTATAATGAAGTCAATGAGGCAATTTATTCTCAAGTTTTTTTTCTACTGAACACTTCCTTGAAAATATTAGCCAAAAAAAGACAAAAACAAAAAAAAATCCGACAATCTCGATACACACAATTCTGTTGGAGGCGACTTTTGACTTGTTTTACATTAGGAAATACTAACTCAAACAAACGCTGTAATTCTTTTTGAATGTCAAAGATTCTTCATTTGCAATAAATTGAAGTTTTATCCCTAAAATTCTTGCAAACATGTCTCAGGCTGCATCTTAAAAAGGGTTTCCAAACAGAATCTGTTGCCATTTTCTCCTGATTTCTGTTGAAGTGTGAAGACAAATCTATTTTGTACTCTGAAAGCTGTTTAAATAATTTATGTAACAGTATCCTTAACAAAATAACTGTTACCTCATGAGGAACTTTGAAACTGGTGCTTTTAAAGAGCCATCAGATGATAATATTACAGCATGATAAAGGTCAATTATACTTTCTTAAAAATATCTTGTAAAAGGCATATTGATGTTATTGATGGGATTTATCAATTTGTCAATAGTACATGTATTTCAGTATGATGCAATGCACAGCTCTTAAAAAATGGAAGGTGACCCCAAAGTTGTATGCCTATATGATTTGGTCAAGCTCAGGGTAGAACCATGGACATTCTAAAAATCAATACAGGAAGATTACCTCTCATGGCTATATCCAAATGCTGTCTCAGGGATTTGAACCCATATGGAGAGCGGCACTAAGTGTGGCTATCATATACTTTTTAACTGTTGAACATACAAGAAAAGAAAAGGATTTGGCATTTACGAACATATAGATCAAAATCACTCGGATTTCGCCAACCTTGCGGACA
The DNA here is from genome assembly GCA_947846245.1 of Cerastoderma edule. Taxonomy (NCBI): domain Eukaryota; kingdom Metazoa; phylum Mollusca; class Bivalvia; order Cardiida; family Cardiidae; genus Cerastoderma; species Cerastoderma edule. Next base: position 11,101,643 of record OX401416.1, on the reverse strand, counting down.
GTGTGATTTCATGTTCAGTGTATTAGTACTGTATAAGGGATCTGTGAGGAGAAAGCAATGAGGAAAAGAGGAAGGGTAAAATCTAATTAGGATAGACAGCCTATCTGTCCAATATATATGTATACATTGATATATTTGTGGAGCTTTGTAAGGCCAGTGGCATGGAATCCGAGGCTAATCAATCCTTGTATACATATCATGTCACTGACGGGTAATCCTCACTATTTATAGACTGTGGTTTGACACTAATATCTGCTACTTAGTGCTTTGGGATCGGCAAGGAATCCCTACCAATAGCATAAAGATATCCTTTTTAAGACCAGGGATCTATCTATAGATAAAATTTGAGCAAAGTATACATTTATGTTGAAGTTTTTAAGTTTGTCCTTTTCTTATAAATGTGATCAGAAATGAAAAGAAAAATGCAGGTCGAAGAGTTATATTTTTTTTGTAAAATGACAGTTTCCATGGTAACCGTTTGGGGCAAAAATGTATAAATGACCATACCATCTTCAAAGGTAAAATGATAATTTCTGGAAGGTTTATTAACAAAAAAAAACATAAATTCATACATTCAATACTTTATAATTCAATGGTATTTTAATTTAATTTATAATCTGAACAATTTTTTCAATACAAATCAGTTTTAAAATTTTTGTATTTAACAAAAAGCAATAAAAATTGATATGCATTTTTAAGAAAAATGAAGATATTTTCAAAATCCCTTTCATAGAATTTTTTTATTTTTCAGTATTTGAAGTAAAATTCAATCTTGAAATACAAAATGCAAAAAAAAAGGATATGTTGACGCGTTTGTTTTTCTGTAAAATGACAGTTTCCATGATAACCATATTTGAAAAACATTTATAAATACCACTTAAATAACTTTAAACTTGAAAAATAGAAGCTGGGGGCTTAGTATACATGAGAAATATATAATAGTGTTAATTAATAACCTTTCATAGTTTTATGGATGATATGATCATTCTTTGAAAAAAATCACATACAGTAACTTTCAACCAAATGAAAATGTTTGTCCGACTACTATGCAAGTTGCACTTCGGTAACAAATTATTATCTCCCTTGGATGCGCAGATGAAGTGCGCAGAAAAAAGCTATAGAGAACGTCCTTAAGGAGACACAATTTTCTATGGGTTTTCGATTCCTCCCCTTAATTTGGTATCTTGGGGCTCCCATGATACACAGTTTGTGGCATTCAGTTACCCTGTCACCCTGACAGGTGGATAATATGGACTGATGGGTAACAATCACAATGTATATAGAACACAGGGCTTTTTTTCCCCTGAATTGGGAAGGGGCCCCAAGCCTGATGAATTTCAGGGTTGTATTGCTGAAATTGCTGAATTGGGAAACCAAAAGGCTGGTATGACTTTGAATTTTGGGGAAAATTACATGACTTTGAAGATTTTCCAATGGGGAACTGGTGCCTTTTATGGGGCCCTGTTATATAACACAAAAAAAGCCTTGCCAATTATAGAAGGGACAAAAAAATATAAAAAGAGGAGACTTTTCTCATTCTTCCTTTATCACATTGTTTCATTAGTTTCTGATAGATTTAGAATTGAGTTGTATGAAAAAAGGGTACGGGAATTAGTACCTCATCATTATGATCAAGTATAAGTAGTGTTCATGAAAAGATGTTCACCCTTCCCATTTCGGGAAAATTGAGACTGATTGATAATCAAACCCATGGCAAGGATTCAAGAGCTTATTCATTTACTTCATTAATGTTAATGAATTGGCAATCTGCCATTCATGAACACAGAGCTTGTTGATTAAAATCGTCAACAAGTTCATGCAAATTTTCTTGATATACATGAACATGTTCTTTAAGTTCATGAATAAATTTGAGAACAACTTTTATTTTTGTATAATCCTTTTTCATTCAAGTATAACAAACTCTGTGGGTTGTTCACATTATTTACAGACCTATGTTCAGTTCTCACATGTGTATGAAGTGTGAAGGATGACATTTTTTTTTTAAAATATCCAGACAAGGGGGCCAGAGTATACTTTGCCCCCCCCCCCCAATATTCACAATGGCAAATGAAGATATATGAAAAGAAAAATTGAAGAAACGAAATTTAACAGCAGAATTAAAATAAATGTATATTTTTGTGCTTTATCTAATACTAATTCGCCTTTTGTTACGAACAATAACCAACACCTTATTGACATCATCATCGCAAATGGCAATCATAACATGTCGGGTTTATCCAATGAAAACTCAGCTAACAAAAACACCCGGGAAGTTCTGATTGACGAAAACAGTGTTCGTAAAATGTGTTCTAAGGAGTCAGACTCAATATTGTCTTCAATTATTAGCTATAAAGCTTGAAGAATTATTTAATTCTTTAACTGAATCAAATAGTTGAATCCGTGGCTGTGACAGCCTGGTGGCCGACAATTTTTGTTTAGATCAATACATTTGATTTCCGCGTGAGATCGAGACCTGGCATATCCTTTTTTTTTTTTTTATTTGTATTAAAGATACACATTTTCATACGCTTTCTTTTAATCCTTATAATGTTGTTGAATTTGTAAATGCATGAATAGTCATGGAAAAGTTTAGGAACATTTTTTCTCAGACTGGTCATCATCTGAAGTTGACCCACCACTGTTGAAAACGCTCCTACGCCTATGAACTAATGAATTAGTGCAAGAATTAGTGCAATACTAAAGTAAGTGTCAGAGGAACAATGAACCCTTGTGTTATTATACATGAGTTCCTTGTAACCATTGTTATCAGGATTACATAATTGAACCCTTTCCTTTCCTTCTTTTCAGTTTATACATATTGTTATACAATAGTTCCCAGTAAACATAGTTTCCTCTTTTGTATGAAGTATTCCTTTCTTTCAAATTGGCTGCATAAGTTTTCACCTAAAACATGTTTCCCTTTATTCTTATACAAGTTGTTATTTATGATAAATGTTACTAGTAGAGGATTCAAGAAAAGACTGTTTCAAAAGAAGATGTATTAAATTTCCCCTTTTCTCAATGAACATAAAAAATTCATCATATTCACACTACATTCTGTCATCTGTTGTTGCTTTGTCATTTTGCTTTTTGCGTGGTGACAGCTTGGTAATCTTATTTGGGAGAATAGATTAATATGTTGATCCATAATATACATCTACCTTTTGTCACAATGCTTTCAAAGGGCCTCTGTGACCTAGTGGTTCAGATATTTTTTGTGTTATATATCAGAGGCCTATAAAAGGCACCTTCCAAAATGTAAATTTCTTTAAAATCATGCAGTTTTCCCAAAAATTCAAAGTGATACCGGTACCAGATAAATTGGGAAGAAGCCCTGGCCAGGCCTGTTGAATTTGGGAAGTTTATTGCTGAAATTGCTGCATTGGGAAACCAAAATATGGGTATCACTTTAAATTCTTGGGAACAACTGCATATTTTGATAGAAATTTTCAATTGGGAAGGTGCCTTTTATGCTCTGGTTAGAGTACAGGCCACATTGGTTCAAAACCCAGTGACAGTATTTAGAATTTTATGAGAGACAGTCTCCCGACAGACCAAAGGGGTTTTGATGGTTCTTCCTGGCTTAACCAGCCCTCATGGGGGCGGTTATATACGTGATTCTTTCTTCATCATTATGAGTTTTATATCACAACATAACTGCAATAATGTTGACAGGATGTTAAACCTATATGTTTGTAGAAAAGTATAATATAATCACAATGGTTTCTACCTGATGTTTAAAGATTCTTTTGGGTCATCTCTTATTACTTTCATTTTGGAATCATGAAAGCCCACATGTGGTATGAACCCTTATAGTGCTGGCACCGACTTCATGCTTATATATGCAAACAGGTTAGATCCAGGCCAGCCACCAAATTACTTGGTGGCTGGCCTGTGATCTAACCTGTTTGCTACTCTGAGTATCTTTCCTCAAAAAAAATAAGCAGATAAATAAGGTTTTGGAAAGCAGACAATACAAAAATCTATTTTTAGAAAATTACCCAACCATTTTAAGAATTAAGATAAAGATTTTCTTCCTGGTATATTTTCAGGTTGTACCAGTTAGCCATTGGATTATTTGTACAGTTAACAGTGTAGAGTAAACACAGACAGATAACAATGGGTTTTTGTGGAGGCTGTGCCAAGGCTCTTCTCATTATCTTCAACTTTATCTTCTGGGTAAGTAATTTTTATTTGTATTTTATAATTGCTTGGTACAAATATTGTTCATGGTGAAAAGGTTTATTTGTGATGTTTCTTCATTATGAAACCCTTCAATTAGTATGAGTCATATCATAAAAGAGTAGCTAAATAGTTATTTTGTTTTTGGTTCTAACTTGGGGGCTTCCGTGGCTTAGTGGTTAGAGTATAGAACTTGAAATCACATGGCCTCTTCCCTGGTGGCTTCAAATCCTGTTGACAGCAATTTGATTTTAAAGAGATGTATACATATAGTCTGCTGACTGACTTATGATATGCCAATACCTCTACCTGGCTTAACCCATTACCAAACAATAACATATGACCAGTTTTTTAGAAGACTCTGGAAAACATTGTGAGAAAAGGAGAAATTTCTCTTAACAAGCAAGGAAGAGCAAGGAGCAATTTTTCCTTTTCCCACAATGTTTTTCTGCCATATCAGAAGATTATTTTACAATTTCATCACATCTTGAAATGTCGTCTCCAAGCTCTTTCAATTTGGGACAGTCTAAAATCTGGTGTTTGGTAAAGGGTTAACTAGTCCTGATGGACAGTTGAGTATAAAATGAATAACTACAGCTTGTATTATAGTTATTTCTGGACCTCTGATTAACTGAACATGAAGGGCGCAGATTGCCTGTATTGATTGGTGATTGACTTAGACATTAATGACCAGCTATAAACCATTTATGTGCTATAGATAACTTGGAGGGGGTCATTAATTAGGGTGTGGGGATTAGTAAGTCATGGCTGACACTTGGGAGGAAAACAAACACTGTTCTAAGCTTCTTAACCCATTACCAAACAATAACGACATCAGACCACTTTGTTGCAGACGACTCTGGGAAACTGTGGGAAAAGGGGAAATTGCTTGTACCGAGCAATTTCTCCTTTTCCCACAATGTTTACTCCACTATCAGAGGATTATGTTCCCATTTCATAACATTTTGAAATGTCGTGTGCAAACTTTTTTAATTTAGGACAGTCGAAAATTTGGCGTTTGGTAAAGGGGTAACTCAATTTCTGTTAAGAGTCTTTTTTTGGTCTGCTATAAATACTTGTAATATTTAAGAAAATAAACAACCTTTCATGTCAATTTTTAGGCCATTGGTATTTACTAAATTTAACGTAACACATATAATTAAAACATAACAAGTTGCTACACACATGCAGTGAACTTGCTAATTGCAGCATGCCTAATTAATATGGTGTAGGGGCCTCCATGGCCTACTGATTAGAGTACAAAACTTGATATCATATAGTCCCTCTCCTCATGGTTTAAAATATCGGGAATAAGAATTTCATCACATTTTGAAATAGCATCTTCAAACTCTTTGGGACAGTCAAAAATTTGGCGTTTGGTAAAGTGGTAAAGACTGTCCCTAAGCAGAAAAAAACTTGAATGGACAATTATCACTTATAGATCGAGAAGAAAATTTAATATCCTCTCCTTTTTTTCTTGATATCGTCTGCTGCGACTTTTGATCTCATCTGAGTGGAAGAGTCAATGGTCGATAGATAAAAGAATTGGGGCATAACTTTTTGGTAGATGTCATGTTTGCCTTCCATTAAGATTCCTGAACGACTGAAAATGCTTGTAGATAAAGCCAATGCAAAAATTATGATTTTATCTATGTAATACATGTATACTAGTTTTATATCGGCCATACCTAATAGTGTATGAAACATGGACAACAGTTATTCCCTTATATAGAGACATTGGTTGCCACTAACTGTTATTAAGTCCTGCACTCAAGTGTGTCAGAGTAGCCTATAAATATATATATCTATTTCTCATACCTTGAAAGTTTTGATCAACTGCCCTTATGTGTTCAAATCTTGTTGACATCTCTTAGATTTTCATAAAAGGCAGTCTCCCAACTGTCTTAGGAAATGCTGATGGTTCTACTCGGCTTTACCAGCCCTTATGGGTAGTTGACTATGGGGTCTTCCTATACCACTAAGAGTTGGGAATCGCAACATAATGAAATAACTTTGATGTGAAATAAAACCCATATAAATAATTATTTAATCCATTTGCCTATTTCCATTTCAGTTGTCAGGAGCTGCGATTCTTGGTGTTGGAATATGGATGATCGTTGATAAGAACATCGGTAGTTATTTCGAAGTCCTCAACGTAGACACGCATGATGAGTACTTTAAGTACACGTCCTACCTGTTAATCGGGTTCGGAGTGTTTGTTTTCCTTGTCGGATTCTGTGGCTGCTGTGGAGCTATCCGCGGCAGTAAATGCCTTCTTGGGCTGGTAAGTTTGGCTTTAACCCTTTTAACAAACGCCAAATTGTTGACTGTCCCAAATTGAAAGAGTTTGCAGACGACATTCAAAATGTGACGAAATTAAAAAACAATCTTCTAACATGGCAGAAAACATTTCGGGAAAAGGAAAAATTGCTCGTTAAGAGCAATTTCTCCTTTTCCCACAGTATTTTCCAGAGTTGTCTGTTACAATCTGGTCAAATGCTGCTATTGTTTGGAAATGGGTTTAACCCAGTCTGTGTCTTTATAACTATAATAGTGGATATCATATGTGTTGAGATTTATACCTTATAGTCCTTTATACCACTTAACACATTACCAAACTCCAAATTTTCAACTTTCACAAATTGAAAGAGTCTGCATCATAGATGAGATAGTTAACCTGTAAGCAAGTCATACAATTGTTGCAGATCTTGATTATGCATACAACTGCAGCAGATCTTGGTTGCGCATACAACTGCAGCAGATCTTGATTATGCATACAACTGCAGCAGATCTTGATTATGCATACAACTGCAGCAGATCTTGGTTGCACATACAACTGCAGCAGATCTTGATTGCACAGACTGCAGAAGATCTTGATTGTCTTTACAACTGCAGCCTTTCTTGATTGCACAAACTGCAGAAGATCTTGATTGTCCTTGCAACTTCAGAGTCCCAGCCTAGTACTGGTGTATCCAAGAAAGCCGTTATAAAACTGAAAAATTGTTGATACAGTGGTTCTAACCATACAAATGATCAATTATTGTGGTTCTTGCCTTTGTTCCCAACTGATCTGTTTAGCTTGTATTACCCTGTTGTATACTGCCTGTACAGTGAAGGGTTAAGATCCCCAGTAACTTTGTTTGTTCCAGGATTTCCCCATTGTGTAATAAGGAAATGTAATCAATGAGAACATATTTAGCTTTCCTTTATGGAATAGTGGTCTGCTTCCTTCTTCCTCATACAGAAGGTATTCTGCACTGCTACTGAAACAGGAAAAGTACTATGACAAATAGAGAATTTTCATTTTCTAACAATATTTTGAAAGTTGATTTTGTAATGAGATAATTATAAAGTGATGCATTGTGTTCTTTTTTTCTACTATCCGGTACTTCTTGCCTCTTATAGGAGAGACAGAGCATTATTTTGAGTCACTTGTTCTTGAAATGAGCTAAACATCCCTTTTAATGTTATAAAGACATTGAATGCATTGTGTTTGTAACACAGGAATAGTTTAGTCCAAGCATCCATCTTGCCTTTCATTTCTTCTTAGCTTTTCCCTTATATGGAATTTGTGACTTGTCCAAATTAAAAGTACATGTAACAGTTTAGGTCTGTAATAATTTGTTTATATAAATGAACAAGTTATTACAGCAGATAACATTTGATACTTTTACATATTACAAAGCGGTCATTTTGGTATGTGCCAAAATGTTTCAGACATTGCATGGCACAGTGGTTGAGGCAGTGTACATAGAATTCAGAGGTCCAAGGTTTGAGCCCCACTTGTACCTTTGGTCTTATTAGAGTGTTCTATGGCAAGACATTTCTGAGCCCTACCAGAGTACATGTGACTCCAAGATAGCCGTAATATAACAGCAAAATTGTTGACATAACATTGAACACCTAATCTAAACATATACAAACAAGACAATGTCTCCTGGTTGTTATCATCTTTTGTTGCTGGTGTTAGCTATCTATATCCATAATCAAGTTTCTATTATCAAACAGACAATGAAAGCTGAATGCATAGGACTGGTGTGAACAACTAAGTAGACAATTTCTGTATACATTATAGAGGTTATTTCCATTTCATTACAGTATGTATTCTTCCTGTTCCTGATTTTTGCTGGAGAACTTGCTGCTGGTGTTCTGATGATCATTTACAGGGTGGAAGTAAGTCACATGATCTATTTACTGGTACCCCTCTCTCCTGTCCTTAACCCTTATAGTGCTGGAACCGACTTCGTGCTTATGCAAACAGGTTAGTACACAGGCCAGCCGCCAAGTAAATTGGCCAAACTGGCGGCTGGCCTGTGATCTAACCTGTTTGCTACTCTGAATATCTTTTCTCAATAAAATAAAGTGGATATTCAATGTTTTGGAGAGCAGACAACAACAAAAATCTATTTTTAGAAAGTTACCCTGCATTCTAAGGGTTAAAGGAACTACCCAAAGGTTGTGAACTGAGGATTGCAAACATAAGATGGATGATTCAGTTAAATTGAAGTAAGGTATGCCAACACACAGAAAAATGAAGATGATATCTAAGAATATCAATGTTAAGATAACTATTTATATCAAATAAATACTCTAAGATATCTGCAAGATGAAAGTGTTGTAGCTTTAGTATATTGCTATTTATGGGTTGAGAAGTGTATAAATGATCTGTTTTTTCTTTGGTAGCTTTATAGATCTGTGTTGTCATCTTATCTATTAACCCTTTCCCAAACAATAACGATATTTGACGACTTTGTTGCAGATGACTTAAGAAAACATTGTGGGAAAAGGAGAAATAGCTCGTAAAGAGCAATTTTTCCTTTTCCCACAAGGTTTTCTGCACTTTCTGAAGAATATTGTTCAATTTCATCACAATTTGAAATGTCGTCTGCAAACTCTTTCAATTTGGGGGGACAGTCGAAAATTTGTTGTTTTGGAAAGGGTAATTAGCATTCTATTGTTAATGATTAAAAGCTAATCTTATGGGGTGGTCCCTTTAAATCTTATTTCTATACATGTGCTCCGGAAGACTTTAGAAACCAATTTGCCAAAAAATTGATTGGTCCTAATTAGTTTACATTTGCATTTTTGTATAAAGGTCAAACATTTGTCATGAAAGGTAAAACAGGGTTATTCTATTTTCATTGTTACAAGTATGTTTGCATGTTTATGATACTCACATTTTAGTCATATATACATGCACTAGCATGATATAATTCATTTTTTTGTCAGATTGAAGACAAAATTGATGTCACTTTACAAGACTCGATAAAGAAGGAGTATTCCAAGTCCACCACCATTACAGATGCATGGGATGTTGTACAAATTCAGGTAAACAACTTAACCCTCGTTAATGTCACCACTATCTAATGTCACCACTGTCCTTTTCTGACCAATAACATGGTGCTTTATAGTACAGTCAAACTTGTGTTAAGAGGCCAGCCTATGGGACAGAGTAAATTGGCTGTTTAAGACAGGTTGGCTGCTTAACACAAGTTGATTTACACTGTAAATCTAACAATCGGACTTTCTGAAGTGGCTGTTTAAGGCAGGTTGGCTGCTTAAAAGGGTGGCTGCTTAACACAAGTTAGACTGTACTTTGATATTTGTCCGTAACCATATACCATTCAAATAATCATATGACAAATCACAAGGTCGTGGGTGACGTCATGACAAATGATTATCAGGTATTTTGGTATTTGTTATTTCAATTTTTCTGTTGTTTATTCAAATTTTTACCAGTAAAAAGAGAAGATGCTTGGTGTTTTTAAGTAAGAAGGGTTATCAGGCACAGCTGTGGATTACTATCTGATTCACCTTCCAACCATTGTAATGTATTCCTTCATTTTGTCTAATATCTTTTCCTATTCAAGACTCTGTCCATCTATTCTCTTTGTAATTCTTAAGACGTTTCTTCTATTAATTGTTTTTTGTACTAGTTCATGTTAGAAATCCTACCTTTCGTAAAATGCGACAGGCTGAAATTATGCCTTGTTTTTATTAGGCTCAATTCCTTATACATTCTAATTGTTTTATCACATCTGCTATGGTAGACTTCTGAAACTACTGTAATAAATGGAGAAATTGCTCATAATAAAGTGTCTTGTTCATTCCATGAGAGAAAGAGCTTGAAATCACATGGCCCCCTCTCTGCATGGGTTCAAACCTAGCTGGAGCCACACCAACACCTTTGGCAGGTCACTTCAGAGCCCTAGCCTAGTACTGGTTGATCTGGGAAAGCTGTTACATAACTGAACATTTGTTGATACGGCATAAAATACCATACAAACAAATCAAATGACAACATTTGGATTTACATGAGAGGCAGTCTCCGGACTGACTTATGGAAAGCCTATGGTTCTACCTTGCTTGGTTCTGCCTTGCTTGGTTCTGCCTTGCTTGGTTCTGCCTTGCTTGACCATTCCTTGAGGGCAATTAAGCCTTCTTCCATCAATAATACTCTGCATCGCAACATAACTGAAATAATGTTGATGCTATGAAAGACCCATATAAAATAAATTGTTCACCCCTACCCAACTCAATAAAGACAATTGTCCATTCTTTCAAATTGTCAAATGGAGGGTTCAATGCAAGGCTATAGTAAGTGTTTCCTGTCTATGAAGCACTTACTAGAGTCTTGCGTTGAACCCTTCAAAATGTTGGTGGTTCTATTGAGATCAGTCACACATTATCCCATGTAAACATAGAGGAAACATTGAAATCTTATAAGTTATACAGGAGAGTATCTATATCTCGAAGTTCAAGGTACCTAATGAAAAAGTTCGACATAGAGAGAGTTTGGCGTATAGATGTCTGGAATACAAGGAAATAGAAATAACAAACAAACGATCTGGGACATCGTATTTACATTGACTTATAGACAAGTTTGATAACCAGAACATCGGGGTATTTATATGCTACTGTATACATGGTTAAGATGTTTCCCCCATGAAAGGGGAAACACTTTGATAACTAGATTGTGGAAAATGTATATTAATTGGCTTGTTTGTTTTGCAGCTTGAGTGTTGTGGAGGTTTGAGCCCCAATGACTACAACCAGAGTGCGTATGACCTGAACCCCTCAACTGCTGGTGTGAGTATTTAGGATATATTGGACAATGGGGGTAATAATGTGGTTAGATTTGACAACAAAAAAAGCTGCTGAACCCTTAAGGTTTTCTTTCAAACAGGTACATCTTCCTTATTATTTACTTGTAATTGGACAATGCATATCATATGGCCAGTCAGAAGCGGTTTAAGCCAGTATCAATAGTTTTGCTCTGGATGGCCTAATAACTGAAATTACTCATGGAGTGTTTAATTATTTTATGAACCTAAGATCACAAAACACTTCATGAGGTTTTAGTAAAAACCTGAATCATGGGTTTGGCTGCCATTTTTTCATGAATCTGACCATGTGATTCCCCCATTGTTATACATCACAGCATTTGATAAGACTAGAGTCCTATAACAGTCTTGTGCTTGCACTATTTCAAAACTTATGATATATATCACATATTATAGGTACTCATAATATATGGTTTAGCCCATAGAATGCTGGGTAATCTCTAAAAATAGATTTTTGTGTCATCTGATTTCCCAAACCTTAAATATCTGCTTAGTTTTCGTGAAAAAAGATACTCAGAGTAGCAAACAGGTTAGATCAAAGGCCAGTCTACAATTAACTTGGCGGCTGGCCTGGATCTAACCAGTTTGCATGAGCAGGATTCAGCACTTTAAGGGTTTGAGAATAGATTAAGAAGTAAGCTTAGAATAAACATGTCTTTTCTTTAGTGTTGATCAGTAGTTTACGCTTTAATGATCACATTTCAAAAACTTATTCTTAAAACCACAGATAACTCTCCATGAAAGTATTTGGCTGATTTGGTGAGAACTGATAGTTCTCCAAGAGTACTAATGTAGTTGTATTGGTCATAGCAGGTTTCTTTTTTGCCCTCTAACATTAATTTTGCCCTCCTGTATCTTTGCCTCCTGATCGGTATAGGGCAAACTTTTGCCCCCAACCCCATACGGTTGTTTTGATAATTTATTAGTTTGACGGTTTAACATTATATTATCAGTAAGTATAAAAAGGTCTGACAACTTTTAAAAAGGCATTTAACCCTTTCCCAAACAAAAAATGTTCGACTGTTCCAAATTGAAAGAGTTTGCAGACAACATTTCAAAATGTGATGAAATTGGAAAAATAATCTTCTGGTAGGGCAGAAAACATTGTGGGAAAAGGAAAAATTGCTGGTTACGAGCAATTTCTCCTTTTCTAACAGAATTTTCTAAAGTCTTCTGCAACAAAGTGGTCTAATGTCGTTATTGTTTGGGAAAGGGTTAACTCACTTGCATGGTATTTCAGATGATCCCGATTAGCTGCTGTACCCTAAAAAACAAGAATAACGCCTTTGAGAACCCCAAAGAAGCGGTTGCCAACAATGCTACAGCCTGCTTTGATATGATGGAGGGATTTTATCATTCAGCTGTGAGTGGCTTATTACTCTATGAATCTATGCTGATTTTAATGGACTTGCAACAGACTATGTGACAAATAGAAGAATTCCTCATGAATACTCACTTTATCCGATTGAAACTTACACCTTTAAAACAGCCTGCTTTGAAATGACAAGAGGAATTTTAACTAACAGCTACAAGTGACACATTGTTTTACACCTTACCTCATAAATGTATTGGGCTTCTGTGGCCGAGTATAGAACTTGAGATCACAATGCGCCTCCATGCATGAGTTTTAATCCTGGCGACAGCATTTGGAGTTTTGTGAGAGGTAGTAAGTCCTCACTGACTTATAGAATGCTGATCAATCTACCCGGCTTGATTAGCCCTTGAGTATCGGGTCTTCCTCCATCATAAAGAGTAGGACCTCGGAACATGACTAAAATAATGTTGACTAGATGTAAGCCCCATATAAATACAAATAAGAATAGATACATTAATTTAGCTTTTATTCCAATTATGTACTATTTTAATCCAATTGCTCTAGATGGTTTTATGTAAGAAAATAATTCTTCTTATTGCTTGATGGATCACAGAAAATTGTGCTTTAAAATACCGTAGTCTGTATTGCTTTACAGCTGCATGTGAGTCATTATTTTACCACTTACTTCATGAATATTTGCTGATTTCAATCCATTTGTAGCAGATAACTTCAGACTGTCATATGGAAGAACTCCTTGCTTTATTTATTTTACATCGATTGTAACGGAAGTTTGAAGCTTATTAAAGTGCTTCCTGGATACTAAACCAGTAATCTTGAAGATTTGTGGACTAGTTCCGACAATTTTTCATTCCGTCTAACAGGGATTGAACCTCGGACCCTGTGTACAAGAGGCCAATGTTTTACTACTGCAAAAATGTCACCCACTTTAAATTACACATTTTACTTTATGAATATATGCTTGTTTTCATGTTTATGCAGCAGACGGCTTATGAAGCATTTATGTGTTAAAGAAAGAATCCTCTAGATTGCCGGCATTGTTGTTAAAAGTAACAACTTTTTTATTTCATCTATTTGCTATTTCAGGGATGTAAAGATGAGCTTCTTGACTGGGGCAAAAAATACTCAGCGATTCTGATTGGAGTTGGCATTGGTATAGCTTGCTTACAGGTAAACAATTTTATCCTTGATGCTACTGTTTCTTAACCCATTACCAAACAATAACGATTTTTAACCACTTTGTTGCAGATAAATCTGGAAATCAATGTGGGAAAAGGAGAAATTGCTCGTGACGAGCAATTTCCCCTTTTCCCACAATGTTTTCTGCCCTATCAGAGGACTATTTTCCAATTACAGAACAAATTTGAAATGTCATGTGCAAACTCTGTCAATTTGGGACAGTCGAAAATTTGGCGTTTGGTTAAGGGTTAAACTTTTTCATTCCCTGACAGAGAAAGGTTTAGGCCTTGACATTAAAGATGCTTGTTCATAGAATGAGACCATGGAAAAATGATAAAAAAGATTTTGCATGACTAAAACGAAGTAAAAATGGGAAGGGGGTAACCCCTCCCTAGCTGCCTCCCAATATAGCATCCAAGCGCTTGAAAAAATATCTTGGGAATACCCTGGCCAATAGAATTTATACTGGCAAGCCAGTTCTGGGTAAAAAGTAGATCACTTTTTTTATTTGCATGCTGGTTCTTGTTTTAAAATGCCTCCATGAGAAGGCAAATGTAACCACTCAGACAAAAGAGGAAATTTCATTTTACCAGCAGTCTTCTTTGGTCGCAACTGTTCTTTCACAAATTTAACACAAAAGAGTTATTTTTCATCTTTTAAATACAGCTTTCACTTCAAACCGTCACAAAATGAAATGATATACGGTCAACCCTCGTTTATCCGAACACTTTCGTTCCTTTGAAAAATGTTCGTGTTAACCAATTTTCTGGAATAAAGAATATGCGAGTTACAGTGAAATGTGGTTAGAGTCAAAACGTTTACCTTTACACGGTGTCGGTGTATCATGATAATTACTATGAAGTAAGAAACACACAATTCTTATTTTTTTTAAGGGAAATATAAAGTGTTTATTTGGTTAAAAAGGATTTTTAAAAAAATGACAATTTGAAGCGATATCTTTCGAGTAGTTTAATTTCCTTAAGATAGCTCTGATGGAGCACATGGATTGATTGAGTAATAATTGAAAGTGATTGCCAGACATTGTCTCCTGATCGCTGTCTGAGCAGCCAATCAACACGGGTCGACTGTATAGCCATTTGCCGTAATGGTAATTTTTTTAATTTTCAAATTGTTGGCAACAGCAGATGCCTATAATGAAGTTTAACCCATATAGTACTGGATCCGACTTCTTGCTTATGCGAACAGGTTAGATCACAGGCCAGCCGCCAAGTTTGGTCTAACCTGTTTGCTACCCTGGGTATCTTTCCTAATCCAAACTAAGCAGATATTTAAGGTTTTAACTTTTTGAAAGCAGACGACACAAAAATCTACTTTTAGAAAATTACCCGCATTCTAAGGGTAAAGAAACAGCTTTTTGTTTTCGTAGCGATTTTAGGTAGAAATTACTGTGACGAAAAGAGAAATTGCTTGTTGTCACAACAGTTTCTAAAGTTTTGTGCTACAGGTGATTTAATCCGTAACCAAATGCCAAATTTTAGACAGTTCCAAACTGAAACAGTTTGCAGACAACATTTCAAAATGTGATGAAATTAGAAAATAATCATCTGATAGGGCAGAAAACATTGTGGGAAAAGCAGAAATTGCCTGTTAAGAGCAATTTCTCTTTTTCCAACAAAGTTTTCCAGAGTCATCTGCATCAAACTGGTCAAATGTTGTTATTTCTTGGTAACGGGTTAAAGTGAGATATGACATAATCATAAACAAACTTCACTTTTCCACTTTCAGATATTTGGTATCATCTTTGCGATCTGCCTCTGCCGCCAGATTGACAGAGAAGACAAGTACTAGACAGGGATGTCCGAGTAGTTGTACTACTAATACTCATTACTCATGGAAATTGATGGAACACTTGTATCATGGCCATATTCATTGTCAACTCATGGAAAAAGGACTGGAAAAGGAAAATAAAGGAAAAAAGAAAAGTCCAATATCCCATCGCTTTAATCAACTTGATGTATATTGAGCGTTCAATGCAATACTATAGTAAGTGCTTCATATTTGTGAAGCACTTACTATAGTCTTGCATTAAACCCTCGGTATTATGACTAATACTTTCTTACCTCTGACTGAATGTACAAGTCGTTCAATTTATGTTGAAGACAAAGTGAGGGCAATTTTTATGTTTGTCACACTGTTTTTGAAGATACATTTCTGTAAACATTCTAGTTACAAATGAAAGTATCAAGATAGTCTATCGTCATGTAGGCAAGTATTCAAGGTTTAAGTGAGGTTTTATATTCAGCTTATCTTATAGCTTTATATCATTATTGTTGGGAGATGATATTCATATATTTAAGGAGAGTGTACCAAGATCCCCTTAGTTTATTTTCTTACATTGCTGGAAAATCAGGGTCTAGGTAAATCTAGTAGTCTTAAAGGTAACATGGTCCTAATTTTGAATTCTTCCAAATATTTAAACAATATTTGAAAGAATAAAACAAAGTTATGTCAAAAGAGATGTTTCTCATTTAATCTTTTGCCATGTTGATCTTTTCCTAGAGTCACAAATTTATCATCAACCACAATAAAGTATCAATTCCTTAGTAAAGGCTTTTCTCATTTTGACCAAAGTGGAACAAAAATTGTAATCCTAAAAAGATAGTTTGTTTATAAAGAGCAAAATTCCCTTAATCCATTACTAAACAATAACAACATTTAACCACTTTGTTTCAGACGACTATGTAAAACCTTATGGGAAAAGGAGGAATTACTCTTAACGAGCAATTTCTCCTTTTCCCACAATGTTTTCTACCCTTACAGAAGATTATTTACCAATCTCATCTCATTTTGAAATGTCGTCTGCAAACCAAAGGAATTTGGGACAGTCGAAAGTTTTGTGTTTGGTAAAGGGTTAAGTTACATTGGTTTCAATTATCAATCCCTTTGTTGCCTGTATTGCATATTTGCTTATGGTCTAAAGTTGCATTTCTCAGATGTTTTTGTTGTGTCTCTATTGAATGCATAATACGTCAATATTTGTTCTCTTTCATCACCAATTTTTGCTTATGTTTTTGTGTTCATTGTCATTTTCGAGTAATCATTTAATGTTTACGTCTGGAAAAGGGTATCTTCTGAAATATATTAAGTGGTCATTGTATTACTTCCAATGTACATTTTTACCATTTAAAAGTCACATAGTTTATACATTGTTTGTTCTCTGTTTTTAAAGTATTTAGAAAGAGGACATGTGTCTGCCCTATTTCACCTGAGTAGTTTTTTAACCCTTTCCCTTTACGTAAAACAACGCCTGAAACCATTTCGAAATGTTGATAATTTGAACATCTGGAACAAATTCTGTTATCATGATGATATCAGTATTTATTAATCAAATGGTCTCTTACTCAGTGTGTCATTACATAAATAACTGATTTTTGATGTAGACAACATCTTTATTTCTCAGAACAGGGAAAGTGTTAAAAAGCAATGGCTCATACACTATGTTGTGATGTCAACAGATGCTCAATATAGAAAGATTAACTTATTTACAGTCTGGTTTTGTTACCAAAATGTTTACACCTCTAAATGTTCTTTGTTAATGAGTGAGTAAAGTGGTGAAAAATAAAATTGGCACATTTTCTTTCCAAGATACATACTATTTTTCTAATTAAAAAGTAGTAGTTTTATTTTGTCAAATTTGTGTTTACAAAAAAAAGAGATCATTTTCATTCCTTTGTTATTTTTAGTTATATATATATAATGGTAAATTTTTCTCATTTATGAGTCTCATGAATGTTAGATATATCTATAGAGATGCCAATTGAATTCTCACATAAAGCTGTTATTTGCCTTTTAAAAGAATTCTCTAACAGATTTAAATTTTAATCTTTTTTAACCCTTTACCAAACGCAAAATTTTAGTCTGTCCAAAATTGAAAGAGTTTGCAGAAGACATTTCAAAGTGTTATGAAATAAGAAAATAATCATCTGATAGAGAAGAAAACTTTGTGGGAAAAGGAAAAATTACTTGTTACGACTAATTTCTACTTTTCTGCTATGTTTTCCAAAGTCGTCTGCAACAAAGTGGTAAAATGTCATTATTGTTTGGTAATGGGTGAACTTATGGCCAAGTGGTTAATGTCTAGGACTTGTGACACAGGGTACTGTGTTAAAATCATCCTAGTGACTCCAGGATATTATTTCAAATGCCCTTGGACAAGACTCAGCCATTTGATAACTGAGATACTGTTGACTGTTCCCATATAAACTACAGCAATGTGCATCAGAGAGCAATACTTCAACTATGTTTTAACCCATTACCAAACAATAACGACATTTTACCAGTTTGTTGCAGACCACTCTGAAAAACATTGTGGGAAAAGGAGAAATTGCTCATAAAGAGCAATTTTTCCTTTTCCCACAATGTTTCTGCCCCTTCAAAAGATAATTATTTAATTTCATCAAATTATGAAATGTTGTCTGCAAACTCTTTCAATTTGAGACAGTCGAAAATTTGGCATTTGGTAATGGGTTAAACAAGTTTTTCATCAATGTACTGAAAGGCACTAAAACTTGTTTCTCTCTTTCTTTTTTTTAATGCAATAATAGACTTGCTGCTTCTTTTATATCAAGAGATTGAAAATGGCACTGGTTTTTGTTGAATGATCATGATTGTTGAAAGCACCTTTTTGATGTTAGTTTATCTCAAAACAAAGTCTGTGAGATAGCTTTGAGGCTTATGTTGTCTTTCCTAATATGATCAATTAATAAATGTTTGATACTTTTTGGAAATAGTCCCTTTAACCTTTTACCAAACTCCTTATTTTCAACTGTCCCAAATTAAAAGAGTTTACAGACAACATTTCAAAATGTGATAAAATTGAAAAGTGATCTTTTGATAGAGAAGCAAAACATTGTGGAAAAAGGAGAAATTGCTTGTCACAAGCAATTTTCCTTTTCCCACTGTAGTTTCCTAAGCTGTCTGGAACAAAGTGGTTAAATGTTGTTATTGTTTGTTAATAGGTTAAACAAGTTTTCCATCAAAGTACTTAAAGGAACTAAAACTTGTTTCCCTTTTTCTTTCTTTTTAATGCAATAATATATTTTTGGCTTCTTGAGAATAAAGAGATTGAAAATGGGTATTTGTTTAATGATCATGATTGTTGAAATCACCATTTTAATGTTAGTTTATCACAATACAAAGTCTGTGAGATAGGCCCTTTAAGGATTATCTATGATCATATATGATCAATTAATAAAAGTTTGGTACTTTCTGTTTCATCATTTCTAGACATCACAACATTAACTAAGATCTCTTTTGTTTTTAGGGTCCTTTTTTGATGATATAACTTATTCACATATAATTATGGTAGTTGATATTTGTATAGTCTATGGTTAGTTATCGGAAAATATGAGTATTTTAAAGTTTAAACATTTATCGAAACAGGTGTTTGGCATATATTTTCAGTGTTGTAACATAGACCTTTGTATATGTATGTATTATAGTTTTATACAGATTTTTGATTTAAAAGACTTGGAGATATGATCTATATATAATAGTATGTAAGTTTAGATTAATCTTGTTAAGTTTTTGGATCATTTCATTTGTGTTAGCTTTATTGTTTGTATTTAACTTTAAGTCGTTCATACACACATGCAGGAAATCTGTTACTGAGATCTTGTCTATACAAACACCTTACCCAATATAAGATTCAATACTGTAGTATATTTTTTTATAGTTATTTAAACAAAACTTCATATTATAGATTATACTACAAGGGTTCAGTGCAAGACTATAGTAAGTGCTTCATGTTTGTGAAGCACTTACTATACAGTGAAACCTCGTTTATCCATACCCCGATTATCCGGATGTCTCGCAATCCGAACGAAATTGTATGGGAACCAAATTATAGAGCAGTAATTTGCCTAGCCAATTACCAAACAATAACAACATTTTACCAGTTTGTTGCAGACAACTCTTGAAAACATTGTGGTTAAAGGAGAAATTGCTTGTGACGAGCAATATCTTCTTTTCCCACAATGTTTTTTGCCATATCAGAAGATTAATTTTGAATTTCAATTTGAGAAGGTCGAGAATTTGGCGTTTGGTAAAGGTTTATAAGTATACACGTGCATATATATACCGTTTATGTCTAAATATGTTTAAGAACAGGCCCTGCTTTATTTGTCCGGATTATATGTTAATCCGGGAATTTTGTTGTGAACGGACGTGTTCGGATTATCGAGATATTACTGTATTATAGTCTTGTATTGAAACCTCAACGAGCAGTATTGAAAGATGGTCAGTAAATATTCTTGTTTTCACATTCTATGTATAAATAAGAGACTGACCTGTAGTGAAAGACAATTTTGTAAATGGAGTGTAAAATATAGATTAGATGGCGATGCTGATGAATCCTTTTTTGTGGATAATTGAATTGTCCATATAGAATTTATCAGTAGACAACAATTCTAATTATCAAAAGTGAGTGTTCATTTGGTAATATAGAAGAAACCAGGGGGATCGAACATGCAGTATACTTAACCAGCAGTTTTGCCTTTAACGATAATGGTTTACTATATGTGTTGTTGCAGTTGCATTATATCATATAGAAAAAAGAATAAAGCATCAACAACCAAACTAAGGGGTTAAGAAAAAAAGACCCCCATTGTTTTAAAAACTTTGACTCTGGTCCTTTGAAGTGTAGTGTACAGTCAGTTTGACTTGAGAATGAATTGTGAAATATGGTAGAGCACTAATTTGGGCAGGAATGATAGAAAATTATGTTTTTATTTTAATTTTTTGGATCGCCCATCTGGGCTCTTTTAAGCTAGTGTTTCATTGAACCTGTTTTGTTTGAAGGTTGAATTTACTCATACAATCATCCACATGGCTTAATGTAGGAGGAGACCATTAACCCATTACCAAAGGATAACAACATTGGACCAGTTTGTCATAGACGGCCCTCGAAAACATTGTTGGAAAAGGGAAAATAGCTCTTAATGAGCAATTTCTCCTTTTCCCACAATGTTTTCTGGCCTATCAGATGATTATTTTTCAATTCCATTACATTTTGAAATGTTGTATGCAAACTCTTTTAATTTGGGACATTCGAAAATTTGGTTAAGGGTTAAAAAAAAGAGAGTTTATGCTGAATTTATTTATTTTTTGTTTGTGTGATCTGGCATGACAGTTGGAGTGATATGTGCCTTTCTGTTGTTTGTGGTGAAAACATGGTGATTGTTATAAATGTTATTAACTGGAAAGATACAGGCCAGAAAGGTTTTTTTTAAATTAACTACATATTTATTGTCATGTTTTTTATTATACTCGCTTCATCTACAGCAATGAATCTAATTTAAAGTATAAAACCCATAATCCACCATTTTGAAATAATTATACATTGGAGTACTTTGGTTATTCTCTGTATACATCTGTCATTGCCAGAACCGAATAATTCTGGCTACGACCCATGCATACCAAACAATCAACCGAAGTAATCCTAAGAAAGAAAGGGTTTTCAAAATGATGGATTATAGGTATTCCACCTTATTGTTATATTTGAAATGTGTAGTATTGATATGTTAAATCTAATGAATCATGATGATAAATCAAGAAATACACATAAGTGAGTAATAGTCATCCTATGGTTGATCCGTGGTGTGTCTTGGCTGAGAAAGATAATCACAAAGGATTAAATAACACTTGAAGGAATCTTTTTCTTTTAAAACTTACATAGAATAGAAATGGCCTAAATGAGTCAATAGGTGCAGATAAAGGGGAGAACATTTCACATTTCTATCTAAAACATACAAAGGAAAATGATACTTGAGCAGACATTGAACATATCAAAGTTAATAGTTTGGTTTATTCAACATGACGAAGGGGTCCTGTAAAAGTAAGTAGAAACCACTGTGACAAGAGGAAATTGCCCATCATGAGTTATTTCTTCTTCTCTTGCTACAGATTTTCAATTTATATTTGGTAAAAAGAGTGAATATGAGAGAACCTGTAAGTATATGATAAAAACTACAGGAGACAACCTTTTTCATTTCTTCTGACAATTTTTTGTCTCAGTATTTCAATTGTCGAAAACGAGGGTTCAGTGCAAAACTATAGTAAGTCCTTCACATATGTGAAGCACTTACTATAGTTTTGCACTAAACCCTCCAAATGAGGTTTTGCAATACAGAATGTTGCTGAAAACAAAATAAAATGGAATTGGATCAACACCCTTTATCTGGTACCTTATTTGATGATTTCATTGTTTAATTGTTAGTAACATAGTTTAACGTTATACATAACTAATTGTATATTTTCTTTACCCTTAGATTAAAACCCCTGTAGAGATGCCAGTCTTTTGTTTATTTATGTTCCTACCTTCTTTTGATCTTAACGACTCACTTTAACATACAGTTGAGTCAATATTATTCAAACAAACATTTTCTGAAAACAATGCCTTATCTGAATTAGTGTCCTGGTCTTTTTGATGCCATGATTGTTGGGGTAAGAAATAGTTCCATATTTCTTATATGCGAAACCATGCATTATCAAAAAAGAACCTGTAGTCCTGTCAACTTTGATTAACCGGGATTTGACTGTACCTTAATTTGTTGTATCAGCTGCAAAAGGCTTTAGAAATCCCTATTGGTTTCAAACTGATACTATACAGAAATTCCCTTTTTAGTTTTTTTCTGTCGACTGCTGTTGCTTTTTATTTCGACCAGTCACAAAACTCATAATGAGCAACCGGATTGACTTGTTCCACCATATCCTCTTTTCCCTCGGTTCAAACCCTTTACAAAAGTTGTTTAATATGACCTGTTTGTTGTAACAAATTTGAAACATCGTGCTTTCAAACGGACTTCATTGCCCTGATAAAAGTTGTTTAAGAATAAAACAGCTTTCTTGATATTCATCAGTACTAAGCTAGGGCTTAGAAACATCTTTCCAATGAAGACTAAAATGAACTATACTGCACTTGTCAGGATTGAAACTGGGACCTAGGAGTTATAAACCAAGCCACTTGTCAAAACACAACCCAACCCCTAGAAAAACGGAAGTGTAGGCCTCCCTCATTGTAACGTGGATTGCATTACAACTGTAAAACCAAGTCCAAGATGGAAGTGGGTAGTTCTGGTTGTGAATCTGGGAAACATTGATATGTTTAATTTTGTTGGCTTCAGACAGAAATATTATCTCACGATGAAACATTTATCTACCAATGAACAATAAACATGATCATTGTTAATGACTAAATATTTTTTGGAAATCCAAAATATTTGCAGTAAATACTTTTTCAATGTTTTGATTTGTAAAAAATTGTGTATGAACCAGTGTCCAAACTTTGATGTCTCTTAAGTGAAACATTTATGAGAGTTTCTATAATACAATCATGTACATAAAACTGAACTGTTAGTTCAAGTCAACACAGAATTAAATTGAGATGCCTTTATTTACAAAACAATGTTTGGCAATAAAAAAAGGTTCTATTAATGATATAAATGAAATTATCCCTCAGGTATGAATAACATAATTAAGTTGCTGAACCAGCTATTATAATAACTTTCATTGGTTGTGAACTTGAGAGTATGCTCAACTGAGAGACAAACATTCTGGCTTCCATATGTCAACATTTGACTTGAAGCATAACTGATGGAATGAAAGTTGACAATAAGATGTATTATGCATGTAAAATTTTGTTTAATAATAAATCATGCTGCAAAGCTATATCAGGCAACAAAAAGGAAAAGACACTTTTTCCTTAAGTTATTGGGAAACGACCATTGTATCAAAAGAATAAGTTGATCATCGGGAGCAATTTATTCCTTTGCCACAGTGATTTTAAAGACCCTTGTAGGAGATGCCTGGAAGTGAGACATTATAATAAAATGTGTTCGTTCTTTTTAAAAATATAGTGTTTTATTCTGTATCAACAACGTTTCACTTATGTTCTGGCATTTCTGAGTTCACCAGTACTTCGCAAGTGCATTGAAGTGTCCTGCCAAAGAACACCACAACAGAACCAGAGGTATTGGTGGGACTCAAATTCAGAACCCCCATGTTCCAAGGTTTCAACCTTAACCACTGGGTCACACAGGACCCCATTATGGAGAGAGATAGTAACCCACAGAAAAATAGTCCTTTCATGTCTGGCTGCAAACTACAACAGTTACTGAACAACATTGCAAGTTTTTTAGCCTTAATCAGTCAACTACACAATAATTGCATTAAAAAAGTATGTCAAAATTTCATGTCCGTTTCATCCTTTTTATCCAAAAATCTCTCTAAAATTCAAAAGTTGATAAGTCTGTAACAAAAGACATAACATTTTCTCGTCATAGCTAAGAGTTGATTGCTGCCTTCACAATGCACAATTATTGAACCCTTATGGCGCAGTTTTCTGTGATCTTGAAAACGACGCTGTTTGGTGTAATGTTGGAAATGGCTGTTAAGTTGTATCTTACGGTGTTGTATGCTTTTTGAAAATGGCCGTAAACTTGTCCATTATGGTGTTGCTTGCTGTAATCTCCTGTGATCTACCTTCTCTAACTGTACAAGTCTGATAAAAAGATTAAGGAAATTTAAATTAGTCACACAGCCTGGATACACCAGTAAAGGTCTTAATGCTTCCTCCCATATGGTAAAATATATGGCTTGCCATCCAAAAGGTAAGAACCACAAGTAAACAGAAAAAAGTAAAAAAAAATTTAAACACTATTTGTATGATAAAGGGTAGACACAATTGCAACAAAAGGACTATGTGTCCAAAGTTAATTATCATCTTCTAATTGGATTTTACACAGCATCAACAACATTTCAGTTATGTTGTGATGCCTGGTTCGTAATTGACTGAAGAAGACCCTATACTTAACTACCCAAAAGGGCTGGTCAAGCCAGGTGCAACCATTGGTTAGTTAGTTTGGGATGTCTCTCATGAAAATCGAAATGCATACACCAGAGTTTAACCAATGTGAAGAGGGGCCATGTGACTTTCGAGTTGTGTACTCAAACCACAAGGCCACAAAGGCCCTGATAAATTTCAAATTTTGGACTCTAACCACTAAGCCACAGAGTCCCCAAAAAGATTGAGTGTAACACAGCTTCATTATAAAGGATACGGTTTTAACTGTTCTGCAAAGTTCTTCATGTCCTCTCCTATTTGTTCCTGACCTGCTGGTTGTATAACACTTAACTCAACGAGGCTTGAAGTTGACACTGGTTCTAAACTATCCACAGCACCAGGCTGCATCATCTATAAATAGAAAAACAATATTTCATAGATGAACTATCAATTGAAACAGCCTTTGATATCAATAAATAGAGGCAATGGTCTCTATCATATGCTATCAAACTCACTGAACTGTTATTTTGTCCAGAATAGAAGCATAAGGTCCTATTGATCAGATTTCCAACACAATACTCTAGAACATCAAAAAGAAAATCAAAACCTCTTGTAGATATTTTCAAAATCTTTACTAAACTTGTTATTCTGACACAAATCACCTAGACTTTTAGTACCGTTTTACTAAACAACTTCGGGAACAAATTGCACAAGTGAAAACTAATAAACAAAAATACTGTTGGCATTTTGAATAAAAGTACAATATTGTCAAGTGATACGTCATTGGAAGACTTGGAGAGAATACATCAATGATGTTACTTTGTAATATTGATTATCTCAAAATTGGAATAAGAGGAAATGTTGTTTTAATTAAACTGACACAAATTTCTAGCAAAAGATGTTTGGTAAAACGCTACCTTGCCGAAGCAGTAGCTTACTACATGTTCAATTGATATTAAAAAAACAAGTTTCATAAAATAAGATAGACTTCAATTTGACAAAAGAGTTGCTCATGTGAAGTTAGTCTGTTGTTCAAAAAGGGCATGTTGTCTGCTTCAAACAAAACAAGTTGACAATTTATATGAAAGCATTGCTTATGGTACAAGATTGCCAAAAATAATTCTCTTCCTAACAAATTCCCTACTATGGGAAAATGTGACCGATCCAAATAAAATACAATAGCAAACCACAACAAAGCAAAAAAAACAAAACATGTTCATCATGATATTGGGAAGAAAATACTGTAACAAAAGATTAATAAAATTATTGCTCATTAAATGTTATTTCTTATATTATCAGGTTTGTAATTCATCCTGTAGCAGAGACAGTAAAATGAGAAATTACTGAATGAGGTGTTTCATTGCCAGAACTTTTTTTGCCCTTTTTCAAAGGTTTATGTACAGCTTATCATGATTTACTATTTCAATTTAGATTGCCATTTGGTTAATAAGTGTTCAATGGGGATGAAGAAAAAAAGTTCTGTTTTGTTACGATAAAGATGCCAAATACCTTGAAAAGTTTTGAAACTGTAACCTTCATGCGTCCTTTGTGAAAAAAGTAGCCTTGAGCCACATATTCATAGTCCATTCTGAAAACAAAAGGAAGCATAAAAATTGTAATAACATCCTAATAATGCATAAATATATATTTCTTACCTAAAAAAGCAAACTAATGAACCTTCTACATTCTAAAATATTGTGAGAAAAGAAGAATTTTCTTAAGACTTTTACATCAAAATTTTCACATATCCACCCCAAAGGCTTTCCATGTTATATGTGACAAGGAAATATTGAGAACAAAGAAAATGCCTAAGTAAAGTTTAGACATTATATTTCATCTGAGAACAGTTTGTTTCTTGAACAAAGATTTGAAAATGGAGACTTTTGTGATATTGAAAATAGATACATGCACAGTTTTGCTTGAACAGTGATCTAAAACACTTTCCCTTCTCTTTATAACACCTGCTACTGCTTTTAAATCAACATTAGGAGAAATTCATCCTTTGTTTCAAAATAGTTTCCGTCCAATATAGAAAATGCTTTCTTTCATGCTCCATTTATTTTTGTTTCAATTAAGACCTGTAAAAACCCTCTTTGTGGGAATGAGTTAATCAAACAATATGTTCTTTATAATACTTATTGCAAGACCATATATTGCTTGTAATTGAACAAAAGAAAAATGAGATATTCCTGAACATGAACATTTTGCTCCTTTTAACCATGGGCTTGTTTGTCAAAGGAATAATGTCTTACTTAAATCCCATTTCATTTAGAAACTGCATAGCACTTTCTGAGACACCAATATCTACCCAAGTTCTGACAAGTGTCCTTGATTTGTCTGCAGCTTCAGCTGTTCCAACATATCTCAAATGCCTGAAAACATAAAAATAAAGACTATGGTCTGAAACAACATACATTTATTTAAAAAAAAAACAATTACTTTCTTGTTTAAACATAAGAAAACGACTGGACTCAAGCATAGGAAGCAAGCAAAAATTGAGATAAATGTACAATTTCTCCTTTTGTTGTATTTTTCAACAAAACACTTGTATTGCCTGAAAGTCAAAACTATTATAAATGGGGTTTAAAATCTCAACAACTATCAGATAACTGCTTTAAAATTAATGATTTACCATAAACATTCTCCTTCTGAAATTTAGTAGAAAAGATTCTGACAAAAAAAAATGCAATGAAAGATGGTTCTACTACTGCAATAGTTTCTGCTTAAATTCATCATATATTGATAATCATAATTACAGTTATCTCTGCTGTTGTTTTCACTCTGGACCAGTTAAAATATATCAATTATAGGATGATGACAAAATAAACACCAACACTTACCAAGACTCTGGTTGCACCAATGAATGTCTCAGATATACTGTGATTGGTTGTTGTGTGACATTGTTTCCTTCTGGAATAAAATATATTCAAGTTAACACTCAGAAAAATAAACATAAAAGTTATACTTGAAGCACCAATATCAGGGAAAAGTTAAAAAGATCTTAAAATAAGTCATAAATAATAAAATGTTATGGTAAAACATAGCAGAACACATTAACAGTATCCCTTCATAATGCTTAGCAACTTACAAATGAATTTCAAATTACTTTTTGCAAGTGTTGTTGGGTCAAAATTGAAAAGCTTCATTTGATTAAACCGGGATTCTAAAATAGAAGCATGCTTGAAAAGGAGGGGCATGGAAGTGGTTACAGATCTTAAAGTTTCATTGGCCTGTGATATTGTTGTGAGTCCATATTCCCACATTTGTTGGGGTTCCCCATTTGGTGCACATTTCCCCTTAAGTTTACTTCAATCTTGACAATGAAGGGTAAGCCATGTTTACAAGATGTATAAATCAAACACCAAACTATGCATTTTATGCATATTCTATCGCTTTTCGATGGTAGTTATCAATGACCTCTGCACAAAAAGAAAAAGAGTGAATCAGAGCAGATAGTCAACATTGATGACTAAAAAACTCTTACTCATCTGGAAGACAATTTCATGATCACTAAACGTCTCTGGAAGACTGTCTGCATTATCACACAAACCACGGAGTCTGTGAATTAGCACATCTTTCGAGGAATCAATGATGCTCCCTTGTAGGAGGAACTCTTGAAGAGGTACAATATTGCCTTTCACCGCTTGTTGTAGGGATGGGTCCATGGTTAAAGGGTTTCAAAATACTTGTTTACAAATTTGTTGGTTTTCTTTGCCATACTTTACGTACTTTGATGTGATGTAGGGATCAGTTATTATTTTTGGATTGAATTATACCCAAACCCGTAGATAGAATCTCAATAAAGTTAAGTTGAATAAGAAAAATAAGTTGTCATTAAGTCTAATGGAAAAATGAACTCTTTATTAGATTATGTGCTTAAATTGGGATAACTTTGTGTTTCACAAAGGAACAGAACATGATTCTTCCCTCTTTCAAAAAGTCGTTGACGAAACACAGGAAGTTACTGTATGAAACAAAAATAAACACAATCGGTGCCAAATTCAAACCGGATTGCATTATCTTTATCTTTACTTTATTCATCCTTTTTTAAATGAAAACCTCATCCACCAAACGGGTATTTATTTGGTTGGTGGTAAGTCATGTGTAACTCTCGATAGTTTCGTTGGAACCACAGTTTGTAGGAAAGGATTTTTTTTTCTGAAATAGTCTCGAAATCAATAAGATTAGGAAAGGTCGGCAGGTCACATGACCGCAAAATGGCGTCTGCAATGGAAACCATCAACGCGGTTTTGGCTTCTGGAAGCTACCAGCCCGTATTGTCCGTGTTGAAGGGTCTCAGAAATGGAGCCGTGTAAGAAAGAATTGTTTTTATTTTGATTGAATGATTGTCTCAGCTCAAAGATATGCTTGTTGTTTAGTTAATCCGAACTTCAGCTACAGGGATGGTTAGTCAAAATAGCATCGACTTGAAGATTGCATTTTATTTTCTGATGGAGCAACGTAGAATGCAAACCACTTCAGATAGCAATGCCACATGATTTTTTTTAAGTGAAATATATCTATGTTTAAGTGTTTTTTTCTTGTGCTGGTATGTTTAAAATGAATTATAAAGAAGAAATTAGGGCAATATCTGCATTTATAGTATACTGGTGTACCCTAATTCCGTGGTACTTAATGGTTACATGAATAACAGAAAGGAAGGGGAGAACTTAGCTGTCAACATTCAGCTTTTCTAACATATTTCATTCCTCATTTACGATCTTCTCATCATTATTTTTATATGGAGCACATAAATGCTCTACGTAACGTAAATTAATTGGGTTACTGGCAGCCATTTGCATTTTTGAGGTCTTACCCTAATTCCGTGGTATTCATGTCAAACACAATTTTTTAAGTATCAGTCCAAAATAATTAGGGTGAAACATTCTAGGAACGAATACTGAAACAATTTGGTCGTGTCTGACCCAAGAATGGTGGAGAATTGCAGACGAACTCAACAGTGTGAAAGGATTTGTTTAGGGTCTTAGATTTGAGTAAAAAGTGTGAAAATATCGGGGATTTTCGGAGCTCTCTGTAATATGAGGAGAATTTTATTGGATTGAATTGGTTTTATACCAGAAAAACATTCATTCTTGCTTCTTTGGAGTTCTTACATTGGGCTGCGAAAGTAGGTCAGGTTGGTGTGTTACTTTATGGAAGCAGTATGACATTATGCAAATACCACGGAATTAGGGATACCACGAGATTAGGGGAATTGACTATAGTCCGAATCATCCAGACGTAGATATTTCACTCTACGTCTGGATGTGTGCGATATAAAAGCGTGTCAAGCGGATATCGATTTTTCGAGGTAGTGCATGTCGGGGTATCTGTAGAAAGGGGCGGAGTTAAGATTACAGGTAAAGTCTGGCGGGAATGTAATATCAGCTCCTTTTCATTTGGTAGAATATATCTATTTACATTAAAACCGAGATGCCCTTTCCCTCATATGCATTTTCTTAATTGTCAAATTATTGCAACAGTTGATTTCAATTGGATACGTAGATATTCATTCATTGAGTAAAGATATTTGTGACTATTGCGAATATCTAGAAAACACTCAAACCATCGGAGAATTTTTTTATGGAAACTTTAGCCACAAAAAGCCTTTAGCTTATCATTTCTGATGGCCGATTCTATGGGAAAATGGACTCTCAATTTGGTATTTTCTTGAATTATAGCAAGTTTATAAAGGTAAACAACAAATGGAAAGTACCAGCGCCGCCATTTTGGGAGGTAACTGGGTCCGACAAATCAATTCCCCTGAAGCCTTGAAGGTTAGACCTAGACCTCTTTGAACATGTAATGCATTAGGATTCCAGGCGATTTCGATAGTAAAATTGCATTTTATTTGTGTGGAAATGATTGTTTGTACATATACTAAATGCGCAAAACGAGCATTATCGTCCGATTAATAACAATCCGTGTTGATAGAAATCTTTCTGAGTATCTGCGCAGTTGGTTTGGTAACTGCAGTCCCTGATTTGCATAATTCCCCGGGACTAACATCATTTTTCTTTCTAATTTTAGTTAGTCGTTTTCCTGATTTACTCTAATATTCAATTTATGAGCCGAAATAAAGTACACCTATGACACATGAAATACATACATTAATGATCATTAAATCCTCTCAATCAACCTCTTATTTATGCAAGTTATCTATCAAGTAAGATTAATGAAGCTCAAAATTAATCCTTCGACGTCCATGCTGTTTACAACTGGTGGGCAATTTCTTGCGGGATATACAGCATCGCATTACGTAGAACAATATCTGGATAAAGTATGCGTCTTCTCCATAATCAAGTTGTACTTAATGTACATCTTTATAATCGATGGTTAATTTTTATTCACATACATTATTAATCGGAAAAGATGTTTTCGCAAACTTGCCTTTGAAGCATAGTCTGTTTGACTTTTTCGAAGATAACGCCCTTGTTTTTGCTATCTATCAATATGCTTATTTTGCCCCCATTACCAAACAATAATGACATTAGTTCAGTTTGTTACAGACGACTCTGGAATACATTGTGTGAAAGCGGGAAATTGTTCTTAATAAGCATCTTCTCCTTTTCCCACAATGTACACTAAAGTCGTTAAAAAGTATTGATATGTGGAAAAATTGAAGTGAGAATTATCACCAGGATTTATCGTCAACCTGTTTTTCTTGTGAAACAGACCGGTTTCTTTCATTATTGTTTTTTGTTTTTAACTGATTACCAAACAATAACGACATATCACCAGTTTGTTGCAGACAACTCTGGAACACATTGTGGGAAAAGGAGAAACTGCTCTAAAGAAATTGCTCTCAACTTGCAATTTCTCCTTTTCCCACAATGTTTCCTGCCCTAATAGAAGATAATTTTCAATTTCATCACATTTTGAAATGTCATCTGCAAACTCTTTCAATTTGGGACAGTAGAAAATTTTGCGTTTGGTAATGGGTTAAATGGTAATCTTTCCTTTTGGACAATCTAATAGCAAATGATAAACTACTATTGGTTAGATGGTACCCACGGTCTATACAGTTTTTGATATTTTTATCATATAATTTTCTATTGTAATCTTAAAGTGCTTTCATATTCATGAATCATTTGGTTGGATGGTCAATTAAATCATAATGCAAAAACACTGTCATTGTCTAGTCATGTATAATTATTGGTTAATTAACCTGACCAATGTAAATACTTTTGTCCATGTGTTGTTTGAATAGAAAAAGCCCTAAATTTATTGCCCCAGTTAAAACAACAAACCATTGTCTTATTCTCTCCTATACTGGGACAGTTACGTAATTCTAGACGGCTTATGAATCTGTCAAAGGACTCACGCTACAGTAAACATACAGTCATAAAGCCCAGACATACACAGGATGGTGTTAATTGAAGCTGTTCAGGATAAACATGTTCTAAATCTCCCTTTCTTTAGGAGCCATCAACCCTACACCACAAAAGTGAAACAAGATATTGAATGACTGGGGTCTTCAAAAGCAGCGATTGTTTGGTGAAATAAGCCATGCTGTCATGGAATACTATATTTACTAAATGTCTGTGAATTGCTTTCTATCCTTAAAGAAATTCTTTTTTCTTACTTCCAGATATGGTGTTAAAGTAAGATTACCTCATGCTCTGGTTATGACTTTTCTTTTCAAACAAGGGAGGTAAGCTAATGTTAAACTACACTTTTTTTTATACTTATTCTGCTATCATATTTAAAAATTATTTTGAATGTAAACATTATCCTTGTGGCTTCTTTTATCACCATGTTTCCAAAAATATTGATACATTTATTTCTTAGGTGTTATTCTTTCGGTTGTGGTCATTAAATCTGTGGAGGGCATTTTGATCATCACTCTTTATCAGGTAAACTTTGGAACAGAATATGTTCTGAATGATTTTTACTTAAAGCATTACAAGACAAAGATTCTTTAGAAATTGTTTCTTCTTAAAAGAAGAATTTGTATTTGCCCATTATTTTTTATATGCTAGTTTAAAGGCTTCAGTGGAAATGAATTGTTTCAGAGATATTTGTGACAAAAGGAGAAAATTGTCATAAAGAACAGTTTGACACAGTGATCTTATTTCAATATCACTCTAAAAATACATCATGTACTTGAAGCCTTTATTCTTAGGAAAAAATAAATAACAAATACTTTGTCATCTGCAATTACTATCGTTTTGGATTAGTTACAAATTTTTGTTGAAGTCTCCACCATGGCAAAACAGAAACAACAACATGTTTTTTAATCACAAACTCACTTTATAATTAATATTTGGTTCATTAACTAGTCGATTGGTTATGAACTATGTAATCATAAACATCTCTTTAATTTAGTAGTTATTCAATTAAAAAAAAAATGTACTAGTTATTAACCCATTACCCAACAATAATGACATTTGATTATTCTTTTGAAGGCAACTCTAGAAAATATTGTGGAAAAAGGAGAAATTGTGAGCAATTTTTCCTTTTCCCACATTGTTTTCTGTCTTATCAGAAGATTATTTTTTAATTTCATCACATTTTGAAATGTCGTCTGCAAACTCTTTCAATTTTGGATGGTCGAAGATTTGGCGTTTGATAAAGGGTTAAATCATGAACAATTTGATCATATACACTTGTTTTATTTAGTTTACAGAGCAAGATACAGGCCATTTTTGAAGCTACTTTAACACATTCCAAGAACCTGGCAGCATTTGTGTTCATCTACAAAAGTTTGACAAATTTAATGGTCCATCTACAGAGTGAGAAATCTCAACTCCACAGTTTTCTTGCTGCATTTATAGGCGGTTATGTGGTATTTGGAAAGTACAACAAAGTGAATGAACAGGTAAGGTGACTGTCTTCCTCATGTATATATTGCCCTTTCAGTGGGCGAATCAAGAAACCATTGCGAGTATGAGGGACATTGCTCATCACAAGCAATTTTTCCCTTTTTTTCATTGGTATCTACACAGTTTTTAAATGAAGTTGATATTTTCAAAACTTTTTTGCAGTGATCTGCTGTTACTAACACATTGGAGCAGCATTATTTTTTATTTCATGGTGGGAAGGGGGTGTAAATGCCATGTCAACAGTGTTTCACTTATTTTACGGCTCTCCTGAATTTTACCTGTAAGGTGGGGATCTTCAAGGACACTCAATGAAAAGTTCCAATGTGACTGGTGAGGATTACATCCAGGAACTGTGTGTCATGGGTCACAAGATCTAAACAACCCTAACCATTGGGTCACACAAGTCCACCGTGGCAGACACAAAAAGTTGGTTTCAGCACTATAAGGAATAAGATCAAAGAAATGGTTGATAAGCTGAATTACTGATGAATAGTTACTGAAATTATGGTAACAAAAGGAATGATCAGATTTGGATATGCTTTCAATTCCTTACTAAGTAATTATTTTATATTGACACACCTTGCGTAGAACATCATAGAAACAACTGGGGGGGGGTTAAGACAATAACTTGACCTGCTGGTGCTTTCTAATAGGGCCAGTCACAAAATTGCATTTGATGAAACAGCTTTACAAGTATTACATTTTCTTACTGTTTTAAAATGAATGCATTAGCAGCAAACAATAAAAAAAGAAAGTCAAAAAATCTTCATTTTCTTTGTGATCATACATGGAAACTATCATGACAAAAGAATAAATTGCTTATTTGGAGTATTTTATTCTTTCATCACAGTGGGTTGCTATGGCCTCTGTATTAAATATTGTATGAATATAAATGGAAACTTTTGTGTAAAAAAGATATATTCCTTATTTGGAGTAATTTATTCTTTTGTCACTATGGTTCTTAGAAGAGACTCCTGCAGCAGATGCCTTAGTGTGGGGTTTAATGGAATGATGCATTGTGTTAACCCTTAGAACGCTGGGTAATTTTGTAAAAATATATTTTTGTGTTGTATGCTTTCCAAAACCTTAAATATATGCTTAATTTTGATATGGAAAAATACTCAGAGTAGCAAACAGGTTAGATCACAGGCCAGCTGCCAATTTACTTGGCGACTGGCCTGTGATCTAACCTGTTTGAATAAGCATTAAGTCGGTTCCAGTTCTATAAAGGTTAACTTCTTCTTATTCAAATTTCAGATCAATCTGTACCTGCTGTCCAGAGTACTGTACGGACTGGCCAAAATGGGGGTAAAACGCGGATACATACCCAAACCCACGGGGGACACATTTCCGTGGTTTGGTGCGGTAATCTGGGGGATAGTTTTGTGGCAGTTTGAGTATGAGAAAGACACTTTACAGCCGTCCTTACAAAACTCGATGACCTATTTATATCATGACAGTAATATGTGGAACAACTTAAAGAATTTCTTGTTTTATAACAAATGATTTTTATACTAATTGTTATCCAATTTTTTCTATTACCATGGCTCTGTTTTTTATGTATTTTATTTTTAGTATTGTTCTTTAAGGTGCCTTCATAATATTGTTGATATGTTTGCTATATCTACCTTTAGTGTTGCAATTGTAAAATATTTGAGGTTTACTATTAAAAAAAAAGAACAAGAATAAGGAAGAAGAAAAGAAAGAAGATGAGATTTGGAAGGTCTGTCATAATACCTAACACCACATATCTATTGTTTTACACATATTGCAACTTATCATCAATTAATGCTTATCCTGGCTGTATATCACATGTC
Organism: Cerastoderma edule; assembly: GCA_947846245.1. Lineage (NCBI taxonomy): Eukaryota > Metazoa > Mollusca > Bivalvia > Cardiida > Cardiidae > Cerastoderma > Cerastoderma edule. The sequence continues at coordinate 11,066,382 of OX401416.1, read as the reverse complement.
AAAGGTCGCATGTTGAAATTTTATATAATTATGGTTAAAAAGCAAGTTAGCAAAAAACAAAGAAAAAACCCTCTGATTTCTGATAATTTTTGTGGCAATATCTGATTATTCATTTGATTTTGTTCACTTTTTTTCTATGCAGTTTCATCACCAATTTTTACATAATAACTGTCAAGTATGTTCTTTGTAGATAATAATCTTCTTAGCTTAGTAGTTCTGAAGGACTTGCTGAAATCAAAATTTATTCTGTGAATTGAATGACATTCATGAATTATGTATGTGTTCATTTATACCATCATCCATGGCATATATGTTTCATGTTCGTCTCATTACCAATCAGTGGAATTTTACAGGCATGCATCAGACAACATTATCATAGTTATTATAGAAAAAGGGATACATTTCATATACACAGTCGATGTAAAATAAACATGTTTAAACTAATAACTTATATGCTAGTTGCTCATCATAGTAAATAAAATATTGTCCTTTTTTTCTATTTTTAACTTTCCCGTTATGAGTAACTTGGATGATCCAAGCTGTAATATACAGCTTGGAAGCACTTTGCAATAAAACACATTAGTGATCCCCCTCTTGGCCAATGGGGACCAATCAGCTATGAGAATTTTAAACATGGACCAATTAGAAAAAGAGATTACCGCGAATAATTGATATCTGCTCTGATGTGTTTAAACTTTTGATATAGAATATGCATCCAGACATGGAACGAAATATCTACGTCTGGATCATTCAGACTGCCTTATTAATGAAATTATCTTGAATTATATTTCTTTTGATATTGGATAATAACTAAATGGCTCTTTGGTAAATAGAATGATTGTTGATTTCAGAAACAGTGAATTGAAAATAACCACATGGGAAAATCTTCTTGGATTCTGTGGCCTAGTGGTAAGAAAACAAAATGTGTTATTGTTAAATCAAGCAAATGTTTGCCTATCTTTTTTTATTTCAACAATTCAATGTGTCTGTACATTTGTATGGAAGCTGTTTTGATATATTTAATTTTAATGTGCTTTTCAACAGCATTTTAAGATTTAGAATACTGGGTAATATTCTAAAAATAGATGTATGTGTTTTCTGCTTTCCCAGACCTTAAATATCTGCTTAATTTTGATGAGGTAAAATACTCAGAGAAATAAAAAGGTTAGATCACAGGCCAGCCACCAATTGACTTGGCGGCTGGCCTGTGATCTAACCTGTTTGCATAAGCATGGTGTTCTAGCGCTTTAAAGAGGGTTAATGGCAGTCAGATCCCATTTCCATTGTTTTCACACTTGTATAGCATGGTGCTCACTCCAATCTACAAAGAAGGAACTGACATTGAGAAGTCATCTTGTTTCTTTATTACAAACATGATCATTGAACAGGTGAGCATTTGCCATATGGAAACTACGTTTGCAGTGTTCTGCTCACTAATTAGATAGGATATATATACATGTACTTAAAAATACTACATAAAACAAATGATGTTTACACTTTACTTTATTCAATAATACAGTTGGAATAAGGTGTTATATGTAATGTAATTGTTATACTGTTTTGTAAATCAAGTATTTATAAATAATTCATGAAAGTAAATAAAATTGATTTCTTTCTTTATTCTTTAACAACCAATAATCCTCTAACAACACTTAATACTGTTTAGACTCATAGACTAACTAGGTATATTTCGGAGGAAAATTAAACTTATTAGGTAAAGTTAAGGTTATATCTTGGCTCTGAAATGACTTGCCAAAGGCCACTCCCACAAATCGGAGGTCTCAGTTAGCTTGAACCCGGGGCGCCCATTTTTGAGTCCACCACCTTAACCAGTGAGCCACACAGACCCATCGATCGATGTTTTGAGAACCTCAACAAAGGAATGCTGATTCTTCTTACTTTTGATTAACATAGATATAAAAAGTAGGGATGGAAATGAATATTCTTATCGTGAATTTCTATTAGAATATTCGCTTTTATTGAGCAAATACAACTGCTTTCGTACATTTAAAACTATTTAAAATTATTTTTTGTTTTGGTTCTCTGTACCATCTTAATTGATAAAATATCAAACACTTGTCAACATGTAAACTCATAGTAACTAGGGGTTATTACCATGTTTTAAAATCGCCCAACCAACGGAATTGGGGTGTACGGAAGAAATCCCCCCATAACATAGCTGTATAATATAGATATTTGGCGACGTATTGCAGTTTTGGAACATTAATGGGGTCCGATGCTCGTATGGAAGGCCGTATAATACAGATATTTGGCAAAGTATTGCTGTCATAGGGCAGTCATGTGGCTCGAAGCTCGGATATTAGGCCGTGAAAAATAGATATTCGGCAAAGTATTGCAGCCATGTGGCTCGAAGCTCGGATATAGGGCCATAGAATACAGGTATTCGCCAAAGTATTGCAGTCTGAGAACAGCCATGTCGTATAATGCTGCGATATAAGACCGTAGAATACAGATATTTGCCAAAGAATTGCATTCTGCAAACAACCATGTTGCTCGAGGCCCGGATATAAGGCCGTAGGATACACATATTCGCAAAAGTACTGCAGTCTGAGAACAGCCATGTGATATGAGACCCGGATATAAGGTTATAGAATACAGATATTCGGCAAAGTAGTGCAGTCTGAGAACAGCCATGTGGAATAATGCCGGGATATAGAGCCGTAGAATACAGATATTCGGCGACTTATTGCAGTCTGAGAACAGCCACGTGGTATAATACCCAGATATAAGGCTGTAGAATACAGATATTCGGCGACGTATTGCAGTCTGAGAACAGCCGTGTGGTATCAGGCCCAGATATAAGGCTGTAGAATACAGATATTTGGCGACGTATTGCAGTCTGAGAACAGCCGTGTGGTATCAGGCCCAGATATAAGGCTGTAGAATACAGATATTTGGCGATGTATACAGTCTAAGAACAGCTATGGGGTATGAATCCCAGATAGAAGGCTGTAGAATACAGATATTCGGCGACGTATTGCAGTCTGAGAACAGCCGTGTGGTATAATGCCGGGATATAAGGCTGTAGAATACAGATATTCGGCGATGTATACAGTCTAAGAACAGCTATGTGGTATGAGGCCCAGATATTAGACCGTAGAATACAGATATTCGAAGACGTATTGCAGTCTGAGAAAAGCTATGTGATATGAGGCCCAGATATAAGGCCGTAGAATACAGATATTTTGCGACGTATACAGTCTGTGAACAGCTATGTGGTAAGGGGCCCGGATATAAGGCCGTATTGCTGACCCGACGTCAGATAAACACCTCTTATATGGACATTTACTAACGTTTGGTGCTACTAACTCTGTTTAGCTCTTAAAATTAACCGCTTGATATAACAGCGCAATTACAAGAACACTTGTGACAATAAAGGTTGAATATGTCTTACAACTTGATATTCAAGCAACGAGTCTTCTGTGGTTTTATAGAAATTAAGTAAGTAACGGTTTAAATCAGTCCGTATTAAACTAGATCTAGTGCAGTGGTACAGTGGTTCTCAAGCACTCGCAACTAATCATTTTAATCGGCCTAATTCTACTAGAGAATTATAACAGGCATTCAGCTCTTTTAACGGTAGTCCCAACATAAACTGTAAAATGAACTTATTTTGACACCAAACGACTTGGATTGAAATTAAACTCAAGAAAGAACTTATAGATCAATGCTTTATTGTTTTTTTAGTACCAATCTTTCACATTGCATTAAGCAAAACGCCCGAAAAAGAAGGACGCCCATAAGACACACGACTTAGCAGGTAATCGCCTTGGGTTTCATGTTGTACGTACACATCGTCTCCGACTGTAACGGTTTGTAGGAAAACACCGGTGTTGCAGGCGTCATAACCAGTATCGCCAGCTAGGACTTTGTCAACCACTGCACCATTGATAGTTAGTTCGAGAACGATATAGTGGCCCGATTGTGAGCATGCTGTAATGGCGAATTGATACAGGCCGCTGATTGGTGCAATGAAATTGCCATGAGTCGCATGGTAACCGTTGCCAAGGTTCATCTTGACGACGTCGAAGATAATTTGGTGGTTCTGACCAGGGATTGTCTTACTCAGATAGGCCATGAAGGACACCGGTTGATGAGCCTTTGACTCTGAAATTATAACATTAACTCTAGAAACAATCACGATTTCTATATCAAAACAAAATCAGACTGCACACTACCGTAAATCGGTTATTAGAGGTTGCGAGAGGCAGCGGATATAGGATTTGCCGAAAACCGATCCCAAATATCACGAAACGTCAAAACCATTATGTCATTATATATATTCTTCGGTGTGCTTCAATCTTCGGTGTCAGAATATTGAGTTCTATGTGCATTGCTATGAGCTAGTCATTCCGATTTAACCTACCATTGTTAAAGCTGCTTAAGATATAAAGCCTATTGTAAAAAAAATTTACAATAAAATATGTTTAAACTAAAGCTACTTTTTCACAAATGTGAGGAAACTTAGACATTATTTGATCCTATTTCTTTAAAACTGTAGTGCCTGTATACAATACATAACTATGTATTCAGATCAAATGGCGTTGCAATAGTTTTGAAATCCATCGTATAGAGTATGTACATACTTAGACATATTGACAAATTCTGAATATATTTTGCGTTCAATGGCTATACTTCATTATATCATATACCACATTACAAAAAAAATGTATTGTTTCAACGACATTTCATTTTGACTTGTAAGTTATTCATGTGTGTACACGTACCTTCAATTTAACAAACTTACCCGCTCTTTCGAATGCTTCAAATTTCTGTGTCAGGTTATTGAGTCTAAGCAGCATCGTATCGTAGTCCTCTTCCATAACTAACCTCTTTTTGCCCTCCACTGAACACTCCACACCAGCATACCAAACACATACAAGCACCAGCCATAGACAGACACCGTTATTTTGGAACACCATTTTTGGTTTGTACACCGAATGAAGACGTGGCAAAGTTTGTAGACTTATTTGACTTATATAGCAATCTTATCTCTGTTATGGATACAGGGCTGTTTGAGATAATGAGCACCTTAGCCTAGTTGTTAAGTGCCAAAAATTGAATTCCAATCACTTCTTTATCAGTAAAGCAACCTTTCTAGCAACCTTCCATTGACCTTAACCATAACTTTTGTTGAAATGTTTTATTCTATTCCAGCAACAATTCCGGAGTAAATAAAAACGATAAAATCAAGAGACGACAGAAAAGAAATCCGTATTACACTAAAATAAATCCCGATAATGGTCTACACTCTGTAGACTGAAATGGTCAGATTTCAAAACGATTTCACAGGAATGTTCTTTGGGGGTCCATCTATTAAGATTGTTAAAATTAATTAGATATCTCAATAAAACATGGCCACCAGGGTGCGTTGTACTTTGAATGTGTTTTTGTTTTCGCTATATACATGTATGGTAAAATTTACAACTTGATAAATATATTTTCTTCCCAAACCTCTTGGAAAATCGATGTGATGCTGAGCATCCCTAGTTGGAAGGGAGAAAGATTTGTCAAAGCAAAATAAGCCATGTTGCCAAGATGGCTGCCATGTTCATATTTGTTTAAACCATGAAAAAATCTTCTTGTCAAAAACCACTGATCGGATTTCAGAAATAATTCTTCAGGAATGTTGTTTTGGGGGCCCCTTTTTAAAGATTATTCAAAGAATTGTTATATCTAAAAAAACATGGCCACCAGGGTGCGTTGAAATATGAACATGTTTGCATTTCAACTAGATACATGTATGGTAGAATTTTTAACAAAGCACATCAGTATCAATTTGGATTTCCAAATATGCCAAAAATGATAACCACAAAATGGCAACAATAGATAGTGCAGACTGATCTTCGTTCATACACTCTGTAAAACTACAATATTCAGTTTCCGCATTGTAAGAAGTATGTACCATTTAAATGTCCCACATCAAGCATACAGTGTCAAACTTGTGAAATGGGAATAAAAAAAGGTCAATGCATAGAAGCACAAGAAACTCTGTGTAAAAGTTAAAAGCAATGTTTCTAACTATTCTTCAAATAGGCGGTAATCTCAGGTGAGCGGTTCTAGGGCCATCATGGCCCTCTTGTTGTACATTTAAAACTATTTTTCTTTTATTTCTCTATACAATTTCAATTGATCAAATGTCAAACACTTGTCAACATATAAACTCATAGTATCCAGGGGTTATTACCATGTTTTAAAAACGTCCAACGGATCATGAAAATGCCGGTTTTGGACCGAATTTGGTTGTAACTGTATCAGTCAGTATTAAACTAGATCTAGTGCCGTGGTATAGTGGTTCACAAGCACTTGCAACTAGAAATTTTGATCGGCCTAATTCTACTTCTTGGGTTCAAATAAAACTAAAGAATATAAATAGCTCACTGCTTTATTGATTCTTTAATACCAATCTTTTACATTGCATTAAGCAAAACGCCACAGAAAGAACGACGGCCATAAGCCACGTTACTGAACAGGTAGTCGCCTTAGGCCAGGACAGATATGCGATTTTTCCACCAAACCTCAAACAAATTGCAACAGAAAATATTTCTGGTTATCTGACCACTTTGGGGTGTTATCTATTACGTGTAAAAAATCGCCATTGAAAGGAGAGGTGGAAAACGGATTTTTTTCACCTGTAATATGTCACATGTGAAAAGAAAATACGAGGTTTCCAGACACAATGCAATCCTTTTTGTAAGTCACAGTTGCAAAACTTACGCTCAATTCAAACATGATGATTAAAAATACAATCTTATGTTTGTGTTAATAAATTTTGAAGGTAACAAACCTATAAATGTAAAAACGTGACCTTGACCTTTGACCTTGACTTCTAACCGGTGACTCTAATATGTTCTTATGCATGATTTTCGAACAGAAACGATCAAATTTTGACAAAAAGCCCCCTACACAAGTTTCTTTTTATGAAAAAACTATTTAATGAAACTTGAAGCCTCAAGAATGATGTATGACTATATTACATATTGCTTTTTGAACTGTCATTGGGTTGGCAGTTAGAACAACTCGTCCCTTTGCATTATTTACATGCCTTAGAACATTCCAATCCGTGGTTCCTGCACGAACAACCTTTGCTGTCACAGTTAGTTTTGCACTTGCATCTAATATCTGCAAGCAGTTCAGATGGGGCAGGATGCACGTCTGTTCTTATTGGAATGCAGAGTCCATTTTCCAATTTGCAACCCTAAGTTTTGGATCTTGTTCAGTTTGTTCTATCCAATCCCATATTTGCCGCTTTGCGCAAAGACTTTGAAGCCTTATAGAAGCAGACGTCGGCGACAGGGTATGTATTTCTACAGTGTTTAAACTGTTTACAGTATTTTCTCTAAAGATTCGGAGGCGTAAACTGTCTAAGGAATCGTCACTGGATCCATAATAGAATGCCACAATAATTATTTCACCGCTCACTCTGTAGTACATGACACGATCTTACTTCTCTCAGTACGAACCTCTTTCAAATTCCGAAAATGTGTGAAGTTGTATCACACCCAGTAAGGGCATGAAGAGCAGGAAGAATATTACAAATGTGCACACCAAGAACATTTTTGGGTTTCTTAATACTCCATGATCTTATTTTTTTTATTTGAACTGAAAGTTTTGTCCGATCGAAAGACAATGTCACTGTCGGTTATCACGGCATGAAAACATAAGAAACATACCTTTTGGTAACATAGTCCACATACAGTTGGCAGATTCCTTTGGATAACAGTTGTGGGTTAACGTGAACTATGTCTTTTCCAAATTGCAGCAAGGAGTGTGTTTTCAAAGTCACAACTTGTCTGCTTTTCTTGAATAAAACGTCCATCACGTTTTGTCTCTTAAGATCCTTAATAATGGCACCACCGATCTTTCTGGCGTTGTGTGCGTTTACATCACCTATTGATGTCACACCAGTCTCGATATTTTGCAGAGAATTTACCGTTGCGAATGGATTTCGCTCCTCCAAGAATTCAAAAATGATATTACGGGCTTTGGTGTCTCTTTCTTGTCTTGACTGGGAGAATTCTTTATGTTGCTCACTTGTATGATATGAAGTGTTGGTTAATTTCTGTAGAGAAGAATTGATTGCCCATAAATACGCATAGAGAGTAACCACTGGCCCCTCTGTACTTCCGTCATACCATTCCCTCTTGTCATACCTCCAGTGGAGTTAAGACTTCGCATAAGTGTCTGCTCAATTGTTAAATCGGTCATAAGCCCTGCCCAATAGCGGTCACTATGGCGTATGACATGAAAACTGTTTTGAATTTATCATATATGCAAAGATGATTTGTATCGGATAGTTCATTCATTTGTTGGAGGTAAAGATAGGTCGACTTTACATACAGATTATGCCCTGTAGCTGCGTGATAAGGAAGCATATGTTCCAATGAATGAATGTGCAGTTCCCAATTGCCAGTTCGTTCGGCTTCGATAAACTGTTTAAGGATTCTAATCATGTCCATGTATTGAACCCAGAAACACGCAGTTGGGTACGACGCCAACTGAAGTAGTTTTGCGTCAAATCCTTCTTTCACATGTTTAAATACTTCATTATCATTAACATCTTCAAGCGAAATCTCTTTTCTGACCAGATGATCGTAGAAGTTTGAGATGGTATTCAATTCCATTACATCAGGTATTGTATCGTCGGTAGCACCACACTCTTCATCGAGTGGCCCATATATCTGCTCCAACAATGATATCGTGCTCTTGGGGGATTTCATATGTAATTGTTTCATTCGCTGCAACGTAATTCAAATGTTCTTCATCACTGTCACTTTCATAGTATGTCCTGTTTGACTCTTGTCTCAACGGTATCCCATATATATCTGAAGTAAGTATCGTATTAAGCACTGAATCTACCAAAAGGTGTCCACGGACTGCCCTTGACACTGCCTTGCCGCTCATCATTTGGTCAACTGCGTTTGGCGCATATACGGTCTCTTACACACCTTATAGTCCAGTTACAAGCATAAGATGGCCTATACTTCCGAGAAAACTCATTTGCATATATGAAAACCTCCTAATCTTAGAACAACATTCTTCAATGGACTCTCGCGTGTCTCACTTTGTTTGATTGAAGACGCTTTCCAGTAAAGATGTTGATCAAATGTAAAGATGTTGATCAAATGTCACAATAGGTGTAGTTTGGTACCTACTTCTGTTAAGTAAACACTGGACAAATCACTAGGATTTAGATCAATCACTGGTAAGAACTTGATAGATGATTTTCAAGGAAAATTTCCTTCTTCAACGGATTGCATAAAATCCTGACCAACCAGGGGTTATTGACCATAATGGTCGGGCAATTTTCAAAATGATATCTAGGTAGTCAGTTGGGTCTTGGACATTCCTGGTCCTAAGATCCTTCAGATAGATGCATGGACGCTCTAGTGGAGCCTTATAAAACTTTTTGTATTTCCTCACAAGTGCTACATACTAATATTTCACAGCCATATACAGCTTTCCTAACATATGTTGAGTGCGAAGAGAAAATTGTGCTGTACTAGTAAGGAAATGCAATGAGCATCTAAAAGAAGAGGTTGCAGTTATTATCCATCAACAAAGGGTTCTAAAATGTAGTTTCACAGAACAAGTATATGTTTCTTTAAACCTGTTCGATATTACAGTTACTTTATGGCGAATATTCACTCATTCGTGCATAGAAAACAACTCTCGGAAGAATTCATCGAAAGAAAAGTGCAAAACAAGAATTATGGTCCGAACTGAATTCCGTAGTTTTTTTTCCCGAAATCTATGTATCATTTTTTTTATTCTCTTGTTGATAAAAATTCAACTGAATATCATTATTTGTTTTTAAACTATAAAATATTAAATTAGAAAATTATGCATATTATGATAGTAACGTTAAAATTAAATATTCAACGGTCTTACACTCTACTATTTCGTTCAAAGTGTACTTGACACAATTTTTTAGTGACGTCATCAGTGACATAGTATTTATCGCGACGCGTCAAACATCGAATACACACCATTTCAGACAAAATATAGGTGTATGCTAATAAAGATCTAGCAAAATCATAAAACAAGTTCATGAATTAAGAAAGATAATGCTTTGTATTATTTGCATTGTAACAGAAATGCTGATATCTGCAATTGTTTTGATATTGTCTGCAATTTCCGGTGATAATCAATGGCAACTTCCGCCGAGGAAAATCACGCGTATGGAGGTCAATGCGTGTCAAAATATATTTCACAAAATAACAAAAATGTTTTCTCCTATATCTTTTAAACAGCAGCGAATGAACATGGCGATTTTTTAGGGAACGTTAAGTAATAAGTGGTTTACATGATGCAAGTGTTTTTATTTCTGTTGCAATTTGTTTGAGGTTAAACTGCATCTGTCCTGGCCTACCTACGGTTTCATGTTTTACGTAAACATCGTCTGCGGCTGTAACGGTATGTAGGAACACACCGGTCTTGCAATCGCTGTAACTAACATCGCCAGCTGTGACTTTGTCAACCACTGCACCATTGATAGTTAGTTCGAGAACGATATAGTGGCCCGGAAATGAACATGCGGTAATGGCGAAATGATACAGGCCGTTGATTGGTGCAATGAAATTGCCATGTGTCGCATGGTAACCGTTGCCAAGGTTCATCTTGACGGGTGACGTCGAAGATAATTTTGTGGTTCTGACCAAGGATTTTCTTACTCAGATAGGCAATGAAGGACACCGGTTGATGAGCCTTTGACTCTGAAATTATAACATTAACTCTATAAACAATCATGATTTCTAAATAAAACAAAAATCAGACTTCACACTACCGTAAATCGATTATTTAGAGGTTGGGAGAGGCAGCGGATATAGCATTTGCCGAAAACCGATCCCGAAAATTGCGAATTCTGTGTCAGATTATTGAGCTCTTTAACGTGTATCGTGTCTCTCTCGGAGTAAAGCCATCGTTGGTCACCCATCCAGGCACTGTGATGGTAATAGGGTTTATGTAAAATTCACTGTATTCATTCACCGTATTTGTTTTACATCGATTGTGAAGGAAGCTTAAAGCTTGTTCAAAGCCACTCTCGATAACTGCATCCTGGATACTAAACCAGTAATCGCGCCGGTTCGTGGGTGACCCAAGGTGGCTTCACTCCCAGAGGGACCCGATACACGTTACATTACTAACCGTGATAAACGTTGCTTCACTTCGAGGGAAAGCCAACCACTCTACCAAATCACCCGTTAAAGCCGGCTTCCATAACGATGCTGTAGAATTAGTATTTATATTATAAACCATATTACCGTCACATTTCTCCCACCTTTCTCTTGACTTCGTTCCGAAGTCACAAATGTCACAAAGACATACATGGACAGTACATACATGGGTAGTTACCGACTTTTTACAATTCAAGAAGGTACTGCTGCCACTAATAAAATGCCTTATAGCCGAAACAAGGATCGAGAACATTCGACGAACAACTAAGGGTACAAGAAATCCCAATAGCGGTGATATCAAACCAAATCCCACCTCTGCCACCAATTTGGTAACGTGTATCGGGTCACTCTCGGAGTAAAGCCATCGTGGGTCACCCATCCAGGTACTTGCCGCGATGAACGTTGCTTATCTGCTTAAGAAAGCCAACCACTCTACCGAATCACCCATAGGAGCCGGCTTCCACAGCGAGACTGTAGAAGAAATATTTATACATAAACCCTATAACCGTCACAGTTCTATGCACATTGCTATGCGAAAGTCATGCCGGTTTAATCTAGCATGTTTAAAGCTACTTATTCACAAATGTGAGGAAACTTAGACATTATTTGATCCTATTTCTTTAAAACTGTAGTGCCTGTATACAATACATAACTATGTATTCAGATCAAATGGCGTTGCAATAGTTTTGAAATCCATCGTATAGAGTATGTACATACTTAGACATATTGACAAATTCTGAATATATTTTGCGTTCAATGGCTATACTTCATTATATCATATACCACATTACAAAAAAAATGTATTATTTCAACGACATTTCATTTTGACTTGTAAGTTATTCATCTGTGTACAAGTACCTTCAATTTAACAAACTTACCCGCTCTTTTAAGTGCTTCAACTTTTTGTGTCAGGTTATTGACCCTAAGCAGCATCGTATCGTAGTCCTCTTCCATAAATAATCTCTTTTTGCCCTCCACTGAACACTCCACACCAGCATACCAAACACATACAAGCACCAGCCATAGATAGACACCGTTATTTTGGAACACCATTTTTGGTTTGTACGCCGAATGAAGACGTGGCAAAGTTTGTAGACTTATGTGACTTATAAAGAAATCTTATCTCTGTTATGTATAAGAAATCTTATCTCTGTTTTGGACACAGGGCTGTTTGAGATAATGAGCACCTTAGCCTAGTTTTAAAGTGCCAAACATTGAATTTCAATCACTTCCATATCTTTCTGGCATCATTCCATGGGCCCTAGCCATCACATTTGTCGAATTGTTTTATTCTATTCCAGCAACAATTCCGGAGTAAACAAAAACGATAAAATCAGACATGACAGAGAAGAAATCCGTATTCATATGAGAGTCTACAATTCAGTGTTTTCCGAATTTCTACTTTTGGATATGTCAAAACTCAATTCTCGAAAAAAGACCAAAGTATCTAGGTGTGTAGTGCCTTTTTTTGCGCGGGGGGGGGGGGAGACAAAAAGGGAAATGCAAATAATTTAGACAAAAATGGGAAAAGCAGACCATAGATTATAGAAATACTATTGGTTTTGAACTTGTTCCTTCAAAAATTGAGTTTGCGAATTTTTCTTATAAAATATAGCAAAAATTATAACGGTGCAAAAATTAAAACGGTATAATTATCACAAGAAGAAACTTATTATGAAAAGAGGCGAAATTAACTGTTTCTGTATGGAAGGTTTTATTGATGTACATATATTTGATAGCAATTTTCGTTTTTTGTTGTTTTATACACAATATCGATTGCTGTTTTCATCATTTGAGATGGATACAATAAATAGAGACAGATAAATAAAGGAAAAGGCAGACATAATAGACACCATAAGAATAATATAGAGCAAGACATAGTGAGTAAATCCAAACTTTATGCCTAGTTCCAAGATTATTATTAGGTATTAGTCCACAAAGTGAAGACGGGTGTTTAATGAGTTATTGGGGTCTGGTGCAAGTTTATGTATTAATAAACTGGCAGCCCTCAAAAACTGGTATGTAAACTCAATGGGCTAACGTGCAATGAAACCCGTAGTCCAAAAACCGCAATGTACATATGTGTAAATATGAAGATGCGATATAAAGAGACTAACAAATATGAGGAAACGCAGGATGTGTCTGCTAGGGCTGATCAGTAGAGTTGCAGCGAACGCATCAAGCTTCCGGTCGATCGATAATATTGTCGGTCGTCTCGAATGTGTAGGAGTTGTCAGTAGGGTTCACCAGATCATAAACTTTAACCTCTGGGTCCGTTTTCTAGAAAGTTTAAGAGTTCGTATTAAAACTTAAATAAAACCCTTATTCATGACAAAGTTGTTGTTATAGTTATCGGGTGAGTAAACTGGGCGAGTTGTACTTGGCATCGTTTTTGAGCATTTATCACGTAATGTGAGACAGTGTTATGGTTAACCCATTACCAACGACATTTGACCAGTTTGTTGCAGACGACTCTGGACAACATGGTGGGAAAAGGAGAAATTGCTCGTGATGAGCAATTTTTCCTTTTCCCACCATGTTTTCTGCCCAATCAGAAGATTATTTTCCAATTTCACCACGTTTTGAAATGTCGTCTGCAAACTCTTTCAATTTTGGACAGTCGAAAAGTTGGTGTTTGGTAAAGGGTTAACACAAAACCATTCCTTAAACTTAAGTTTAAGCTAAAAGGTTGAGTTCGAGTTCATTTCTAAGTCACAACTTGACTTCGCTGTCTAGACTTGTACTCATAGGTGAGCAATGGTTCCCAGTTTAAGCAAACTTTCGAACTTAATTACGTTTCGAGAACATGGGACGAGATCGTCTTGGCCAGATAAAAACCTGTCAGGGAAAGGTCATTGCGTTCCATTAACCCTGTACGACATTAGATCAGTTTGTTACAGACGACTCTGGAAAATATTGCTCGTAACGAGCAATTGCCCCTTTGCCTACGATGTTTTCTGCCCTATCAGAAGATTATGTTTCAATTTCAATACTGTTTGAAATATCGTTTGAAAACTCTTTTAATTTGGGACAGTGTGAAATTTGGCGTTTTGTAAAGGGTTCAACGGCACCTTCTTGAAACAAGCAATTCATCCCCCACCCCAACCCAATATAACTATATTTTGTATGAAATCACAGAAACTACAACTTAAATACGTTTGTGCTAAATGTGTTACGACCAACACGCCCATAGCTAGTTGTAATAACAAAACCAACAGTTCTTATGAAATTATGTTCCAGTGGCGTAGCTAAGTCATTAAGTAAGCGTACGCCCACCACTAGGGGTGTATGAGGGCATTCTCCCAATGTAAAATTTTATTTGCTATATATCTAATCTTCTGCTAACTGATGTAATTTCGACAAGGAAGTAATTATAAAACTCTAGGGAAATAATTATGCTATTTTACCTGATGCTCAATGTACACCCAAGATTTTCATTTTCTACTGACATGTCCGCAGGAGCTCTGCGTACAGGTAGCTACCCACCTGTTTTCATCTAAAATGCCGTTTTAAAAACTCAATTGCGAATGAACATTTTAAGAACATATGTTCAATCTATGCGAGCTGCGTTTTATCACTTCCTTTATATATGTGCGATATCCCACTTTGTTTGTTTTATCTACGTTTTCACTCTTTCCTTTATTTAGAATTTAGTGTTGTTTCTCTCTCTACTTATTGAATTGAATTCAAGTCCATCTAAAACATGAAATGGATACATCATAGATGTTATTTTGAACGATATTGCATTTTGTAAATTTTATAAATGTTTATTTAATCAGGGACATAACAATGTTTGCTATTGGACACAAAGTCCTTATGATATGTAGTTTTGGCCAGACGCCTTTTTGTACCAATTAAAACATTCTGAGTTCTATTAAATCCATTGGAGTCATAATTCCAACAATTGAAAACAGCAATCATATCATATATGAAACACCAAAAACCGAATGTTGTTAAAACCACAGCAAGATTAAGCATACAATGTTTAACTAATTCTCTTTTTTTCTAAAATAAATATTTTGATACAGATTTCTATATAACTTTTGTAAGATTTCACAAGTATCTTCAAAACTCAATTTCGAATGAACATGTTCAAACCCACTGTTTTTTTCAGTGGTCTGCATTTTCCCTCTATCTTTATTGTCTTCATTTTCGCTCTTTATCTTTATCACACTCTGCATGTTATGGAGACCTCTTTTTTATTGTCGTCTGCTGTTTCCTCAAACTTGGCCAAGCACAATACAGCAAAATTATCCAACTAAAGGGATAACCCTTATAGTCCTGGAATGGAATTCATACTTATTCAAACAGGTTAGATCTAGGCCAGACGCCAAATAAATTGGTGGCTGGCCTGTGATCTAACCTGTCTGCTACTCTGAATATCTTTCTTCATCAAAATCAAGCATATATTTAAGGTTTTGGAAAGAAGACGACAAAAAAATATATTTGTAGAAAATTACCCAGCATTCTTAGGGCTAAGAGAATTTGCCTCATTACCACAATTACCATACCAACAAAAGTTTTTATTCATAGTTTACATTTCCAAGAGGTTTACAAAAGGTCATTGGCACATTAGTCAAGGTGAATTATTATAACAAAATGGAATACTAAATATTGATTAAACAATAAAAGCTTAATCTATAGATCCAATGGATTTTGGCCTGCTAATACTATTTTTTTCTAATACCTTTGTTGTTTTCTAGCCTCATTTATTTGGACTGGTCTCCACTCACAAACAACATATCATGTTGTTACGAAGCAACCTCACTCTCTACAGCATAGCAACAATGAATCAGGACAAGATGTAACCTCTGCGTTACTGAGCCGACTCTTTAGCTCAGTGGTTATGTCTTGGACTGCCACCCGCGAGAACCGGGATTGAATCCCCACAGGTGACATAAAATCCAAAGCGGATTTTTCTAGCTATGCTTCGTTGCGGACATTGTTTGTAAGAATGTGCAATTTAACCCTTATAGAGCTGGAACTGACTTCATGCTTATGCAAACAGGTTAGATCCAGGCCAGATGCCAAGTAAATTGGCGGCTGGCCTGTGATCTTTCCTGTCTACTACTCTACATATCTTTCCTCATCAAAATTAAGCAGATATTAAAGGTTTTGGAAGGCAGCCGACACAACTTACTATTTTTAGAAAACTACCCAGCATTCTAAGAATTAACAGCAGTAAAGCAGTAGAAAATAATATAAAAAAGTCTTTTGTTCCAGTTATTTCTTTCTGAAGAATGGGATCTGCTTTTGGTTTCAGGTTGTACTAGTCACATATTCCCTTATGTGGGATTAGGTTAACCCATTACCAAACAATACCGACATTTGACCAGTTTGTTGCAGAAGTCTCTGGAAAACTTTTTCGGAAATGGAGATATTGCTCTTAACGAACGAACTGTCCTGAACTATTCTCTCCATAGTAAAGGTATTTTCATAGGAAACGATTCCGGAATGATAGTTTTTGCCTGAGACTACTGAGTAGTCCAGATTGTGTTTAAAACTGCTATAAAAAATATAATACAAGTCACAATTACATGTTGTAATTATTATTGCACAAATGATTGTTCATTATGGTCGCTGATTGAAAATCACATGTTTGCAGAATAGTTTTGGTCCAATCACTTTAGCATTCGACGCAGGATTTTTCCACTGGCAGTTTTCGGGATTTCGTTGGTAAATTCAACTCCTCCTCTCAACTTCTTGTATGGTGCTACATTCTCTATAAATATAGAATACAAGGCTACATGTATTTTTGAACAGTGTAAGAATTTAAACATTTTGAAAGCTAATGCATATAGTGTTTAACCCTTTGTCAACATTTTTTCAATTATGTTATGGCTTTCCTGGGTCTACCAATACTAGGTTAGGGCTCTTTGAAAGGTTAACACATTACCACCTTACACCATATTATTGCTTCTTGCAACAGATGTCTTTTGAAAAGCATCTGATGAAATTTAAAGATGTTTCGAACATGGAAATAAACATGGAACTTCAGCAAAAAAACATGAAATTTGTATAAGAGTTCAATATAGACATAAGATTTTTTTATTTTCTAGAGACAATTTATACACAAATGTGTACTCTGCGTACATGCCTGGGGACTTTCATACAAAATTATTGCGGCTGAAGTTTAACTTTAATCTGTTGCCCATTCCAACATTCCAATATGAACAATGAGCTTAAAATGGGTCTGTAACAGCCTTGTTCGGCTATATTCAAGTTTAACAACCTTTTTAACAGCACTTCAGCACATCCGTTATCCCGATACTTAAATAGCAGTAAGGCACTACAATAGCAGTTCAAAAGAAAGCGCACATGCAGAAGGAAAATACCATAATAATAATAATACTTATTTTCGCAATTCATGTGATAAGGATTGCACTCGAAACCTGAAACCTGCTGAGATCGATACTTTGTATATCCATTCATATTGGGAAGGAAATATGAAACACCAAAAGGGAAGGTTTCTGTAAAGTTTTAGCACATTTCCATCGGAAATCGGCGTCAACCTGATAGTATTGACATATTTTCACAAAAAAAAACTTTTCAACAGAACGTATGACAGTTATTCTATCTTTAACAAGTTAAGCAATCATTATGCTGCAAATGCAAAAAATGGTAAACTTACAACTGCAATAGGAAATAAGATGGTGCATCTTAACGTTACTAGTAAACATTTTTTGATGGGTACTTCAATAGCAGTGCTATTCAATTTCAGTGCAGTTTTGATCTGCTATTGTAGTGCCGCACTGCTATTTCAGTATCAGGATGATGAATGTGTTCAGTCAAAGCATGGCTAACAGTACGCCTATCCATGCTCCTAGCACTACATGGCAGTCCTTCCAAGTCACTGACTGCTTTCCCATATTTACACCATTGGTCACAGATCCCTAATTTCTATGGGGTTTTATTATGGCAGGCAGATAACTTACTCTCGACAAACTCCATAACCTCTGTATCTGTCAACTTGATGTTAGGTTTGACAACAACAAATGCTTTGGGAATTTCCCCAACTTCTCCAGCGTCGAGACCAACAACGGCTGCATCTTGAATCCCTGGGTGTGTACACAGTAAGGCTTCCAATTCAGCTGGAGCAACCTTGCAAAGAATAAATGGTTTTACTTGTTAACCCTTAGAATGCTGGGTAATTTTCTAAAAACAGATTTTGTGTCGTCTGCTTTTCAAAACTTTAAATATCTTCTTAATTTTGTTGAGGAAAGATATTCAGAGTAGCAAACAAGTTAGATCACAGGCCAGCTGCCAATTTACTTGGAGGCTGGCCTGGAACTAGCCTGCTTGCATAAGCGCTTCCCGGTCAATTCGTACCCAAACCAATTCGTACCCACCCTTTTTTGGCTAATTCGTACCCACATTTCGGTCAATTCGTACCTATCCTAATTTTTAAGAAGTCAATTCGTAACCAGTCTATAATTTAATACGAATTATAGTACATATTAAATGGAAATTCTTACATATTTTGAAACGAATTATAGTACATAATAAATGAAATATATTTATTAAACTTTGAGCTTTGAGGCATGTAAGTTAGCTATCAATAGGCAATTTTCGTAAATAGGCGGCCATATAAATGAATTTCTGAAAAAAACTTTTTATCAAAGAATTGACAAAACAACAACATATAAAAAGAACATATACATGTAGATTATCTATAAACTTATGATAAACCATTAATGAAGACGCGTGCCGGCAAATTTACCTTTTGTGTTAGCATTCACAAATAGAAAGATATCATTTATAAATGAAAATATACCACAAACATTAAGTTTATTTTTATAAGGCACGAGTGCATGTGTTTTATAATATTATCTATACATTTATGATTAGCCATTAACAACATGTCGGTCTCAATTTGATTTGAAAGTAACTTATCATAAATTAATCCATAACAATTTGTTTTAATTTGCTATAATTTTGTAACACCCCTTTTGTTGTAACTGGCTTATGATTAGCCTAGTAATTAAGGACACCAATTGATAGAACAATTAATGACAATTGACGCTGCATCCCCTGCGACCATTCTTCGGTTTGCACGTGATGAAAAGAATCCATGTCAGTTAGCTAAAATGAGGTAAGTGTGAAAAAACAAGAAAACAAATCTGGATATCAAATGAAGAAAACATATATAACTTAAAGGGAAATGCTATATCATTTTATTTAATATCGAACACCATTTTACGTAAAACAAAGCACACATACACCTACTCACAATGCTTCCCTCACAATTAAAGCACAATAGACAAAAACAAAACATGAACAACGTAAAAGAAATGATATTAAAATACTGAAGTATAGGATGGTTACGAATTGACTTGTTAAAAATTAGGATGGGTACGAATTGACCGAAAAGTGGGTACGAATTAGCCAAAAAAGGGTGGGTACGAATTGGTTTGGGTACGAATTGACCTGCTACCGCATAAGCATGAAGCTGGTTCCAGCACTATAAGGGTTAATTAATCAATCAACTCATTCCACACTTTTTGGGGATTTGCTACTTGTCAACAGTTAAAGCAAAAACAAAACTGCCTACTTCTGTGGAATAAAAAGAATCATTTGTCATCATTAAAGGGCCTAAATTCTTGGATTAATCCTGTTAGAAATGGAACTTGAGTAAGAAATCATTGCACCAAATACTTTCTTGTTTTGTTGATGTTGGTTGAGAACTTTGAATTAGTGTATCAACAAGGCAAAAACATTTATTTCTTATCAGTAAAGAACCATAACTCTTAAGCTCTTGCAGTGAGCATATTGGGTATCAAACCTTAGCATGATTGAATGCATTTTTTCATAAAACTAAGCAAAGATTTGCTGTGACCTTTAAGAATAATGGAGCAGACAAGCCCAGAACTCACATTATTATCTTTCAAGGGCCATAACTCTTTGGGGGAAAATATGCTTGATATCAAACTTGATCAAGATAATGTAAACACATTTTCATTGGATGAATAGATAAGAACTCAGCCATTTCAAGAGCAGACAAGCCAAAATTCCCTAATGCCAATCTCATGAAGTTCTTGATATCTATCTTGAGCAAGATAGCATACCAATAGATATCCAAATCAAGTTTGGTTAAAAGAATTTTCTCACAGATGAAAATTGTATTCATTTTTAAGATATCACATATCTATTAAGTTACAAATAACTAGATTATTGAAATATGTACACTTCTCATCTTGTTTCATAACTGTAAAGTAGATATAGCATATTTATATGGCAGATTTAGTAAACCATTTAAACAGTTTATTTTGTAAACAGCATTCTTTTATTTCTGTCTTGTAAAATAATTGAAAAGTGTAAGACTGATTGTCTTGGACTCAGATTATGAAATTGGTCGACACTTTTATCAATCAAGTGACCTTAGCAAGGCGCGTCCAAGAGCAACCTATTACTATGTACAAACAAAGTTTTTCATTTAAAGCGCTGAATGACCTACCGGTACTACTCATTTCATGATTACACAAAAGAAACCCCGGTTTTTAGCATCTTTAAAATGAAGGTATTGAAAACGGCCATTTATCTTATTATTAAGATTGTTTAAACCATCTTCTTAACTTTTTTTACTTACAAACAACATTCTGAGAGATAGTCCCTTTAAGACTGGATGACAAAAACGATTAAAATTGTCCTCACCTGCAACCCTTTATACTTGATGAGTTCTTTAAGCCTGTCAGATATGATGAAATATCCTTCGGAATCAGCATGACCAATATCACCTACAATATATTACAAAATTGTGATTAAACCCTTATAGTGCTGGAACCTACTTCATGCTTATGCAAAGAGGTTAGATCAAGGCCAGCTGCCAAGTAAATTGGTGGCTGGCCTGTGATCTAACCTTTTTGCTACTCTGACTATCTTTCCTGATCAAAATTAAGCAGATATTAAAGGTTTAGGAAGGCGGACGACACAACAATATATCTTAGAAAATTACCCAGCATTCTAAGGGTTAAACCTGCTTGTTCACAGATGTGAGGAGTCTTGGACATTAAAATTGCACTTGTTTAAAGCTGAATAGCAGATTGATGTAATATTGTAATTGATGTACTGGGGAATAGAAATTGGAAGTAAAATAAGTTTGTAGGTAAGTATCTAAAGCCTGTATACAATGAATAAATAAATATTCAGATCAGAAATCATTCACATTATTCTCTTGACTTAACCCTTATAGTGCTGGAACCGACTTCATGCTTGTGCAAAAAGGTTAGATCCAGGCCAGTCACCAAGTTAATTGGTGGCTGGCCTGTGATCTAACCTACTTGCTTCTCTGAGTATCTTTCCTCATCAAAATTAAGCAGATATTTAATGTTTTCTAAAGAAGACTACACAAAAATCTTTTTTCAGAAAATCTACTAAGCATTCTTAGGGTTAAGTATGTAGCCATTGATGGTTATTTAATCTCAGGATCAACAAAAAGACTGAATATCATTGAAATTTTATGTGTCTTAAGCAAATGTTAGTTTCTGTATACCTGTATGTAACCATCCATTAATGATTGTTTTGTTTGTAGCCTCTGGGTTGTTCAGGTATCCCTTCATCAGTTGTGGACCTGTCAGTATTATTTCTCCCGTCTGGCCCATGGGTAACACCTTTCCTGCTGAATCTATCACCTGTTCAATACAGAAAATATGTAGGTTGGTGCCATGAACTGAATATTAAATACTTTAATATTTAACCATCATTTATTCATTATCTTTATTCATATTGGTTTCACATTGCATCAACATTACTTCAGCTATGTTGTGATACATATATCTTAGTGATGGAGGAAGACCCCAACTCAACTGCCCAAAAGGGTTGGTCAAGCCAAGTAGAACCATTGACATTCAAAAGGTAAGTATAAAAGCCCACCTCCTATGAAAATCCAAATGCTGTCATTGGGATTTGAACCCATGTGGAGAGAGGCCATGAGATATCAAGTTCTGTACTCTTACCACTAGGCCATAGAGGCCCTCCATTAAAACCATTAACATTAATACAGCCAACAGATACAGATCTATGGTGCACATATTGCTTGATAACCATTCCCACAAAATTGATTGTTTTTTCTACTAGATAACGATTATTTTTTTAGAACTTTCATTGTTGTTTTTAAAGCCATGAGCATAGTGATGTCCTAAGACCTTTAAGCGTCATCAAATGGTCAAAAGTGATTTGAAGCTGTATTATTAATGACTCTTTTTACGAAACTGACTGACCTTTGCCCTTGTACTTGGTACCAGTCTACCGATTGTTCCTCGTTTATGCGGTACTTCATCATAATGTGTCAGAGGACTGGATTCTGTCAACCCATAGGCTGAAGCCAGATATTACGATAAGTTAGGAAATACTGTATTATAGTGATATGTGTACATGTATATTAAACAAGAGGGCCATAATGGCCCTAGAACCGCTCACCTGAGATTACCGCCTATTTGAAGAATAGTAAGAAACATTGCTTTTACTGTTTACACAGAGTTTCTTGCGCTTCTATGCATTGACCTTTTTTTTATTCCCATTTTACAAGTTGGACACTGTATGCTTGATGTGGGACATTAAAATAGTACATAATTCTTCCAATGTAGAAACTGAATATTTTACTTTTACAGATTGTATGTACGAAGATCAGCCTGCACTTTTTTCCAGTATGATCTATTGTTGCCATTTTGTGGTTATCATTTTGACATATTTGGACATCCAAATTGATATTGATGTATTTTGTTAATAATTCTACCATACATGTACAGTGTATATAGTGAAAATGCAAACAGGTTCATATTTTAACGCACCCTGGTGGCCATGTTTTTTTTTAGATACAAAATTCTTTGAACAATCTTTAAAAAGGGGCCCAAAAAGAACATTCCTGCAGAATTAATTCTGAAATCCGATCAGTAGTTTCTGACAAGAAGATTTTTTTTGTAGTTTTAACCAAATATAGACATGGCAGCTATCTTGGTAACATGACTAATTTTGCTTTGACAAATCTTTCTCCCTTCCAACTAGGGATGCTCAGCATGACATCGATTTTCCAAGAGGTTTGGGAAGGAAATATTTTCATTAAGTTGTAAATTTTACCATACATGTATATAGTGAAAAAAATTACACTTTTAAAGTTCAACGCACCCTGGTAGCCGAGATATCTATTTTTCTTTTTACCAATCTTTATAGAAGGGCCCCCAAAGAACATTCCTGTGAAACTATTTTGAAATCTGACCAGTGGTTTTTGATAAGAAGATTTTGTTAAGGTTTTTACCAAATATGGGCATATTTGACAAATCTTTCTCCCCTCTAACTAGGGATGCTTCACATGATATCTCATTGATATCAAAATTCTTTGAACAACTTTTGAAAAGAGGCCCCAAAAGAACATTCCTGTGAAATTATTTTGAAATCTGACCACTGGTTTTTGACAAGAAGATTTGTTTAAGGTTTCTACCAAATATGGGCATGGCAGCCATTTTGGTCACATGACTAATTCTTTTTTGACAAATCTTTCTCCCCTCCAACTAGGGATGCTTCACATGATATCTCATTGAAATTGGCCCAGATGTTTGGAAAAAAAGATGTTTGTAAAGTTATAAATTTTAGCATACATGTATATAGTGAAAACAAAAACGCGTTCAAAGTTCAACGCAGCCTGGCGGCCATGTTTTTCGAGATATCAAAATTCTTTGAACAATTCTGTTTGAATTCTTTTGGAAAGAGGCCCCCAAAGAACATTCCTGTGAAATTGTTTTGAATTCTGACCAGTGGTTTCAGACAAGAAGATTTTTTAAAAATTGCAGAAATTTCCCCTTTTTCATGCCATGGCAACCAAAGTTCTGCATGGAATCAATTTTTTTGAACAACTTTTGAAGAGCATCACCCAACGGACATTCCTATGAAGTTTGGTTAAGTTTGGCTTAATGGTTTAGGAGGAGAAGATGTTTAAAGAAATTGTTGACGGTGCATGACGCACGACGGACGACGCACAACGGACGACGGACGACGGACATTGGGCGATCACAAAAGCTCACCTTGAGCACTTTGTGCACAGGTGAGCTAAAAAGAAACATGTTTCATTACAAATATACTATATGAAACCTGGTCCTATGGGACTTTATGTCACTGTTAACCCATTACCAAACAATAACAACATATAACCACTTTGTTGCAGACGACTCTGGAAAACATTGTGGGAATAGAAGAAATTGCTTTTTAGGAACAATGTCTCCTTTTCCCACAATGTTTTCTGCCCTACCAGAAGATTATTTCCCAATTTCATCACATTTTGAATGTCTGGTAAAGGATTAAACATGTTTTATTGAATTGCACCACGGTTATTTCTTTTTTTTCAAGGGAGACAATCATGTGTAACGCTCAAATCACATAAAATGTACCAAAAGACTGTCAAATATTTCACAAGAACATGATCACAATTAACCAAGTAGTCAACTGATTGACCAAACGAGTGAGTATGTAAGACAGAAGGCGTGTACGCAAATTAATCCATCAACAAATCATCTGGGATATATTAAACCCATTACCAAACAACTTTGGAAAACACTGTGGGAAAAGGAGAAATTGCTCGTAACAAGCAATTATTCCTTTTCCCACAATGTTTCTGACCTATCCGAAGAATATTATCCAATTTCATGACATTATACAAGTCTAAATAAAAGTCTGTTCTGTTCTTCTGTTCTGTTATTTTGGTTATCTAACTATACCTTGTAAAAGATTAGTGTTGAGGCGTGCCTCTACTTCTGTGGAAATGCCCTCCCCAAGGGGTGCCGCGGCGCTGATAAGGGTGTGTATCGACGAGAGATCAAAATCATCCACCATCGGATGTTTGGCAAGGAACAGAATCACAGGTGGAACAAGGTGCGCATATGTAATCTAAAACATAAGAGAGAGAAAGGCAATAACAGACAAGCAATGAGATGATTTGGTAACAGGTGATCCAGATAAAAGAACAAGGTGTGCATATGTTATCTAAAACAGAGAGAGAGAGAATGGCATCATGATCAATTTGGGGAATGTAGAAAGGATCAAAATAGAAATTTAGAGCACTTAGCTATCACAATCATGATCTAGTGACAGATATCAAAAATAATATACTGTACCCTGTTATAGGTCTGTAAATTGCATTTGTAACAGTATTATATATGACAAAAGCTTGTATGACTAAAGTACAAATGCTATGTACTTGCAATGTTACATTTTGTCAAGTGTTCTTTCTTCCTAATTCAATTTGAATTATCTAACCGGCTGATCTCGGTTATTTCTTGCTGGATTTCACATTTAAGTTGTGCTGATTTTTTTGGAGATAACTATTTGAATTTTACCAAAAGTTTACCAAATAATATAGTTTGATATATCATTAATCTCCTTGTATGAGCCTTTGAATGTTTATTTACCCTGTATTTCTGTATTGACTGTAGAAATGCTGCAGGATCAAACTTGGGATGGACAATCAGCTTGGCACCCTGTGTGATTGAGCTGAACTGAACCACTGTCAGGCCATAGATATGGTAGAAGGGTAGAAGTCCCATCAGAATGTCACTATCTGCCTGGAACTTCATTGGACCTCTGTTAATACAACAACAGCACTTAGTTTAAACCTATTTATTTTACATTGATGTGTAAAGAAGTTCTTACAACTTAGATAAATCAGTCTTTCAATGCTGATTCTTAAAAAAATTGGTTTAGTATACAGGAAGCAGTCATTGAGAGTGGCTTTGAACAAGCTTTAAGCTTTCTTCACAATCGATGTAAAACAAATTGGTAAATGATATTTGTTTAATACATGACCAACATAATTTTAGATAGAGGAAGGTTTATTTGTTACAAACAAACAATCCAAACTGTAATACACAAATAAACTCCTGCTTAGGTCTTTGCCAGGCCTGTTAACCCATTACCAAACAATAACAACATTTGACCAGTTTGTTGCAGATGACTCTGGAAAACAATTTGTCCTTTTCGCACAATGTTTTCTGCCCTATTAGAAGGTTATTATTCAATTTCAACACATTTTGAAATGTTGTCTGAACCTCTTTCAATTTTGGACAGTCGAAAATTTGGCGTTTGGTAAAGGGTCAAGAGCTGTTGGGCACCAGCACTTTAATTTCAAAATAAGCACTCCCCCGGCATCCTAATTGATCTAACTGCCCTCATACTTTAATAACATTGCTTCTACTGGCTTGTGACATTACAAAGTTTAGACCCGCATTGCATCTGGTTAATGCTGTAAATGAGGTGAACAAACCCTTGTCAATGGGTCCAGAAATAGAGTCGACTTTGGAAAAAAGCACCCTTGTTGCGATTGCAATAGATAAGGTACTGTCATGGGAGGGTGTCTACTTAAAAGAAAAAGTTCTATTCTTTCTATATCAGAAAGAATTTTGGGAATACTTCATTGATTGTTTGAGTAGTAGATGACTTTGTACCAGTGGTAATTGGATGTTCCATTCGAGAACGGTAAGGCATGTTATTATTTAACATAATATATAGACCCCAGAATAACTATGGACCCCTGTGGTTTGTACAAGACTGTTTGTTAACCCATTACCAAATAATAACGAAATTTGACCAGTATGTTGCAGACGACTCTGGAAAACATTGTGGGAAAAGGAGAAATTGCTTGTTCAGAGCAATATCTCCTTTGCCCACAATGTTCTCTGCCCTATCAGAAGATTATTTTTAAATTTCATCACATTTTGAAATGTCGTCTGCAAACTCTTTCAATTTGGGACAGTCGAAAATTTGGCGTTTGGTAAAGGGTTAAGTTACTATGTGTCAACTTACTCCATAGCTTGTACTAGATTGTTCACTAAGTTTCTGTGGGTGAGCATCACACCTTTAGGCAGGCCTGTTGTCCCACTGCTGTATGGCAGTGTAAACACGTCGTTGGTCACGTCAAAATCTAAATTCTCTGGAAACGATTGACCATCATCATCGAGTAAATGTTTTAATGGCTGGCAGCCATAAACTTCCCCGTCTATTGTGAAAACTGACTGCAAATAAATACTTCTATCCATATTTGGTTGCAATCTAACTTTATCCCTACTCCATTTATACCTCACTTTGATGGGTTTGGCACTCAAAATGCTGGGATTTTCTAAAAATAGATATTTGTGTTGTCTGCTTTCCAAAATCTTTATGGTTTTTGAAATTTTTCGAGGAGGTAAGATACTCAGAGTAGCAAACAAGTTAGATCACAGGCCAGCCACCAACTCCTAACGCTCAATAGAGAAATAGTTGATTTTTCTACACAGTGTAAGATGTAATACCTTCATAAAACATTGGTTATCATACAACCAGAACCGGTTAGTTGATGGTCAACTAAAGTGGGGTACAAAATATGGCTACCATTAACAAAAGAAGGGTGTTAAAAGCAAAAATTCCTGTTGGGCGGCAATCTTGTTCAGACATAAGATTTTAAACAATGGTCATGTTATTCCCCTGCTTGAATTATGTCAAGAGCAATTCATTCTTTTTTCAAGAGCTCTGAATTCAGCATTTAATCTTAAACTTCATAGATACATGTATTCATCTAAAGTCTCCTATACTCCTCACCCAAGCCTTACTACAACTTGACATTTGCAAAACTCTTAGTCATCGGACACCGCTATTTTTTCTATTCAAGTCATCTATTCTGTTTGACAAAGGTTTCTTAATGACAATTGAATATTTCTATATTAAATGATGAATTCATATTTGACCACTTAAGATATTGAAAGCAGAAAAACAGTCACAACTTTGAAAGGAGCATTATATAGAACTGGTTAGGCATAGTATTAAGATTGCACTAACTTTTAATGAAAATATGCACTGACTGTCATGATATAATCTTGTACTGGTAAGTATGATCCCCCATTTGCAAATTTATGACTTTTCCAAATTGAAAGCATCCATTATTGGGGTCCTGCGTGGCTCAGTGGTAGGGCTGGGCCGGATACTCGAGTACTCGAGTACCCAGGTATGGGCTGGGTACAAGCCGTCCCAGCTCTACTCAGTGGTTAAGGTGGTGGACTCACAACTCAGGGTTCCCAGGTTAGAGTCCCACCGACACTATTGGTTTTATTACTTTTTGCAAGTCACTTCAGAGACATGGCCCAGTACTGGTGAACCCAGGAAAGCTGTAGGAATCGCAGGTTTAGGCCTTTATTCTGTACCTATAACAGTAAACAGTGTTATTTTTTTCTTGCACCTCTGACTTAAGTGATGTCACAATAACACATTTTAAACCAGGATAAATCACAAATTAGTCAAGAGAAAGTACCTGCATTATTTTTTCCTGCAGCTCTTGACTTGTACTACAAGCCTCTCTGACAATGGGCACCAAGGCAACACTACAAAACACTGCCTTTGTACCACTGTGGGTTAGCTGACGGGCCAACTCTCCTACAATATATGAAAGATATATGGTTGGTGATTTCTTGAATCGAAAATGTTATTGGGCAAGGCATAGGAATACTTTCTAGTGAGCTGAAGGGGAATTGGACTAAAGTTCCAAAGCCAAGCCTTAAACCTTAAAAATAATGATACATAATGGAAAATCGTTATATCAAGTGACAGTAATCAAGCGTTGCCAGCCTCAACTCAATGTAATGCACCCACTGGGGAGGGTCAAATCAATGATACGCACTGATGGAGGAGACTACAGGAGGGGGTTTAACCCTACCTTTGGGGGATCCATTTTTGGACTAAGGGTGCGTCAGCACCTTAGTCCATTGAATTTACATACCACATTTTGAGGGACGCTACTTTATCAATACACAAACAGCGGTCTGACCCCAATTACTCATTAAACATGCGCCTTCACTGTCTTGGAACTAGGAATGTAGTCCAGATTTACTCGCTTTGTTTTGTTTTATGTTATCATAACTGTTGCCTCATGAGAAATCGTAAAATGTCCAGATGTTCGAAAAATAGACTATCGTTCAGTCTCTGTTCACAGAGTAATGGTGGTAAAAAGAGCAGCTGTTTTCCTTGAGATGTTGTCCAAAGACATTTTCAAATGTATCCTCAATCATCAAGCTTAAACCCACCTTAGTCCTTAGTCCATCAGCCCTTTGGTTTTTAAGTTGAAGTGAAAATTGTGATATATGGGGTAAATTTTTATATTAAGGGCAAAGCATAATATCAAATATTTTCACTTTTGAAATTAATGTTATGCACATGGGTACATGCGTATGGCTTGCTACGCCCCTCCAAGGAGAGAATGTTTATGTGGTGTCATATGCCATGTCAATGATTGGGGAAATGGGTTACACAGACATTGTAACCCAACTGTGACATAACCTGAGAATTGTTGAAAACAGTCTAAAACCACCACCTTAACCCTTTACTCCAGAAGCCCTTAATTTGTTATAGAAAATTTTAGAAATCATTGTGACCTAACCAACTTAACCCCTTGATCCATCAACCCTTAATTTGTTATAGACAATTTTAGAAACCATTGCGACAAAATTCCCAGCTAACCCCAGTCACCCTCACCTGGTGTATAGATTGGGTTGGCTATACTGACTGTCACTCCAATACAAGCCAGGGCTAAAAACACAATGGTGTACCTGATGTATAGATTGGGTTGGCTGTACTGACCGTCACACCAATACAAGCCAAGGCTAGGAACACAATGGTGTACTGCGGACAGTTTTGTGAGATCAGTAAGGCCACATCCCCCTTCCTGTATCCCTGCTTGTAGAGGGCACTGGCCACTTTTATAATGGACTCCTTCAACTGGGAACCTGTGTATGTCTGGCCAGTCGGGTAATTTACCTGGAATGAAATAGATGGAATCTAACCCCTTCCATAACATCTTTTTTATTTTCAAACTGATAGAAAATGACATTGGAAACCATTTTGATAAAAAGAGAAATTTCTCAAAACTAGCAGGAAAATAGCTGAGAATATTTAAACTAGGAGGTAGAACATATTTGTAATTGTTTCTGAATTTGGTACAGATGTTTCTACATGATACCACACAGGAAATGTTATCTTTAAAACTTTTTCAAAATGTGATGAAATTTGAAAGTAATCTTCTGATAGAGTAGAACATATTGTGGGAAAAGGAGAAATTGCTCATCACAAGCAATTTCCCCTTTTCCCATCATGTTTTACAGAGTCGTCTGCAACAAACTGGTCAAATGTTGTTATTGTTTGGTAATGGGTTAATAAGGCTTTTGGACAAGCTGGGCAAAAGAGACAATTTATATGGCCATCCCTGTGTTCAAGACCTTTTTCCTTTTTCTTCAGTCATTGATCACTCACCAGAAGTTCCAAATGTTTATACTTGTCCAGGTACGAAAACATGAACTCTCCAAATGGCGTCTCCACCTCCTTTATATCGGGATAATTACTGTGTATGATTGTTTCCCCATTCTCCGCACTGATTATCTGATGTTTGGATGACAATGTCCTGACACACAGATTGGGCGACTTGATCAATTTGGATCTGCATATGTTGTTTCGTCTTGACACAAGTGATGATGAAGTGTTCTGAGCCTGTCTGAACAGTTTTGATTGGACCATTGTGAAAGTCATGTTGCTATGGATAAGTCTCCCTAGCAACGGAACGGTTGCCATTGTGACTGGTTGATGTGTGTCTAATTAATGTAAATCTGAAATGGAATAAACAGATATTTAACTACTTAGTTTTGCCAAATTATCCAAGATTATTACATGAATGTGTATTTTAGATATTTTTCTTTTTTGATTTGGTGTCAAGCAAAGCAATCTTTCTCTTTTTAGATTACCTATTATTCACAAGTATATTATTCTATGATGGTAACTTCTGTTAACTGTAAGCAGAAATTTCAATACTTATTTCCATTTATCTTTTCATTATACATGTATCCCTGTACAACCACTGAATATCTTTGGTGTGATTGGGACAAAACCATCCCCTATCAAATTATTTGATCATTTATGACAAAAGTTTAAACCCTTTACCTATATATGGGAAATTAATTATCAAACAAACAGAAATGGAACAAAAAAATAAATAATAAAAAATAAACATTTGTTTCTAATTTGTGTTAGAAACCATTGTGACAAAATGACAAATTGCTCTTAAAAGGAACAGTAGTGTTTTAACCCTTTACCAAATCCAAATTTTTTACTGTCCCAAATTGAAAGAGTTTGCAGACGACATTTCAAAATGTGATGAAATTGGAAAATGCTGTTCTGATAGGGCAAAAAACATTGTGGGAAAAGGAAAAAATTCTTGTTACAACCTATTTATCCTTTTCCCACAATGTTTTGGAGAGTTGTCTGCAACAAAGTGGTTAATTGTAGTTATTGTTTGGTAATGGGTTAAATCAGTTAATAAATATTTAACATTTATTTCAATTGATGTAATAATAAACATAATTATGTACATTTAGATATATATAGCGCAAAATTTCCTCAGTATCCCGTTTCTTGTAAAGCTCATTAATCTAATTAAAAAAATTATTTTCTATTAATCAGCAGTCCGTATTTTCATTAGTACAGAAAAGGGGACATTGCTTAACCCATTATCAAATGATAACGTTATTTACTACTTTGTTGCAGACGACTCTGTAAAACGCTGTGGGAAAAGGAGTATATATAATTGCTCATTTTCTTCTTTTCCCACAATGTTTTCTACTCTATCAGAAGATTACTTTCAAATTTCAATACATTTTGGAATGTCGTCTGCAAACTCTTTCAATTTCGGACAGTCGAATATTTGGTAACGGGTTAAACCAACATAATCATGATGAGATGATCTAAGAATCACGTCACAAATTCGTTTTTCGTCTGCTGACCCTTTTGAATTAATAATAGAAGATAGTTATTTCGTTTGTATTACGCCACGTTGACGTCGTAAGTCGTCTGCTATGTAAGCCACAAACAAATTCGGTCGTAAGCCTACATACATGTATGTTTCATGTTGACCATATTCACATGGGTACACATCTATTGTGGCGATGTTCTGTATTATGATCGACATTAACTTTACCCATTCGCTTGTGCAATATGTGATATTCTGAAAGCACATGCATATTTATTGTGTCAAGAGACACACATTATTGTATCAAGAGACACATTACAAATAAACATTGTGGAAACAGAGGAAATTACTCGTCTCGAGCGATTTCGTTTGTTTTCACCAGTTTACAATAAACGTCGTCTGCTGCAAATTAATCTTTAGTGTACTAAATGGTTAAAGTCAAGTGATAATCCACCCAGGTTAAAATGTGCATTGACTTATTCAGCGTCCATCATTTATCTAAATTTTCAAAATCGAAACCAATTAATGCACTTTTTAAATCTAGAAACAAGACAACAATACAACTTGTTTACAATCCAGTGTATATATTGTAAATAGTGTATTCCACTTACAGTTACACAGTTTGAATATCTACGAACTTCTGCAGACGGTCTGTTATATATGCGGACAGATGTGCGATATGTATACACAGCCCATTTAATGACCTTAAACAAACAGTCAACATGTGTCGACCCACATAAATATGCACATGTTGGCCCATTTTAACCTTAATCCCTTTTTCAATGTACATACCTTAGAAAACCACGAGGCAGCTTCGTCCAATATTTTTTTTCATTTCCATAGAGAGCGTTCTTTAAACCCTTTACTCGGTTTCATACAGAGACTTTAAGTTTAGTATTTAATACTTTCCATCTTTTCCGCTCTGCATTTGTTACTCCTTGCACACATATTAAAGAGGAGCAAAGCAATACGTAATCGGACCAAAAATGTTTAGTTGAGAGATGAAAGACGTCGTTATATGAGTCTTGGTGAAATGCTGCTAGCAACAGGTGCACTAATTAGTCAAATTTATTTTCTGTCGGGACAATCTAACGGGAGATATTGCCCGATGCAAAAAAATCTCAATATTTCCTGATCGCGTCAAAATAGTTTGACTAGTGCACTAGTATTAGAAAGGTATTATTCTAATATGGAAACCTTCATGAACCTTGATAACGTAAACTTATCGTTGCGATGCATGCTCTTGTGATAAGGCGTGTGATAACTGTACAGTTATTGTTAAGGCAGAACCACTACAAGAACAACACAACTACTACTAAGGACACTTGGGTTCTCCGACAAGTCAACGGGGGAAGTTTACCACAAAACATCGATAGAAACTGGAGTAAGGGATACAATTTTGAAAATAATATGCGGGAAGCAATAATTCGTAAATTCTCAAAGGTGCTGCCTCATCCCCTCCAAGGTTCATTTAAGCAAAATATATAAAAAGACTCATGTCCAGATTGGTTGGCCTTTCCCCTTTATACGAATAGAAATTACTGTGCTTCAGACATGGTACGGAAACAATGCAAAATATCCTTTCGTCACCATGATTATGATCACGATAAAGACCAAGATAATCATGCAACAAACAATTTGCCATCTTCGATAGACCTATCAAAGCCAAAGAGAGTGCGCATTCGGTAATCTGTAGGGTATATTTGGAGGTCTGCTGCAGAACTATATCCATCTGCGGCCGGTCGTCCGCAACAGCCAGTAGTCAAAATAATTCGACGTGAAGATTGCCTTTTATTTTCTGATGGGGGAAATCTGACGGGAGATATTGCCCGATACAAAAATTTCTCAATATTGTCCGATCGCGTCAAATTAATTTGAGTACAACGGCCAGCAGAGTTGTATTAATCTGCAACAAACATTTACATATGCAGCAGACCCATGGTAATCAAAGGTAACCCATTCCAACGTGCAACCAAACCATAACAACTACGACATACCTTTAACACTCTGTTGCATTAAAGCAATCCCAATCTGCATGACACCTTTAGCAATGTGCAGTAGACATCTATGTGGGCGACAGTGGTGCAGAGGTGGAGCGTTGGCCTCTTGTAGCTAGGGTTCCAGATCTGAATCCGCGTTATGCGAGGTGAAAATTGCCTGGACTAGCCCTCGAATAGGCACGAGTACTGGTTTAGTATCCAGGAAGCATGCATCGAGAGTTATTTCGAACAAGCTTTATGCACAATCGATGTGCATGTAAAACAATAGGTAATATGAGTGGAATATATATATCCATCTGCAACTGACTTGCAATATGTAGCATACCTGTATTAAACTAAAACACACCATTATTATCTGTAACGGAGAATTTAACACCTGAATAAGCAATCTTGCGATCTGCAGCAAACTATGGTAATTACAGCTGATATCTATAATGGCTTGACGTATCAGGCATTTGGCCAACTACAGTATGCGTTTGTCAATCTGCAGCAAACTCACTGATATCTACGGACCCACAACCCCGCCGTAAAATTATTTCTTAACCCCTAGAACGCTGGGAATTTTTTTCAACAAAAGATTTTTGTGTTGTCTGCTTCCAAAACCTTAAATATCTGATTAATTTTGATAACGAAAGATACTCGGAGTAGCAAGCAGGTTAGATCATGGCCAGCCGTCAATTACTTGGCGGCTGGCCATGATCTAACCTGTTTGCACAAGCATGAAACTGGTTCTAGCTCTATAAGGGTTAAGACGCTGACCTAATTTTCCAACATTAGACATTGATCAATAGCTTGGTGAGTCCTGTGACAAATATTTGTCGTTGATTCATTGACCTTGCAACAGACAAACGATTCCTTTGGCAGCATAATTACTTCTACAGCAGACTTTTTTTTCTCTTGCAACATATATATTACTCACACAGTAGTCATGCGCTTTCTGCAGCAGACATTTGCCATAGATAATTTATCCCTGCAGTACATAAATGATTTTTACAGCTGACGTCCAACCTTTTTAACAGACATATGGACCCTATAGCAGACTTGCAATAAACACAAGAGAAATACGATGGATTCAACATACCTATTACTCGACTCTTGCTGTAGACTAATACTACATGCATAATACTTAAAATGCACGACTCAGACTTATGATACATGCATCAGGCATATGTCGTATGCAGTATACGTATGGTGCATGAAGAAGGCATATGATGCACGCAGCAGACTTTTGATGCATGCAGCAGACTTGTTATGCATACAGCAGGCTTATGATGCAAGCAGTAGACTTGTTATGCATACAGCAGACTTATGATGCAAGACTTATGATGATAAGCGGCAGACTTGTTATGCATACAGCAGGCTTATGATACAAGCAACAGACTTGTTATGCATACAGCAGACTTATGATGTAAGCGGCAGACTTGTTATGCATACAGCAAGCTTATGATGTAAGCAGTAGACTTGTTATGCACGCAGCAGACTTTTGATGCATGCAGCAGACTTGTTATGCATACAGCAGGCTTATGATGCAAGCAGTAGACTTGTTATGCACGCAGCAGACTTTTGATGCATGCAGCAGACTTGTTATGCATACAGCAGACTTATGATGCAAGCAGCAGACTTGTTATGCATACAGCAGACTTATGATGCAAGCAGCAGACTTGTTATGCATACAGCAAGCTTATGATGCAAGCAGCAGACTTGTTATGCATACAGCAAGCTTATGATGCAAGCAGCAGACTTGTTATGCATACAGCAGACTTATGATGCAAGCAGCAGACTTGTTATGCATACAGCAGACTTTTGATGCATGCAGCAGACTTGTTATGCATACGGCAGGCTTATAATTCAAGCAGCAGACTTGTTATGCATACAGCAGGCTTATGATACAAGCAGCAGACTTGTTATGCATACAGCAGACTTATGATGCAAGCAGCAGACTTGTTATACATACAGCAAGCTTATGATGCAAGCAGCAGACTTGTTATGCATACAGCAGACTTATGATGCAAGCAGCAGACTTGTTATGCATACAGCAGACTTATGATGCAAGCAGCAGACTTGTTATGCATACAGCAAGCTTATGATGCAAGCAGCAGACTTGTTATGCATACAGCAAGCTTATGATGCAAACAGCAGACTTGTTATGCATACAGCAGACTTATGATGCAAGCAGCAGACTTGTTATGCATACAGCAGACTTATGATGCAAGCAGCAGACTTGTTATGCATACAGCAAGCTTATGATGCAAGCAGCAGACTTGTTATGCATACAGCAGGCTTATTATGCAAGCAGCAGACTTGTTATGCATACAGCAAGCTTATGATACAAGCAGCAGACTTGTTATGCATACAGCAGGCTTATGATACAAGCAGCAGACTTGTTATGCATACGGCAGGCTTATAATTCAAGCAGCAGACTTGTTATGCATACAGCAGGCTTATGATACAAGCAGCAGACTTGTTATGCATACAGCAGGCTTATTATGCAAGCAGCAGACTTGTTATGCATACAGCAGACTTATGATGCAAACAGCAGACTTGTTATGCATACAGCAGACTTATGATGCAAGCAGCAGACTTGTTATGCATACAGCAGACTAATGATGCAAGCAGCAGACTTGTTATGCATACGGCAGGCTTATAATTCAAGCAGCAGACTTGTTATGCATACAGCAGGCTTATGATACAAGCAGCAGACTTGTTATGCATACAGCAGGCTTATTATGCAAGCAGCAGACTTGTTATGCATACAGCAGGCTTATAATTCAAGCAGCAGACTTGTTATGCATATAGCAGGCTTATTATGCAAGCAGCAGACTTGTTATGCATACGGCAGGCTTATAATTCAAGCAGCAGACTTGTTATGCATACAGCAGGCTTATGATACAAGCAGCAGACTTGTTATGCATACAGCAGGCTTATTATGCAAGCAGCAGACTTGTTATGCATACAGCAGGCTTATTATGCAAGCAGCAGACTTGTTATGCATACGGCAGGCTTATGATGCAAGCAGCAGACTTGTTATGCATACAGCAGGCTTATGATGCAAGCAGCAGACTTGTTATGCATACGGCAGTTATGTTATGCATACAGCAGACTTGTTATGCATACGGCAGACTTGTTATGCATACAGCAGACTTGTTATGCATACGGCAGACTTGTTATGCATACGGCAGACTTGTTATGCATTATGCATACAGCAGACTTGTTATGCATACGGCAGACTTGTTATGCATACTTGTTATGCACACGGCAGACATACAGCAGACTTGTTATGCATACAGCAGCAGTTATGTTATGCATACAGCAGACTTGTTATGCATACAGCAGGTATAAGATATGTGAAGTAGACTTATGATGCATGCAGGATACCTGATGCATACGGCAGGGCTATGGTGCACACGTCAGACTTGTTATGCATACAGCAGACTTGTTATGCATACGGCATACTTGTTATGCATACGGCAGACTTGTTATGCATACAGCAGACTTGTTATGCATACAGCAGACTTGTTATGCATACAGCAGACTTGTTATGCATACAGCAGACTTGTTATGCATACAGCAGGTATAAGATATGTGAAGTAGACTTATGATGCATAAAGCATACTTGATGCACACGGCAGGGCTATGGTGCACATGTCAGGATTATGATGCATGCAGCAGAATAATGAAGCATGTACACATTTATTAAGCATACAACAGGCTTATGATGCAAGCAGCAGTGATACATACAGCGTAACAATGACTCTTGCAACAGTCTTATGGTGCATATATCTGATTTGTGGTGAATGCAGCCGATTTATAATGCATACAGCAAAGCAGACACATGATACATACAGCAAACTTGTTTATCTACATGTACAAAGAGCGTAGCATGTGTCAGCATGATTCCAGTTATGTAACTCATTTCCTGGATTCACCAGTACTATGCTAGGGTTCTGAAGGTTCCTGCAAAAGGACAATCCAACGAACCCAGATGTGCCGTTGAGACTCAATTCCGTGGGTTTAGCACAATATTATAGCAAGTGCTTCACGTTTGTGAAGCACTTGCTATAGTCTTGCGTTGAACCCATGATTTCGTGACCATTAATTTCAAAGTCCGCCACCTAACCCCAATGAATCCTTACAACATACATGCCACATTGGGTAGAATTGATGAAAACAACAGACGTATCACCCAAGCAGTTGTAAATTAATGACTAAGCTCCGCTCACCAGTACTACACAGTATTCCTTTAAACCCACAGACTGTTTTCTCATATGAACAAAATTCATTTGATTTAAGAATTCATGATGCAATGACTACATCAAAAGCCAGAAGCAATTTCAAGAATTCAGTGCAAGACTATAGTAAGTGGCTTAATGTTTATGAAGCACATGTTATGGTCTTACATCTAACCCTTCATTTGGTCAAGCAAAGATAGGTTTATAATGGTTTTAGGTTTATAATGGTTTTAATGGAGTGTCAACAGTATTTCAGTTATTTCACAGGTTTCCTGGATTTCACAGGGACAAGGTGAGGCTCTTTAGTGTCTTGGCCAAGGACACTCCTATGAAAAATCATAGTCTCTGGTGAGGATTGAACCCAGCACACCGCCATGTGACACTGGGCCACACAGGTTAAGATAACACACTTTGTTGCAGCCAGATAACTTGAGCACCTTTGGATTACTTTTTTTTTTCGTTTTCATAGACGCATGTAGATCTTTATTATGTTGGGGTTCAGTCATTAGGAACAAAATATTTCATTTTTACATTTTATT
Source organism: Cerastoderma edule (assembly GCA_947846245.1). Taxonomy (NCBI): domain Eukaryota; kingdom Metazoa; phylum Mollusca; class Bivalvia; order Cardiida; family Cardiidae; genus Cerastoderma; species Cerastoderma edule. The sequence goes on along the minus strand of OX401416.1, from coordinate 11,027,679 downwards.
TTATAAATTGAACATGTATAGAAAAAAAATAGAGAAATGAAACACATGTACAAACAAAAATGATGGTAAAACAACCATGGAAATCATTTTCTCTCCAAACATTCTTGACAAATCATGATAGAAAACAAACAAAAAGATAGTACGACATAAACATGAAAAAATGTTCCACAGCGAGACAAAATCAAAGAAAGCAGTAGTAAGCAATTCAAACCCATAAGCAACATTTATCTTTATCAATTTTAGTTTAAACCATTGAGCACAAGAAGAAATTGTGACAAACAATTTCTTCTTATGTTACAATGATTTCCTTAATCCCCCGTTACAGGTGCAGTTAAACAAGTATATGAGAAATTGTTAAAAAAAAAAAAAAACCTCTAGCAGTCTTTATTTTGGCAAACATGCTATTGTAACAATGCTTTGTATTCTTAATATGATGCAAGATAACAAAATTGAAAATATTGTATCAACAAATATTCTTTTATTCCAAATAACATTCTTAAACTTTCAACTGCTTTCGCAGTATAAAAATGTATTATGCATTTTTAACCACAAAATGGCATATGTAAGTTATCTACTTCAAACGAAAGTTTCCTTTCCTTGCAATCGATGAATGATGATGAAACACAAAATAAACGACACCAACTAATCACCAACACTTACCATTCTAGCATGGGAATAATTTCAAATATAATCCTAAAATGTACAACTTTATTTGAAGTGAACACATTTTGGATATAATTTCAAACATAATCCTTAAATGTACAAATTTATTTGAAAAGAACACATTTTGGATATAATTTCAAATATAATCCTTAAATGTACAACTTTATTTGAACGGAACACATTTTGAATATAATTTCAAATATATAATCCTAAAATGTACAACTTTATTTGAACTGAACACATTTTCACAATGCCTTTTTCATTCTACCATAAAATACTACAACTATTGAAATTTCTAAAATGAAGACACTTGCGGTGTTACATGTATAATAATAGTACCAAAAATTACCCGTTTGTTTAAATAATTGTAAAAGAAAAAGAAGAATACTAAAAGCTTTCTCTAAAGTTACCCCCTTTGATGCATCTGCTTCTAAAGACATAAAAAAAAAACACTGTGACAAAAGGATAAACTGCTCATAATGAGCCATGTATCCTTCTATCATAATTGATTCTACCAGATGAACTAAAGAAAACATATTTGTTTTAATTTTTTGTCTTCTGCCAATACTTAATAACTTGAACAAGTCAAAATTCTCATATAAGGGAACTTGATAACCTAAGAACTAACTTGAGTCAATGCATGAGTTTGAATGATCTAGAAAGAATCTCCTTACATATGTGATTTATCAAAAATGAAAATAGACTAAAGGATAACTAATTGGAAAAGCAACCCTAAAATCAATATGAGCAAGAGTATGCGAAAAAAAGCAAAACAAATCTGTACAGCAACACTTTGAAAAGCTTTGACATTTAAATATTATTCTTGGCAATATGCTAGCAAAATTGATTGATCCTTTAGCCATGTCTTTGGCAATTAATCCATCAATTAATCAGATCAGTTTAAATATTCTGCCTAGACTGGAGAGACCCAAAGTTCAAGATGCTTTGCCTTCTAAACCTAAAACAAAAAATGAATTTCTGTATTCTTTTAAAACAAAGTTGCCAATATAGATATCAAAACTATTGAGAAATCGAATAAGTTGAGATATGGTATTCCTTGACTTTCACTGCACTGATCGTGTGGAAAACACAACATCCTTACCAATTGGCTTGTGTTATTCTCTATATGTGAATGTTTATGTCAATTGCTCTAATCAAGCCAAATATCATCTCAATTGATGGAAATGCCAAACTTTTTTGAACACATGATGTTTCCATTTCCAACAAATTAAATTAATTTCAAAACCTAAAATTCAAACCCTAGATTAAACAAAGATTTCTTTTCTTATTCTAGTGATAAACTAAATATCAAAATCCCTGTGTACATTTAACATTGACATCTTATCAATAACTAAATCTCCGAGTTCCTGTGGTCATGCAACATTGACATCTTAATGAACACAAAATCTCAGAATCCCCCAGGTCATTTAACCCTAACATCTTATTTTGTTTCATTGATGATATACATCTGAGAAATCCTCAGGGAGAACTAATCCTTTGTATTGGTGATCGTCGTCGTGTTGGTGAATTGCTATCTAGTATACTGTGACCTGTAGACCATAACATAGGGCTCTTGGGGCTCTGTAGTTGGTTGTATGGATCATAAGGTGGGGGAGAGGGCGGCATACCTGAAATAAACAACATTAAACATAATAGAATGGTTTCTCTAATACAATCAACTTTGAACTATTCAACATGTTGAGGGTTCAATGCAATACTATACCTTTTTAACCATTAAATATGTCAAGGGTTCAGTGCAATACTATAGTAAGTGCTTCATGTTCATAAAGCACTTACTAGTCATGCATTGAACCATTGATGTAGAAATGTTTTATTGCACTTAATTTAAAAAAAGAAAATAAAAAGCAGTAGACGACAATTCCAAATGATGAGAGATAACAAATTCTTTGTGATATCAATACCATAATGGAATTAAGGAAAAGCATTATCCCAATTCGTAGAGTTTAAATTGTTTCACAGACAAGCACTTCATAAGAAGAAAACATTGTTACACAAGAAGAGACAGCTTGTCATTAAAGAGATTAAAACTTAGGTGAGTCAACTTATTGACAATTTATCCATACCCATATCGACTGGTGTAACCAATTGTCTAAAAACAAATCTATATGATAAAATGCAATATAGACAAATTGGAAATTGGACAAAGTTAAAAACCTGGAGTGTGTTCTAGGGAATGAGCAATGCCACATGAGTTCACCATAACTATCCATACTCATGTCTAATGGTGTTAGCAATTGCTTATAGCAAAACTATACAACAATATTTAATATGGACAAATTGGTAATTAGAGATAATTAATTACCTGGAGAGAAACCCGGAGAATGGGCAGCGCCACCTGGGTTCATCATATATCCGTACCCATAACCACTGGTGTTTCCCATCGCCTTGTAACGTGACCCATAGATCAGATGATAGCCTGTAATAAGTTATTAAGTCTTATTGAAATGGCTACTTGAAGTAATGATGTATTGTTTATGGAAATGTAAGAATGTATTTGATATAAATTCTGTAGTTACCATTTTGAAACAGTAAAAGGAAAACACATCAGAACATAACATACTGCAGATAGGCCATTGTGGCCCAATTGTGGGATAAAAGTAGAATACCCATAATCCACCATTTTGAAACTCTTTCTCTCATTGGAATACTTGGGTCGTTCTCGGTATACATTGGTCGGTGCTGAAACTTCTAGTTTTACACCAAATAGTTCCAGCACCGATTGATGGACACCGAGAATGACCAAAGTACTCTGACAAAAGAATAAATTTCAAAATGGGGATTTATGGGTATTCTACTTTTATGAACACGAAGCTACTATGTCTTTCTATGTGTGCTTTCAGTTGCCAACAAAGGTCATATCTATTAAACTGACATTTGATGCACTGTAGTAACAACCTGGGCTCTTCATTGGACCAAAATATTATGAGCCATTTTGGCTAAGCTACCCAAATTTTCTTTAGCCACTTGGATTTTTGCAAAGCCAAATTTGGCTAAGTCTTTTTAGCCATTTTAGCAGAAATATTAAATATAAATTACAGTTCATTTGTTCAATTTACAGACCAATTATTGAAATAGGCTAGAATGGTATTTATCACATAATAAAATAAATGATGTGTAAATTGAACAAATAAATAACAGTTCTTGTATCAGCCACTTCATTGTGTGGTTGTTCTTAGTAGAGTACTACATCCTATACCTCAATAAATGTTTACAGAACTTTGGGACAGGGTTAGAAAGACGACAGAAAATAATTAAACTTGCATGCATGCACCTGGCATGATTCATTTTTTAAATAAAACAAAATAAACATTTAAAAAAAGAATATAAAATAACTTTTGATTGTAAATAAAACAAAATAAATTAAACATTTTAAAAAAGAATATCTAACCTTAAAGTTTGCAGGGTATGCTGCAGCGTTTACGTGATCTGGGAGTCATTGAACTGGCAAGTTGACAGTACTTGTACAATAATGACGTTCTTTTTACTAAATGTGGGAGTTCCAATGCATTAAGATATGCTCATAAAGGTTATATTTCCTTGAATGTTTGTTTTAATTACCATTTTTCACCGGGAGTCCCTTTCCCTCATGTTGTTGTTGTTGTTGTTTCGTTGTCCGTAAATTCCGTACCATGGAATTTCGTTCTAATATTGCATCGATGTAATCATTTAAAACGCTTGATATATTGAATGTGTTTACACACAAATAATGTTTTTTATTCGCGTGCTTTTTATTGCAATAAGTCCCATATCACCTTTATGAGTATCTTTTTTTAACGCAGTGAGCTACAGAAATAAGTATCGAAAACGTTTTGGTGCGTTTTATTATTCTGGTACCGACTTTAGTGTGACACATAAACTGAAACCGGGAACCGGCCTGTTTAAACGTTTTCATTAGACGTTGCTATTGGAAATATACATAATGTCTGGTCTCCGGATTTTCTAAAAGAGCGCTTTCACTAGAAAATCGGCTAAGGAACCAAACACTTCTATTTATATTTAAGCTGTTCAACGTCAAACTATTCAATTTTAATTAATGATTACCACTCGTAGTGGCGAAAAGACTTTAGCCATTCTTCCCACTTTCGCCATTACAGACTCTATACAAAATGGGGTCAATTTTACTTTCGCCAAATTGACGAAAGGGTACATTTCTTTTTTCGCCAAACCAAGTTGACTTTCGCCTATGGCGAATGGCGAAGCTTTATGAATAGCCCAGACAACTCATCTAGCAAACTAAAACAGTAACAGAAAACTTCCATATAACATAGTGTCATTCGAACTTACCCCGAGTGACAATGATTAGAAGCAGCAGCAATAGCCAGTATCTATAGTTGTTGATAATGTTGGTTAACAACTCATTAAGCAATGTAAAACGTACTGTCGTTCCAACTTACCCCAGATAACACAAAGTGCTGTGACAATGATTAGAAGTAGCAGCAATAGCCAGTATCTATAGTTGTTGATAATGTTGGTTAACAATTCATTAAGCAATGTAAAACGTACTGTCGTTCCAACTTACCCCAGATAACACAAAGTGCCGTGACAATGATTAGAAGTAGCAGCAATAGCCAGTATCTATAGTTGTTGATAATGTTGGTTAACAACTCATTAAGCAATCTATAACACAGTTTCATGCAAACTTACCCCAGATAACACAAAGTGCTGTGACAATGATTAGAAGTAGCAGCAATAGCCAGTATCTATAGTTGTTGATAATGTTGGTTAACAATTCTCCCCATCCTGCATTCCTACCAAATCTCCAACCTGCAAGTAGAGTCATTGTTCACTTTATGAAAGTTTGTCTGTAAAATGCTGTATTGAACAAAGGACAGTTTATAAATCCATGAAAACTGGATCCAAACAGGTTCTACTCTTTTTTTCTATTGTTCTACATTTTTACTTAACCTTCAACCTGTAAAAATAGGTGATCATTTTGGGAACAATTTTTCATACCTTTTAATCATAGATTGCTGTTGCCCTCAAATTGAATCAGACAAACTATATAGTTAGGGAACAGATGGCCTTTTATTGTTGCTATCATCTTAATTGGCAAATTTCCCTACCCAATGGAATGAATACTTTTTTAGGTTTACATCACATCAACAGTATTTCAGTTATAATGCTCTGTTTTTTAACTTTACCATGATCAATTTACATTTTATAGAAAGGATCATGACAGACCATAATGAAAAAAAACCCCAAAGAATATATTAACTCTTACTTGAAATGTCTGGTTTCTGTCCAATCAATCTAATGAACACAGGAATCTTGACCTTTTGACCTGTCTTTTGACAAATCAGATTCACCCAAACATCCAGCTGTTCCCTCTCCCAAAGTGTGACTGTCTCGAGCAATCTGATTGGATAGATGATGATGGATTTGGACTGGGCATCACTTTCTGGTTGTAAAGCCTCCAGTATAGAAGGATCACTCACTACAGCCTGAAAAATAGCAGAGACAAATTGAAAAACAATATGTAAAAAAAGATTTCCTTTTCTCCTTTAAAAAGGAATTCTTAAGCCCTTTCCTCATGAACATTCTATGGAGTAGATTATTGTGAGCCTTCATGCTTAATAGATGTTGTCATAAATTGCATTAAAAATACATATAACTGAGTGGTTAAATTGACAAGTCAACATAATGCCTTAAATGAATAATCATAGTGGCTTATTCTAAAATTATTCAAACCATCCACAAATTAATGCACATGGCCATTCCAATGGCTTACACATATTTCATTCACAGGATATACGAGTCATGTGGTGCTGAAACTTTCACAACGAAAGGCAGCAGAAATTTGTTGATTTGTCAACTTGAAACATTTGAGAACGTTGACGGGTTGGTGGATAGAGCAATGAACTACTTACCTGAATATCATTTGACAGATGTGGAATGGTTGAGATTCTAACGCTAGAGAGTGGGGTTAAAGTAGAAAGATGGATTTCCGAATTATGTGTGAAGAATGGAGGCAGGAATGACAGGATGAGGGGTGTGGCTTCCATCTCTTGCTGGCCTTTCATTGGCTGAACAGTCACAGAGAGGCGGAGCTTCACTTCCAGGGTGCTGATTGGCTGAGAGTCTTTTGAGGTCACTGGAACAACCTGACAGGCATACCTCCCTACAATAACACAATGAAATAACGTGTTTTCATTTTGTTTCTGATATATTGTTATAGTAGTTCAAAGCATTTTAAATTTAAACTATCCCTATATTCATGTATATTTCTAATGGGTTTTGACTGAACAGAAAATTCTCTAGATGTCAAAATGTTCAATAAATATTTTCTTTATATTTTCTTAAAGGACTGTCTCAGGAATTTGTTGTGTGAATAGCAAATGTTGAAAATTATTTAAACAATCCTTATCACTAAATGAACGAACATTTTCAATATCTTTATTTCAAAGATGCTAAAAATCTGTGTCATTTAGTGAATAATATTGAATTTTTTTTTAGGGCCTTCAGTGATTTGATTGATTTGAGTGACAGAAAATATCTTATTTCAAGAAGATTAAAATCTTAATCTGTAAGATAGTCCTTATAAATCTCCTTCTATAAATATGTTGATAGGAGTATTTATGAAGAAAAAGATAAAGTAACCATCGCATCAAAAGGAGGAGTTTCTCACAATGAACAATTCCTTCTTTTGTCAAAATGTTTCCTACCAAATATTGAAGAACAAGCTACTTTATTTACTTATCTATTTGGGTTTTACATCACATCAACATTATTTCAGTTATGTAGCGATGCCTGTCTCTTAATGATGGAGGAAGACTCTATACTCAACTGCCCATAAGGGCTGGTCAAGCCGGGTAGAACCATCGGCATTTCGTAAGTCAATCGAGAGATTACCTCTCATAAAAATCATTATCCTTATCAGGATTTGAACGCATGCGGAGAGAGGCCATGTAATTTCAAGTGAAGAACAAGCTACAAACCTGCTTTAGATAAGAAGACTGGTGAGACTGTGAACAGATCTGTCACGGCCACATCATTACTGGAGGACTCTAACTTCAGTGTACAGGTGAACGGAATCCTGGCGGGTTGGTAGTCCTCATCTGCCACTAACCTGGCACAGTTCTCTCCTAAATTTACATTTATACATGGATTTTAACCCTTATGGTGCTGGATCTGACTTCATGCTTATGCAAACAGGTTAGATCCAGGCCAGCCGCTAAGTAAATTGGCGGCTGGCCTGTGATCTAACCTGTTTGCTACTCTGAGTATTATCTTCATCAAAATTAAGCAGATATTTAAGTTTTTGGAAAGCAGACTACACATAAAGCTATTTTCTAGACAATTACCCAGCTTTCTATGGGTTAAAACGATGTCAATTATTGTACAGCTTTCCTGGATTCACCAGTACTAGGCTAAGGTCCTGATGGAGCTGCTTGCCAAAAAAAAATCCCATAATACAAGAGGTACAGGTGCATCTCAAACTCGCAACCCCCAATTTTTTATACTATCATCGTAACCAGCATTAGTCATAGAAACTTATTATCAATTAACCAATTTATGTACCCTTCATTTGCGATGAAGTTAGCACAGTCCTCCCATGTAGCATTAGTAGGAATAGTGGTTCACAACTCTAACAAATGTGAGCACGTGCAAACAAAGAAAGTCGATAACGCGTGGCCTAACTAGTGCACAAACTGTGACCCGAGGGATGACTTAAACCTATGTGTACACTTTGTCAATAAATTACATAATATGTCATAGTTTGTACATGCTTATTTAGGGGGGATTTTTTTATGCTCAGTAGGCTCAAGATATTAGCAGAAATTGTTTTCCTAGTACGGGCGGTGTTTTCTTTTTAAGTAGCGGAACTGAATTAAGTTTTATAAGTAATTTGGAGGGTTAAATATGTGTTTCACAAACAAAGCATATTAATTTGTCCTGACCTCTTCTGTTAGAAAAACATTTAAAATTTGCGAATGATTCCGGTGAATATAACTTTCAATGGTTTTATGGTTGGATGTTAAAGTGATGTCTAAGCTTGGGGAGTAAATTTGTAATATGATTGGCAATGATAGGAAACTCGAATCACTTACCCTCTCTTGATTTGTGTTTTTAAACTTATCTAAGATCATTGGGTTTTTTTTTGTTTTTTTTTAGGATAAAGTGTTGATTAATTTGCAAAGGATAAATGGTTTAAACAATGCTCATTTTTACATGTACATTTTTAATGTAGAACTACCCTGAAAGAGATATATAAAATTGAGGGCTAATATTGTGAACAACAGCCAGTCTGTGCACAGCGGCCACTTTGGGTACTTTCCTTCACTGGCTGTTGTACACAGATTTTACTGTATTTTAATAGTATCATCAATTTTTCAATTCTCCAACTAAGAGAGACCTTTTGGCTTTAGCATGTATATTATGAAAACAATCTAAATACTAACCTTGGATAAGTGGTTGGCTCCCAAGATAAACATAGATGTTGTACACTTTGTTTACATCTGTAACCGTGGTGATGAATTCAGATGTTTTCTCTATGTCAACTTGATCGATTTTCCCTACAAAGATCTGTAAGATAAAACATTATGGAGTAAATGTTTTATGACTTTCATCAGGAGACAATGCTCATATAAAGAACTATCTGCTTTTATCAAACTGGCTTTTCAGATCATCTGCTACAAGCATACTAATGCCAGTGTATAAAGCAAATTCCTTAAAATAAATGATTTTGATAACATCACAAAAAACCCTCAAGAACTAAGTCTATTGTAAAAAGAAATTAGTGATTAAGAAAACGTTATTGAAGTAAGTACACCGCTTCACTATTACACTCATTCTCTTTGTTCATTTTCACATTTCACTTTGTAAACAAATGCCTTCTTTTAACTCATGCGCCACTGTAAAAAACACATGTAATATTGCATTGGAATACAAACAGTATGGTCACTAAAATTACATCAATTAAAAAATTCAGCCATTGGAAACCCAAAATAATCTATTGTTAATACCTCAGATATTGGAAACTCAAAATAATCTATTGTATAAAATATTCATACCTCATTGTCTGTGGTGATCTCATCATTTACTGTATAGGTCACTGTTCCCATGCCAACGGATTTAGTAGAGGTTATTCCCAGTGTAGGATGGACTGACATAGACTTGCTTCCTTTCCAATTTCCAACAATCCCTATGTTAAATAACATGATGACGTGATATAAACAGTGTAATGATAAGACGAAGTCAAATGGTTCAGACAAAGCCACATTACTTGTTGAGAGATATGGTAAGTAAAGGTCACATACTTAGAAATACGCTTATCAAATCAAAAAGAGTGTTTTATGTAAATCATGTTTAACAGCATTAACATTAGTTATAGACAAATAAATCTTATCAAAAGCCATTTTAGCACAAGATTTATAAAAAAAAAACCATAATAAAACGTCATTCTCTGTTCGACGATATTACACAATATTGGCCGAAACATAATAATGGGGGCAATTACCCAGCGTGACAAAATCAATGGTCCATATTGCCCAGCTTGTCCAAAAGTTCCAAGTACTGATAAACAATTGAAGCTTTCACAGACAATAATTCTACATCATGAGACAATACAATTGGCATTGGGATAAAAATCTTTACTATGGCATTTAATTATGAAAAAGGAATCACTTGCATTTGAAATTTCTCCCTTTCCCTATCTCCCTTTCCGACAGTAATTCAACAAGCAGTTTTCAACACAAAAAAATCCACAAATTATATGAAATACAGGAGGTCAATCAAGATACAATCTTGGCCAATTTACTCAAAAGTTCAGGCTATATCTATGTACCTTTATCTGAGGTGATTTGTGTGGTGAAGCAGACAATCCCCGCGAGGTTGATCCGCGGCTGTGATGGTTCAATGACATATCCTATAGGTACGCTGATAAAGTCTGTCAGCCAGGGTCGGTTATCATCCCACACCTGTTTGTATACAAAAAAACCCATTGAGTTGACACGAAAACTGACCAACTTTCTATATAGGATGTTGTGACATAAACAGGTTAACAGCAGATGAAATATCAATATTTGAGATATAGGGTAATTTTTATTGTAACAAAACGGATACCATTCATAGTTTTTTTTAAATTGTGTCAACATTGTTTCAGTTATGTTGAGATGCCCAGCTCATAATGAGGAAGACCTTAATCTTGACTGCCTATAAGGGCTAGTCAATCCGGGTAGAACCATCGCGATTCCTAACGTCAACCTCTAATGAAATTCCAATTGCCGTCACCAGGATTTCGAGTTCTGTACTCTGACAACTAGGCCAGGGAAGCACCAGCTTTTTCATATTTCCTAAGTGTCATTATCCAATAATGTAAACAATAGGAAGCCCCAAATATTGACAGAATATCTAGTGATGAGTGAAAGAGGGTAGAGTTAGATGACTATAACCTTTAGTATGGTATGTCCTTCTGCGGCAGTCTTCATAACCAGTGTGTTGTTCTCTAGTCCATTGGATACCTGGACCAGATCATACCTGTAAACATAGACATTATTAAATAGGGACTTAACACTGTGTTGACAATTTGTTTAGATATTTTACAGCTTTTTATTTATTTATCAGTACTAGGCTTAGGCTCAGAAGTATCTCGCCAAAGAACACTTCCATAAATTCAGTATATTTGTGGGTAAATTCAGTGCTGATTGGGCTTGAACTCAAGAGCCCTGAGTTTTATGTCTGTCATTCTTATTACATGGTCATGCAGGACCCTAATTATCCCATGTGTAACTTTAAACTTGCAATTGATTAGGGACTTCAATTTTTTCATAAGGTTAATGGGTTTAATTATGCAAACATTTACTTTAAAGGTGCTTGTTCACAGATGTGAGGAAATATGAAATTAAAAATTGATTTCTATAAAACCGCATATCAGACGTAACGTTATATTATAAGCATGAAAGAATAAAAAATTTTCTTTAACCTTTACAGTGCTGAAACCGACTTCATGATTATGCAAACAGGTAAGATCCAGGCAAGCCACCAAGTAACTTGGCAGCTAGACTGTGAGCTAACCTGTTTGTTACTCTGGGCATCTTTCCATAACAAAATTAAGCAGATATTTAAGGTTTTGGATAGCAGATGGCACACAAATCTATCTTAACCCATTACCAAACAATAACGACACTTGACCAGTTCATTGCAGACGACTCTGGAAAACATTTCGGCCCTATAAGAAGATTATTTTTCAATTTCATCAGATTTTGAAATGTCGCCTGTGAACTTTCAATTTGGGACCGTTGAAAATTTTGCGTTTGATAAAGGGTTAAGAAAGTTTCCAAGCATTCTAAGGATTAACAACACTGGACCAATGTTCAAACTGCCTGAATTGTTACCTGCTACATCTGTACTTCATGTCAATATTCGTGGCATAAAACTCCTTCCCGACATCGTCATGGTAGGTTACTGTGAAGTGAAGAGTTGTCCCCCTTGGTATGAAGCTCAACTGGCCACCAGAGGTCCTCAGTGGCGACTCAGAATTGACCATTAGGTAGGACACAGACTTGACCTGGAGATAAGAAATAAGTTTTGTAAAGCAATTCACATCTTTAATTTACATTGGCAGAAATAACAATCATCTTAGCCATTCCATCAAACAGAATTTTGTAACTCATCCAATCTCAAAGAGACAGCAGATTAGAATTAATAAGTACAAAAAAACCCAAGATATTCATCTTGGCCTGTTTGAGAGACCATTTTGTCAAAAAGGAGACATCGCATATTTAAGCCAAATTCTCCTTTAGTCATAGTTCCTTAAATCACCTTCTGCAGAAAGTAAATTTTAATGTGGATATATGTTGGTACTTGTTGATCCTGTTCACATTTGTAAAATTGCTATATAACATGTTATGTTTATAATGCAATAAATCTCATAGCATTATGTTATGTTATTTACTTTTTTAGTTAGATTAACAGTAGATAACATTAACAATCAATTTATTTCTCTTGCCAGTAACAACAACATATATGAAAAGTAATAGTTTGGGCCAGTCAGAATCATCTCGGCAAATTAACTGTAAAAAGTACCTTCACAAGTAACACCAATGTCTGTGTAATTCCAAATTCTTCATGCGCAATGACATGGAGAGCCGCCTGACCGGTAAATGAACCAGATATCAACACACCATCCTTAACACGGACAATATTGGATTTGTCATCTGTGGACATCACTTTATAGGTCATCATAGCACCACCATCCCTGATATAACATATGGGTACAGAGGTTAATTCATGTAACTTATATTGTTATTTCTTTTCTTTTCATATACTAGTATATATATTTATGCATTTTAAATTGAGTCAACATTATTTCAGTTCTGTTGCCATACTACTCATAATGATGGAGGAAGCACCATACTCAACTGCACATAAGGGTTTGTCAAGATGGGTAGAACCATGGGCAGGAAGCACCATACTCAACTGCCCATAAGGGTTTGTCAAGATGGGTAGAACCATGGGCAGGAAGCACCATACTCAACTGCCCATAAGGGTTTGTCAAGATGGGTAGAACCATGGGCAGGAAGCACCATACTCAACTGCCCATAAGGGTTTGTCAAGATGGGTAGAACAATGGGCAGGAAGCACCATACTCAACTGCCCATAAGGGTTTGTCAAGATGGGTAGAACCATGGGCAGGAAGCACCATACTCAACTGCCCATAAGGGTTTGTCAAGATGGGTAGAACCATGGGCATTTCATAAGTCATTTGGGAGAGTGATTGTTGGTTTTGTTTCAGATCATTTATTGCATTTTTGGCCAAAAACCCATACACAAAACAAAGCTTATAAACAAGTAATAATATATAAAGCCAACTCAGCATGCATCAATATGCATAAAGCAGTCCTTTAACACAGTATTTGATTAACTAAGTACATGTGTATTCTATTCTATTTGTGGGAACTAGACAAGGTGACTCCTGCAATGAAGGGTTTGAGAACAAATAAGAAAATAAGGTTGAGGTAACCCATCAAGTTTGAGATACGGAGGTATGATGTAAATTTGTTATTGGGGATCTCTTAAATACAAAGTACATCCTAAACTGTCTATACACATTAGAAATATCTGCCAAAGATGACTCCAAAGGGTACCCATACTGAAGGTATTTGGAGAGGAAATACTATAGAAGGGGAAGGAAACTCTCCTCTTTTATAGAACTTAAATAGATACAAAATTAATTAAGCTTACCTGTTTGTTTTGAGTATGGCTTCTGTGTCGGTGGTCATCAATAACTCACCATCACATACTTTTGGACTGACCATGGCTAACTCTGTAAACACCTGGAAAAAACAAAATATTGCTTCTGAACAGGTCAGTCTCACCTATAAATTGCAACATTTATATAAAAGAAATCATTCGTGAAAATTGATTACTGTGTCCTTACTATGATGCATTTTTTATTATCATGAATTGTAACCTAAAGTGACTTCTTATTTGCATCAAGCAAAAGTCATTATCTAAGTAAATATCTAATTAAATGATTTTATTCAAATTTGAAAACCTCCTATCCTAGAATTTAGCGGTAAATGAATGACATTGGCTTAATTTAAGTTAAGAGACTTTCAAAATCATCTTAAAAAAGGATGGTGTCAACTGAGCGCCATTCAATAGAAGAAATACAAGAACTACAATGCACCGAAGGCTTTGCTTGTAACTAGAAATATCTGCTTATAATTTAACCTTTGACATAACGTTTAGATAAAATCAGCTTCATGATACTTCAAATTAATATTGAAAAAAGACAATAACTCACCTGTATCTGAAGTTCGTCCACAAGTATTTTATCTCCCAATATCTGCTCATGACCTTTCTGAGGTGTGACCTCCACCTTCACAGACACATGTCCCGTCTCCATAGCAACCATCTGCATGGCAAAGTTTCCCTCCGGATGTGGCTGAATGTTACTCTATAACAAAGGAAAATGATTTCAAATCATTCCATCATGCAGTATGAATATAGTTATTTTATAACTAACATAGAATGCCACACCCACTCAAAATAGGCTTTACCTATGGTACCCTCATATTAGAATTTGTGGCTGGTCCAAACCAAAACACTAGGAGATGACATAAAATGTGTAAACAAATGTATTTTCTTTGTATATTAAAACTTTTGGTAGCTTTAAACTTGCTTATTTTACATTAATTGTGAAACAAGTTCTTACAACTTAAATTAATCACTTTCTACTCTTGGTTCCGGTTCCTGGATACATAACCAGCACTCTTCCCAATTTGTTTGTAAAGCCCGATGTATGGGTATGAATGAATGATGTTTTAAGGCGCATCGACAGCTAAGGTCATTTAGCGCTGTATGGGTAAGTCCCGGTATTTCCACCTTTCGGCTAAATGTAATGAAACCCCGGACCCTCAGTACCAGGGGCTGGCATTCTATCACTGAACCATTGTCACCAACAACAAGATATTTGGCAGAAACCATTGTGACAAGAAAATATTTTGCTCCAAAAGGGCAAGTTAAGGGTTCAGTGCAATCCTATAAGTGCTTCGTGTTTGTGAAGCATTTACTATAGTCTTGCTATGAACTCTCATTATTTCAAGGGTTCGGTGCAATATCATAGTAAGTTTATGTTTATGAAGCATTTACTATAGTATTGCATTAAATCCTAGAAATAATCTTTCGACACAGAGGTTTTTTGGTCTTCTGCCACAGGTGTGAAAAAATGAGATTCTATGCAGTAAGGAGTTAGGTAAGTTACCTCATGGAAGACTGACTGTAATACTGCAACATCCTTCTTGTTGACCGACCATTTAAATGACAATGGTGGCACGGCACTTCCAAATGTGAATGGTGTTTCATGTTCTGTAAGACCAACTGCATACACAGGCATCTGGGGAATATACAAAACTGTGGTGATAGAGAGAAGAGATCAAAGACAAACACTGCAAAACACACAGTCACTTGTCACTCGTCTAGTCAAAAAGATGTATCAAAACAGAAAATTTATTGGCCAAATTTGACTGTTTTAATTCTCTTTAATTCCACAGGTTATCCATTATAATTTGATGCATGGCTTAGCATAAACTTTTTAACATTGATTGTGAAAGAAGTTCCTAAAACTTAGATAAGACACTTTCTATACCTCTTCCTGGATACATAATCAATACTTGCAGTGACTTGCGAGTTAGTCCAGTTATTCTATCCTTGCCATCAACAGTGATCAAATCGTGGACTCTCTGTACCAGGGTCCAACACTCTACCACTGTCGGCCACTACTGATAACTGATGGATGAAGAACCTACAAGGCTAACAACCAACAGCTAGTCAAACTGGTTAGAACCATCTCCTTTTTGTATGTCTACCAGAGGACTACCTCTCATGAAAATCTACCTGTGTCAGCAATTGAACCCTCTAAAAATGAAATGAATCAGGTGTGAGTGAGTAGTGTTTTTTGTTGTTTACCAGCCTAACTCAACCATTCCACTCTCAGTTTCTTTTTTAGGATGTAACAGGTCTAAACTTTATGCTTTAAGACTTATGTCCACAAATATAACATCGTAAGACTTCTTTGCTTCCTATCTACAAATGATTGCTTCATTGGCCTGTATATTTATACCATTCAATATATCTTTTTTTAAAGATACTTACAGTTGTACCAGTCTGGAGGCGTGTGAGGGGAGCATGTATTCGTATTCCAACCAGTCTAACAACGTTTACAGTCACTTCATCCTGTAACATAATCACACAATGTTCACTTATATTCTTATTGAGATCTGTCAAATTCGGAAACAATCTCTCTCTCTCTCTCTCTATGTGTATATCTTCTCAGTGTGCACTGTCAGTATGTGGTGAATCTTAATCTAGTTTTCAGAACAGGCGAATTAAAGGTCCTTGTTCAAAAACATGAAGACATTTGGAAGATAAAAATCAATTTCTTTTAAAGTGTGTATACTGTTTTTAATTCTTTAAAGTGTGTATACAGTGAGTTAACATGTACTTTAATCCAAAAGCATGACAACTCCTTTGTGATATACTGCATATAAACTGTAAATACTTTAATAAAATGATACTTTCTGAATTAATAATGCTTTCACTTTGAATTTTTTATCAAACAACAATATATAAACTGTATTGTTTCAACGACATTCTATTTTGTTTTTCAAATTCTCATTTCTGTGAACAAGCACCTTTAAATATATGAGGGAAAATGTCCAGATATCCCTTACCTGTGAGTAGATGACAGTTTCCCCAGTTTCTGGATCCTGACCTACAGCTTGACCTATGACCCTGGTTTTCCCGAGTGCCTTGGCGCTGAGTAGCCCACTACTGGACACGAGGGCTATATTACTGTCTCTGATACTGAATACAACAGTACACTGGGGCCTCGGGCCACCTCTACTTAATACCTGAAAATACAGGTAAATGAATACAATATAAATATATCTACAAATGTACCAGATGAAGAGTTTCTGACTACTGCCGGATTGATAAAGGAATAAATATTGCAAAAACAAGTACTTCACAAGCCTTCTATGTTGATCCTTATCAAATTTTTATTGTATATACAGTCAAGCCTCGTTTATCCGGACAATTTCGTCCATATTAACGAATAATCTGGAATAAACAATCGGCAAGTTTCAAGTGAAAGGTTTAGCTATACACTGTTTTTCATAATAGTTACTAAAGAATACATAATAGTTGAAAATGATTGCCAGACATTGTCTCCTGATTGCTGTCAATGCAGCGAGTTATTACCTTTTACAAACTGGACTTTCTGCACGCGACGATGATTACTATTAGGTAAGACCAGTTAACTGACTAAATGACTGATTTAAAAACAATTCAACACCTTTCATTTCCCTAAGCTTGGTGACATTTTATGATCAGGCATACATGCGAATTTGCCAAAGGTGTGAATATCGGATTACCACATTGTCCATTAACGTAGATTACTGCAAAGAACATTATCATTATGCTGGTTTCCGGACTATCGAGGGTCAACTGTATTTATATAAAAAAAAAAATATTTTACTCAATGGCTCTTCAGTGGTGATTTATCCAAAAATGGTTTAATTGCTCTTTTCAAACTAGGAGGTGATTGGAATTCGTAATGCAAGTGCACCTGACAATTTACCTTTTTAAATTCAAGGTGGTTGTCATAATCCTAATTTGGATTTATTCATAATGTTCTATGTGGAAATAAAAAGTAACCGGGGTTTGGCTATGTCATCTAATAAGGCTTATCAAATTTAACAAAACTCAGATGTGGCAAAGACATAATGATTCAAACATATACTTGTTAACCCTTATAGTGTAAGTAAATTGGCGGCTGGTCTGTGTTCTAACCTATTTGCTTTTTCATGTATCTTTCCTCATCAAAATTGAACTGATATGTAAGGTTTTGGAAAGCAGACGACACTTAAGTCTTTTTTTAGAAAATTACCCAGCATTTTGAGGGTTAAATTTACCTGAAAGTAGGCCCCATTTATCAATGTTATATTTCTTGGGATCAGCTCCAATGGTGGGAAGACTTCGACAGGTTTTGCTTCGCTGAAGATCAAAGTTCCATCTGGCAGAAGAGTCTTGGACTTCAGTGAGGTGTGGCCTATAACCGCCCCATGTACGATGTACGTGGCCGTGTAATCATCAGGAGCAGAACTACCATCAGGCCTGGAAATACAGAGAGAAAATCAATCAGCAATGTGCCCAAGTCTGTTATTTGACGATAATACTGTGCTGATCTGCTGTGCGAATATGAGGGGCATGAAAAGGTGCACTGACTGTGTCAATTTGTATTTGTTAAAACTTATTAATTTCATATCAATTGTAATGAAAGTTTGAAGCTTATTAAATTCACTCTCATTGACTGCTTCCCGGATACTATACCAGTATTCGCGTCGGTTTTGTGGGCTAATCCCGGCAATTTACGAGGATAACAAACATGACCACAGAACAAGAGGCAGACACTCTAACACTGCATTGTTGTCGCTTACAGTGTTTGAAAGTGTTTTGAAAATGGTGTTTCCATCCCAGTAACCAACAAATAAAAGTAAGGTACAAAAGGGTATGATTCACCCTTTAATCCTACAATTCTTTGATTTTCCTCAGGTTTTCTAGAAGAATTTTGAAAATGTATTGCTGGACTAAGTGGAAACTAATCTTTATCTATTTTCTTAAAGCTGTACAATAATTTGTACTCATTTAACCCATTACATCATATCAACTCATTTGCCTCATGTTTTCTGTAAGACTTTAGAAACCACTGTGACAAAGTGGTTCATTTCTCCCAATAAGCAAGAACAATTACTCTTTTTGTAACACTAGTAACTGATTCCATAAAGAAAATGCATTAGTTTCATGCTATTTGATATTGCATCAACTCATAATCAAGTCTTTCGCTCAAACTTAAATTCATGCAATAATTTTGAGTCGATATAAACGCTGTTTCAAGTGACATGATTAAGGGTAAAAAAGCGATGTCAGGAATGGGTGTTGTCTGTTTTACTAAGCTGGGGCCCGTTTCACTAAGCTGCGTAACAACCATAAGATAACCATACTTAATATAAGTATGAGTTTAGATTGAAAGTATGAAGGCGAAATATTTCAAGAACACAGGCCCTGAGGTTGGGCCATTTTTGACTCCTTGGGCACTATTTCAAAAAATCCTTTTAGAGGACCTCTAGGTGATGTTACATACCAAATATGAAAACCAGGCAAGGTAGATTTTAATGATTTCCTCTTAATCAGGCTGTGTTTAATACGTAATTCTATGAGAAGAGCCAATGTTTGACCCAACAGATATGAATTAAACAATCTTTGTAGGGGACTACCCAAGGATTATGCCTGTAAAGTTTGATTAAAATCAGGTTGTGGTGTTTGAAGCAAAATGAATGGATGGATTCATCCACTGATAATAGATGCACCAGTCAGACACATCTTAAGAGCCAAGACTTTCATGGTTATGGTAGGAAATTGTTGTTGCAAGAGGGTCAACTGCTCATCATGAGCAACTGAAGCAATTCATCCTTTTGTCACAACAGTTTTAAAATAGATGCAGCAAACACAGGTATCATGTAATAAGGGGGTTAAATCATAATTGTTTGGTAGTGTAAAACAATAACAATATATTGACTTTCTGCAGCAGAAGCACTTACTGTGACAATGAGTTTTTGTTTTGTCACAATGCTTTCTAATGCCGTTTATTTTTTTGCTTTGAATTTGGACCAACCAAAAAATCCTTAACCCTTATATTGCAGGGTAATTTTCTAAAAATATTTTTATGTCATCTGCTTTTCACACCTTAAATATCTGCTTAATTTTGATGAGTAAAGATACTCAGAGTAGCAAACAAATTTGATCACAGGTCAGCCGCCAATTTACTTGGTGGCTGGCCTGAATCTAATCTGTTTGCATAAGCATGAAGTCAGTTCCACAACTATAAGGGTTAAATGAATGAGGGGACAGGATAATAGGAATTCAGATGTGATATGTGATGAACAGTGTGTTGTGTTTGAAAAAGCACACACACAATCATTCACATGTACATGGTTAAAAAGCATGAGAGTTTGTGATAACCATTGTTTACTTAGAGTACACAACAGAGCATACCCCACTCCCCTAATCAGTTGTGTGTGAACAGTTATCAGTCAGTGTTCAGTATTGTACCCATTCAACCCTGGGAAACACAGGTATTCAAGAGAAAAGGTTTCTTTTTTAACCCATTACTTCATATATAATTAATTCTTATTTGCCTCCTGTAGAGCATTTGAAAATATTGTGTCAACAAAAAAGGGTTTGCTTATCTTTATCTTATCATGCGACAGGCCGAAATTGGAAGAAATTTCTGTAATATAATTGTATGAATGATAAGTGTCAGAATATCTTTATTTAATATGATTTTGTAATAAATAGTTTTAGTTTAATAGAAATTGTAATTGCTTTTTTTTGTATTCTGGAAATTCTTGAAATAAAATTATTCATTATGTAATATTGAATAAATATCTTGTGAAAAAAGAAAAACTCATCAATCAGAAGATTATTGTCCATAGGAAATCCTTCCAATTTAGGCCTGTCACATAATAAGCTGAGGAATAAAATGGATATATATCCTGTTTCAGAATAAAACAGACAAGAAAACCAGTAACAGAGCAGCTAACACATGCCAGAAAATGGAAGAAACCAGAAACAACATTAGTAGAACTTACAAGAAAAGCCGTCATGAGGACAGCCTCAAGATTCCTTCATTGAAATCTGGGGGAATCTCTCTTGGTGACATTATAGCTGCAACCATTGGTGAGGATGCAAGATCCAGTGACCGTGATGGAGAAATCCAGCATGATTTTAGTGGTGATTTCGGGACATGCATAGCTAGTGATATGAGAGAAGATTTGAACTTTTCCTTTTACTTTAATGAGAATTCCAACAACGACATTCCTACAAACAGTTCTAATGAACCAAGCAAGAATTGTGTACAGCCTACCATGTACAACCATAACTCACAGTCATCGGACAAATTCCGAACTGTGCCAGAAATTGATAATAACTCTAACACAGGGGATTCCTTCTTCAAAGAGGAAAATGGTCAGACACTATTTCCAACATCTCTCAACTTTGAATCGCAGATTGAAAACCAAGATGATTTTTTATCGTCCTTAGTAGAGCCAAAGTGTAGTGTCCTGGTCAAGCAATGTGGGCAGAAATCTTCAGACACAATAGGTGAGTGATATCTAATACCTTTCTGCTTTACCTTTATTGTCAGAAAAATGATAATTTGCATGCCAAAATGTCTTTGGAGCCGCCACGAATTAACATTACAACAAAATGACAATCAAGTTATAACAATGCAGTTCAAATGTTTCTCTTGCAACTAGTTTTAATCAGCATCAACATGATCTTTCGTTCATGGAAATTTTGTTAAATTGTGTTTTTGATCAATAATTGTTGTTGTGCCCAATATGACCTTGAGTATGACCCCCCATATCAAAATATTGAATGGTTTGATTATCCAAGCCAAGCCTGATAACAATTCCCATTCATAGACACAGAATAGAATGATGTATGACACATAATGATGCCATACCTCATGACTTCACACATGATCTCAGGATTTGTTATGGGACTTTTTGGTGTTTTGTCACTGACTGATATATCAAATGTTATACGGCACTTTGACATTGGTTTAAGAATGGCACTATAATATCTATGAATAACATAACAAGTGTATTTTGGGGATTCTTATTTTGTTAAACTCATTTAAAACAATATTCATTTTCTTGACATTTCAGACTTTAATCAAACAGATCTCAATCTGTCCAATGACTCTGATTTAGAAGATTCCATGCATTTCGTTGATCCAGATGATCAAAATAACAACACGAAAGCTGAGTCAGATCACGAAGTTCCCGAACCAAGGCTGAAGAAACGTAGACTAAGCGACATAACTCCTTACTCCCAGATTAACCATAGAGAATTAAATTCATCTCAAAATGATTTAATAAGTCTCTTATACGCAGAAACATACACACCAACTGACATGGTCAACAAATCAATTACCTCCAAAAAAGCTTTTCCCCGTCGGCGTTCATTCTCGGGAGTGTCAGGTGGACAGAGATTACAAAGACAGACTGGTGCCAGCAGACTAGGTATGCAAAACATGAACAGTGACAACTCTCACCAGACTCCTACAATGTTTCGAACACGTTCTTTCTCAGGGGCGTGTAACTCTGATAGACTCACACCTATCAGTGAGGGGAAACCACTGGATACATCTCTAAGTTCTCTACTCGGATCACCAAGCGAAAACAGTCAACTCTCCAACAATCCTTTCTATGAAGACTTAAAATGTACGTTACTATCAGATCTGTCAACCACTGCCACTGGCGACTGTCCTAAAACATTATTTGACACCCTATGTCAAGGTCAAAAAGCAGATGTGTATGCCAGAGAGCGGAATTTACATTCCAAATTTGGTTCATTACAAGCAAAGTATCCTGATGAAGTGAGGGATTTGTCCAGCTTTTATCGTCAACAATCTGCCGAAGTAGAAACTGAAAGATTCCGAGAAATCCATGATGAAAGATTCCCACTATCCTACCGTAACCATCTCAACCGTTACTATGACAACCTATTACACATGATAATGGAGCGGGTGGAGAAAAGCCTTCAACTTTTATCCAGATCTAAGAAGGAGACTTGTGACATGAACATGATTGTCAATCAGGGCTTACGTACCCGCCCACTTCTCTCAAGAAAAGCAGTCAGTATGATGGAAGAGTGGTACACCAGAAATTACGAACACCCCTACCCGAGTCAAACTGCTGTAGAGGCCCTGGCAGCTGCGGGTCAAATTACACCGGAACAAGTGAAGAAATGGTTTGCGAATAAGCGTAATCGTGCCAAAAACACTCGCCCATTGACTGAAGTTGTGAGCATGAAGAGAAAAAGACAATTTTCTTCGCGATGGTAATCTCTTAACTGTGCAAAAAGTTTTATATCCTATTGCTAAATGTTCTGCTGGTTAAACAGTGCTTTTTTATTATTTGAGTTTCAATTCTTACCTAATAATTGTTTAAAATTTTTAATTGTATAAAGTATTTTTTAAATATTTACCATTTTGTTTGTATTAACTCAATCCCTAACATTTTGAAGTTGTCCTGTTCTCTTGAACCATCACTTTTAGTCTTAACCCATTACCAAACAATAACAACATTTGACCAGTTTGTTGCAGACGACTCTGGAAAACATTGTGGGAAAAGAAGAAATTGCTCGTAACAAGCAATTTTTCCTTTTCCCACAATGTTTTCTGCCCTATCAGAATATCATTTTTTTCAATTTCATCACATTTTGAAATGTCGTCTGCAAACTCTTTCAATTTGGGACAGTAAACAATTTGGCCTTTGGTAAAGGGTTAAGAATTTTTAACATCTATCAGTTACATCTGCAGGTCAAAAAGAGATAACAATAATGTAATAGAAAGAAGTTTTGTTTATAATGAACAAGTTTTCTTTTTGTCTCATTATCTTCAAACGCTGTATTTTGAAACTTATTTTTAAGTAATTGGTCCAAAGAAATAATAAACAATAATGACATAAACATGCATTAGTTTATTTGATGGCATTTAGATGAGTGGAAATTTTCCTACTGAAGAATGCCTTCGAATGCATGCCTAATATCAATGACAAAGCTTGCTAATTATTTTCCTGCTAGTAGTTCTTCACAAAATGATAACTTTAAATCCTTCCTAAACATGAAACCTTGACTTTTGCCCAAACTGAAAGCAAAATTTGAAGCAGCTGACAATTATAAAGGTTCCATAAATGGAATCACTATGCAGTTTTCTGACATCAGGTTAACATTATTTCAGTTTTGTTGGTATGCCTTAATTTTGATAATGGAGGAAGATCCCAAACTCAACTGCATAAAAGGGCTGTTCAAGCCGGAAAGAACCATTGGCATTTCATGGATGAGAAGACTACCTTGCATGATGTTCTAGATGTCCTTTCTAGTAATTGAAGAGAAGGACAACATGATTTCATGTTCTGTACTCTAGATTTCATGTTCTGTACTCTAGATTTCATGTTCTGTACTCTAACCACTTGGCCATTTAGAACAAACACAAACTTTAATATGCAAGAATAAAATTTTCACAATTCTAAAATATCCAGAGTAATTTTACAGATCAAAGTACAGTTGATCTCTAACATTTAATGACAAAAAGTAGTGAGAATGATTTGGTAAAGTTTAATTCTAAATTTAAAGAAGAGGTCAGAACACTTTTGATCCATCCATTTCAATGTCTCTGTTTCAGATGAATATGACAGATAAATCATGAAAAAAGTGACAAAGATCAGGTAAACTTATTGTATGGTGTTTAGCACCATGTCAGAAACTTCTCAGTTATGTAGCAGCTTTCCTGGATCCACCAGTACTAGACTTAGGCTCTAAAGTGCATTGCAAATGGTCACTTCCATGAACCAGAGGTGTCGGTGGGGCTTGAAACCCAGGACCCCAAAGTTATGTTAACCACCTAAACCACTAAGTCACGCAGGACCCCGCAAGTCAACATAACACAAATCATGGCAGGGCTTATTTTCCTTGAATTCGGAAGAGGCCCAAGCCTGTTGGATTTGGGAAATTTTATTGCTGAAATTGCTGAATGGGGAAGCCAAAAAGCTGGTATGACTTTGAATATTTTGGAAAACTGCATCATTTTAAAGAAATTTCAAAACAGGAAGGAGACTGTTAAATAACGAGAAAACGCCCTGTATTGATAATTAGGTATGAAACCCTATAAACATGAAAGAAATCTTGTCACCAGATTTTTTCCCCAATAATTTCAACAAAGTTTACTCACTTGAGTGTGATGAGATCTGAGGCTGGTTCAAGAGTCAGACCCATTAATGTGAAGAAGCTGGCAAACAGTTTTTGTCCTGTAATATCCAGTACCTGGACCCTGGCGGTGATATCCTTTCCAACTTCAACCTGTAGATATAAAGTATATACAAATATATTTATATAGCTCCAAAGCTTTTCTTCAATATTCAGTTGTACTTCACAATGACCTATTTACACAGCTCTCATGTTGAGTGTTCAAAATTCAGATTTGTTGAGAGCAGACTTTTTGCAGCCATCTCAAACAAAGACAATCATTATGGGCAACTCCTTTTATCACAGTCAAATGTCATTTGCTGAAGGTGCAGTAAAGTTAATGACCCCCAATTCCTGGATGTGACCCCTAAAAATCTTTGTTTTTCTTTCACAATTTCATATCTCAAATTAGCATATATCAAGGGGTAAAGGGAAAACCCTGCTACTCTACCTTCTGATTTTGGAGATATTACACCAAACACACCCACAGTCTTTTTAAATTTTGGCCCAAGTATTTTTTCCTAATTTTGGCCAAAGTAACTAGATCTACCCCTTACTGTTCTGAAAGTGTTTTGAAACATTACCTTGTCCATGACGTAAAGCTGAACACTTCCCACACCCGACACTGTCACTGATAAAGTGGCTGGGTGCCTGCTGGCCACACATAGATCATAAACAGTTACCATCAGCTGACCATCCCTCAATGGTAATACCTGCAGAGTATAACACATAAATAAAGCGTCATTGTTAAACACATTTACAAGCTTCATTGATGAATCTTTTTCCATCTATTAACCCTATACCAAACAATAATGGCATTTGATACGTTTGTTGCTGACGACTCTGGAAAACATGGTGGGAAAAGGAGACATTGCTCTTAGCGAGCAATTTCTCCTTTTCCCACCATGTTTTCTGCCATATCCAGGCTTTCTACTGCCTCTCCACAAAAAACTAGGGCAAAAGTAGGGTAAGATTTTAGCAAAAAGTAGGGATTTTTACTGTTAAAAAGTAGGGCTAAATAAGAAAGTTATTACCATTTTTCAGCTGGAATTACTGTTAAATTGATACATATCTTAGTCCATCTGATGCTGTGAGAATGCCTTGTTCTGCCCATCCTTGAAATACAGGCACCTGAAATTTTAATTTCTCATTTAACATCAATTTACACAATGGAATACAATAATGAACATGACATTCAAAACATGCACTGTTAATCTTATAAGGCAAAAGACAAAAACCCTTAGTATCAAGCCTTTCCTCCATGAATATGTACTAAACTTCACCCACTATGAATATATAAGTATTCTTGCACTAGTTCTTACAAAGAGTTTTCTCACCACAGACAAAAGTGAAGAATTATATTTTTATCATAATTGTATAAGCAAAAAGAGAAAAAGGTCTATTCCGTTTGTAAAGGTGTTAAAATGAGTATACATGGAGTAAAGGGTTAAGTAAAATAAGATACTACATAAGAATGACTATTGGAATGTACTATTGTGTGTTGTATCCATGATCATAAGCAGTTAGAAAATATTATTTATTGCAAGGTTACATTTATGCAAAAAGTATGCAAAAAAACCACCACAAGCTCAGCATCTAATATACATAAAAAGCAATCTACAACACAATGAGGTGGAATAGGATATGCACGCTTCAATACACTGGCCAAACATTAAAAGAATATACATAGTTAGTTATAGGCCTACAATATCTACATGGACCATATTATTTGCTTGAGATACTGATTTTCTTTTTTTGAGAATAACTGGCAATCAATTTGCTCTTTTTGCTTTCAATATCATTTCTCTGCTTACTACATGTCTCCAAGGCATTTGTGGCTTTATCTATTTTGGTCCTGGCAACATCAAGTAATGCATGGGCAATGTCTATCTCCTTAAAGTCTTTCTTTTTTATTGCAGATGATAGCCTGTCATTAGCCTCCTTGAACAGGTTGTTTGCTGCACACATATCTTCATGTAGGCCTGCCTCATTCTTCTTAACTTCCTTTTCCGTTTCAGATATCTTTCTTTTCCTGTCTTCGTTTTTCTTGAAAGCCTCTGATTCAATTTCTCGTTGTCTCTTTTGTTCAAGCTGCACCTTTTTAAGCAGATTGGACTCCTGCTTCTCATCTTCCAGTCTTTTCAAGTATTTCTGATGTGAGTCAGTCACATACTTCATCATTGTTTTGGTTATAGGAACAGCAGTTACATTTCCATCATATTGTTCCACTGCATTTCTTGTAAGTCTCAATGCATTTAATGACTGCTCAGAAAGAAGGATGCGTTCGGAAGTCAGGATCTTCTTATTGATGGACAGGCTACGTTCCACATCAGCATTCCCATGGGTAAGACATAGAGATGAATATACCAGTTTTTGCAAATGCACATGCTGACAACTATTCACAGAAAGATGGCTCTAGCAGTTATACTTTTTTAGTTCAGCGTGACACAAACTTTGGGCTATGGATAGCTAGATGGACTGACAAACAAACAATGGCAAATCACCTCCTCCCTTTTTTGTGGGGTCATTCAAAATAAATTATTTATGATTAATATGACAGTTAGGAAAAGCAGTCTTTACATATAAACTTAAATGTATTTTGTTAGAAAGGAAAGCAGCATCTGCAATTACGAATTTAAAACACAGCATGGCATTTGTGGGTTCCCTCAGCTAGTAGCATCATTGGGAAAAGAAGAAACTTGGCAGTGTAAAGTCTAGATGAAGCGTGCATATCTGTCACCTCTTTTTCAAGAAGCATGTATGTATATGATTAAATAGAACATACATGTATTTTCACAGTGAAAAAGATATTATCTTACCTAAAGACCAGTATGTCTGTACTGACTAGCCAAGGAACCACAGTGCTTTCAAGGATGGACATAACAAGGTGATCCCCCAAACACATCTGAACTGTTCTCATTACAAAAGATTCATAATGAATGGAATTTCTGCAAAATATCTAAAGAAGAATCATGTAAGTCTATATTTTACATTTTATTTCTTTTACTTGCAAAATGAAAAAGTAGGGATAATAGGGCTATTTTTGAAAAAAGTAGGGAAAAGTAGGGTTAAGAAAAAAAAGTAGGGAAAAGTAGGGAAAAGTAGGAAAAGTAGGGACCAGTAGAAAGCCTGCCATATCAGAAGATTACTTTTTAATTTCATTACATTTTGAAATGTCGCCTGCAATCTCTTTCATTTCAGGACAGTCAAAATTTTGGCGTTTGGTAAAGAGTAACTAAATAGATGTGGCAGAAAACTTAAGAAACAGTTGTAGCAAAAAGAGAAATTGCATAAGACAAGGTAAGCTAGGTCTCAAACTCATGGCCCCTGTATTCTAAGAGGGACACATTACCGACAGAGCAAATGGGGCTCAACAAGCTATTGCATTGATTTTCTATAATTTATCAATCTTTGTTCAGTATATGGTGTTTAACACAGTGTGAACTGTTTTCAAGTTAGGTTACTATTTATTTATAAATATGGGTTTTAAATTACTGTCAAGACCACTGGGCCACGCAGGACCCCAATTTATCAATGTCCTCATTTTTGAAAGGGTTAAAAAAAAAGAAAAAAAACTTAACCAACTAACCTGCAGTTGTTTCTTTTTCTCTAGATATTTTAACTCCACAACTTCCGTCTTCCCCTCTATGATGTGGAAATATCCTGACCCTTTATCTATGGCAACATTCATCTTGTTGGATGGATGGTTAAACACAGAGACCACACTAGGGGAGATAACTGCTTCATCAACAAGACGAAGCTCCACAGATTTACTGATCTTCGGTGATATCTTCTCCTGAAACATGTGATAACACAAATTTGTGTAAAAGTACAGTCAATAAACATCTTTAACCTCTTATCAAATACTACTTGATTCAAATGCATTTGCTACTGATGCCTTAATGAATCATTTGTCAATATGGGGTTTAAAGCTGTGTCAGCAGTGTTTTCATTATTTAATGTGGCTTTTGCGTATTTCACCAGTACTCTGCAAGGTTCTGGTTCTGCAGTGTCTTGCTCATGAAAAATTCCAGTGATGATAGTGAGGATTGAACAAAGGATCCCTGTGTCACAAGCCCTACACCTTAACCATGCATGACGCTCAAAATGAGATAAACCTATAACAAAGGAAACTGTTTCCTTTTACATTTAAACATTGTCGTCTGCTGTTCCTTTCAATCTGGATTCGACTACAGACACCATATAGAGGAATGGGTTAATTGCCGTGTAAACTTACAGCTATTGGAGAGTTCACCAGTTGCAGGTACTTGATCCTGTATTTACGGACAGTCACAGACACAATCACTGTATCCGGTATTCCATAGGGCTGCAGTGTTATGAAATCTGTAAAACAATAATAACAAATTAGTTTTAGCAAGTAATAAACTCTTCTTTACATCTAACCATTTAAAGGCAGTCCAGCAATTTTCTTGGCTAAGTTATGGGATTTCCAATATAAAAATGAAAACTACCCTTTCATGACGGTAACAGGCTTTTTCCAGTCGTATTCACCACTAGTCTTCCATTGTGAGTCAAAATATCAAGGGTTTAATGCAAGATGATAGTAAGGCATACTCAAAGGTGACAGGGTTACAAGAGTCTTGAATTGAACCTTGAATATAGCATAAAGCTATCACAGACAAAGGATTTTTGTGTGTGAAAGGACGTTGAAAGAAAAGTGTCCTTTGTAAGGGTATCGGCCTGATTAGGTATCAAGAGAGCAGAATTGATCAATCTTATTTGGAAGGAACTGCTTCACAAGTAGTGTAATTAAAGAAAATGTTAACAAAACTGAAGGTTTTCCAAGAAAAATTATTTATATTATTTAAACTTAAATTACATTAATTGTGAAACAAGTTCTTACAAATAAGATATATCACACTTGATTTTGCTTCCTGGATACATAACTAGTACTCACGCTGAATGTGGTTTAATGAAAAGTTGCAAGACAGATCCTCCATTCAAGGGATTGAAACCCACAACCCTCCTGTTTTTTGGCCGTATTTAATTGAATTGAATTGAATTGTTTTTAATTGACCATGAAACTGTTGGAGAAAGAATATTGGTTGAAAGATTTGCGAACAGAACAAATATCCAAAACTTACTTGTGACGACTCTCCTTCCACTGGGCAAGACAGCAATGTCACTCTCTAACTCATTTTCATTATCAAGGGCAGCCAGACCAGAATCAGACACTGTCCACTCAAACTCCAGCGAGGAAATATTGTCCAGTTTACGTCCATTTTTGTCTGTGACACTGACCACCAATACCAAATCCTTCTGACAGTGCACTGGTATCTAATGAGAAACGAATAACAACTACAAATAAGCACTTTCTCCTTTAGTCACAAAGGTATTTCTTTAAAGTTCCTTTTTCAAAGATGTGAAAGAAACTTGGATACCAAGATCTTATTTCTTTAAAACTGTATAGCAGCTGTATTGTTGTACGAGACGTACTGGAGAAAAGCAATTGGAAGTAAAATTAATGAATATTCAAGAATCAAGAGCTTGTAAACAACAAATAAATATGTATTCAGATTCAAGCAATTTTAGATCAAGTAATTTTTCTCAGTAAAGTCTCAGAGTTCTCTTGAATATTCATTAAAGCAAAATCTCAATAAAGTCTAAAGTCATGAAACTACAAAGGTGAATTTCCAAGCATTTAAATTCGCAATATAAAGTTAGTCATAATAATACTTACAGCTTGATTTGGTTCCCTAGCAACAGGACAAGGAGGCAGGTCTTTTGGGTACTCAATCTGTGGCTGCAAATGAATCTCGACCGGCTCTGCACAAATAAAACTGAAAATAGACATGATGGAACAACCATGTAAATGTATGCCTAACACATGCAAAGAAAGGGAACAGACATTTCAGAAACAGAAAGACAGACAGCCAGAAAGAATGAATAGCAGAAAAAATGGCTGTTGTAATAGAGATGCTGTAAATATATATAATTGTTCTTTTGTATAAAACATTCATAGTGACTGGCTTCTAACTGTAGCTTTTACCACTCAGCTTTACAGGGAAGATATTTAGTCACATGGCATACCTGATAGATGCTTCTTCTACGACAGGATTTGCATTCTTCGCAGTTTTCTCGTTACCAACAACCAGCGTCAGGGTCTGTGAAACAAACAATATACTGTAAAAACTTATTCATGTTTGTTTTGTTTATATTGGGTTTAATGCCACGAGTCAACACATGGAAATCAGAGCTCCGCCAAGGTTAAACAAGTGTCTTACAAATAAAAACATAGCAAAAAAAGCATAGTTGATAAAATATATCAATATCTAACAATGTAAACCATTTCCATGCAAGTCAACTCTGGTTTTCAATATTTTCAAAATTTATGTTTTGGTGAAAAAGCTATGACACATTATGAAATTATTTCTCATATTTGACATGTTTAAGTCAATGTCAGGTGATTGTCTTGATTAAAGGAAAAAAACCTCCAATTTCTAAAGAAAAAAAAACATAACTTTTAATTAATCACATATTACCTGTTCTCCAAACTTCTTGCAAGCTACGAAGAAGGCATGGAGCCTTTCTGAAATAGAAAATTAATACAATATCTTAGACATGGTGGTAAGAACCCAATAAAAAAGTAGCAGCATAAAAACAAAAACATTCAAAAATTAAAGTAAGAATTCTCTATAGTTTTCCATAAGCTAAAATGCATAAGCGTTACATGGATTTTCATGGCCAAAAAAGGTAAAATTCTGTAAATAGATTTGTGTGAGCTTTTAAACCTGTGCCAACCAGATAAGATTTTAACCAGGGTACAAGGAACAAAACTAAGTGTGTGAAGTTTCAATTCATTATTATAGAGATCTTAGCTTACACACAAAAAACTGACGCTGACGAACTGACGAGTACATATCAAAATCTCTAAGAACTGATTGTTAATACATGTGAACATTTGCAAGTCAAAATAAAATGCTGTTAAAACAATCCATCTTTTGTATTGCAGTACAGTATCTAATGAAAAGTAACTCCTGGATGTAAAGAAAGTATTCAAAAGTTAAAAATATATCTTATAATGTACAAGCGATATGTGGCATATCTCAAAACTTTACAACACCTTTTGATTGGAAGATATATCTATCCAATGTATAAAAGCTTAAAATACTTGAATAATTATACTTCAAATGGGTATTCATACACCAGTATGTCTCTTTCAGCAGTATAGCCATTATACAGTGTATAAGAAATCAATCTAAACATCCAATTTTTCTCACATCTGTGAACAAGCAGCTTTGATATAGACAAATTAGAAACTTACTCTGTGTTCCTCTTGAGTTGACAGGTTCAATTATCACATTTTTGGTATGATCCGGATTCACTGTAACAAAACAAGAAAGAGCCTTCAATAACAAAACATTCTATGTATACAAATGATACTGCACAAACTGTCAACCACGCAAACCATTCCCAAATATGATAGATAGAAATTTTTACTGACTTAAACAACAATTATACTTAACATCTTTAAAAAAACAGCTTTTGAGTGTCAAATGTACTAGGCATGACATTGAATTGATTTTTATACAGTAATAAAAGTTGTTGACAACAAAGCCTTAAAATGGAATGTTACTGCCTTTTTTACAACCTGTCAGAGACCAAATTATGACAAGAAATGTCAAAATTATATTGCATAGGATTAAATAATTACTTAAAATAGAAAGCCTATCACCACATAATCATGGAATGTTCAGACAAGTCTCTGGTTTTCAAGTAAAACAAACATGAATTTTGAGCAGAAGTAATATCTTCTCAAAATATGTATGGGAAATTTTTGTCATAAAATCTTTTATAAGTTACCTACCTAATTTGGATATTTTTTAGTATGTTTGATATAATAAAGAATGATTTCTCAAGCATATGTTTAGCAAAATGCTGTCCCCAAAAGTGTAGCATGTTGATACAAATATGATTCCTTTACCACCTGTCAAATTTGGTTTGAGGTGACAGCTGTTAACAATTCTAAAGAATGTGAATTAACTTATACTTTCTCTGTGATATTGGGTTGAAGCCTAATTGACAAAAACAGAAATTTCTCTTTCTTAGCAATTTCTACTTGTGTAACAATCGTTTCAGCTCTTTTGAGTTGTCAGGTTTAAGTGTTTTAAAGGTATACATGAATGTATATTTAACCCATTACCATACAATAAAGACATTTGACCTGTTTGTTGCAGACCACTCAGGAAAACATTGTGGGAAAAAGAGGAATTGCTCTTAACAAGCAATTTCTCCTTTACCTACAATGTTTTCTACCCTATCAGGCACTTATTGTTCAATATCATCACATTTCGAAAAGCTACCTGCAAACAGTTTGAATTTGGGACAGTCGAAAAATTTGGCGTTTGGTAAAGGGTTAAAAAGACCCTGTTTTGGTAAGCTCTGATATAGGATGATTCAATTTACACACTTCACTAGCATGCACTGTGTATTGCATGGGTAGAATGGGAAATAAAAATGAAAAATGCTAGCCAAATGATATCGACATAGATGATCTAGCTACTAAAACTTTGATGGATAATAATGGTAGATGCAGGGTTTTCATTAAGACAAGGTTTTCATTAAGATCCAGGTTGAGATCTAACCATTTCAGCCACCCAGACCTTTTTTGTCAGACTATGACTGAGCATGATGTAACTGATTCACAAGGGATTTTAACTGATGATTTCCATAGACAATAATTATGCTCTTAATGTAAACACTGTAGATGCATATGCGTGAATCAACTCTAAATGCACATTTAATACATCTAGAAACGTAATGAAATCAGCCCCTTTCTAGACTGAATCACAAACAGGATCCAAATAAAGGTAAAAACTTCATACAGTTTTATGCTGCTTTTACTGAATATTCATTAATTCCAAAAATTCTGTATATTAAGATCATTAATTCACCTTCTACAGGCTTCTCATAAATATCCTGAAATTTTTTAACACTTTACCACCTAACACCATATTTTTGCGTCTTGCAGGAGAGGTCTTTCAAAAAGCATTGTGGCAAAAGGAGAAATTGCTTGTCACAAGCAATTTCACCTTTAGCCACAAAGCTTTTTCATTCTATTCACATATCACAACAGCAGAACTGAATGGTCTTTTACATGTTTACAAAGCTTTTCTAAAGTCGTCTGCTACAAGTAAAAACAAATGTTGACTGCAGCTGGTAAAGAGTTAATACATGAGAATGAAATAATGAAGATCCTGATTATATATGTGAATGCAATATTTGAATCAATCTAGGACCTACTCTTGATATAGAATATGTGCAATAAATAAAGAACCTTAACCAAACTAGATTATTGTCAGAACTATTCTTTCTGCCACTCTGATGCTATCAAGTGTGTCTTGAGCATAGTCACTTCACGGTGATAACACACTTAATGTTTCATTGGTATTAAGAGAAAAGATTGAAAGTATTCTGTAGTTTGCACCACATTTTTCATTGATATTCGAAGAAAATGCTTCTGAAGACTCTAAATGTTTGGTGCTCATTTTAATTGTCTTAGCAACACGATTCATATGAGTACCAACAATACAGGGTTTGTTGAAAAAATTCTGAAAAACTGTGTTTTTACCTATAATAATAATGACCCATTCCTTCATCATTAACGTGAATAATGTGTAAGTCTTTGACAAACATGGAGCAATTACAAAAGTCTTACATTGAACCCTCGATATTTTTTTCATACATTTTAATTATTGTCCTCGCACACTCTTTTCAACTTTAATGTGTCATTGACTGACTATGGAGATAAATGTTAACATATTGTATCTCATTACTTTACTTTATCTGGAAGCAAATTCAAAATAAGACTAAATTAATAATGGTGAGCAGGGCCTCCGCTGTCGATCGCCAATTTCGCAAATTGCGAAAAATTTCGCCGATTTAAGAAAAAAAAAAACAGTTTTGCGAAAGTGTTTGCGACAAACCATATTTTCCAATTGTCAAAGGCCTAAGCGACCCCCGAAATAATAGCAAGTCTGTTGTACCACTCTTATCGGAGAATATCTACCCGTATAACACGGGAACCAGCTCGTAAAGACCCGTATGTATCGCAGTTTGTACCCAATCCAGTTCGTACACAACTGACTGTCAATAATCGGATTAAAGTTTAATCCCGTCATAAAAACAACAAATGCAGCTGCAATAATTCTTTCTACACCACGTGTGTTTGCCTTTTCACCCTTTGCTTAAATCAGTGTGTAATTAAGACAGATTGGCATGAACGTATGTTCAGAGACAATAGGAAATTGAATTGGCAATTATCAAACAGTGTCGGGTGTTGAAAATTAAAGACGGTGGTAAGTAATTACGTACATTTTTTTGGATATGTTGCTCATTAATTACAATTAAGCATACACTTCAAACACTTCGACTATTTAATTGCATCCAAGATGCTTTCGCTATATAACCTTGCTGATTTCGGGAATCATTGTCAATTGCAAAAAAAGGCTTCGAAACGTCCTTTAGACTCTGACTTTCCTCGACGACGTAGTAATGGATCGCTTGAATATACAAAGCGGATTGAGTTTTAACACAACCGTAAAGTGGCCTGGTGACGTAAATGGGCTTAGGGTTAGGGTTAGGGTTAGGGATTATGTTTTTATAAATAATATCTTTTTTTTTCATTTATATCTTTCATTGTTTCACATAAGATTTCTTATGATGCAAAGTATTCAATTTCATTCTGAGGAAGATTTAGATCTATATAATACAATGTCGCAAACGTTGTCGCAAATATGCGTCAAAACTCTATCCATTTCGTCGTCATAATTTCGATCCATTACTAGCTCAACCGACTTTCCTTTGCCTCCTTCTAAAATTGCCAAAACTCGAGCATTTAAAGACTCATGGAAAATAGGGAACAGTTGGTTAAGATATGATCCGAAGTTAAAATCAATGTTTTGTGAGATTTGCCAAAAGGCACAAAAATCAAACAGCTTTTCAAATGGTTGCAATATTTTAAAGAAGGAGAATGTGACAAAGCATGCAAACTCCAAAGGTATGGGAAATGCTTTAAGAACTTCAATTATATCACTGAAAATACTTTTGATTCAATTTTAGAAACATTAAAGCAGAAAAGTTCATGATATAAAATAATTTATAAAAAAAAAAAAAAATTCTATTTGCTTTAATTAAACTTATTCATCTCAAGCAATATTGTGTAAAAATGCAAATCATAGGGGCTTTGTCATAACAAACTATCTCTTTCAATAGCAAATAAACTGTTATGTAAAAAATGATGCTATGTACTGTAATAAAAAAGTGTATGTAAAATAAAATGTAAAAAAATGATGTGATTTGTTGTTTTTGTCTGTCAATTTCTAAGTACTCATAATACAGTAATGAACTGCACTAGATTTAAGAATAAAAAGAAGCTTTCACTCAAGTACGGCTTATTATTGACCACTTAAAATGGGCTCCTATTTTGGCTCCACTTTTTCAAAGTTGGCTCCAAAAATATCCAATTTGCGAAAGTGGTTGCGACAAGAAAAAATATTCCAGGGGAGGCCCTGGGTGAGGGAGAGAATACCATTGCAAGCATACAAAGTGCATGAGCATGTACAAACTATCGCCTCAAGATGCGTCAATGATAATAAAAATGGAAATGATTTAAGGCCGTTCCTAATAAATAAAAGAGCCAAAGGCAAATAAATAACATGAAATAATGAGAGCCCAGAAATTATGAGGTCTAAAAAGCATATCAAGCACTTTGAATGGCTTTGAAATTTAATGCTGAATGAAGCATAGCTCACTATTTCCCTTTTGCAGACATGATAAAATGTCTGCTGCAATGTATATTAACAAGGAATTAGTTTAAAGCCGATGAATGGGTGAAAGGTACATAAATTTGTCTGGATGTAAAAAGCATGATCCTCAGCCCACATACCTGTTACAACGTCATTATGGGCTACAATGGAATTTGTTTCAGGTAAATATCAAACCTCCAGACTTAAACAATATCTGGAAAATCAACCCAATTCCCAACATGGGAAATTTTACTCTAAAATTGAAACCATTAGCAGATGAAAGAGAAAGTATAAGCTAGGCAAATTCAAATCTCTAGGGTGGAAACCATTGTGGCAAAAGGAAAATTTGATAATTAGAAGCAATTTACACTTTTGTCACAGTGGTTTCTATAAGAGATGCACTAAATTAAGAGGAAAAGAATTTATAAGAAAATCATATTTCTTTATTTTTTTAAAATCTTACATCTCTTTACCTATTGAATTTTGAATAATTTTCAAATATAAGTCATTAATCTTTTTATCAAAAACAAAGAACAGTTGAGCTAAAATCCATTTCCATATTATGTTGTTGTGCATTGTATGTAAACTCTGTGAGAGACCACTTCAAAATCAATTAAGAAATGTGATAATTTTGAAGAACGGATCAATAACTCTATTTAAATGAGCGTTATTTCCCATGTCAAAAACAATTTTCAACTAAAGAATAAATTGAACCTGATAAGAGTAATAGCAGCATCCTAGATTTTGAAGTAGGTTTATTTCAACTTATAAAATGAATGTAGATATATCATATGACATTAGAGACATCCTCTCTAGGGATGGCGAAAACTGATTCTGATTTTCTTGTCAGAAATGCCAAATCATTAGCTGCACCTGTCCGTATAGTGGTTATAGAGTAAATTTAAGTAAAAATTTGCTTGTCCTTTAAGGGTTTTGGACAAACTGGGCAATAATGACAATTGATTTTGAAACCCCTGCCCCCACATACCCTACTTATCTGTTGCTTCTTAAGAGTCTATTGTTTGTTCAAACTAGAAATATGTCAACCAAACAATTCTAATTGGGACCAATAAAACAGGATATGTCCCAGAAGTTCTAACTCTTAGAAATCTGGGTAATTTTCGTGTTGTCTGCTTTCCAAAAACTAAAACATCTGTTTAATTTTGATGAGGAAAGATACTCAGAGACGCAAACAGGTTTGATCACAGGCCAGCCGCCAATTTATTTGGCGGCTGGCCTGGATCTAACCTGTTTGCATAAGCATGAAGTCGGTTCCAGCACTATAAGGACTAAAATACTGTGATTAAAAGAGACACACAATCTCCATATCTAGATTACCATTAACCCATGTAACTCACTTGTTCTGAAATATTTGGACGAGTCCAGGACCCAAGGCTGGGGACCACCAGAAAAGATCACTTCTTTGGAGGAGCCGGCTGCCACTACAACTTCCGCCTCGGGATCTATTGGCTACAACAAACCACATTAGATCATTATGTCATGATGTAGAAACGGGATTTTGTTGGCAGGAAAAAAAAACACCAAAAGTTTAAATTTTGTTCTGGGACAACAATGTCAAAGTACCGGATTTTGTTGGGGTTAAAAAATGTCAGAGAACCACATCTTTTAGGGAACAAAATATTAAAGAATTTAATTTTCAATTTTAATGAGTGCATTTCATCTCTCAAAAACGATAAATATATGTAGGATCAAAAAGAAAATTTGTGTGGTATTATTTTTTGTGTACAGTTGGTCCAAATCCCTATAGTAAATGTAAGGATTGTTCAGGACTTTCTGATGGTCAAGATATAGATATTTTATAATCAGTTTTCAAATTTGAAAATCTCATTAAGAGCAATTTCTCTTTTTATCACAATGTTTTCCAGAGTTGTCTGCAACAATCTGGTCAAATGTCGTTATTGTTTGGTTAATATCTTATCAAGAACCAATACTTACAATTAGTTTGTCATAGGTTGCTATGGTGATACTGGATTCAAGTTTCACACCTCCATGGTTGTATGAGGCTATGACCTTTGTATGACCTTGCTGTAAAGCTTTGACCTTCACAACTCTACAGCTTCCTTTCTGCAACTGCGAAATGTCTGTTGATGAAAGAAAAGAATGTCTTAGTAATCATATCATCAAAACTTTATGACATTTTAAGGGAATGGCAATGACCCAACATTAATTTGTCATATTCGTTTTGGAGTAAGCAACTTTACAATATAAGTGTTCAACAGGGAATTGAAATCAGCTTAAGATTTTGTTTATGCTTACGTTTCTTTTACCACCGTGATAAAAAGATGAACTGCAAATTCAGAACAAATGATCCTTATGTCACAGAGGTGATTACCGGTCAGATACTTCATCAGTG
Organism: Cerastoderma edule; assembly: GCA_947846245.1. Lineage (NCBI taxonomy): Eukaryota > Metazoa > Mollusca > Bivalvia > Cardiida > Cardiidae > Cerastoderma > Cerastoderma edule. The sequence continues at coordinate 10,988,538 of OX401416.1, read as the reverse complement.
CTTGCGTGAAAGTGAAACATTTAGGACTAAGATATTAAAAGAACTTACTCATTTGATAAAAAAAACAAAAGGTATTTACCATCAACGTATTCCACCACAGTTGAGTCTAGGAATGAGATATTCAGGGGCATATGTCGACAGTCATTGAAGGAGAATTGTCTCCCCTTGAACCTGGCCATCACATCCAGGGGGAGCTGCAGTACCTCCCCCACTTGAACCTCCACTCTGTCGGGCCGGAACTCCATACCTGAGGGGGGCAGGACGTGTACCTGGGATTACATACAGATAAAGGCTTTATATAAGGTTTCCACTTATTTATTTTTCATCGAATGTGACAGAAGCTTTGATCATGTGATTCTAGTAAAAATCATCTGAGAGCAACCCATTACTTTTTTTAGTTTTTTTTTTTTTCAAAGCACCTAGGCCCTTGTTTTTGTTTCACAATTATCCAATGAAAACACAGATTTTCAGAAACTTTAAAATGTAAATATCAAATGTCATCAATTATTTAGTGATGATGATTGTTAAACTCATCTTATTAACATTTGTTACTCACTATCAACATTCTATGAGAAAGTCCAAGTACAGCTTTTGGATAAGCTCGATAGAGGCAATATGGATTATTGATTTTGCAATTTGTGGTTTAACGCAATTCTTAACAGTATTTCAGTTATATTATGGCAGTCAGCGCATATATCAAGGCTCCTTCTACTTTCACTCCAGTACTACACAATAGCTATTCCAAGCCTACAATAGCTTTCCCATGAACCTAATTGATCAGATTTGAGAGACAAATAAATCACCTCTCTTTGACTTGATTAAATGCAGTAAAGATTATGTATGCCAAGCTGGTTTATTTTACATATGGGTTTTAAAGCTGTGTCATCAGTATTTAAGTATTACTACCCCTTTCTTGGAATTCATCAGTACTAGACTAGGGCTATGCAATGTCTTACAAACTCCCACACTCCCCAGTGTGCTGGTAAGGAATGAACCAGAGACCCCTTTAATACAACTCGTACACAATCTTACATTTTAACAACTAGACCACACACAAACAGGATCGTGTAAAGCTGGGTTTCCAACTCAGGACCTGAATTAACTGAGAGAATTCTAACCTCTGTGATGCCTTTATGAAGCTGGTTCCTCCTGTCAGCAGCTGTTATTACAGCCCGACCGCGGTACGAGGTTGTTATCTCTCCATACTTATTCACATTGACGGTTCCCGTGTTGTCAGAGCTCCAGACATACTCCCCACTACCACCAGTCGCCTGTGGGATAAAAATATCTATGTATTTTTTTTAATTTTTTTTTTATTTTTTATTGACATCACATTAACATGATTTAAGATATGTTGCGATGTCCAACTCTTAATCATGGAGAATGTCCCAACACTCAAGTGTCCTTAAGGGCTGGTCAAGCTGGGTAGAACCATCAGCATTCCATAATTGAGAAGAATACCTCTTAGTCTTATGGAAATCCAAATGGCGTCACTGGGATTTGAACCAATGCAAAGACGGGCCATGTGATTTCAAGCTCCTAACCCTCTTACATGTTGTAATTGAAAAGAAGTCTCTACCCATACAAGATGTACAATGTAAATCTTTCTGGTAACTATCTTAATCATTCCCCTATTATATGTGGCTGCTCAAAATTGCTGTTTAAAATAGCACTATGGATTTTCTATGATATTGGGTTTTCTAACCTTTGTGACAAAAAAACTAATTTCTTATATTAAGGAGATTTTTATACTTATGTCACATTAGTTCCTTATGTTTTCTGCAGTAAATACATAAAATTATCTTAGAACGAAAGACTACACTTGACCTACCATAAGCTGGTACTGATGTGAGATCTGTTTAACTGTGTCCCATGGAAAGAACAGTAACTCTGGCCGTACAGTTATAGGGTCAAATATCTCCACATATTGGCTCTGTTTTAAAGCTGGAGATACACTGTGTTCAGCTCCATTCTGTTTCCATGAAAAAAAAAATAAAAAACACATAAGGAACATTTTGAACACAATATCAATGAAATAGAACATGGGAAAACATACTTGGATCTTGGATCATGGCTAAAAATATATATAACCAATTCCCAGGAATTTGAGACAAATCCAAATTTAATGCAACAATAGATTGCAAAACCAAAGTATGAAAAAATAGCTTTCGATGATTTAACCTGAACCATTGGGTCCAATTTACCCAAATCCATTTGGAAAAATTCAAAATAGTTATATTAGTAAAGACATTTACTCATAACCCTACCTTATAATAATGGTTAGTTTGAACTAAGTTATTTTACATCAATTATGATGGAAGCTTAAAGGTTATTAAATTCAATCTCAGTGCCTGCTTCCTGGATACTAAACCAGTAACCACACTGATTTGTGGGTTAGTCCCAGCAATTTTCAACTCGCCTAATGGGGATTAAACCTAAGACCCACGATACAAGAGACTGACGCTCTACAACTGCAACAATGTTGTCAACTAAGTAATGGTTGATAGAAGGAGGAAATATGAAGGAGAGGTTTAACATGTAGGTTTAATTATGCTGGGGAGAAGATTTACTACATTAAAAAAGTAAAGAAACATGACAAAACTCAATAACAATTAAGTTATCACAACTCACCTGTTTAATAATGGTGGTGAGAGCACCATCTATGTCTGTATCACCTTTCTGTAAGGTCTTCACCACATGGTATGTACCATTCTTGGTGGAGAACAGGATCTCAAAATAGGTAGTCGGAAACAGTGCATCAATTATAACATTCTGTAAATGGAGAACAACAGTTGGATATAACTTAACACGAATGGTATATGTAATAATCTGAGTACCGTTTTACTAAACAACTTACCGAAAGATTTTGCATAAGTCTAAACTGATAAATGCATATGGTGTCTAAAACGAAAGAACACTATTGTAATGTGACATGTCATTGGAGAGACGATTCCAATGATGTGTTACTTTGCAATACTACTAAGCCCAATATTGAAATAAGAGGAAATATTGTTTTAAACTTATGCAAATTGTCAGCTAAACATGTTTAGTAAACTGGCAACCCAGTCCTTTTTCCAAATCAGTTCTGCCATAAACTGTGATATAAAAAAGTTTATGACTGGTTAAAGTATAAAGCAAGGGCAGACAAAAATCCAGTTATAAAAAGCTGTACATTTTCTTCGTGTTTTGAGTACAAATTTTGGGGCCAACAGAAAAATTACTTTTAAAGAGTCATTCTTTTATCAATTATAATCTCTTTTATAGTAGGCCTTTGGCTGCGGGTGAATCAGAATGAGTCATTGTGAAAAGGGGTTAAAGGAATCTAATCTTTCTTTAGATATTCAATATTTGTAAAAGATGGAAAGAAAGCTATATTTCTAATCATTAATATATAAAGGTTTTTTAAAGTTAAATGATATCAAAGCAGAGAAAATATAATTAAACCTAGATTTTTAAAAAGTTACATGTTAAAAACTTGTACGTAATTAAAGGGATCATTCAAAATTAAAAACAAACAAACATGAAAACATAAGTAACATCAATTATTGATAACATTTCTCTATCTCTTCTTCAACAAAGCTAATTAGACAAGGTTTTGTTTGAAGAACTTTGTTGTCATTTCATCTGTTCAAGACATCTCATATCTAAAATATATAAAAAATCTCAATTTGTGACAGTCTTGTAACAACCCATATACTACTAACAATTGTAGTAAAAATCAACACAAATATACATAAACTTACATCTGATGGGTAAATCTTATGACTGTTCTTATCATAGACCTCAATGAGAACTTCATACACTCTACCCGTTTCCAGCACCCATTTCTTATCAGGTAAAACAACGAAAGCTGAAATCAAACATCAAATAAAATTTGTAAGAAAATACTGTGTCACTCACTCCATTGTTTTGTTGTAAAGAGAGGAAAAACGAACTAACTCCTTTCCTTAGCTACATCATTTCCCTTTGAACAAAATAGCTTCTTTATTTCCTTTTGAATAAAATATTTCATAACAGGTTTAACATACAGACACAAGACTAAACTTTTAAGTGTCTCATGCAAATACTTCTGATTTAAGCAAATGATTCAATTTATTAAAAGGTACAGCATTAGATGGTCATGTTTTAGATACATTGAAGTATCTTGTAAATTAAACACATAATACAGCTGCCCAATTAAGAAAGGACGTCTAAAAACACTTTGTAAGAGATATTAAAATCATCAATTTATACAGCAAAAGAATTGTGTCCAAGTAATAGAAATACTTACCAAGATAGCTTGCACTGACTACATGAAGAATAGCCGAGGGCTGACCCAAGGTGTCCGAGGTTTTTATGTCTAGGTTACAGGTTAAGGACAAATGTTGTTTTGTTCTCTTTACATGTACATAAGGAACAATAGGACTGATGTGCTAACAGTTTTCTAAAACCATTGACAAAGGTTTAGATACAAGTTGCATCTTTGTCTTTTCGATGCACTACTTCGAAAACTGTAACATGATCTCGATTTTGAGGGTTCTCATTTGCATTGACCAATCAACAAAACCCCATCCTAATTCTTGTCAGAGTTGTTTTCACAATAAGAGCTGTTCACAATAAACAATATTGATGAGCACAGATGTCATTTTTTTGTTGTAGTTTTATACACAGTTTTAATGGTTTAACCATTATGAACATTCATTTTAAGGCGTTTTGTAGATCGAGAATTGTCACTCAGCGACGATCATTTAGGGTTTACAGATAATAGAGAACTAAGTTATGGAGGAAGGTCTCTTATCCTAACTCTGATCTATCTTCCCAATGAATGCATAAAGATAATAAACTCTAAAATGATTGTGACATTGAGAGCAATTTCTCCCTTTATCACAATATTTTCCAATGACTCCTGTGTCAAACTTTAAATTCAATAAAAGGATACTCCTATCAATAAGTTTGATTTCTGTTTCTCCCAATTCCAGAGCTGTGGCAACAGATGTTTTTGCTTCAAGAAAACTAATCTCGGAGTTAACTACTTCCAGGTAAAACTGCTGCGATGGCATCTTAATTTCTGTAATAAAGAAAAAGATCTAACTGTGAAGACAAATTTATCTAGTAAAACAAAGGTGATAATGCCTTTGTAAATTCTAATCATAATTGAAGACCATTAATAGGATTCCTGACCCCTTACTCCATAGTATTTTTTTGTGACATATCTGCAGCAAATGATTTGAAAAACCATTGTGACAAAAGTAAAATACATAAAAGAAAATATTTTCAGTGCTGTTTTTTGTAGTTTGCTACTGCTTTCAAAAAGGAAATGTTGCATTCTTCCAATATGGGAGAATGGATTTATGGCTTCTTAACCCCATGTTGTGTGTTACTTCAAAGAATCAATCAGATTTTGTCTTCTTTAACTTGCATAAACTGCATATGGGGTATAACACTGATTCAACAATTTTTCAGGTGAATTTATGGCTTTTCTGGGTTTACCAGCACTAGATTTTGGTTTTAAAGTTTCTTGCAAAAGGAAAATCCCACATAACCAGAGGTATAGGCAGGTCTGGAAGCCAGCACCCCAGAGTTCTTTGTCTACAATTTACCACTGGGTCACACATGACCCTTGTCTTGCTTACCTACAACAGCGTTCTGTCTTATCTGCTCCACCTTATACTTAACGTCGGCAAACTTGAGCACATACGCTTCAGGTGGACTGACCATTAGATTGGCAATTACCATCAACCTTACACTGCTGTGGGACACCATCTATAAGTATGTCATAGAACAGTAATTCATTATTATTGCTTTGAGGCTAATATCCAATTGAATTATCTTCTTTTTGAAAACAGAATTTGAAAAAAAAAAATGTTACAAAATTATAATTGGACCACTTCTTCGATTTACTGGTAATCACACCTGATGCAAAGGATGCAACTTCTTATGATAATACTAAGTAAAGGAAGGAAAACGTCATAGTAGAAACTTCTTTTTACACTTGCAATACATCAAAAGACATAACCTGGTACCTTTAAATTATCATTAAATTAATGATATCATCTGCTTATAGATCTATAATGTTTAAATCCTTTTACAAATCAAAGAGGAAGTTATACCTTACTACATTATATATATATATGCAGCCAAAGACTAAGTACACTGTGACAAAACGATTGTTTGCAAAACATACCCTTTTGTCTCAGTGATTTCTTTATAACATCATATAGAAAATGTTTCTTGTTTATTTCCACAACTGCTTTCAAATAGGAACAGTCACAAATAAGTATGCTGGGAAATAAGGCCACAACTAAAATATTGTTGGTTTGTCCTTTACTGACCCTGGATTTTACTGGTCCGTGGGTAGGTACGTAGGAAAATTATTTTATTTGAGAAATATTTTTAATACAATAATGGTCTTTGAATGAATATTCAAAACAGTGAAAAACGAAAGTGAAAAAAATACAGTTTCAGACATTGCAACATTTTGGTAAGGGGGTAAAAAGTGTTTAGGTGGGTAAAGGCCAAACAAACTTAATTCTATTTAAGGCCTTACCATATTTGGAAATGGGTTAAAAAATGATGTGTATTAGAAGATTTCAATACAGACAAGTAAACTATTGTACCTCATGGGCCACATCCTTGAGTTTCGCCCAGACTATAGCACTGCCAGTCCTCACCCCCTCCGCGAGGATTATGTCCCCTTGCTTCCCTTGATCCTCTAGCCTATCTATATGGTAGGGAGTTGTGTAGTAGGAATCACTAAACTTTACAATCCTGAAATACAAGGAAAGTGTGTCAATCATTTAACCCTTTACACAATAACATCTCACTTTGATGTGCAAGGAACTGAACAGTTAGGTAACCACAGGGATGACAGAGAAGAAAATTGCTCCTTACAAGTAAATCTATCTGTTGTCTCAATAGTTCCTTTATCATCTTAAACAAAAGATTATGAAGATATAATGGATTTTGATTGCCATCTACTGTTGCGACTGATCACAAATTTCTGTATGAAGAACTGGATTACAATTAGGGATTTTAAGTGATTATAACACATCTAAATATAGTAGTGGACAATAGGATGCATTAGTAAAACTATTTTAAAAATAAACAATTGAAGAGATCATTTGAGTGAAAATAGTAAGCTCATACCATTTATCTACCTCAAATCAAATGTCAAATGATAAGTAAAGTCCATAAAGAAACTGTTGTTAAAAGATGATTGTTACTCAATAATAATTCTATCAGTTACAAGCTGTTCTTCACAAAAGTCTTGCAATGAACTCTTTATATTCAGTAATAATTAAAGTATCCCATCAGTTTAAGAGTTTTATGTTTGATATGAGACAAAGAATTTCACACTTTTACCATACCTCAAGATACTGTTAGCATCCACCATGGAATCTTGATCCCCAGATGTATCGGCATGGAGGCTCCATTTAAACTCCAGTCCTCGCAAACTTGAAAACACATTGCCTGGAACAAATACCAACTTATTCATACATTATATAGTAATGCAATTTCAAACAGGCTTGCTCCTGTGTACAGTGAACCCTCGTTTATCCGAACATGTCCGTTCCCAACAAAATGTCCGGTTTACCGAATAATCCGGACTAATGAAGCAGAGCATGTTCTTATTCACATTAAGACATAAACGGTCTGTATGAGCGTTGTATACTTATAACCCTTTAGCAAACGCCAAATTGTCGACCGTCCCAAATTGAAAGAGTTTGCAGAAGACATATCAAAACGTGATGAAATTCAAAGATGATCTTCTGATATGGCAGAAAACATTGTGGGAAAAGGAGAAATTGCTCGTCACGAGCAATTTCTCCTTTACCCACAATATTTTCAAAAGTCGTCTGCAATAAACTGGTCCAATAATTCGTTCCCTTACAATTTTGTTCGGATTGCGAGACATCCGGATAATCGGGGTCCGGATAAACGAGGGTTCACTGTACTTCTACAACAGGTAACGTAAAGAACATTTTTTATGAAAAGTAATTTAATTTGTGCCTAGCATTGTTAAAAATAATTGTAACATAGTTAATTGCAGGAAAAGTGTTCAATACTTAATATAAATGACATTCAAATTGAAGATGCAATAACTGAAAGTCTACCAATACCAGAGTAGAACCCAAATCTAAAATTCTTTGATACATTATCCTGCAGATCCCAACACATACAAAGTAGTATTACACTTTCAAACAATTCCAGTGATTTGACATATCTGTAATTAAACTAATGACAATATTGTGCATACTTTTGATATCAATGAAATAGTACATGACTGGGGTTTTCATTAAGAAACCATTACCGATGCAAACCATAGGTTAAAAGCCCTTGTGAATTGGATATTTCATCTCCTGTCATACAGTCTGATAAAAGAAGGTTGCCTGGCTGAATCGGTTAGATCTCAAACTGGATTTGTTACTTCAAATCTTAATGAAAACCCTGCGTGACACAATCCATTAATTGCCTTCCATTGTTTTAACCCTTTCCCAAACAACAAATTTCCGACTGTCCTAAATTGAAAGAGTTTGCAGACGACATTTCAAAATGTGATGAAATTGGAAAATAATCTTCTAATAGGGCAGAAACCATTGTGGGAAAAGGAAAAATTGCTCGTTACAAGCAATTTCTCCTTTTCCCGCAATGTTTTCAATAGGCGTCTGCAACAAAGTGGTCAATTGTCGTTATGGTTTGGGAAAGGGTTAACAACGCTTACCTTCAGCATCATAGCCTCTGACCATTAGTTCTTCTGGTGAATCTTCAAGGTAGAGTAACCGTGTTGTGGTCTCTATCTCTATACGATGTAAGGTGTCCACAATAACTATACACTTCAAAATCTCACCAGTCACTGAAACAACAAAAATCTTGTGTAAAAAAGAAACTTTAAAAAAAAGCCCAAAATGTTTACTGTTAACTCTTTCCTTCTTCATTTTGCTGTATATTCAAATAACTGAAATTGAAAGGGAAAAGACCACACATCAATATGAGAAAGAATACATCTTTATTGTGATTTAGAGTAGAAACCATTGTGACAAACAGAGCACTTGCATGTGTGAGCAGTGTCTCTACTTGTCATCATGGTTCATTAAACATCCTGCGAAATGCACTGTGATAGGTGCCTTAAAAATTACTTTGAATATGGACAAAAATAGGCAGCGCTATTTAGCAGGAGATACTCTTTTATGACAATCAACTTTCAAAATTATGAATACATACAAAAAAAAAGTAAATCTCAAATAATATGAACTAAGGCATTGCCTCTAGACCGCTCTCTCAACTCAATGGCATGGGTTTTGTGAAAAACACTTGCATACTGAATATACGGTTCAATATCAATTCAGAGTACAACTTTGTGGAAATGTAAGAATTAGCTTACTTTGGGGAGCAAATACTCATTTTGTCACAAAGCTGTCATCTTTGTCACATTTAGGTAGGTCTCAGTAAAAGGATAAGTATTCTTGCAGACTCTTAGTGAGCTTGTTTGATGGTAGATGTTCTATATGGGTATAAGTTTACTTGCTTGGGCTGTGTTTGACGGCCTTTCATCAATAATGAGACATTCATCATGTAAGGACAAACTGCTCATGCAATGTCAGAACTACCAAACTACAATATTTGAATCACAAGTCTGTCTCTGCATGAAATCATAGAATTTTCTTCACAAAATCATGTGTTGTAGGTACTGCTTTAAATCATCATGAGAACAAACAACATGTCATTTGGTGATGAAGAAGGATCATTTTGGTTAATAGTATCAGACAATATCAAACAACATACTCATCTGCTTGTACATTCTTAGGGACTAACTAAATCATATAGAAAGCCAATCAGGTCTTTGCTTGAATTTTTCATTACTGTTCAATTGAGATAAGGAAATACCACATAAATTGCTTTGCAGATCTCCAAAAGATCATTCAAAAACAACAAATAGCTTTGTTGTAGCCAATTGGTTTTTTGTTGAACTTTAAAATAAAAGTAAAAGATTCCATAAATTTCTATTAGTATTTTATTTACCTTTTTTTACACATAAAACACTGCTTTTTTATATGTGTTTATATATCAAAGAACTTAAAAAACAAAATATGCAATAAATGATATGCAATAAACTATTAATAAAATGTAGTTAAAAGACATACATGAAAATCAGCAGACAGTATTTGTTCATGTTTTCAAAATCTTTGCTCTAACACATTGATAGATAATTTTATCTAATGAAATCACTGCTTGATCTTGGGACATTATTTTCATTCTTGATGCCATCAGTTCCCTTGTCTTCATAGTTTAAAAAAAACTCCTGAAAGTTGGAAGAATATGGCAGAAATATGTATGATCACCTTTAGATTTTCCAAAAAAAATAATCAACAAATATTCTATGACATACATCCTTAAGACTTTTATCCAATTTTTCCAAAATATTGTTTCAAATTTAAAGCAATAGCAGATATAATTAAAATTTTCTTTAACCAATGAAAAGAAGCATTGTGACAAGGCAAATGTGCTCTCTGAGCCAATTTCCCTTTGCCATAATTGGTTAAAAAATTATGTTGAAAGTTAAGGGGTTTACCATGGAAACTGAAGGAAAAGTAATAACTTTACATTGATGCATGCATAAAATTTAAATTCAACTCTGATCTTTGTTTCATTGAAAAATATCATACACAAGCAATTGTAAGAAAAGAATTTCAAGTTATGACTCAAGTTTCTGTCTTCCACTGGTCTGCTGTAGGCTTACTAAGCTGTGTAAATAGAGCATGGGCATGCTTTTTGTCTCATTAATCTGAATTTTTGAAGGCTTCTTGAAAAAGAGAAAAGAAAATGAGTACCATAAGACATATGTGACATTGTTATCATAATAGAATATTCCATAGTCCATCAGAGTTTTTCTATATTATTGTCATTTGATGTTATCAGTACCAAATAACACTAAACACTATCCTTGAAATAGTCTTTTGAGGAGAAAACTAAGTTTTGAAACAGTTCATGAGTAAAAACATATCTATAGATTTAATGGTATTCGGGCGTCCATGTAAATCTTCATCTGTTTTTTATTGTACCGAGTCTGTGTGATCCTCCAGCATATTTTGATGTTGTTATCTCTTCCTTACTCTACCAGTAAGTCATCCGTTTTGGCTGTTGAAAGAGAAAAATAAAAAGTATCAATCTTTTGGCAATACTTATGGTGGCATAGAGGTGACATGTATGTGATTTTATTTTTGTTTTTTCTGAGTTAGTAAGTCTAAATAACGAGATAATTAAGTCATTATTTCAACTTACTAACTCAAAGAATGAGATAACTCAGTCGTTATTTCAAGTAAGTAAGTCGAAATAACGAGATAGTTAAGTCGTAATTTTGACTTACTCACTCGAAATAATGACATAATTAAGTCGTTATTTTGAGTTAGTAAAGTCATTATTCAGACTTACGAACTTCAAAATAGCGAGATAATTAAGTAGTTATTTCGACTCACTAACTCGAAATAACGAGATGGTTAATTCGATATAACAAGTTTGTTGACCAATCAGATGGTTCGTTGTATTCAGCAAATTCATGTGAAATGACGTACAGTGTGACGCAATGTTAACCACATTATACTTTAAGTTAAAGATTGAATGGATCTGATTGGTCAACTTACTTGTAATAATGAGTTAACTATCTCATTATTGCGAGTTAGTAAGTCGAAATAACGACTTAATTATCTCATTATATCAAGTTGGTAAGTCGAAATAATGACTTAACTATCTCATTATTTCATGTTAGTAAGTCGAAATAAAAACTTAATCATCTCATTATTTTGAGTAAGTAAGTCGAAATAATGACTTAATTATCTCCTTATTTCAACTTAGTTAGTCAAAAAAATGATTTTATTATCTCGTTATTTTGAGTTAGTAAGTCGAAATAATGACTTAACTATCTCGTTATTTTCGAGTTAATAAGTTGAAATAACGACTTAATTTTCTCGTTATTTCGACTTACCAAATCAGAAAAAAAAATTGCATACCTGTCACCTCTATGCCACCGTAAATTCTGGCTACACTTTAACTGACTGATTATTCTTAATTGGTAACATTTTGGAAATAATTCTATCCCTATGGTAGTCAATTGAAGCAGTTATCTGACAGGAAGAAAAAGAACTGATTGTTGATAAAAATCTATATTTCAACCTGTTTTGACTTATTTTGGTTTCATTCTCATGAAGATTTTCGAAAAAAGAAAGAAGAAAAGAAAAAGTCAATTACACATTTTGAGCAACAACAAATTCATCAACATTTATTGCTTTCAAAAGTTATCTTCTATGGTTATGAGGCTTATGTTTGTAAAGTTCAAAGGGGCATGAGAAAGACTATGTACTTACTTGTATTATAAAACAGAGTCAATGTTTATGCAGGTCTGCATCATCTTTTCTTTTGAATCTTGTTTGAAATTGTCATATTCCCAACCATCATGCAATCTGTGAAATAAAGAAGAATCAACTTAAGGATCAAACCTTTGGGCCAAAATTATCAATTGCAAGAATAATTCAATGTTTGGAAATAATAGTATCACTTGAATCAAGTAAACTAAAATAAGGTGACATATATAACCAAATATTTTACAGGGTATTTCATTTTTTGAAAAGGAAATTCACGCTGTCATTGTTATTTAAACTATCGGCCCATAACGCTATTAAATTGTCAAGAAGGTACCTTGTACTCAATTTAAAAGCTCCAACAATAACAAATAATCCATGTCAGCAACTGACGAGTTGACATCGTTGCTTTATTGGTCAGCATAATAGTGTATTCCATATACAACACGATGTGTACCTAATGCTTTCCTTACACACCGCGAAAATGACATAGACCGTCTACATAAACATTAGATTATGCCAAACTGCAGGGTGTAATCACCGAATCGATAGAAGGTGAACACTTATTTCACCGTGGAGTGTTGTGGGCAACACACACTTTCTAGCCTAGTACTGAAGGGAACATGTACTGTAATACTAAAAAATGAATGCTGTAGTTCTACTGAAAAGGGAGAAGTTTTTTCAGATGGATGTTTGTTTAGAGGAAGCATCTTCGGCGAGGCGTGACGAGGGCTCGCCTTCTCGATTTTTCTATGACGAATTTTGGTGAAAATGGTCTATTTAGCTATACTGTTTTATAACGAAATGAAAGAGTACAAAAATTTCTCTTACCTACAACCGGCGATACGTTGTCCTTTCAAGGAGTTGAAAACTGTGTCCAATTTAAAGTTTGAAGCGGTGGCGCCGATCCTGTTGTTCGTGTTTTGTTTTTCGATAGAATGGTTTATGGTTCATTCATGATTGGCGGAAATAAACTCAATGAGCGGCAATGAATTTATGTAAAACCAGTCCATTCCATAAAGCCGGAAACACCCGAAGCAAACCCGAGTTTTCTCTTTACAAGGAATGGTTCACTATTGGTAGATATATTGGTAGATAAAGGTAGTGCTTGAAAATAAATTTAGATAGAACCAGTCCATTCCGTAAAGCCGGAAACACCCAAGCAAACCCGAGTTTTCTCCTTTAGGTAAACCGGAAGCCACCTGTTTTTTTGCTAATGGTATAACCGGTGTTAACATAACTTGTTTCTCGTACGTATGTTACCGTTATCCGCTCTCCGAGCGCTTCGCGCTCGGAGAGAGCGGTATAAAACTTGACAAAAATAATTAATTGTGCACAGGAAAAATGGTACTGTAATTGTGTCTAAGTCCTCAAATCTTTCATTCTGCAATAAAGGTCTCTACTAAGTTTATTTCTCATTAACCTATTCCTGTCATTCAAACTTTTTAGATCTAAATTGAAAACCATAATTAACCAGATGCAGTATTGAAAATAATATGTAAGATTTGGGGTAGAAACCATTAAACCTTTTGGAGTGATTTAATCAGCAAGTCATGATTGTTTCTTAAGTCTTCAGAAGCAGATGTGTCCTATGGCCATTGAGGTATAATATATTAACTGGTTATTTTACCTTTGTTTTCAGCCATAAGAATAGATGTTTTCCTGGTTGGTGATTTCGAGACGGCAGACACCTCGGCTGACAAGGCACACTCGTTGTCTGTGGAGTTAATCAGCTGCACAGTAGCAACATCTAGGCGACTGCTACGCCTATAACACACACAAAGAAGAAAGTTCAGTCCAAAGATTTAGTGAATCTTACTAAATATTCTAAAATTCATATCAAAATCTTAGTCATAACAAACGTTTAGTCAAAATAATTCGACACTATCTGGAAAAATTGAGAAATCTTTGCACCTGGCAACTTTCAAACAAATCACTTAATAGTGGACAGTTGCGACAAGGTTTTCGTCACAATGTTTGAACACCGATATTTCCATTATTACAGTATAACATTAGGCGTGAACTTGACGTTCACTAGTAATGACAAAACAAACAAAAAAAAACAGTGTATTACCTCACTTCTAAAGACATATAATGTAATTATCTGATCATTTTTTAAATCATTTAAAAAGACAAACTCATGTTTTAGTACAAAACGTCCATTCTAAATATGAAATATATTGTTCAGTTAAAAACACATGTACTATAATAGTCAAAAATGAGTGCTGTACATTAACAGGAAAAAAAAGGAAAAAAAAAGAAAGGCTTAAAAGTTAAGTGGGTGCTTTGTCAACAAAATCCGGAGAATTCGTTGACAAAAATGGGGGAATCCTGCACGCACGCGGCCTAAAATAAGCACTGCTTAAATTAAATGGTCAATAGTCTACATAGGCGTAGGAGCAGGGGGGGCCAGGGGGGCCCGGCCCCCCCAATATCCAGACTGGGGGGGCCAGAGTATACTTTGGCCCCCCCAATATTTACAGTGGCAAATGAAGATATTTGTATAGAAAAATGAAAGAAACGAAATTTAACAGCAGAATAAAAATAAATGTGTATTTTTGTGATCTATGTAATACCAATTCGCCTTTTGTTACGAACAATAACCAAAATCTTTTTGACGTCATCATCGCAAATGGCAATCTGAACACATCGGGTTTATCCAATGAAAACTCAGCTCGCTAAAATACCCGGGAAGTTTTGATCGATGGAAACAGTGGTGTAAAACATGTTCTTTAAAAGGTGTCAGACTCTATATTATCTTCAATTGTTTAGTAAATCTTAGTTGGATCCGTGGCTGTGACAGTCTGGTCGCTGCGACTTTTTATCTAGTTCAATACAATTGATTTCCGCGTGAGATCGAGACCTGGCATATCCTTTTTTTTTTTTTTTTTTTTTTTTTTATTAAAGATACATGTTTTTCATACGCTTTCTTTTAATTCTTATAATGTTATTGAATTTGTACATGCATGAAAAGTCATGAAAAAGTTAAGGAACATTTATTCTTAGACAGGTCCTCATCTGAAGTTGGCCCCCCCAATGTTGAAAACGCTCCTACGCCTATGGTCTATCGAACATATATCAACTGTCAAACATTGGTGATAAGCAAGCCTCACAGAAGGTGAGAATGTGTTAGTCATGGAGAAAATGGTATTAATTAAAGTGACAAAGACACACAATCTGGATGGTACATCATTTCAGGATTTAGGCTTGTCAGCAAGGTTTAAAGCGTGTTGTGCAGTGAAATTTTTACATGCAGAAAATTGCAAGCTTTTAATCGCTATTCATAAATCTTGCTAGCAGAATTCGAGTTAAAATTCAGTCCCTGATTGGTGAGTCTATAATCATTACACTGCATAGGGTGGTGAATCTATGTCAATGCATTTCATGAATGATGCTTAAAAGCTCCGTCAAGTTGTCTGGCAATCTTTACACAGATACTGTAGTCTACCTCAGTAAATTATCTTAGGAATTTAGAACATGCATTGAAAAAGACACTCAATTACAACAATTGATCAAACAGATAAAAGAATTGGATCCGGAACAATGGATACATGCACATAGAATTCTGCAGAAGGTACTTAGATACCTAAAAAAAATTACTTTCTATGCTATGGAGCCTTTGTTTGTTACCCCACCCACCACTTACCATGTGTAGCAACTTGGACTCCTCGTCTCATCTTTGGTCAAATTGATCGTCAGCGTAAAATTGGTGATGACAGAGCTATGGTACGGTAACAGAACCTTTGGATCGCTCAACCTTGCACTTTCGATTGAAGGACAAACGCTCAAAATCACCAAGAACGTACATAAACAGCAAAGCAAGTTGAAAATTACCGCCATGTTTTTAACCATGGAGGCCGCCATTTATGATTTATTCGTACTCAAGATAAGACGACTCATTTCAAATTTTTACATTCGTACTTGTCCGATAAATAAATGAAACGACATTTTTTCAATTATTCTTCTAAAGTGTGCAATTTGTCATCATCATCATCATCATCATCATCATCATCATCATCATCATCATCATCATCATCATCATCATCATCATCATCATCATCATCATCATCATCATCATCATCATCATCATCATCATCGTCATCATCATCATCATCATCATCATCATCATCATCATCATCATCATCATCGTCATCATCATCATCGTCATCATCATCATCATCATCATCATCATCGTCATCATCATCATCGTCATCATCATCATCGTCATCATCATCATCATCATCATCATCATCATCATCATCATCATCATCATCATCACCACCACCACCACCACCACCATCCACCATCATCATCACCATCATCATCATCATCATCATCATCATCATCACCATCATCATCATCATCATCATCATCATCATCATCATCATCATCATCATCATCATCATCATCATCATCATCATCATCATCATCATCATCATCATCATCATCATCATCATCATCATCATCATCATCATCATCATCATCATCATCATCACCATCATCATCATCATCATCATCAATGTTATGATTATAACAAGTGCTATTTATTGAATAACTAACTCATAATTTTCTTCACGTTTCCTAACAGTTTATTAAGAAAAATCTACTTATCTTATAAATCATTGTTTTAAATAAAGAAATTAAGAATTAAACACTTTTTTCTATTCAATATTCCACATTATTAAGACTTCAAATTTATTTTTTGAATTTTGGATGGTTTTTCTTAGACGATTAGGGGATTTTTTTTTAATTTGCACCTTATATATAGATTAATTTATGTGAGAATGACTTGCAGCAGGGAACATTATAGTTCATCTGTGGTATATCATCATCTTCATAGTATATCATCATTATCATCATCATCCATTTTATGATTAGAACAAGTGCCAATTCATTGAATAACTAACTCATTATTTTGTTCATATATCTTATCAGTTTATCAAGAAAAATCTACTAATCATGAAAACCATTGTTTTAGATAAAGAAAACTATATCCAAACACTCATTTCTTATCAATTTACTACATTATGAGAAACCGAAGGGTAGGGGTATTACGTAATCTGACCACTAAAATGCCCCATTCCTTATCAAGTAATATACATGAAATTTGCACCATACTGTGGAACTGTATTGTTGCCCTGTAGGGTGCCCAGTGGGAGATAAGATACCAGACATTCCAAAGACTATGCCTTTAACAATAAGGTTTTACGGGTTGTTGCAAGTGACACTGTGGGAAGCAGAGAAATTGTCCAAATTGAGCTTACACGGACGTCTGGCCTAACAGAAGTGGTTCAAGAAGTTTCCCTTGCTTCGCTTCTCTTTAACGAAACAAGGCGTGTATTGTGCTCACTGCCACCTATTTGCTGGCAAGGTAAACAGCTCATTGGTTCCGTCGGTAGCTTCAGATCCTAGTAACCTTGGGAAAATGCTAACAAGTCATACCAAATCAGATCTGCATGTCAACTCGATGGAAGCACCAGAAAGCTTCCGTCAAATCATGGCTGGCGAAAAGGAAGATATTCTGTCTAAAATGTCATCATCGTATAACACGTTGGTTGAGAAAAACAGACAGATTGTAAGTGCTATCGTGGAAACAATTAGTTTGTAGGCGACAAAAGTTGGCATGGCGTAGGCACAGAAGAGCGTGGAAACTTTGTAGCTCTCTTTGAATTCCAGGCCAAGCACATTTCGGTGTTGGAAGATCACCTTGAACATGGCGACTCAAAAACGAAGTACACGTCCAACAAAATCCAAAATGAAAACTATTGACATATTTCGAGATTATATTTAGAAGGATATCAATGATAAGGGCAACCGTGCATCTTTCTTTGGGCTAATTGTTGATGAAGCCACTGACGCCTCTACATGTATACATATATTTTGATATATTATGCTTTTATAGCTTCAAGTAAGTGACGAGTTGCATATAGTTGATTACTTTGTTCTATCTATATCATCAGTATTTTATGTTAAGGTTTACACATTTTATTGGCTTATTCTATTTTAGTTCGTAAGAAATCTAGTCTCCTTTTTAATAATGAATTCATGTTTTTCCTTTTACATGTTGAATATGTGCATTTTAATTCAATCAATACGATTATTTTAGAAAAGAAGTTTTATTTTTGTGAAGATACATTGTGATATGCAAATATAATCTTAGTTGCGATAAAATGCAATGTACATAACTACATATACTGTATATATATTTGTGTAGAAGAGTCTCTTATAATTTAATTATAAATGGCATGGTTGATTATTTTTATGTATGCTATGATGTTTATGTTTGTGACCATGATGCAACTGAAATAAAGAACTATATGTATGTATGTACTATACAGCAAATGACAATACGCCTCAGATTCTTTGACAAAGAGGTATACTCTCTTACTGCAAATTTTATAGGATTTGCGGAATGTTTTTTTTATTCAGTTATATTGGTTTACAAAGTTCTTTTAAACATAATTTAAAGAAATTTATAGCATGCATTCATATAAAGTTATATAAGATAAAATCAATTTAAGCAGTTACATAATAGAGGTTGAACGGAAATATACATTGCTTTAAAGAACAATTTCCAGTATTAGAAAAACTTCAAACGGTCCAAGAAATTTTATTTAACAATGACCTCCACATAAACAAGTAGATATACCTCGCTCAAACATAATTTAGTAGGAAATAATCGGAAGAGAAAGTGTCGCTCGGCAAGTGACACGTCATCACTCGACACCCCAATCGAAACTATTTCCGTGAGCTGAGAAATACACTTTTTGAATGGATAAACCCGGTGTATTCGGATTGTCGGCAGCCCGGTTTTGCCCCAGATGCCTGTAGACGGTAATTGTTCGATCTCTACTAAAAACCAATTTTCCAGCATTGGACATGATGAAATACGAAACTCTCTCTTTGATATGGTGTATAGACATGGCCCCTTAGACCTTAGATTGGACCATATTATATCAAAAAGGATATCATTTAAAAGCGATAAATGATGTTAGTGAGGTCCGTCATCGAACACAAAAGTACCGAAATGGAAACTCGACAAAAAATTCAAAAGTAACCTTTTCTTCTCAGGCTACCAGCAAGTTGAAAACGAGAATTGTTATGCAAACAGGTTGGATCCAGGCCAGCCGCCAAGTAAATTGGCAGCTGGCCTGTGATCAAACCGGTTTGCTATTCTAAGTGTCTTTCATCGTCAAAACTAAGCAGCTAATTAAGATTTGGGAGTGTAGACGACACAGAAATCTATTTCCTAGTAAATTACCCAGCATTCTAAGGGTTAACACCATCAAGTCATTCCTTTCCTCGAAATTAGCCATTAAACCTGTGTTAGTTATCATAGTAAATGCGCATCAAACCGGACGTTCCCAAGTCGCTGGACCCATAGTTAGATGTATACTTACCTCCAAAAATTAGCAAGAATGTTGAGTTTAACCCTTTACCAAACGCCAAATTTTAGAC
This sequence comes from Cerastoderma edule, assembly GCA_947846245.1. NCBI lineage: Eukaryota > Metazoa > Mollusca > Bivalvia > Cardiida > Cardiidae > Cerastoderma > Cerastoderma edule. The sequence goes on along the minus strand of OX401416.1, from coordinate 10,968,748 downwards.
CGTCCAAAATTGAAAGAGTTTGAAGACGACACTTCAAAATAGGATGAAATTGAAAAATAATCCTCTGATAGGGCAGAAAACATTGTAGGGAAAGGAGTAATTCTCCTTTTCCCACAATGTTTTCCAGAGGTCTACAACACAATGGTTAAATCATAAATGCCATTAATGTCAGTAATGGGTTAACCAATAAATCATTCTTTATTAAGTACGTTCAGAGAAAACGGGCAAGATCGCCAGTATACCAAAACATGCACATTGATTCTTATCGACAGTTCACGTTAATTGTCTATTAGTCCAGTCAATCTGTAAGTCAACCCACAACTAATTGCAACAGAAACAAATTTGTGATTTTACTATAGATGCACACTTCCTTTATAACATATAAAAAGTCCTCAGAAATCCCACCAGGGGAAAATACTGAAAAATGCATTTAAGCGTTTTGAAAAGTGCGAGTTTTTGCATGGTTCGAAGGTACCACCATAGAAAAGTACATAGCGAGAACTGTCATCGGTGAATTTCAAGGTCAAATTACTGTTGAAAGTCACATGAAAGTGTAAGTTGAGCTTATTATCATTTATATATGCCCTTATCTGATAAAAAATATAATTGTATCTTAACGATCACATTTTAGATGAAAAATCATTTTTGAATTAGCCTGCAGAATGCTTTGTAATGGGTTTTCGTGGGTAATTTAAAAAGTGTTTGTTTTGTTTAATTTCGCCCAAAACATCAATTTTATGACCATTCACACTCAAATATATCTTTAAACATGAATAAAATGACAAAAATGCACCTTACAATGACAAATAAATATAAAATATTTACCTCGGAATAGCTGTTCTTTTTTTTTTTTTAAAACTACGGTTGTCCATTAGTGCCATTGTAGATAATGATTTGACAAAAACACAAGTTTCTCTTACTCACTCAATTTAATCGATCATGTTCATATGTTAAAATTATTTAATTCTTAAATTATTTTTTGCAAATAATGAAATAAATATATTTATGATTTGTTTTATTGATTTTTACATTTGCTTAGTTTCTTAATCTTTGGCAAAATAGATCGAATTGAAGGTTAAAGATGAAGAGCAAATGTGGATGAGATATATATCGTCGGCAAATATCATATGGTGGCGATTGAAATTTACTCTGAAGGTGCAATTATTACTATAACCTATTGTATGATAAAGATATCATTATAGTCACATTTTTTCTTCTTATAACGTTTTTAATTATAATTCATTATAAATACATATGTTGTATGAACTATGAAAATTAAGGTGAATTACTCTAAAGTACAACCTTCAATCAAAAGTAAGATAAAGCAAGTGTGGTTGTGTTTAATTTAATATTTTCATTTGCAGTGATGTTAACTGAATAATACCAATATTAAAAATGCTGCAGACAAAATCAACGCACAAGTGATGATTAATGCCTTGTTATCTATTTTCCATTTGCAGGTAAAAATGGATAGTACTATCAAGAGTGCAAGAAGGTCACATTAACATTGTAGATTCCATACCATTTTGAGCTTCTTCCATTGTATTGGACAATAAATGGAAGAACAAGACTATCAGAATTTCTCAAAATGTGGGGATTCACATGTTCAATGACACGGTTATTTCCAGAGCAACTTAAGACCATTTCCTACTGAATACATTTTTAAATGTAATACTTATGGGAATCTCTTTTAATACTGCATTGCTTTGAGAGGAAGTCACAATATATGAAGTTGAAAGCATGACCTGGACATCCAAACCAAAGAAAAATACTGAAACCTTTAGCGAGGTTGAATCCAACGAAATGATAAATCGTTAGTTAACATTTATGAAATCCTTATGCAAGAAGAAAAACCAGTTATAGAAGTTTGTGGTGAAGTAGTTTTCAAAAGATGTAGGACAAACTTGAAAAGAAGCCCTTTGTTTGTCAAATCGCATTTCCAAGTGGTGTTTCATATATAAACAATGGCTGCCCTACTACACACGTTTATTAAAGCCAAATGATTGTATTGCTGAGAACTGTAAATTCAAGCCATCAGAGAAATGTAGCCACAGTCTAGAGCTCTATCACCTTCCTATGTTATCTTCAAACTAAAGCCAAACGTTACCTACAGAGTCCAGATTTCTTCACTTAAATGAAGGAAACCACATAGTTTGTTAACGCGATCTCGCATCGGCAATAGTTTCAACAGTTTTTGAACAGGTCCTTATTAGAAGTTCTAAGACATTAGGTAGAATAAAATCTGGTTAAAGTTTGAAAGAATCACAGAGAAACCAATTGTTTTCGTCAATTCCTGTATGTACATACTACAATAATGCAATGCAGAAATATACAAGTGATCAGCATGTAGAAACCAGTCATTCGAGGGTGGAAAAAGATCATACGGACAACCTAAACATAGACAGCCACGTTGCGGACTGTACACTTGATACCATTGTGTCAGGTCGACGAGTATATATTGTGTAATTGTCGACTATGTAAAGAAAGGAGGCCAATTGAATATTAACAACATGGTTTATAGATACGATTCAGAATCCAGTTTTATAGGTTAAAGCCATTCCGTAACGCCACACTCTCAATTAACGTTAAGAGAAATTGGAGAAGCAGCTCAAACTGGTCCGCATTTGCGTTTAACAGCTCCGGTTGATATATTGCATGATAATTAAGGAGATATATTTAAGAAAGAGCTGTGTAGTTTCCCACCACCACAATATGGGTCTTCTGGGTTATTGAAACTAGCTGACAAACCATCCTTGATAATAAAATATAAGCGCAGGTTGGCTGTAGTGTCAATAAATAGCTAGATGAGTCAGTTCAATATGTACACGACGATAGGGCTTTGTTCTTACGTTTGCCTTCGAAATATGGAGGAGCATTTGTTGGATATACGTGGAACATATTTGATGATGTCGTTAACAAAACTGCAATATTTGTATTTGATGGATGTTCAAATTGTCCGTCTCGAAAGGATTGTGTACAAAAGGAATGCAGTGAAGGGGTAGGTACCAAAAAAGTGGTTTTACTCAAGGAAGTTTGTTCACTTCCAAAAATAGCAGTTCTCATCAAATACTGTGAATTTCCTTTAATTAAAATGCTCATGTAAAACAAAGTGCGACCGAAAACCGTTCTTGTAGACATACCTTCTTGACCGTTCCTGAGGGTGTGGGGAATGTTGGGGAACATTCTTTGCTAATGCCGAATTTATGCAAGAACGATACAAAATGGAAAAGGGAGTCTGTTAATATATTGAGATGCAAAAATAAAGGAACCCTATTACTGTAAACTATTTTTTAGATAAGATAGGGAGAATTTGCTTCAGATTTTGGAAAATGTGGTGTATCAGGAAATACCGAAGCAATAGGTCCATACTCATAACATTCGGAGATCCGAACCTCGGAAACCACCTCATGGGAAATGCTTTCCAAGTAATCTTTAGCAAGTCACTTCAAAGTCCTGGGTTAGTACTGGTTGATCCAGGAAAGCCATTACATAAAGCGAGACAGAAATATGGTCCCAAGTCGGTTTAGTCAAGCTAATTTGACGCGATCGGAAAATATTGAGAAATGTTTGTATCGGGCAATAGCTCCCGTCATCCATAAGACAATAAAAAGGGCTTGTTCCCGGAACGTCGACTCGAATTGTATCACACCTGGGCGATTTTAGGGATTTTAGGGATGAGGAGGACCTTCAAGGGAACGTCGACTATCGTTTTTCTTAGTTCTGATAAAGGGTTACCATTTATTATGTGGTTTAATGGAAAACACAGAAAAATGTTATTATCTTAATTCTATATACGTATTTATTTACATCATCTTTATTGTATCACATCAACGGTATCTGTCTCAGAGAAGTAAAAGCCATTTCTTTTATAAAAACACAGTTTAATGTAGGAATTCATTTACTTTATGCGCGTTGCTGTTCTTACTAACATTAACTTAAATCATTTTAGTTATGGATCATTTGAAGTCCGAAAATATGATAGTCTACATACACTTTGGAATCCGACAGTTTAACCTTTGGACAGGCTGAACCACAATCTGAACACATCGGGTTTATCCAATAGAAAACACAGCTATATTTCACAGCTCACGGAAATACCCGAGTAGTTCCGATTGGCTGAACCAATAAGTGTCCTGACGTCTTAAAAGGATCAATAGGCTGTAAGCCTTTGTCTTCCTCAGTGCGGTTTGAATTTTAGCTGAAAGTCGTACATTTTTGCAAGTTTGTACACGGATTGACAGTTTCCAGGAAGAAAGGCGAAAACCACTGGCATCATGACTATTCTAAGAGCCGACTATTCTATTTGATTATGGATGCTTTAGAAATGGTAAAACCTGGTCAAACAGGGTGATTGTGAAGATTTCTTTCTTATCCTTTTGGAATATTGTCTTTTGTTGATAAAAGGAAAAAAGGTCTTGTGCAACTTCTCCAAAACATTTTCCCCATTCTCTCTTCATTCTGTTTTTATGTGTATGTATTTATCTAGTGCCTAGTTGTTCCTATCTTTTCTTATTGCAATGAATTTGACATGCAGCTTTGCATTCAGCATGGTTGAGTCTTAAAATGAAGTACAACTAAGTTAACCTCTTCTCAGCTCTTCTAATTTTCAACTAACATATTCATATCAAACTGTTTGTTCACTTGATGCTTTTTTTGAGAATCGAAAAGAGTGTTTGAAAATTGACGAAAGTTTACTCATTGCAAACAGTACAATTTAATTAATAACTGAATTTAACAATGACCAATTTATTCATTCAGACACTATAATATTCTACAGTTTTATTTTTCGATTTTTTGGTCCCCTCCCCATGTTAGGCCCCCTAATCCCCCATCTGCAAAGGTGTGATGAAAGATCGAGTCGTCGTTGCGGGAACACACCATAAAAAGCAATCTTCACATCAAATCATTTTGACTAAAGTCTGATAGGTTGACCTGCCCAGCGGCACTTATTACATAGGGTAACACAGTTTGCAACTGTTCCTAACTGGCACAAAGTGTTGCTTGAATCTAGGAACTCACATGTAATTTATGCAGCACCCAAAGTCGATTTCAACATTTGGTAAATGAGTCTATGAAGCCAGCAAAGGTTGTATTTAGTTCAATTGGATCAACAGGACCTATTTTCTCGGACCCAGTAAATGAGTCTATGCCAGCAAAGGTTGTTCCAAGTTCAATTCGATCAAAATAAGATAATGGCTCGGACCCAGTAAATGAGCCTAATAAGCCAGCAAAGGTTGTTCCTAGTTCAATTCGATTCACAGGAAATATTGGCTCGGACCCAATAATGAAACTCTGAAGCCAGCAAAGGTTGTCCCAAGTTCAAGTCAATCCACAGAATATATTGACTCGGACCCAGTAAATGAGTCCATGAAACCAGCAAGGGTTGTTTCTAGTTTAAAACGATCCACAGAAGATATTGGCTTGGACCCAGTAAATAAGCCTATGAAGCCAGCAAATTTTGTTATTAGTTCAATTCGATCCACAAAAGATACTGGCTCGGACCCAGTAAATGAGTCTCAGAAGTCAGCAAAGGGTGTTCCTACTTCAATTCCATCCACGGAAGATATTGTTTCGGACCTAGTAAATGAGCCTCTGAAGCACGCAAAAGTTGCTTTTGGTTCAATTCGATCCACAGAAGATATTGGCTCGGACCAAGTAAATGAGTCTCAGAAGACAGCAAAGGTTGTACCTAGTTTGATTCCATCCACAGAGGATATTGACTGGGACCCAGTAAATGAACCTATGAAGCCAGCAAAAATTGTTCTTATTTCAAGTCGATTTACAGAAGATATTGCCTCGGACCCAGTAAATGAGTCTCTGAAGCCAGCAAAGGTTGTTCCAAGTTCAACTCGATCCACAAAAGGTATTGGCTCGGACCCAGTAAATGAGTCTCTGAAGCCAGCAAAGGTTGTTCCAAGTTCAACTCGATCCACAAAAGGTATTGGCTCGGACCCAGTAAATGAGTCTCTGAAGCCAGCAAAGGTTGTTCCAAGTTCAACTCGATCCACAAAAGGTATTGGCTCGGACCCAGTAAATGAGTCTCTGAAGCCAGCAAAGGTTGTTCCAAGTTCAACTCGATCCACAAAAGGTATTGGCTCGGACCCAGTAAATGAGTCTCTGAAGCCAGCAAAGGTTGTTCCAAGTTCAACTCGATCCACAAAAGGTATTGGCTCGGACCCAGTAAATGAGTCTCTGAAGCCAGCAAAGGTTGTTCCTAGTTCAATTCGATCAAAAGATGATATTGGCTCGGACCCAGTAAATGAGTCTATGGAGCCAGCAAAGGTTGTTCCAAGTTCACTTCGATCCACAGAAGATATTGGCTCGGCCCCTGTAAGTGAGTCTATGAAGCCAGCAAAGGTTGTTCTTTGTTGAATTCGATTCACAGAAGATATTGGTTCGGACCCAGTAAATCAGTCTCTGAAGCCAGCAAAGGTTGTTGCAAGTTCACTTCGATCCACAGAAAATATTGGCTCGGACCCAGTAAATAGGTCCATGAAGCCAGCAAAGGTTGTACCTTGTTCAATTTGATCCATAGAAGATATTGGCTTGGACCCTGTAAATTAGTCTCTATAGCCAGCAAAGGTTGTTCCTTGTTCAATTCGATCAACAAAAGGTATTGACTTGGACCCTGTAAAAGAGTCTCTATAGCCAATAAAGTTTGTTCCTAGTCCAATTCGATCCACAGAAGATATTGACTCGGACCCAGTAAATGGGTCTCTAAAGCCAGCAACGGTTGTTCCAAGTTCAATTCGATCCACAGAAGATATTGACCTGGACCCAGTAAATGGGTCTCTAAAGCCATTTTAAAGGTTGTTTCAAGTTCAATTCGATCAGCATAAGATATAGGCTCGGACCCAGTAAATTAGCCTATGAAGCCGGTAAAGGATATTTCTAGTTCAATTCGATCCACAAAAGGTATTGGCTCGGACCCAGTAAATAAACCTATGAAGCCAGCAAAGGTTGTTGCAAGTTCATTTCGATCCACAGAAGATATTGACTCGGACCCAGTAAATGGGTCTCTAAAGCCAGCAAAGGTTGTTCCAAGTTCAATTCGATCCACATAGGATATTGGCTCGGACCCAGTAAATGAGCCTTTATAACCAGTGAAGGTTGTTCCTAGTCCAATTCGATCCACAGAAGATATTGACCTGGACCCAGTAAATGGGTCTCTAAAGCCATTTTAAAGGTTGTTTCAAGTTCAATTCGATCAGCATAAGATATAGGCTCGGACCCAGTAAATTAGCCTATGAAGCCGGTAAAGGATATTTCTAGTTCAATTCGATCCACAAAAGATATTGGCTCGGACCCAGTAAATAAACCTATGAAGCCAGCAAAGGTTGTTGCAAGTTCATTTCGATCCACAGAAGATATTGGCTTGGACCCAGTAAATGAGTCTCTTAAACCAGCAAAGGTTGTACCAAGTTTAATTCGATTCACAGAAGATTTTGACTCAGACCCAGGAAATGAGCTTTTAAAGCCAGGAAAGGTTGTTTAATGTTCAATTCAATCCACAGAGGATATTGGTTCGGACCCAGTAAATGAGTCTCTTTAACCAGCAAAGGTTGTTATTCGTTCAATACGATCCATAGGAGATATTGAATCGGACGCAGTATTGGGTCTATGAAGCCAGCAAAGGTTGTACCTAGTTCAACTCGATCGACAAAAGGTATTGGCTCGGACCCAGTAAATGGGTCTCTAAAGCCAGCAAGGGTTGTTCCTATTTCAATTCGATCCACAGAAGATATTGCTTCGGACACAGTGAATGAGTCTATGAAGCCAGCAAAGGTCATGAACCCTTCAAGATGTTGCTTTCGTCTGAATCATTAAGGTATTATTAGAATAAGAAATTCAGCATTTGATAATGTTTGATTTTCGTGACGCATAAGTTGCACTCTTTTTGTCCTTCCACACACCTTTGTTATAAATTTAAAGAAAAATAAGTGCCGTCGATAAATGACTCCCTAGGAAAGTGCAAATTCGTCGAAACTAGTCATTTTTCTACGGTAGGGGAGTTGCTTTTCGATGTAGAATAATGACTGGGGAGTCGGTTTTCGACGGGAGTGCATATTCGTCATTACACCGGGCATTTGCTTCCTTTGCAAGAATTTGTGTTTTTAAACTGATGAATCATGCTTATATTATAAAGATATCAAAATCATCCCATTCAGAAGAAAAAGTTTGGTAAAACACGTAGATGAAACGGGTTTGTTCGGAAAGTGGCTGAAATTCAGCAAAATAATTTAAGCGAAAGCAGTTGTTAGTATTGTAACGTAATAAAACTTAATCTATCAAAGACACAATCACATCCGATGAGAGGAAAACACTGCCGTCTCCTGATCAGTTGTATGGTCTTTATACATGTTTACACCCGCATGTTTTCTATTACAATGTATAAGGTTTCCTAATATGCACAATCGTTCCCCGAACGTTACATAACTCCAACCTCCAAGTATTTGCTCCTGGGTTATACATGGGAAAGACAACTCCGGTATAAGGAGAAGTCTTCATCCCACCGCTGCCATCCATGTAAGGAACCTATCGACTGAACCTCTCAGAGACGCACTCATACCCGATCAGAGGAAATCACTGCATGTCGTCCACTGATCAGTTGTCTTGTATATTGATACACCCACATGTTCTCTATAACAATGCATTGTGTTTCTTATTTATATAAACGTTCAGCCATCGTAACAGCGTCATCTAGGGGAAGTTACCGCTGTAAGAAGCTTGATTGAAATGATCAGAGTACTTATCTATGCTCCTGTGATTTCTTACACGAACTGCACAATATACTGGCGAACTGCTTAATCCTTTACCAAACGCCAAATGTTCGACTGTTCCAAATTAAAGGCGTTTACAGACGACATTTCAAAATATATGAAATTGAAAAGTAATTTTCTGATATTGCAAGAAACATTGTGGGAAAAGGAGTAATTGCTCGTTAAGAGTAATTCCTCCTTTTCCCACAAGGAGCAATTTTATCATGTTTGTCACAGTGGTTTATACAGTCTCGTGTAGCGCATGCGGTTTTATGGACTAAGAGGTTGAAGTTTAGGATATGATTTGAAATGTGCTTTCATTTGGGACTCGAGAAACGGTATTTTGCATAGAGGTCACTTGGTATGTAATAGACAAACAGGAATGTGGAAAATGGGACCAGTCATTGGGCAATCAAAGAAAAAGGACTAATGTGTTTTATTAACATCACACGCGTTTATTATTTACATTTGTGTACATGTGATAGTCATGGCAGAAACTATACAAGTGAGTTAAAAAAAGATAGGTTTAAACAACCTTCAATATGTGGGACAATCTTGAAATTATACATCAATTAGACAGAAAAAGAGAAACATGGTTGAAAAAGACGTGTGACTGTACCCGTATACAGTATACACGTTAAAATATTGCCTGAATAATGGCGTCCTTGATCACGTAATCAATCAAAATAAAGTTGGTATGTCTATCATTAACATTTAAATTGGAACGGCCTTCCGACTTCAAAGAATTGTTATGTTACTTATGACAAATTGAGAATCCATGAAACATACTAGACTAAGGCATTACCTTTGACTGATATAATTATGACTAAAGATACTCATGTTTTGGACACTTAAATTAGAATTGGTCGAGTCAAGGAAATTCCTGTTCCGATTGGTCAATGAGATGAACGAAGTGTACGTTTTGGCTACAATGGTTCAGTGGAAGACTATAGTTAGTCATTCACAAACGTGAATGGCTTACTTCAGTCTTGCACTGAACATTCGATTAATCTTCACTAAAGGAGGCTGCTAATGTATCAAGTTTTTGGCTAAAATATCGGAGGAGGTGTTTGCCAATTACCAGCTAATTGGTTCATCGCACCGAAAACAGGCCCTGACATCTTCTGGAATCCAACATCTGGTATAAAAGACGGACCTTGACCGATAGGTACGATCTGGGACAACTGGATCTGGTCATTCGATACTGGCCTCGTGTCCATCACAGAATTAGCAGTGTCCATGGTAACACGTCGTATTGCGGCATTCGTGTCCACTAATTGATCCATTCCCACCATTGGAGACACATCAACCATGTTATTAGTGTTCGTTGCCATTTTGGTATCCATTTGACTTTTGGTATTCAGCGAAGGGATTATATTCACGACACGGTTTGTGTTCATCGCATTGGGTTCCATTGTTGGTGCGTCCAAAGCTGCAAGGTTTACGGTTTCATCGTTACGCTTCAGCTGCGCTTTTTTGGGTTTAGCACTCGTTTTCCTCTTTTGATTTCTTGCCTTTCTCCCTCCACTCTGTGATTTTCGTTTGGTTGACTTTTTGTCAGCTGACGATATGACTGAAGAGTCAGCTGCTTGTTTCTTTGGTGTAACCTTAGGCGTGGAATGACCAATCATATCCGCTAAAGCGATATCCTGCCCACTTGTGAAACTTATTTCATTTGGATCTATGGCGATGTCTATCACAGGACCAAGATCAGCAAAGTTCACGCTTGGGGGAAGCGATGTTGGGTCAAATATTGCCCAGTTTCCATTCGCTGCAAACGGCGTCATATCATACGTAACCAACTTCTCGTTCATGGAGCCGTCTAGTGTGACATCCTTCTTGATTGACGATGCATTGGATGTGCCCTGTGCTGCGTTATTGGTACCATCTGCCGGACGAGTATCGACAACAGGTCTTGGGGTTGTAACCAATGCTGGACGGGTTGGTTTAACCGTTTGAACTGTTGTTGTAAATATGTCAAAGAACGAGTCCGTTGGAGGTGGTGTACCAAATGGATTAATTGTTGAGGGTATGTTAGCCAGAGGGGAAGTAGTTGTGCCAATTGGTGGAAGATTCGGGATCAGTGAAGGTGGAGTGCCCAATTTATCAAAAGTTAATGGGGTAGAGTCGAAAGGAGGTTCTGTGGCCGTTTTATCAAATGTTGCTTGAGAATTCGAGACGAAAGGAGGTGGTGTGGCCATTTTATCAAATGTTGATTGAGAATTCGAGTTGAAAGGAGGTGGTGTGGTCATTTTATCAAATGTTGATTGAGAATTCGAGTTGAAAGGAGGTGGTGTGGTCATTCTATCAAATGTTGATTGAGAATTAGAGTTGAAAGAAGGCGATGTGTTAATTCCTTCGAATGTTGCTTGAGAATTAGAGTTGAAAGGAGGTGGTGTGGCCATTTTATCAAATGTTGATTGAGAATTCGAGTTGAAAGGAGGTGGTGTGGTCATTTTATCAAATGTTGATTGAGAATTCGAGTTGAAAGGAGGTGGTGTACCCATTTTATCAGATGTTGATTGAGAATTTGACTTAAAGGGTGGTGGTGTGCTTATTTTGTCAAATGCTGCTTGAGAATTGGATGTGAAAGGAGATGGTGTGGTCATTTTATCGAAAGTTGCTCGAGAATTAGAGTTGAAAAGAGGTGGTGTGCCAATTTTATCGAAAGTTGCTTGAGAGTTAGAGTTGAAAGGAGGTGGTGTGCCCATAGAATCAAATGTTTCTCGAGAAATAGAGTTGGAAGGAGGTGGTGTTCCCATTGATGGAACATTTGGTATTGAAGGAGGTGGTGAGCCCATTGAGTTGACCTTTGGCTGTAACCTTGAGATTCCCATAATTTCAACAGAGGTTGATGGTTTGGTCTGCAATTGACTTTTTGTCTGTGATGGTGACCCACTGTCTACGGGGAATATTGGCGGAAGTTCAGTTATCGAATTGTATACAGGTCTAATATTGAGGGATGTAGAGTCTTGTAATGCTATTCTATCAATTACAGGTACATTTAAATCTGCAAGACCAAACTGTGTTTGCCCAAGTTTATCGACAGCTGTGATCGTTGCTTGTTGTGATGACCGATCTATCTTCGTCATGAATGTTCCAATGGCAGGCTGAATGGAAGGGGGTGGTGGAGTGCCCATATCAATACGCGGGCCTTTGGGTAAGGCTGGCTGCGTTGGAGTAGGGATATATAGATCCACTTTACTCGGCAACCTGGGCTTTCTGTCCCAAGCGGACGCTGGTCCAGTGAAAGGCATTCTGTTCAAGATAAGTTTAGGCTCAGGCAATATCGGGAACGGTGACTTGATGGGGTTCTCTCGACTCGTTATCTGTTGCGATATCATATTCAACAACGATGCCTCGTCGTGAAAACTGGATTTAGTTGACTGTGAAGCTGCTGAAATCCGGTTGTTGCCGCCTGAAGGTAATCCTAAAAAAGAACCGTCAGTTTGGATGGAAGTGATGCCCGAATGTACCGCACTCGTATCATTTGGCAAGAATGTCATATCAACATTGATGGTAGCTGGTACAGCCCTGACATTCGCTGATCCAGTTGTTTGCATGACATCGAAGCTTCCCTGTGCAGTAAAACCCGCACCATCTACTCTGATATTATTGTTGTTGGTAGGAGATGATACTATGACTTCTGGAAAGTTTCTACGTTTAGATAATCTTGACGAGTCAAACAGGACGTTCAGATTGGTGCCCATTGGATCTGGTTGTGTCCGCTTGCTAGGTAAGACATTGGAGGGCTGAGTGATTGACCGAGGTGTCACACCGAAATCCTTGGTCAGTGTGGTGTCAGGAAACATTGGTGTGTTTGGTATTCCGTTAGCTCTATTAAACGAAGCCGCGGTTGATTCAAGGTTAAGAATATTTCTCGAATCTGCAGAGGGGAGTTGATTTGTTATGGGCTGTAACTCAAGTCTGGATTTTGTTCTATCAAGATTACTTAGAACAAACGGCGGGAATCTGCTCTGCGAATTATCCACGGTTTCGAATAAGACATTGTTCTGCATATTTCCGTTGGTACCTGGTCCATTTCCGATCGGTAGCGCAATATCAAAGGCAGGAGAATCTTGAAGGAGTTGAACTCTTGGTTGTTTTATTTTGCTTACATCAAACAGTTTGTTTTCCAAAGCGACCGTGGCCATTGCTGGTTGATTTACAACACCCGGTATCTGCTCGGGAGATAGTATGGACACACCCTGTCCATTTACAGTCTGTACGGAGATTTCTGCAAAAGAACAAACGTAATGACCCTTCATATAACGTGCATGGGAAGTAGTATACAATATGTGCCTTATAATGTATGTCATTCTTTTCTCGAGAAAATAAAATTGATTTAGATTAACCTATTGGCTGTCCTGATTCCCTTAAATAGTTTAGCAAGTTCGACATGAACTTGATTTCAAATTACTTAAAAAGTTAACAGAATTATTTCACACTTCATGAAAACATTACATAAAACAGTTATACGAATTCACAGAAATATCAATTTCAATATTAATTCTAAAGCAAAATTATTTGATAAATTAAACGAAAATATTTAAACTTTATGTCAAGATTACAAACTACAGCTATATGAATCGATACAAATAGCAACTATGGATACTCGTACTATAAGCACACCTCACACAAGAACAACACCGTCAATAATTGTGAGCCAAAGTAAGTTGTTATTTGCACACAAAAATGTTCTTAACACAATTCTTTGTATAGAAATGAATTCATTTTGATGCAACAGCACGATACAACTTAAATAACATTTTATAGCAATTGTTTTACGAGAAAAAGATCTCCGTTTGTTTCATCGGGTAAGTCAACTCTTTTTTTATTCTTTGTTTATCACAAATGAATTCCAACGGTTTTCTTTTTTTTTTATCAAGGAAGGAGTTGAAAAGTGCTTGTTCACATATGAGTTATTTTGAAAGTCATTTGAAAACAATACAGCTTTTGTACTGTTGTATGAAATACAATTAAAAGTAGCTATTGAAAGCATAATTAATTTAGAAAAAGTCAATGCATAAGTATGTACAGTCTATATACATTAGACCACAAAACTGTTGATTGCAACGCTGTTGCTCTTAAACTTTAATGCGAACAAATTCTTAGATGCTTCAAATGGCTATTCTTCAATCGGTATCATTGAACAGTGCAACTGTTTTACCATTTTAAAGAATTGTTTTTTTACATCCAATTTATCCTATTATGTAAACAAGCAGCTTGGAGTACTTCTAAATCATTTCATCAGTTATAGGGAAGTGTGTGAGTGCATAGTGAAGAACATTGATATTTAGTGTTTGTGTGCGAATGTTGTACCATACAAAGTGTGAACTAGAAAGAACTACACAATGCGAACAAAGAGATGTTCATGAAGAGCGTGTGCATGTTTGAATGTAAACGTATAAAGACAAAGATATGAATTTGCGAAATGACATCTAGTTCGTTCAATCAAACTATCTGGAAAAATCTAAATAAGATCACAAAAAATGTGCGTCTGTTGACGAAAGTCAAAACGATCTCGTAGTTCGCTTCATACAAATCGACACTTCATTGAGGCAGACATGCTAAATAGACAATATACAATACACCACCGAACAGTTCATATGTATGTTTCCCATTAACCCATTAAGGGATATATCACAAGGTCCAAAATCAAAGAGGCAAACGGCTTCTGAAATTCATGTCGAATAACAAAGTGCCGAGCGAAACTCGAAGGGTCGAGATTAAATACGAGTTGTATCTAGTAATGGGAAACTTGCTTTAACACATACATGTAATCTATTCTGTAATGATAAGCGCATGCTCTAATTCTATAACATCTATTACACCATAAATATTTCAGACATAACAAGATAGTGTAAATTTCTAGCCTAAGTTAAAGGAAATAGAATAAGCGATGGAAAAGACAGACAGGCTAATCTTAGCGTTAACTTGAAATGTTATTCGTATCAAGTACATATATTATTTAAGGTCCAAGAAGGTCTTTGTAGATCAATAGAGTTTAAGGTGGCACTGTCCAAATATTATCAAATCATGTGAACTGATTCATTTGTAACTTTGTACTATAGCCCTAATCCATTGCTCAATAAGAAATCCTAATGTAGTATGTTGATTAAGTATGTTGATTAAGTAATCAAAATTTACCAAGAACTTCGAAAGAAAATCGCTTATTCCATTAAATACTTATGAATCAGTGCTACTTTATAACGATTTCTAAAGTTCAGAAAAAAGTCTGATAATAGTACAGATAAATCATTAACAAGTAACCCTTAGAACACATATGTCTACAGACTGTCAGCTCAGCAATCAGTCCATATGGACTGGACGTACACAACCCAGTTGGCAAAAGCTTGGACGCACGAAAACCACACTTCACAGATAAAGCGCCCAACAATTGTCACATCAGTCTCATCACACGTTATACTCACCGATAAGGCGCTCGTCTATATGGTATACTGAAACATCATCCAACGTAGAACGCGTTATCATTAGCCATATCTGCGACAAAGTCTTGGAGGTCTGCCATGTTATCAACAAATGTGTCTATTTTATCGGCCAATGAGTTCTGTTTGTCTTCCCCTTTGTCACGCTTTGGATGAGTTTTCTTCTTAGAGTTCTTCACTGTCTTCTTTGGCTGGACAGTTTGTCCAATTTTTGCGGTATTTGATGGCGGCGTATGAGCTTTGTTTTGTACTTTAACCTTGGTGTTGACGGTGATACTTAGAGTACGGTTTCGTTTGACGACTGTCTCAGAGGATACGTTGGTTGATGAGTGTTTGTTGGTACTCAGGTTTAGGTTAAGTGTTGGCGACAGATTGAATATTGGTGGAGGATGTACAGGAACATTTTGGACTGGTCGAATGTTGCTGTTGGTCGTATAGACAGGCGTAGTGGTCGGTACATAGCTTGTATTTACCGGATAAACATCAGTGCTGTTGTCTTCAGAGTCATAGTAGTAATAATAATAATCATCTGTAGAATTGATGCCATTTAAGTTGATGGTAGTGCTTTTAGGGACGTCGGTTGTTTGTGTGAAGCTAGGTTGATAGGGTCCAGGGACGTTATTTGTCTTCAATGGCGGGATAACCGGTGGAATTAGATAGAATGGTGTTGGAGCAGCCGTACCTGCCGCTGTTGATGCTGTTGTAGTTGTTGATGATGGCAATTGTGAAAAAGTTGTCTGTACACCAGTTTTAGTGAATAAGTTCCATATAGTTGTATTCATCGCAGGTTCTGTATTAAAGGATCCTTTTGGAGATATGTTCGTAGTCATAACAGAAAAGAAATTCTTATTGAGAATCTCGCTGTAAACGAACTCTTCAGATGTGTTCGTTAGACCAGCATTTGTTTTTGAGCTACGATCGTTTTCTAGACTAGCAGATTGGGGAGTTGGTCGAGTGATTGCTAAGTTCCCGATAGGTACAGAACGACCAGGCATCTGCGTGGACGTTTGGTAAAGGGGTATACTTACGTACAATCTGGATATATCAATCGGTCCTTCAACGATATAAAACGAGTGTTACCAATACAGAAATCCCAAAGGTGCCGGTAATAAGAAAAATATGAAATAATGTTAAATTATGTATTGTATTATATATAGTACAATATACATTTTTATTTGTTACTGGCACCTGTTACAAAACCTAGAGATAATAACCATTCAACATTGAATGTTACTTAACCAGATACTACTTTTCGAAAACATCTCTGCGAGACCAAAATGATGTTGTGCCTTTCATCTAACTAACGACGGGTACAAGAAATTGCTGAATTACAATTACGATAGAGCAGTTCTTCAGACGAAACACTTTTATAAAAAAGTATAAATTCTGCTAAAGCCAACAATGAATTAGTTTATCTATGCTTAGGTTTTATTCATGAATCTTGAATACCATACTATAAAATTGTTTCCTAAAGCGTCGGATATTGAAAATACGGAAAACGTTCCTTTATGGCGTATGATAACTTTGTAATCTTAACAAACCTCAAAATATCTTCATACCTTTTAATTCTTCAGAATCACAATAAACATGATCAATATAATACAAAACGCTTCGCGCCACCTATTCAATCACAGCACCGTTTCTCGCTTCGTTAAAAAAAAGCTTCAATATTTTGTCAATTTTTCCTCAGGCACTTGTATATTAGAGTACATTATATAAAGATGGATTGGAAATAAGCACGCTATTTCGCAGGCTCCGCTGCAGGTTCCCCACCTGGCTCTGCACCAGCCTCGGCGCCTGGTTCCGCACCAGGCTCTCCTTCAGCAGCTGCAATTGCGGCAGCTTCAAGTGCCGCCATGCGCGCATCTTCTGCTATCTCAGCCAACTCGGCTAGTATGTCGGGATCCTGCGTAGTTATGAATTGCGATGTCGTAGTATCAGTGGGTAAGCCAGTGGTAGTAACATCAGTGGTAGTAGCGTTAGCATAATCATAAGTAGTGGTTTGAGCTCCGGAGGCAGTACCATTATAGGAATACGCGGTTTCGTTGTTGGCTGTTGCGTTAGCATTACTAGCAATAGCATATGTTGTCGCTTCATTGTATGTAGAATTGTTATTTTGTGCATTTGTATTGGTGCCATTGTTGCTGGCATTTTCATAAGCATGCGCTGTTTCATAACCGACTTGTTGTACGGTTTCTGTTGATGGTGGAACCGTTGAAGACGAGACCACAGGGGCATATGTGGCTTTAGGTACCGCAGTAACAGGAGGTTTAGGGATTTTGGGAATACCTGCGATTGCTTTTCCCACAAGATCAGTCTTGAAAAGATCTGCGAGGTTATATATAGGATAATGAGAGCTCACACCAGAGTGACCACTTCCCGCTGTCGCTACACCATTGTTAGCTGAGGGATTTTGTGCATAGAGTGAGGCGATTAGTTTGCTGAGAATAGAGTCAACAACGCCATCAATATTGGTCTGGTGTGTGTGGTGGATCGCGTGGTTATGCTCATTTACCGTTTGGGACACCCCTGCATGTCCATGATTGTGGTCAAAGACACCGAAATCAACAACAACGTCCCCATTGGACTGATTATTCGTATTCAAGGGATATGGCGTAAGGTCGATTGGCTTCACCGGTGGATTACCTGATAATTCCATATTACTATTTCCAACGTTTAATACGTTTGCTTGGTTGTAACTATTTCCCGGCATGCCTTTCGGGTATGCTGTTGTCCCAGCTGATGTCACTGTGGTCGCCGCGGTTGTTGTTGTTGTTGCTTTGGGAGTTCCTGTTGTTGTTGTTGTTATCGGTGGCACTGCTGTTGTTGTTCCAGGGTTTACATACCCATCGCTGGCTGGAATTGGCTTCTCGGCGTAAACATCAACTGTATTTTGACTTTGTAAGTTTCCAATGCTGGCTGGAATTGCTTGCTCGGGGTAAACATCAACTGTATTTTGACTTTGTAAGTTTCCAATGCTGGCTGGAATTGCTTGCTCGGCGTAAACATCAACTGTATTTTGACTTTGTAAGTTTCCAATGCTGGCTGGAATAGCTTGCTCGGCATAAACATCCACTGTATTTTGACTTTGTAAGTTTCCAATGCTGGCTGGAATTGCTTGCTCGGCGTAAACATCAACTGTATTTTGACTTTGTAAGTTTCCAATGCTGGCTGGAATAGCTTGCTCGGCATAAACATCCACTGTATTTTGACTTTGTAAGTTTCCAATGCTGGCTGGAATTGCTTGCTCGGCGTTAACGTCAACTGTGTTCAGGTTTTGTAGTTGACCGTTGTTGGCGAGATTTGATGATTCCGGGTAAAGGTTCACCGAGATTGAAGCTGATTTAAATCCATTATCGACAGTAACTGCTGGTTCTGGATATGACGTCGTTGTTGTTTGAGTAGTTGGCATCATTTTTGTGGTAACGGGGACAGTCGGTGTCTGCTCTACGTATGTATTGTCTGGTAGCGAATTGATTGCGCCAAAGGCATTCTGATCGGGAACGTACGCGGGCGCCTCTGTCGGAACATATACTGGTGTTGTTGAAACAAAGTTGAAACCAGTTGTTGACGGAACTGTTGGACGAGTTGTTAGCATCGACGTTGGATACAACATACGTTCAATGTTTGGCTGCACTTTGTCTACGATCCTTGATATCGCTGCATTGGACAAGGATGCTCCACCTGTCTTTGGTTGCTCTGTAACAAAGGAAATTAATGTTTAATCCATTACCTAACAATATCTCGCTATTCTACATGTGTTGTAACTTGGCAAAATGGTTTGTATCTAACACTGTGAGGAAAATGCACAAACAAAAGTTCTTCTGCCTAGTATTTATGCTGCTGCTGGTGAACCATATACAATAGTGAGACGATGAAGAAATAGAAGAAGGACAAGAAACAAAGAAAGATTAACATCTTTATATCAATCAATTAGAAAATAATTACTTAGTTTATGAGCAATTGATATAAGTATTCCCACCATCACTTACTTGCTCCTAGACCAAGGGATTCTTTAAGCATGCTTATTCCTTGTTGATTTCCAGTTTGTCCAAACGCCTTTGTAAGCAAATCCATTAGAACATCCGTGACAACTGTCTTAATTGCGTTTCTATCCGAGCCGGGAGCTGGTGTGGTGTTTACTAACTTAGCATCCGTAGCTGGATATGGTGTAGCAGCGTATTGTGCAGAAACTCGTTTTGCTTTGATTTCCATCTTCATTGGCATATCTGTCAAATATGAAAGGGACGTTGTACATAAATCTGTATCTGATGACATTCGAAGAGAAGTTAATGCGAAAATCGAACCAAGCACACGAAGGAGGACTTTTTGCAAAGCAATGATAAGAATGTTCGCGCAAATGCGCTGTCTGGCAAATAGATGATTGCGTTGAAAGTAGCATGTGCTAAAATGTCAATGTATATTGGAGAGTGAACGCAAAGCAATAAATATGTACTGTTTTGTTCGAATTACGTTTTCTGTATCCGTCACAGTGGTTTCTTATGTTCTCTGCTGCAAGTTCGACCATAGAATTATAAGTTAAACAACGCCACAAGTGGTTTTAGAACTTCTCACAAAGTGACGGTACTTGAAAATATATCGGCTTATTAACGTATGTTTTTAACGATAAATTGGTGCAGCATAACCGACTAGTCAAACGATCTCTGGGTTATTGTTGTAGCTAAATTGTTGGTTTAAAGTGTGTTTTAGAAAAAGGAGAAACTTACCACTGAATCTTCGCTTGTTTTTGGTCGATTAGTAAACAATTTAGTAACATTAGTAATCAGTTGTTTGTACAACGTGTTATATTACGTATTTACTCTTTTCTTACCAATATAATAATAAAAGTGTCAAAGCTATCGTTAAAGAATATTGTTGAGGACTTTATCTATATCTATTCAGTATCGTAATTGGTTATTATCATGCTACAATGATTATTCAATTATACGTAATGTCTTATACAGCATGCATTTCAATACTAGCGCAAGAAAGCTTAAACACAGTCTATCACTCATGACACATATTAGTATTTCCAAATTAATTTCACACACTCATTTGTGTAATCATATATCTTATGTGATATATAGTTGCACAAAAAGGGTTGGCATTTCACCGTTCTATTGAGAGGAATGGTATTGAAATACAAGGCGTGGAAATAAATGATCTTTGTCAGAATAAAAACTGCTTCCCAGCTTTGGGTTTTTTGCGACCAGCTAAAAGCTAAGCATGCAATGCGGCAAAAGAACGATTAAACGCTAAAGTGCTAGTGAGAAAAGAGGAACGAGATAAAGAGAGAAAGATACAGAACGACTGATGAAGACAAAGGCAAAGAGACAGAGAAGAAACACATAATTATCCATGCATATGTTGAATTAGTAATTCGAAAAATTGTTTCGTCAATTGATATGAGCAAGTTAACAAGTGAGCAAGTTGGTTGTACGACCAGCAATAATGTATCAAAAGTTTCCACAAAAGTTTGTTTCATTTTCCAGGTCTTTTGTTTATGCTTTCAGGTTCTTTGAATTCAAGACAAAAAATAATTAATTTACAACTAATTGCTACAAGAGTCTTTTGGATCTTTGGTATAGCCCAGCTTAGGTATCGAACGTGGGACCTTGTACACAAGAGGAGAAGTAAAAACCAGGATGCCATCACATTGGCTTCCAAAGGTCTTAATCCCAGTCTTAACCAAGTTGTGATCGTGATAGTTTGAAACTAAAGGGAGAGAAAATATCAAATTATTAATATATTGCCTTATTCAATATGTATTTCGTGGTGAATTGCTACTTGTTTTAATTTGCATAAGACTGAATGAATTAAAGCAAACTGAAGTCACGGTGATTTATATCTCGGCCGCTTGAAAGAATTACTTTCCACAGATTAATGAATAGATACAGCGAGCTATATTTGTGGCCTACTTACCGAATGGAAGAGGTTCCATCTGGGTCAAGGTGTTGTCTATACCAAAACCTGCTGATCCTGGTTTAGGTAGTATGGAGTTCAATTCCACATTGGGCCTATCTACAGTCTGGGGTCCCTGGTTAAAGGCAGCATCGTTTGTTTTAATGTTTCCACCAAAGTCGTTTAGGCCGTTGTTTCCACCAGACAGCACGTCATTGTTGGTGCCGATGTTGTTTGATTGGCTGATGCCACCAATATCTGTAAACACCTGGTTTCCACCCGATAGAACATCATTAGTGCCAATGTTGTTTGATTGGCTGATGCCACCAACATCTGTAAACACCTGGTTTCCACCCGATAGAACATCATTAGTGCCAATGTTGTTTGGTTGGCTGATACCACCGATATCTGTAAACACTTGGTTTCCACCCGACAGCACGTCATTGTTGGTGCCGATGTTGTCTGGTTGTCCGATGCCACCTATATCTGTAATCACTTGGTTTCCACCCGATACCGATAGAACGTCATTGCTGCCGAAATTGTTTGATTGACTCATTCCACCGATGCCTGTAATCACTTGGGACTGGGCGTTCATATCAACACCACCTACTACTGCAGGGTCTGTAAGTAGGATAGGTATAGTTTTGCTCGTGTGTGTCTTCATATTTATTTCAAATAATGTCAGTAATTTATATCGTAGGGATTGTTCAACCCATGATTAAGAAATTTAGATTAGCTGATTCAAGGAGTTCGTAAAGCTGAACGAAGCCATCGACATTCCGAAAGCCGGCTGGGAGGTTATATACCACGAAATTCCAAATAATTGAATTTGAAACAACAAGGAGAGCCCTGAAACACGTGCGCGTGATGGTTAAACGCCATTGTGAGAAAAACAAACGGAAAGTGCTCGGGACAAGAATCTTATTGCTTTATCACAATATTGTCATTAAAAAGGCGGTGTTTACTTGTTATGCTAATGCATTCTGTTTGTCTTCTTACCAATGTTGCTTTGAAATTGGTACATTTACAGAATTCCACATTAGAATGAAAGCCAAATACGTTATTTACCTGTGTTAACACCTGTTTCTGCTAATTGGACGAATGATGGACCATTACTAGGGACATCTGGGTAAGCGAGAACATTGGGATCTACTGCAACAATAAAGTACAACGGGCTATGTGATACTTTGCTTTTCGGTTTAGATACACTTGCACTGTTGCATAATGCAGCTAGAAATAGGAATAGTTGTTGGGGAATGCGAAAACTATATAATGCAATTATGATGTAATACTTTCGGAGGAATTTATCTCTAAAATTAATAAAACCTATCCCACTGTTCATCACCAGTGTTAGGTGTGCTCCGACTAAACAAAATTGTTATCATATTTATTCATAGCGCGGATGTATGCTAAAAAAGACAACTTGGACATTTTGTGAAAAGCCATTCTTTTGTCTTTATATATTGAACTCACAAAAAGGAAATAACCCCTTTTTTCTTCTTTTATCTGTCCATTTTTATGATAATAATATATTTCGATTGATGATACTAAACACGAACATACCTGATTGTTGCAGTGGAACGATTCTGTCGACAATCACGGTATCAACTGCTCCAGCATTATTCTCATTGTTTCCCATGTTAACGCCATTATTCTGCAAGAAAAGAAAAAAGAATCGCATCTAAACATGTTAAACGATGAATAATCTAAATGATATTCTTTATATAACGTATCATAGCATCGTGTACGTTTACCACGACATTTCCTCGACAAAAGAAATCTGATTTTTGGCTAATGGCATAGTTCCGTATTATGCATTGAGCGTGATTTTTATTAAGCCATAGTTTGTATATCGGTTTAGGAAAGAAGAACCTACAATTATCTCAAGATGACAGAAAAGCATTAGTTGAACTAATACCATGTCTTAAAATCTACTCCACTAACTCTCTTGTCAAGCACTTCAGTATGACTCTTAACATGGTTTTCGTTTGGAAATCAATTGTTGTTCGTTTTAGCATTTATATAAGTTAAAAAGGTGCAAGTGGCTGATAATCAATAGAACGTCAGATATTCATTTAACCCTTTACCAAACGCCAAATATTTGACTGTCCCAAATTGAAAGATTGCAGACGACATTTCAAAATGGGATGAAATTGAAATACGATCTTTTGCTAGGGCAGAAAACATTGCGGGAAAAGGAGAAATTGCTCGATAAGAGCAATTTCTCCTTTTCCCACAATTTTTTCCAGAGTCGTCTGCAACAAAATGGTCAATTGTCGTTACTGTTCGGTAATGGGTAAACATGGCTTTATTGTATTCATCTACAGGCTAATCAGTAGAACAAACGGTTTTGATTGGTCTCATACCTGTACAAAAGCATTGCCTGGAACTGTAACGAATGGCGCACCGACGGTTGTGTCCGTGACGGTGTTGGTTACCATGGTTCCAACGTTAGGCTCGACATTGGTGTTATCTACGAAAGGACCAAAGTCCACAACAGGTGGCAGACTGTTAGGATCAGGCTGGAAGTTGATCATGTTAGACACGTCGGGACGGGGTAACGGCACTGGTTCCACGATGTTGACGGTTTCTACTCCCATGTCGACTCCAGTCAGGGGACCATTCAAGTTGACACTGGGGTCAGGCATTGGCATGGTATCGACAATGGTTGTAATCTGACCAATACCACCCATTTCACCGGTTGGCTCGTTTACAATTGGTTCGACGTTCACATCGGCGTTGGCGCCAACAGCAACGTTTGCCATGTTGTTATTCAGCTGGTCAACGTTCATTGCAATATCCACGTTGGAAGGCGCATTGAATTTAGGCGCTATGGTTTGTACAGGTACAATGGATTGCTGAACGACGCTGATTTCTGGTTGGACTGGAACCACTGGAACGTCAACCACTTCCGGGTATATAATGGTCTCTGCCACAGTTGCCATTGGAGGTTCGGTGACAATTGGGGCTGTTGACAAGAAAGAAGGATACATCGTTAGTCCGAATAGTATAATATAGTGTTTGTATGCTTCCAGCGTTATTCTTTCAGTATGTGGATAATGGTGGATTGGACATGAAGGAATCATTCAAAAGACACACTGTATCTCAGAATTACACATTCGCGATTTCCATACAAGAAAGAAAAATGTTAGTTCTACATAACACATTATTCATAAAATTGTATAAGTTGATAAACATCGTTGAATTTGAGAATGTGACATTGTCTCTGCATATTTCGCTTTTTAAGTACAAATAGATCACGAAAAAGTGAACCGTCATAATAGTCCAACTAAAGAAGCACAGAACGAAACAAATCATATTATTGCAACAGACTCTATGATAAGTCGATGTAAAACCATAAAGAATTTATCCCCTTCAATTCAAGAAAGGAATTGTTATCTTTTTGTTAATAACGACAGACGTGTGTTTTACAAGTGAATCCATACCTATCTTCATATCCGAGGACGAAGAGTTAGCAGCAGCCGCAGAGCTGGAAGATGACGACGATGCTGACGACGTGGTACGAACGGTAACCCCGTTATTACCCACACTGTTAGCGGCATTATCCTGCGAGCTGGAGCTGGAACTCGATGACGATGACGAGCTCAACGAGGATTGAACATTGACCGCAGGTCGGACGCCAGATCTCAGAACGGCCTCGTCAACTCGAATCGGTCTCTCCGAGAGTCCGTTGTTCAATCCTTGAACTGGAAGAGTCCGCCTTCGACCCCCGCCTGTGGTGTTCAGTCTACTCCTTATAGCGGCTATCAGCTGGGCTCGAGTCTTCGGTAGCGACGCGATCCTACGTCTACCACTCGCTGGGGACCGAATGTTGAGTGAGGAGGATTGGGAGGAGGAGGAGGAAGAGGAGGAGGAGGAAGAGGAAGATCTGGAATTGTTCTCCGATAACACCGTTGGTCCACCGCGGTTGTTGAAGGACTGTCTCACAGTCGAGCTTCGGATTTGCTGGATTAGGTCGGGAGTCAGGGCCGTGGCTGGAAGTTCCATACGTTTACACGTAAATATGTGATTTAAAGTGACTTTCTCACAGATTATGTAGTCTCAAAAAACGTTAATATTGTGATTTAAACCATTCCTTATCACTATTTCTTTTTTTCATTTCGTCATTATAAAGTTTCTGAACTCCTATGTTTCATTCAAATAAAATGAAACAGACGTTAATGCCATTCAGTGCTTTCAAACTCAGATCAAAATACCATCTTCTATGGGTTTATCGAATTCAGATTATGTTTTAAAGAATAAACCCTTGATTTACTTTGTCTGCTATATACATGTGCAATATCTCCATCACAGGATTATTAAAGGGGGATAAGACGTGTGTCATTAATCTAGTGTTATGTAATTTTATAGATCTGTGATGGCATTTTATCAATAGAGAACATTGAGGAGGAACACAAAGTTAACATATATCGCTTTAGTGAGACAATCGTTCGTACTACAATAATGTGATATTGCAGATAACTTACTGTTCCTGGTTGAAGGTCGTATAACGAGAATATTTGGTTGGCGTCGACCACTGCTAGGACCTCTCCCTGGAATAATAATACCATTGACGTATTACATTACAATGTGTACTTAATTGATCATAAAATATTACGTATTATACATATTTATTTGATTCTATTGAAAACATGATAAAAATATAAACATGGAAAAGATATATACTGAACTGATCGCGGACTCTATTCCCTAACAAATTATATGCTTTTGATGCTCTTTTGTTTGGATATTTTGTTTTTGTATGTTGTACTATTGGCTCATGACCTCTGTTTACGAGAGAATTCGTTCCCGGTTCGCCGGGCGATAGTCCAAGACCATAACCTCTGAGCTACAAGGTCGGCTCAAAGTTGGTTAGATCTTATCCTTATTGATTGTTGCTATGCTGTTAAGAGTGAGGCGGTTAGGTAACATAATGTATCGTGTAATTGGCGCGTTCTCGGTACATATGTCACGTGGTAACAACGTGCACACTGTAACACTCGTATCGGCCATCGAGTCATTGTCCTTATATGAACTTGTTACCTTACCATGGCGACCAAGTTATTCGCCCACACCTGAAAACATCAACCGGGCGGGACCCAATTCGAACCAAATTAAATGAACAAACAGGTTAATATTAAAAATAAACGAAAAAGGGAGACAAAATGATCCTCAATCGGAATAGACATAGACACATCTTATTTACATAAGTTTATACAGCTTCTAGTCATATACTTGCTTTGTTTAGAACGGAAGACAGGGCATGTTAAATAAAAACGTTTATAAGCATTAACGAGAGCTTAAGGTCGACGAATTGTTGTGTGACATACCATCGTAGTGTCCTGCATATTCACCCTAATTTAACTGTCATTCTATTTATTCACAAAAGAAAGATAGAATAATATCCATATTATATAAAAGTGTGGGTTCTTGGTAATTTACGTCAGTGGAAAACCAAAATGTTTTGTTTTCGCCTTGTTTGGTTTTACAGATTGACAGATTGTGAGTAGATGATTCAATAAACATTCGACCTTCATAACATTCTATATGACCTTTTCGACACCCCACCAGCTTTTGAATTCACGTGGATTTTAGTAAGATTTCAATTATTGCTAAACTCTTATGCGGGTGCATTGAATAGAGATTGCATGATTTTAGTGAAATCAAGATCTTAACCATTACAAATTGTGTTTAGTGATGAATAAACACATATTGCAGGTATTGAGTTATTTTAGTCGAAACGGTATTTATCCATAATCACTAAAACATTGAAATATTCTCTTCCCTATAATTATCTTTTCTGATATTCTGAACTTGAACATGAGGATATCAATTAAACCAAGTCGTAACGCCATTAGTCCATTATCACAAAAATCAACAGCGTTGTCGCGTTCTGTTCCCTACAACGATTTTATTCTGTTGTTCTGAACTTGGATATGAGGCTACTAATTAAGCTTTTACTCACTTGGGCTATTCCTGGACGTCATAGAGGGTGCAACTCTGTTGGCACCATTGTTGGCAGTTCTGGGGTTAAAGTTCACTGTGTTCCTCGATGCTGCTGGTAATCCGTCAACTAAACAAGACATAAATTGTCCATTTGAATTTGTTTTTAATAAACTATAACGGTTTCTTGTGTTTTACCAAGGCTTTAACTGAACCCAAACAGGCACCAAGCTTTTTTGGCTCTGAACTTGTCATCGGGACATATAAATTACACAAAGAAAAGAAGATAGTTGATGACTTAAATCGAAGATGTTTTCTGCCAAGGCGTACATGTCAGAATATCATCCAGTAAGTCGAATGAGAATCGGATAATGATCCGAAGACGAGTCCTATAACATCTCTATTTTAGACAGTTTAGACATCAACCGTTTATTCTATTTATACTGTTGCCTTGATGTATTGTTGTAAGTATAAACAAAACGCAACATAGAGTAAACACTACAAAAAGCAATACAGGTAGGCACGAGTAACGATAACGTGACTTTGTGACGGCTTACACAATTTTAATACGGCACCTTGTTATGGGTCTGTGAATTGCGCTGGTGACAGGACAAAACCCATTTCTACATTGCCATTTGAGAAATGCAAGTTTTACCATTAAAGTCAATTATAAACGTAAACGCATCTTAATTGAATTCTACGCCATGACAACGGTATCTGTTAACGAATTATATTCGTCTTCAGTTTAATTATCTATGCCATCTCGAGAATCTACTGATCAGCAATTTACTGATCAAATTTTTTTAACAACGTAACGAACAGCCGTTATACGTCAGAATTCATCGTTACAATTTCTTGAAAACCTTAGTCTGGTGTTATGAAATGTTGAATTTGTTTGACTCACAGAAACTCTCCTCAATCTTATGCTTACAAATTAGAAACCAGCATAATACTTTGCTTGATAGAAAGAACAATGGTCAAGATGAACTTAAACCACCAAACCATGGCACCATCCTAAAGTTGTTTTGAGGTCATACGTTCTTTTTATTCGAATAAGCATTTTTATGACATTCTATTTTCAATACTCTGTATACATACGGAGAGCATTGAATAAGACGTAATGTTGCTATAGATATTCGACAAGTTCGATATATAAAGATTAGAAAAATCTTTCAGAAGATGCAGTCAAACATGTTGATAAAATTGAATTGCGTTTTACTATAATTTGCACTGTGTTGCCTGATATCACTTTCAAACTAACATACTTGTGTGATTTATATGTAATGAAGATGGTGTACATTGCTGTAGTACGTAATAAAATGGCTTGTGCAACAACTCAGGTACAATTATATACATCATGTTACTGGGTTATATGAGCACATCTTTCAACTTAATACCATTGAGTTACTTTGAACACAATATTACAGATCGACAGAAACCAAATAGAAATGAAAAGATATAAAGATGACATATGTATTATGAACGAAATGGTGCATCATATCACAAAATGAAAACAACAATTGAACAGCATTAAAGCAAACCCAAGAGCACCACCTTGCAGTAAGATAAAAAATATCTTCTGTTCTGTTCTATTTACCTCCGAGTTCTCGTAGCCTGGAGAGTGGCGCTGCTGCCACGCGACGTCCTTGACCCATAAACCGCTGCGCACCTGTCAAAACCGGAAACGGAAATAGTTTACCACAAGCGCCGCCATTCTGTTATCCTTTTCTACGTGTCAACTTATCTAAGGTAGAAAACCCACAATTCGGCATTTTGAGATTCGGTCGTTCTCGGCAAAAAACTGTCGGTGCCAAGATTATTCGCTTTGAACCGAATAGTTCCGGTCCCAACCGATGTTTGCCGAAAACGACCTAATTAATCCGACGAAAGAGTTTCAAAAGGCCGATTATGGGTATTCTATCTTCAATCTAACTGTAGCGACTTGGTAACACTTATCACATCAGAAGAAATTGCCCAAAATGAGCATTTCTTCTTTTGTCACAATGGTTCCCTCCACATATGACACAGAAAAAATGAATGTATTTCTTCAGAATTACTGATAGCTGATTTCTTTGATTTGTGCAATATTGAATATTGAACGGAGTAAAGGACCAAGCAGGGTATTAAGCTTTTCATTGCGCCGCATTCAATAGCTTTAACAAATATAAGCGCAACTTTAGAAAGCCTGTGTCTACCAGCTAGGTAAACTGCCAGAAAAACGCCTTACATTGCAATTGACCGATCGAAGGAACGCCTCAAGATGAATATTCATAATGATTTGACCACTAACAGTGTGTTCAGAACTCCGACAAATAGAAACATGTGTACAGGTATATATTGCTTTCAAAAGTTATTATAGTTGAACAACTCCGACAAATATTTGGGGCAAGATTTTATCGATTGCCAAATTGACATATCGACAAAATCTCGCCCTCCATTCTTTGTCGAAGCTTGTTGTAAATACATTCATAGCAAAACTTCAGTAATTCCTTCATGTTTGTAAAAGACAGAAGTCTTACATTGAACATTGAAATAGGAGCTATTTAAGGCAATGTCAATGAGTACTCGTTTGTTGGAGGTCAGTTTACAATTTCATCGGTTATATGAATTATCTTTTAAGGGCGGTTTGTCGACTTGTCAATTCCATTCGATACTTTCAATTCTCTTTTATTAGATGTAGGCTTGCAAGCGGGTATTCTGAACGATGCGGTATGTTTGCATTTGATTTGCACTTCATGAAACAATGATCTTTGCAAGTATGTGACGGTATGTGATTTTTAATGCTATTCAGATTTGACATTGCACTGCATTGGCGGATACACTGCACTTTTCGATAATCTGGTATTTTAAAAGAAGTGTCCATCTTCATGTGTCAATAACATTGGAACGCGCTCGTCTTCATGCTCACGCTATAGGCTGTATCTAGATAAACTAGACGCACAAGCAATGCCTTCATTTTGTAAGAGAACTATCGTTTACCATTATTACTTTGGAACTCGTTTTTTCTCATATACTTTAATCTTTTCAATGTTTCAACGAAAGTCTTATCAACAAATAACCAAATTGTTATGAGCAAGACATTAAAATGTTGTACGTGTAGACGACGCAGGCAATGGAGTCATTTGTGTGACGTATTATACGACTATGATAAGGTATTTATGATTCAAAGCCATGATATAACAAAAAGTTTAAGATGAAGACTTACCAGGGATAAGTTGAAGCCTCGGACGACCGCCATTTTCTCCAGGAATGATAAAACCTACCAGGTAAAATAAACATACACGTGGTTTTAGGAAAGTGAAACGTAAAAAGACCCCCCCTCTTCCTCACAAAAAGCGGGACATCTGAAGCTTGAATGATGAAATGGTCCAACATCATACAAAAAGTAATGATCGCGTGTGTACAGACGGTATAGCGATCTACAAGGGCATATCAGTAGTCAAAACGTATAGTTCATTTTTGAAATCTAGTACAATGTAACTATGGTTTATGTTCTGACGTAAATTAAGATTGTTCATTGAACTGTCAAAGGATGACAGACTGAGTGAATTAGCAATTGTTTAACTTGTTAATTGAATGATCGTTTGACCTGTTCTGAAGAAGAAACGTTATTTTAGGTATTTCGCGATGACTGCGGAAGTTTCAAAAAGTTATATTGTATACATTTTAAGTATGTTTCATAGAATAGACAGGATCAACTACTTACCTAAGAGTTTCGGGGTTCCTGAAAAATATGTTGAGTTGATTTTTAAACATCTTTTAAAAAAGAAATACGAGAGGTTACCTGAATTGAATCATTTCTCGGAATACCCTAATCATTCATGGTACGGTAACGTAAAAATATGCTCAGATTAATAACAATACAAGGACACGGAACTTTTAGTTCAAGATCAGCTGATGCAGTCCTCATATATCTATCTTGAACTGTACTTTCCACGACCATTATAAGCTACCATTGTCTCAGCACTAAGCTGCATGGTGACAGAAGAATTGTTTGCGAATTAGTCGTTCGCCATTGTATACACTGTTCGACTCATTATGATAGAAAAGAACGCAATATTTATCCGTTTTCTATTATGCGAACTCGTTTAAAGGTATTATGATTTAAGAGAACTTGTGATGGGTCAAGATTTTGGCTTCAATTTGAAGAATTTGGCTTCAATTTCTCAAAAAAAGAAAAATGATACGAAAAGCCACGAGTTTGCATTTCCTTTTTTACCCTTTTCACTTAGGGCCTGTAGACAACTCATTATTCAATTCTATTTCATTATTTTTAATTAAAGATGGATGAGTAATTACTACTACTACTTTACGTGATACGTTATAATGATCAAAGTGGTGAAGGTATAATTTATGCGCATCGTCTTCCTGGTGAAATGATGTATCTATCTATTAGAGGTTAAAATGTGGTCTGGTAAGTCAACCATAATGAATTTATCATACCGTTGCTGTCAAACTAAACTGTTGTATCTATATCATTTATATAAAGGAGATAGGAGTTTTTAGCTTAACAGTGACGATCTGATACTATATTACGTGCATGTAATGATGTTATGAAACTCTTACTCAATCAGTATATGTGTACTAGGAAAAGAAAACATTTGTACAATAAGCTGATCAACAAAAACACCCAAACCACACCCACAACTCACAGGGCGACAAATCGACGATTTCCTTCATACATACTTGATTAAACACATCATGTGAGACACTGAAGGAATCTACTAAAACTCAAAACTCGTTAAGACGAAGTCAGGTTAATTGAAAGGGAACAGCAACTTACTAGTTACTAGTTTTAACCTATGTTAGATTGGTAACCTGCCTCAGGTTTATTTAACTTCCGGCTAGTCTATTTGTGTATTCATTTATCTACTTATTCAATTGATTATTGTTTTTTTTTTCATGAATTGTATTTCAAATATGCTGTGATGACCAGTTCATAATGATAGGGTAAGCACTAACAGTTAATTGACCATAGTGATTCCAATCGACTAGGATACTAACGCTTCTTAGTCCATCTTAGTTTTATCTATCTCGATCCAAAGAAAACGTTTTATAACTGTGCTATTGTTGAAATGACGCTAAACCACATACAAACAAACATATATCTCCACACTAATGTAGAATACCCGTAATCCGCCACTTTGAAGCATTTTCTTTCGTAGGATATTTATGGTCATTCTCGGTATACGACGGGCTGAGCCTGAACTATTCGCTTTATATCGAACAGTTCCGGCTCAGACCGATGCATACCGAGAACGACCGAAGTAATCCGACGAAAGATAAAGTTTCAAAATGGCGGATTATGGGTATTCTACCTTAAACTAGATAGAACCTCCCTAATTTTCGTTACGAGTATATGTTTACCTTCAGAAGACCGAAATGATGAAGTGTGCGTAATTAAGATGTCACGAGAACTGACAGCTATATTGACATTCGTCGAGTAATATACTGCGGAATAAATCAACGCGTCAATTAGTGGGAAGACTCTTCCGTCTTAGTCCAACCGTACTTATTAATTGTATTAGTTAAGACTCATTTTCTCCTTTGACCATTGATTCGTTTTTTTTGTGACCGCGCTAAAATGAAAGCAACAGCAGACGACAAAGACGGAAGGACAATTACATATTATCTTAAGATGTTGGATAGAAGCATTGTGAAAAGGAAACTAGGAATTTATCCTTTCAACGTGGTTTCTATAGGATTCTGTAGCAAATACATCAACTTGAGTTATCATAAAGTCAGGAGTTACGTAACCGGGGTTTATATCTCTAAGGCGTCTCAGCAAACGTTCTATCGAACTCCGTTGTGAAGCAATGATGCTTTGCTTATAGAAAGGTGAAACGTTTAAAAACTAGTTTCTTTCGCAAAAAAATCTTACTTCGTCCCTATGCTTTTGATCAGCATGTATTACTAGAACTTTAGAGATACTCTGAATAAGGAAAAGTTTTATCATTTTGTTAACAATCAATTAATTTTATTTATCATCGATTGTGAACAAAGGTTCTTATAACTTGAATTTGATTTCTGATTTTTAGATACATAACCGGAATTTTCACCATGCTGCTGAAGTGGTTTAAACCCGGGACCCACCAGAGGGCGACACTTTACCACAGCACATGATTATCCCACTGTGTGCGTTTTTGCGTAGTAATTCGATTAAAGTAGTTTCACTACAAACGACCGAGTGTTACGTCTGTAATTGGTTTGAATGGCTAGATCCCTTGCACAGTTGCCTGGCAACGACCCATAAACTATGCATGAGACGCTGTTCAAAGAGAATCAAGGTTGGCGCTAGATACAATAACGCTAGTTCACCAGTTTGAAATAAAAAGGAAATTATACGGAACAGGGGACTTGTCGTAAACGATAGTTGTTCATTTAGTTTGAATCAACTTAACCGTTTTCTATTGTAGGATTGTCTGATAGTTCTAAATTGAAACCATCAGCGACGACAAACACACAATTTGAATATCGACAGTATTTTAAAGAAACTAAACATATACCATTGCGAGAAATGGAAACTGAAGTCATTTTGGTAAAGATACATGTTGTAGATGACATTGAGCGTGTATAAATGAAGAAATGAGTTTCAATCTTTTCCAAAACCTTGAAAGATCAAGCCTTGTTGCAGCAGACGAAATGATAACATAGTGAAAAGAGGATATCATGCTCGTTCTCTTTTTGCCACAACTACACCATTGAATGACTATCAATTATACATCTTTCATTAAGATGAGTTTGACAATTGGTTAATCTGCTGAGAAATACGAATTACTATGAACACGCAGAGACATGTTATCTATGTCTATGCAACAAGTAATTAGCCAATGAATTTGTTGGGGTTCTTTTTCGGATTTAACAAAATTATTTAATCGATTGATATGAGTTAAACCCTGTTTAAACAATATGTTACCACATCGCAGTGAATGTTTATATAGAAACCCATCCGCTTTCACCTAAACCTGACACCCAAGCTACTTTGATTAGTGGAATTGCGACAGGTCTCGAGTGGTATTTGAAATCCAAAGGAATGTTCTCAGAAATTTTATATTCAAGAGACCAAATTTTTTCCGGTGAGAAAGGTCAAAACTCAGTTTGAAATGTTGAATACAAGCCTCTTTTTCGATAAGTGAGCTGTCATCTGGAATACATAATCAATGGTGCGTAATAAAGTATCTTTACTTACCGCTGGTCTCGTTAATATCTGAAATGACAAACATTATAGAAGGTTGAAATAATAACAAACCATATAAAAAATCCAACAAATGAAAATAAGTTTCTTTGGGGTAGTCTGGCAATGGTAGGGTAATGTTCAAGAACCATACAAAGAAAGGATATAGAAAATAGATGGTTGGTGTCGTGAATCGGAAATGTTATCGGGCAAGACTTAGGAATATTATCCGGTGAGCCGAAGGCGAAACGGATAATAATCCGAAGCCGAGTCCGATAACTTTTCCCATTCAAAGACACCAACCATTTATTCTATTTGTCCTGTTATCTTTATGTATTCTTCCAAGCAAACAAAATGTAAATAAAACACGAGAAAAAAGGAAAACATAGTAGAACATTATGTAAACATGACGCCATGGCACTCTTATGACGTCATGACTCTTCACGTGCATGTGTTATATGGTTAGTGTCGGATATCACAACTGTTATACGGCAACTAGTTATCGGTTCCAAAATGACACTAGTGACAGGATAAATACAGTTGTTCTTGCTTTAAACGACCATAGAAAAACAGAAGTGTCGCATACGAGACAATTCGTGACTTTAAACGGACACCAGTCATAATAGAAAGCTTTTCGAGTCTTTTTAAATGAAGTTCCCACACTTTTTGTGTTTGGAGAAGCAACATAGAAGCTAGCTAAAATATGCATCTGATCTAGACATCTGGATTATAGCAACAAGAAATTTAGTTTCCATCAGTTTTAAACATGTTTTAGTAAAAAAAGGAAACAGAATTAAACATTATAAACAGTTGAGTGAAACGGATTGCAAAGAAAAGTAATTACTTATAAATGTCCTCTTCTTGATGGCCATTTACGATATAACCATTTACGATATAACGTTGATAAATATTAAAGTGGTTTTATGCCATTTAAGACGATTATTTTCCAATTTCATCACATTTCGAAATGTCGTCTGCATGATCTTTCAATTTGGGACAGTTGAACACTTGGCGTTTGGTAAATGGTTAAGAAGTAACTTTGATATGGGGGCGTGTTACATCAACTGTGGTTGGAAAAGAGCAAAAAAGTTGAAACATGTCACATGTCACAAGTAATTAAAAAAAAGGGACACGTCAATATGTGTTCGTCTGCAGACGAAACTGTCATAGGTCGATGTCTGTGTTTATATTTTGTTGACAATATAATTATATAACACTTATAAAAACTGCAATGAATACATACTAATTGCAAGAAAGGGCCCCACGGCCTTGTGGTTATAGAATGCCTACTAAACTGGGTAATACATAACTTTCCTTTGAGTGTTGTTGTTTCAAATTGCGTTGGCGGTTAATGTTTTAGTCAAATGATATAAGACAATTTGTCTTTTGCCCTGTTTTTTGAATTGTTTTATCTCTTGTGATTATATATAAAGCATTGTTTCCGCATGTCTTAATCACGGCTAGTGAACGTTCTACCGCCTTATCATGGTGCTTATGACGAAATCGGTTGCGTGAGTTCCGATGTAGGGGTTTTAGGCTAGGTTATTGCGATTCTTCTGCATTTTACATGTTACCTCTTGGTAGTTTGGGGTATCATTATTTATCAGAAAATATTTTTATCTTGACATGAAATGGCAAATATCATGACATTTTGCTAGTTTCGCTAATGGAGGATGAATTTGTGAGTTCCTTCGGTGAGGAAAAAGTACGTAATCTCAGCCAATTCCTCGAGTTTAAAATTGAAACTTTATATATAGGCTGTTGGGTTCAATAAGGGTTAAATCGTGGTTTTAAATTTTTGATTTCTTGTCTTTAAATGCAGGGAAATAGTCATAACCGACTTGACCAGTCTTAACCCTTTACCAATCTATAAGTTTTCAACAGTCCCAAATTGAAAGAGTTTGAAGACGAAATTTTAAAATGTAATGAAAGTAAACTTCTGATAGAGTGGAAACATTGTTAGAAATGAGAAATTGCTCTTTCCGAGCTATTTCCCCTTTCCCACAGTGTTTTCCATAGTCGTATGCAGCAAACTGGTAAATGTCGTTTGGAAACGGGTTAAGAGACAATGAGGCTTAAGGTCTTCCTATGTCGATAAAGATTAATACAACGCGATATAACTAATAAACTGTTGATGCAGTGTTAAGTCCAATCAAACAAGCAAAACAACATGGATTACGCGTTAAGAAAATGTTTTCCATCTATTTCAGCGTAACTTTACTTTTAAAGTTGCCTTAACACGGTACAGATCATCTAATTCTCCATCAAAGCTCAAATTGAAAAGTAACTGCAGACGCTAAGTATTTTTCTAACAATACTGTTTTACTATCCTCTGTAGAACTGGAAGCTATCGTTTCAATAAGCAAAACATTTTGTGGAAAAGCATTTCTCCTTTATATCTTTGATTTATGAACTGTTTAACGTCAGACAACAGCATGTTTTGATAGAATTGATAAAATCTACTTACGATTTCCACTGGCAAATCCTGAAATAAACAAATGAAATAATGGTTAAAACATGTATATTGATATCAATTTTAATTACGCATTTATGACAATATTTAGTCCCCAAACATCGCCTTACTACTTTACTAATAGTGACACTTAAGCGTGCATTTCAAACAGATAGCGACTGAAAACATTGTAATAAAGATAAGAGCATATGGATATTTCAAATTTAGATTAAA
Source organism: Cerastoderma edule (assembly GCA_947846245.1). NCBI lineage: Eukaryota > Metazoa > Mollusca > Bivalvia > Cardiida > Cardiidae > Cerastoderma > Cerastoderma edule. Next base: position 10,931,836 of record OX401416.1, on the reverse strand, counting down.
TCTCTTCATAGAAAAATGTCAAAAAATCAGATTTTCTTTTTTTTGTGTAATCCTTACCAAATTGTCGTGATAAAAGTAACTAAAGGTGTTCTTAAGTTCAAGACACATATTCTTATCTCAGATGAACTTAACATCAAGTACACTACATGAGCTTTGTATTTGCCATTTGTTAGGTGAAACGATGCACTAATAGTTTCATTAGAACTACGCGATGTGAATCAGCTGTTATAGATGATAGATATATAACCATTTCCAAATTTATAACTATCAAAATATGGTTTACTTCAATCTGATGTATTGGTTTTGGAATAAGACAAAGAAACAACAACCTGATGCATTTCAAAACAAATATCAACATATTGTGTCCATCATTAATGCAGTTGCGAGGAAAACGAATAATCATAAATACGAATGGTTCAATTACTGGTTTCTAATTGGCCAGTGTTCAAATGAAATATCAATTTGATGAATCTGAAACCAGAGTTTATATGTTTACATTTGTTGAAAAAAAAGGATTAACTTATGTTGTGTTGCAATTAACATCGACGATAAGTTTCATGTTATCCGTGTCTGCCCTTGTTTTGATGATCAAAGACATGCATAATTAAAGAAATATCCCTACAAAAGATCAAATATGTTAAATCTTATTGAACTAATGGAGTCAACGAACAAAACACTTGCTTTTTTATGAATTGTTTATTCTTGTTTGTATTTGTTATGATTAATTGCATGGCTATTTTTTATTATGAATGTCTTTTATATTTTATTAAAATGAGATGCAAAGAAGTTTCTCTACTACTTAAGCATCAGTTTAGGGTAATATTGAAAGGGTTATATTTAAATGAAGTCATTAATTACAATGATACGTAATGACAGCATTTTGACAACTCTGTTCGTGTCTGAGACGGCACGAATTGATCAAAAACCTCTTTTGACTTTAAGCTCATTAAGGTGATAATTGATTACCGCCCAAGTCAGTAATGTCTGGCATGATATAATAATTCATTGTTTAATAACCTTAGTCATAGATTACTAGTAAATGTACCTTATCGTATAGGCTAGAGAAGATCGTATTGTACTCGAGACGAGTAAAGTCTCCAGTCTCCTTTGAAGCATACCTTTATTGCACAGTGCTTTCATTGCGCTTTCCAACGGTATCTTTTTAGTCTTGTAAACGCTTTTCTGCATATGAAATTATTGAAAGCAACAATACTCTAAAGGTAAATATTCTAATCAATTCGTTTTAATTGATAATGTTCTTTCTGATGTTTGACAGAAACCATTGTGCTCAAAAACACAAATCTTCATGTCACGCATTTCCGTCTTAAGTCATTATTATTAATTAAGTTGTCTGCTACATGTATGTAAGAATACATCTTTATGAGGAAACAGTTTTAAAAAATGGTTTAACGAGTATCCTGTATCCTGTGTCTCATATCATTCGTTAACCCTTATAGTGCTGGGACCGACTTCATGCTTATGCAAACAGTTTAGATCAAAGGCCAGCCGCCAAGTTAATTGGCGGCTGGTCTGTGATCTAACCTATTTGCTACTCTAAGTTTCTTTCCTCATCAAAATTAAGTAGATAGTTAACTTTGTACAGAATTTCTCGCCATTTTAAGGGTTTTAAGATGTTTGACCTGAAAAACAACGACACACGATGTCACCACGTGTTTTGCCGTACATAGATCTCTAATTGGATAATACATCACATGAGTACTGTTCAATACGAAGTCTGACTAATCAGACAGAACTATAGATCAAAGAGACCGCCTGTATTACTAATGTATTCTAGTTATCGATCTCGAGCCAAATCACGCAGTTTCACGAACACAACGTGAGCATAGTCCGAAGCTTATATAGAGCGATAAAAGAAATTGCTTAAGAAGAAATTACTTTTTTGTTTGAATTGGACAACATTCGAAGTTATTGAACATTAACCCTTTAACAAATGCATAATTTTCGACAATTGTTTTGTCCGAAATTGAAAGAGTTTAAAGACGATATTTCAAAATGTGATGGAATTGTAAACTAATCTTCTGGTAGGGTAGAACATATTGCAGGACAAGGAGAAATTGTTCGTGACGAGCAATTTCTTCTTTTCCTACAATGTTTTCTAGAGTCGTCTGCCTGCAACAAACTGGTTAAAAGTTGTTATTGCTATAAAGGGTGAAGCGCGAATTCAATTGTACTTTGCATAAAAACATTTGGCTTGTGCCAATTTTTCCCATTATTAAACAGCACTCAATGAGTACTGTTTCAAGTTAAAACTCAAAGAATGCTAGGCATAAGTCCCAGCAATTTACTAGATAGTATCATATGAACAATATTGACCAATAACAATCCATATCCGTTGAGAACGCCTCTGAGTTTCAAATCTTTAACAGATTCATTACAGCGCTTTCTTAATCTTTTACCAAACGCCAAATGTTGTACTGCCGATAATTGAAAGAGTTTGCAGACGACATTTCTAAACGTGATGCAATTGAATTCAAATCTTCTGATAGGGCAGAAAACATTGTAGGAAAAGGAGAAATTGCTCGTTAAGATGTTTTTCAGAGTAGTCTGCAACAAACTGGTCAAATATCGCCATTGTTTGGTAATGGGTTAACGTATCGGAAGTGGAATTCTGTTTTATGTTGATGAAGCGAAAATATGCGGATGCCTTACACAGGCGTTATTTAAGGGAACAATAAACTTATTTATGAAGGGAAATAAAAGCGAATGTGTTTGTTTAACAATTGCTCATTCATAAATTTGAATAGATTTACATAATCATCGTTTCTTCTTTGAAGTGGAGTGCACTGTAATTATGACGTGATGCAATTTGACGTCGTATGGCAAATCTCTGACAATACCTATCTTTGTGCTTCAACCAATCCCATCACAAAATATTTCCGTATCCAGTTCGATTGAAAACTGCTTCGAATTACTAATGATAATGCATTTTGTGATATGGAAATAAAAACATTGGGATAAAATATGAAATGCTCATTACAAGAAATATTCCGTTCTGTTACAATAACCACCGATGTATTAAATCAAGAATTCATTAAAAAAATCGTCAACCGAAAAGATGTCCACATGATGAACTCAACATCGATGTGTGAATCGTATAAATTCACAATTCAAGACTATATTCAACGTCATATAATGAAAACAAAACAACAAACAAACAACATTGAGACAAAATAAAAAATTGCTTACAACGAATGTTTCGTATTTTGTTACAAGGTTTTTGGCTATGGTAAAATCAAAAATGCCTTTTTTCGTATCAAGTATCATCGTTCAAAAATTGATTCCCGTTTACAAAAAACTAAAACAAAAATATATAACGGTGTAATCGAACTAAGCACGTTTTGAAATGAGAACGAACGGTCTATTCGTTTGATGAAAATTCCGAAAAAGGTAGACGGGTCCGTAACAATGAACATTCATTGCAGACACATCAATGTCGCTGTAAATGTCAATTCTCGGGACCACTAAGGATATAGAGATTGCAAAGCTCCCCTTTATGTGCGTTTGTTGTCTAAAACTGGATATACCAGATCAGACAAGAAAATAGAGTGTATAGGTCAGAATCAGACTTTATGATTATGTACTCGTAGGGTCTTATTCAAATCAAAACGACATATAGGTTGATTAACCAAAATGTTTAAAGGTAGTTCGACGATCTTAATATTTTCCTTTAATTCCATGCGTTTTAACCTTTCATCGATACTCTCTCTCTCTGTGCTGAATACAGATATATGAAAAATTTGTGACGAGCTTCTTCCAGTGTTGATACGATTATTTATCTTTTATATGCTGTAAAATACGGAACAATTTCACCACTGCACATGCATGCGTTGATTATAAAAAATTAAAGAACAACATGGCGCATTGTGTTGCTTATAATCAGGATCAGCATCATTTTATACAAAGATATCTTATTTGTAAATAAAGAAGTTTTTATCTTTTTTTTGCATTGCCAATTCAGTTTTTGTATCTGGCCACTAGTTCACCTGTACATGTTTTCGGTGTAATTTTCCAGTTCTACGCTAGGAAATTGTGCCTTGGCCAAGAACACACATCATTCAATTACCGAGATCTAACTTGGAATCAGTGGTCCCGAATCCGGGATGCAATCCTTAATATATGGTATCACAGCAGATCTATGGTGTTGTTTTATAACACTTTGTATTCATTCTAAACGTAACGAATTCGTACAACCAGGCAATCTGGTCTGATGACTGTTTTCTTTTAAACATTTGGGTTTCTACAACAATTTTCAACATATAGTACGTCATTGTCAATTGGAGGAAGTTGTAAAAGTTTTGTCTCAGTCAAACAAAAATGTCTTATCTCCTTCCTCAAAATGACGGAGTTACAGCCTTTTAGATTGCCAGTGATTTTATTCATTGGTCACCATGAGAAAACAAAACTATTTATGGAAACAAATAATGTTGACCAATCGAACCAATAACTTCACGTGATTAAATATTTTTCCGGTAGTGGTATCATTTTGCGGCAATAAATCGGCCATATATGTTGTACTAATGCAATAACAAATAAAAATAACACAGAAATGTACTTTTGATGTGGCTTTTTGGTCAATTCTTAGTTCGGTTTCGATTTGTATGTAACTCTACGAGCAATAAGTTATTGCACAAGATGATTACAAAACATGGCTTGTTACTTTTCTTGTATAATATTAAATAGGTTCATTTTAAGTTCCCCTTGCGAGTTGCATACTTACAGGGAGTCTGCTTAGTCTTTTAATGGTTGTATACAACCTAGGTTCACATGACCCCTTCTCTGCTTGGTCTTTTAATGGTTGTATACAACCTAGGTTCACATGACCCCTTCTCTGCTTAGTCTTTTAATGGTTGTATACAACCTAGGTTCACATGACCCCTTCTCTGCTTAGTCTTTTAATGGTTGTATACAACCTAGGTTCACATGACCCCTTCTCTGCTTAGTCTTTTAATGGTTGTATACAACCTAGGTTCACATGACCCTTTCTCTGCTTAGTCTTTTAATGGTTGTATACAACCTAGGTTCACATGACCCCTTCTCTGCTTAGTCTTTTAATGATTGTATACAACCTAGGTTCACATGACCCCTTCTCTGCTTAGTCTTTTAATGATTGTATACAACCTAGGTTCACATGACCCCTTCTCTGCTTGGTCTTTAATGGTTGTATACAACCTAGGTTCACATGACCCCTTCTCTGCTTAGTCTTTTAATGGTTGTATACAACCTAGGTTCACATGACCCCTTCTCTGCTTAGTCTTTTAATGGTTGTATACAACCTAGGTTCACATGACCCCTTCTCTGCTTGGTCTTTTAATGGTTGTATACAACCTAGGTTCACATGACCCCTTCTCTGCTTAGTCTTTTAATGGTTGTATACAACCTAGGTTCACATGACCCCTTCTCTGCTTAGTCTTTTAATGGTTGTATACAACCTAGGTTCACATGACCCCTTCTCTGCTTAGTCTTTTAATGGTTGTATACAACCTAGGTTCACATGACCCCTTCTCTGCTTAGTCTTTTAATGATTGTATACAACCTAGGTTCACATGACCCCTTCTCTGCTTGGTCTTTTAATGATTGTATACAACCTAGGTTCACATGACCCCTTCTCTGCTTAGTCTTTTAATGGTTGTATACAACCTAGGTTCACATGACCCCTTCTCTGCTTAGTCTTTTAATGGTTGTATACAACCTAGGTTCACATGACCCTTTCTCTGCTTAGTCTTTTAATGGTTGTATACAACCTAGGTTCACATGACCCCTTCTCTGCTTAGTCTTTTAATGATTGTATACAACCTAGGTTCACATGACCCCTTCTCTGCTTGGTCTTTTTATGATTGTATACAACCTAGGTTCACATGACCCCTTCTCTGCTTGGACAAAAATCTTTGGTTCAGGTAGAATCTTCGGGATTCAATCCATATGTTTGTGACCGTGCAAGTGAGTATCAACAAAATAATGATTTAAGCATCTGTTATGGCCATACAACTGTATGAGACAAACATGTACATTCAATCAGGCAAATGAATAAATATGATTTAACAAAAGGAATTGACCAAACGTTCTGTCATTCTGCCATTGCCTTTACTCAGGCATTTACTCAATTTAATTATCTACAATGTTTTCAAATATCCCAATTCTGGATAACTTGGAACAGAGAACATTCAAATAAAATGAAATATAGTGATGTGAATTCAAAATACTTGAATATCATAACATGACTGGAAACACCGCGTCTTTTTTTGCAAACATATTGAATTCGTTTAAGAAATATTGTCAAAGAAGCAAATCGAAAGAGTTAAAGGATGGCACAAATTGTGCTCAGCACTATATTCTGTAAAGACAAGGCAGTTTAACGTAACTCTAGCTCTTCTTTCTCGTGTTTGAATTCTAGAACATTCACATTTCTGATTATTTTAGATCTTACCAATGCTACGTCATTTAAACCATAACATGATTAAATCATGATTGGACGCTTACGCATAAATACGCGGCCCATTGACCTTAAAATGCCTGTCTGTTCTCGACCTAATTCGGTCTGCGCGTTAAGTTGCACAAAGCCATCAAGATTCTATATCTACATATGGCATGTAGACAACCAGCCTACAAAAGGTGCAACATAATAGTGTGCCCATTTTTATCTCAGAACTATTTTGATACGATTTGGGTAGTTCATATAATGAGAAAGGGCTTTATCCCAGTGTAAATAAGTGCTTTAATTAATGTTTCTATGTTGAACCATAGACAATCGAAGAGTTAAGACAAGAAATCACCAATTAATGTAGCAACAAAGACGTGGTAAAGAGCAAGTTCACATCTTGTCACAATTCTAGGTTTTCTCATTTGTTTTCTATTTGTAATGCTTCAATTTTTGCATTAACAGTGTCGTCTGATTACGACTTGAATTCTTTTACCATCCAACCACTGCATATGAAGACACAGATTGATACACACAGATGCTTTTGTTGTATGATAGACGTCATTTGCTGTAAATTGGCTCATTTTGCCTGAGCATTGACGTTTATGTCATATTTTTACGACATAAGACAGTTTTATACCACGACCGTACTCTTGCCTCGAATTGCCAAGAATGTATGTCGGAAACTTGTGTAAGACTAAACATAACTAATCTAATCCAGCTTTGGTAATGTAAAACTGGTTGAAAAAGAAAAGGTGCTGGTGTGATCCAGATAGCATGCATGTATTTGGACACATTTGCATTCTATGTTTTTAGATTAAACAGAAAACTCTTGTTACGAAAAGTATTCTTACATAATGGGCAAACTTGCGTTTAATCACAGATTTCCTGCAAACGAAAGTATTTACAAATTTCTTCTGTATCAGTCGATGATCCAAACATGTTTGCAATTTACTGATTTTCTCATTCTAAGGGAAATCATTTAGCAGTTATACTTTGTGCTAAAGGATGGCCTTTGACAGAACAAGATTCTTTTATATATTGTTTCCATTCTACTTTTCTGCCGTGTACATTAAAGAAAAACATTCTATGTTAAAAAATGTAAGAAAAAAAAACAGATAAGGAACATTCTTTACAAATCTGAGACATGGTAGAAACAGTTTAATACTATGAACGTTATCAAAATGATTCATTCGCCTCTATGTGTTATGCATATTTTACCGTTTGAACGCGTTTATGAACAATTTTAAAGTATTCTGATTACAGTTTGTTGGTAATGCACTTATTGAAGCTTCTTGAATTGTCCAACAGAACTTTTGCTTTTCGGCCAATGCTTTTCTAACATAAAAAATATTTTCAGTTGAGCAAAATTCTATACACCAAACAATTTTCAAAATTAAGCGACATGAGTCAGTCGTTTTAATAAGACAATGAGACATTAGATTACTGTGTGAACAATTACTGGGATTTTGAACTGATATCATATCAAAATATTACAAACCAAGAATGGTCTGAAACAATGGAAGCGTTACGTAACCAATTAAGTTCGGTTACCTAGCAACTTCTTATTCGGCGTGGATATAACACTATAAAACACTATATATGTTAAGGAGATAATAGTGATGTTATAAAAGCATTTCTTTGAGAATGTCCCATTCGCTGTAAACCTGAAGGGCTTGTGTGATTTGTTTAAATAGTGGAGATGCATGTACGATATCTTATTTAAAGCAACTTTTGAGAAAGCAATCCTGATCTCCAATTAGTAAATGGGGAAGACCAAAACAATGGTTTTTTTATGTTAACGAAACGATTGATTTAGAAGAATTCGTTTGTGTTTTCTTTATTTAAAGCCAACCTTACAGAAATCTACCGATTTTCCTTTTTACTTTGTAATCAGGTTTTCATTTGACATTTCTTCTCAATGTCTTCGTTAGCCCATTTTGCTCATTATATTTACATTTTGGTCATGACATCGAGATGGTTGTTCGATGTGATATCGATTGATTATTTTCAAATATGAAAATAATTAATCTATCTCACATCGTACAAGCATCGCAGAATTATGCTCGAGCGTTGACCGAACTCCATTTTTGTTCTTCACTCAAGAATCTGAAAGTGCTTAATTTGTTTATATGTAATTGGTTATAACGGCTGAAAGCACAATTTGCATAATCATTTTAGCATTGTAATGAAACGTCGTCTTTTACTCTCCAATTAAAGCTGTTTGTTCATAAATGAAACTTCGTTGCCGTAAGCTGTAAAGCAGCTGTATTGTTGGAAAAGAATTTAGTTTGTATTAAAGTAATTATGTACACTGTATACAATACACAATTAAGTATTCTGATCCAAAAGCGTTGCAGCGGTATTAACAATCAGCACATTCCGCCTGTACATACTTAATGATATTAGAACATTCAGAATCAATTTTGAGTATTGTAGTTTTATTTCATAAGATATTATTCCACAGAACAATCAATGTTTTATGTCAACGACTTTTTACTTTGACTTGTAAATTCTCTCATGGGTGAACAAGCACCTTTTTAAAAGTATTCGATAAATCGGGTAATGTATAAAAGGTGCATCACTTACCTAAAACTGCCACTACAGCCACGATGCAACACACGACAAAAGTTTGAAAGTCTTTCATATTTTTTTTCTTCAAGTAGTACAATCAACTAAACTGATTAACAAGACATTGCGGAAAAGAAATCCAGTCTAATCGATAATAACACTCCAAGTTTCACGTGTACGCCTCAACGCCGAGATTCAAAATCTATTTCTTGAAAATAAAAAGTCAGAAACAAATTTCAAAGACAGTCCGACAACGTCCTTTCAACCAAACGTTAGAAACCGAAATGAAAGGAGATTCAGTGGCTACTTCAGTCAATGTGTCGTTGTCGAAGACGCAGACGAAATGATCGAATGACGTAACAAACGCTTGATGATAAAGACGTTTCGAAGGGGCTGACTTATATTGACACGCATCACGTCGCTGACGTCATTCATTCTATTTATAACCCTTCGGCCACAGACATTAGTTTTTTACGTTCATGATTGGAATAGGGGATTAGTTCTTCTCAATGGGCGTTTTTGAATGCGGAAATTCGGTTTTTGATTCCTTTACCAACAGTGGTAAATGACTTCATATAACTTGCGCACCCTTAATGCAATATGAAACATTTTAAAGTATAGTATTTTGAGACAGAACAGAAGAGGATATAAAAGCAAACGATCACGATGAATAAATGAAAATCACTTTCTTATGACCTTTGGTAGAATACAAAATAACAAAGATCACCCCACTGGCTTTGAGCAATTCCTACTTTCGTAACAACAGTTTCCTTAGTCGTTTGCTTAGAAGGTGGTTATACACGTGCAGATGACAGGAAATGCTTAATACGCTATAATATTTTAGTCCAAAACATTGACCAATCATACAGTATATTAGGTATCACACAATATGAGTTATATATGATTTATATGGGTATTACATCAGGTCAATATTATCTAAGTTTTGTTGCGATGTCCGACTCTTAATGATGGGGGAAGACCCCTTACTCAACTGTCCAAAATGTCTGGTCAAGCCGGGTAGAACCATCGACATTCCGTAAGTCAGTCGGGAGACTACCTCTTGTGTCCCTGAACGGGTTTGAACCAGAGAGGGGCTGTTTGATTTCAAGTTTAATACCCTAAACATTAGGCCACGGAGGCCCCTCTATCACATTTTGATATCGCCAGATGTTAAAATAGAGATTCCCAAATTTCTATTCAATCGCATGAGTAATTGGTGAATTCTTACCACTCAGCCAATATACAAGGAAATAAATCAAATCAATGGATGTATTAGAGGGTTTTGTTACACGATTTTATCAATGGAAGATTTCTTTTTGGATCATACAGAAGTCTTTATGACAAAGCGTTGAACTTCACGAATTGTATTGTTCCATTGTCTGTTCGATTTTCTGAAGTCTGAATAAAAAAAGTACTTGAGGTGAAAACTTTAAGAACGAACTATCTTTGCCACTTCCTCGAATAACCCTTTACCAGACGCCAAAGTTACCACTGTCCCAAATTGAAAAAGTTTTGAGACTATGTTATAAACAGTGATGAAATTGAAACATTATCTTATGATAGGGCAAACAACATTATGGGAAATAGAGAAATTGCTCGTTACGAGCAATTTCTCCTTTTCCCACAATGTTTTCCAGAGTCGTCTTCAACAAACTGGTCAAATGTGGTTTTTGTTTGGGAAAGGGTTAAATACATCTATCTCGAAGCAGAAAGTTTTATAAAGGGACTGTACTGAAAAGGTGAATCATTAGAAGTCCCAAATCGAATACGTTCCCAAATAACAGCCTGAATAGTGACATACTGACTGGTCAAATGTTTCTATGACAGAGTAGGCCATATTTTGCCTGAAACTGAGAATCTTCTCGAAAGAGCAATTTCTCTTAATCTATCAATACATCCTATGTTTGCAATAATCACATAAGAGTATCGCTCGGTTGCTTGTTGAATGATTGAAATACTTAAAGCAATGTCCATTTAATGGTTATCTGAATGTATTATTGTGGGGAAAAATGACCATAAATGTTGATTACAGGGGATCTTCCAGACATCTGTCCGGAACATGTAGTCCCCGCATAAACTGATTTTACACTTGTTAACTAATAAAGGTATATCAGCAGATAGTATATTGCATAGATATATTGCCATTTATATATATTGTTCTTTTTTTGTCATCTGGGGGCCTCCGTGGCCTAGTGGTTAGAGTACAGAACTTGAAATCACGTGGCCCCTCTCCACGTGGGTTCAAATCCTGAGAGGGATCTGGATTTTCATGAGAGGCAGTCTCCCGACTGACTTACGGAATGCCGATGGTTCTTAATTCCCACCTTGACCAGCCCTTATGGGCAGTTGAGTATGGGGTCTTCCTCCATCATTTATAGTCGGGCATCGCTACATAACTGAAATAATGTTGATGTGATGTAAAACCCATATGAAAAAAAATGATAATAATATGTCATCTACTCTCAAATTCATTCAGAATAATTACTTAGTCTCATGAATCTATAACTAGTAGATACAATTATATAATGTCATGAAAATGATTTTTATGTTTTGGTCGGATTTTGTTGTTGTTGTTTTTGTTTTGTTGTTATTTTTTTAATCGAACTGGAATCATCTTGGAATCTCAAACATCCTGATCGAAAGTCACTGAGGACACGCTTACCAGAAAGTATGATGCCAAATCAAGACTTTGTATAAAGTCGAATCAAATAAAATTGATAGCATTGAGGCTTGTCCAGCATGCAATATTTCTTTTTTATGATATGTCTTCTAAACATGTTGCTTTTGTTATTTATCATAGGCATTAACCCTTATGGTGCTGGAACCAACTTTATGCTTATGCAAGTAATTTGGCGGCATGCCTGTGATCTAACCTGTTTGCTACTCTGAGTATCCTTTTTCAACAAAATTAAGCAGATATTTATGGTTTTGAAAAGCAGACGACACAAAAACCTACTTTAAGATAATTACCCTGTACCCAAAGGGTTAACAAAAACAGTAAGTAGTGTGCTATTGTTTAGACGTATTAGAGAAAGAATTCTTTCAATATCAGAATTATTTTAATAAACTTTCTATATATAGATTTAGCAACATGGATTGGGAATTGTTGACATTTTAAGTGGAATCAATAATGTGACCAATATAAACATAATGTTCGTTTGATGTTATACTTAAACTGACATATTAACATCGATACAAGATGTATTTTGCTTCACACGAATAACATTGACAACGTCTGCTAGAATCTAAATACAGGAGCGTTTATGATAGCCTCCGAGGAAGACACTTTCTGGTATTTGATTAATACTTCTTATCAACATAAATAATTAGTTATGATAATGGCCCAAAACAGAAATAGTTGGAACACTACAAGTTACGTCTTAGACAATCTGAACTCATCGGGTTTATAAGATGAAAACACCACTGACATAATATGGATGCCGTCATATTGCTTCTTGCAAAACTACTTTTATTGAACTTTCATAAATAGGTCTTTGATGTAGTGTGTAAATAGCCGTTTTATTTGGTTAAGGTTGTGTCTTTCACTGTTTACAGAAATATCCGAGTAGTTAAGATTGATAAGCCAACTAAATATCCAATTAATTGTGCCATGGAAGGTATTTCGGATAAGATATGGTTTTCAAATAAAGCATGTTGAATAAGCGGGACTTGACTGTATATTTGTCGGTTCAAGATCTTTAGCAGACGAACATGCAGTCACGGGTCGATTATTCTGTTCACAATTTAAAATAAAGCATCTTTGATCAGATGACTGCATGTAGAATACAAATGTCAATCGTTGGCAACCAAGCTACCAGGATACGTATGTGTCTGAAGAATATCACGCAAATACAGTGATCTTAAAACAGTAAACTAAAGATAATTGCTTTTAGAGTGTGTTAATCTGCGTATATCTGTGTCATGCGCCTTAATATAACTGAAGGCGCCGAGGATGTTTAGACCATCAATCCAAAAATCCCCTAAAAAGGCTTATTATTGATACAATAGATACTTAAAGTGATATATTTACAAAAAATGACTCTATTCATTGTTAGAATAGCCCATGAACGTTTATTTCTGAATGCAATGCTAGTGCAGATGCAGCAGCGTGAATTAATCTCTATAAATCAGAAGCTAATGTGAAGCATAAAACGTTACGCACTTTATCCAAATGCATGCTAAATGGGTGCATCACCAGAGGAATTCCGGTCACTAGAGATGCCATTTCGGTAGCCTGGCAAGATATTTACGTCAACCGGTGATTGACAACGTCGTCTGTGCTGCTTCCGTCTAAATTCACTCGCCAACCAATCACATTCCAGTGTTCCAACGCGAGTTTACCATTCCCATCAAGGATTCTATATTGCTATTGTTTGACTAGGGTTTGTATTGGTTTGCATTGTAAACGATTATTCGTTGTATCATGAGTTTGGAATTATATGAATTATATTTAAGACATATGAATGCGCATACTGTTTGTGAAAAGAAATCATACGTTGGTCATTCGAGACACAGTTCTTTCTGAGACATTCGAATCATATCGATTTGTTTGGAAATCAACATGATGCATTTGAATAAGCTCCCTATGTGTTCATGTTGATCTCAACAGAAGATTCATTCGGACCCTTGCAAAAAAACCTTTAAGCATGATTTCACTCGAAGTCAATTTCAATTATTCCTTTATTTCGAAAGAAATACATAAATAAAATAACATGAAAAAAAAATATTCAGATATTTATCGAAAAAGAGTTTGAGATCCTGTGTGAATCATACCTTTGGTAGCAGAGAAGTGTGGTCAAAGAACGTCTATACTGTTCCAAAGAGTATCTACAGTGCAACATGGGATTGCTTCATTTTTAGCTAGACCATTGTATGATCTTTCGTGTCCTTTATATTTGTGCATCAGGAATGACACATTTCTATCACTATTGTTCTCTTGAACGTATGCATTGCCGTTTTAGTATGTTTCATTATTCGAGGGATAAACATCATTTTGAACATTTCCTATTCAAATTATGACATTCCCCTTGATATAAAGAGCACTCCCATTTTGCGTTTCATGGAACTGAAATTTTGTTATAACTTCATCTACTCAAGATTACCCAACTTCAACAGAGGAACGACTATTGATGTTACCTAGGCAGGGGTTTAAACATGCAGCATTTGCCACTCAATTTTGACATCAAAGCTTTGTGCCAACGCAGTAATCCTGTTGACATGTACAAACTGACTTGTGGGGTCTCCGTGGTTAGAGTACAGAACTTGAAATATTGTATCTTTATTATTCATTTTCCACCTGGTAATGTCCTGTATCTATAATATCGGAAGTCAAACGTGACCACTCGCGTGTTTCCGTGACCTGAGAAACATAATATCATTAGATTAATCCGATGAGTTCAGATTGATCGGAGACGCTCAATGCGGTTTTTTTTTATGTAGAGAATGGCTTGTAAGTATAGAGTGGTACATCATCTAAGCAAAGCTTTATATTTACGAAACAGGAATAAAGTAAATGAACTTTAAAATGTGTTACATCACCACAATGATATATCGTATAGATCATATAATGAGGGTCTTATATTTCAGAACCAACAAGACCTTTTCGCCCGACTCTACAATTATATAATGACATATCAATTCATCAATCATTCTAAAGGAAATCTTTCGAACTAATTACTGTCAATATGATGGCATCACTCGATACAGCACTGTATTCATCTCGCTATCTGAATAATTAGAAGAAAGCCTTTGAGAGATAGCAAATGATCGAGTTCATGTTCAACAAATGTTGTTTTATTCGGTCGATATGCGCTCAGTGTATAGGATAGTTGACAGCTTGACGCAGAAAGCCATACCAATCTAAATACATCGGTGTATCCAATGAAAATGCCTCTGAAATAATATGGAAGCCGCCATATTTCTTCTTGCGAGACTGCTTTTGTTGTATTGTCGTTTTAAAATAAAAATGTCTATTGTAATGTCTGCATAGCCATCTCATTTGATTAAGGAAACAAAAAGTATATCATAACTTACAATGACTCTATCACACATGAGTTATCAACCAAGAATAATGGTTTTAAATGCGTTCAACGCTTCCATATACATCAAGCTACTTAACGTGGACGCTTATAAAAATGTGTTTGTAGCCGGGACATTAAACACAAAATGAGGTAACACTACACTTATCTACGTGGTGAATTTCTCAAGTCACGAAAATACCCGAGTAGTTACGATTGTTATATACGAGGTGAATTTCTCAAGTCACGAAAATACCCGAGTAGTTACGATTGTTATATACGAGGTGAATTTCTCAAGTCACGAAAATACCCGATTAGTTACGATCGGAAGCCAACCGAACATATACAGGTTTTTTTAACGTCTTCAAATTGTCTGATAGTCAATATCGTTGGGTGGATAAAATAAAAAGAAGTTAGCTACCTGTTAATCTGTATTGGCCGCTGAAGGGATCTGCATTCCGTATTTCGTCTGCCTTATCTATAGAATCATTTAAACATGTTGATCTTGTCTTTTCAGACTTTGAAAATTTCTCAGGTATAATATTTATATTTGAAATAAAAAAAGCAGTGAAGATAGTCTTGTAAGATACAATACGGCGGCTTCCTTATTATTTCAGAGATGTTTTCATTGTATAAACCCTATAAGTTCAGATTGTTCCCAAACCTTAATACTTTTCAAATTTGCATAAGGCAAAAACAGAATTCCATTGTAATTCAATATTCGTCAAAGCAATATTTCAAAGTAACATATCATTGGAATCGTCTCTCCGAGACGCTTTCAATGACGTGCACAATGCAATATTAGATTTTCTTTTCGAGATACTATCGATGTTTATAAGTTTTGACGTACGCAAATGTATTCCCAAAGTCGCTTAGTTAAACAGTACCTTGGTCTAGTTTGTATCCTACGAGTGTTGAGTTAATCGAGCTACAAGGAAACGGTCAGTGGTTTGGTGGTTTGGCCTAGTGAACCAGGCTCCGAGGTCAAATTACTTCCTCTTGATAGATTAACGCAGGTGTTATGGGATAGATTTGGCCGGCATGGTAGTGTCATGACGCTTTCTAAGCCTGGAATGTAATGACCCATGTAAGGTTTGCGCTAGATACAATAACTCAATCACACCAGTTTGAAACCAAAAGGGAATTATACGGCATAGGGAACTTTCAATTAGTTTGAATAAGTATAAAACTATATAAGAAAGGTTTTAACATTTTTATTTACACATTGTGTTCATCACGAAATGGCAGGCTTTTTGTGAATATAATGACCGTGTGGCTCTAACGTTTTTGAAATCAATGTAATTTCTCGGAACCTCTAATTTACTGATTTTTTGTTTATTTTAAATTCGTGATTGTATCTAGTGTTATCGAACGCGTAAATGGCGTTTGTGGCTACCTCGAGATATTTTTGTTCGTAATGCGTAAAAGGGAAATTTAATGTTCTTCTTTTTTAAGAAAAAAAAAGCCTATATTCAAGTGTCTGCATTATAAACATGTGCAGGCTCAGGGTGCAAATACACTATGTCGTTGAACAAAGCATAAGGATACACAATTATTAATTACACACGGATTGCTCCCCAACATCAAGAGTTGACAGCATCATCGGTCGGCATTCATGATCCAGAAGTGTTGCGCAATACATGTCACATGGCATACGTCCTACACGTCACAGATACACGTGGATTGTCATTAAACATGCATCGAGAACTATCAACACCTGTCAGTACAACTCGGATAGTAACATACAGACAAGGGACGCATTGTTACCCCCCTATCATTACATTGCTTCTGTTAAAAACCAGCATGTCGCCTAAAACAATCGCAAACCTGGGTATAATGAGTGAAGAAATTGGAAAGAGTGTGTTAAAGCATAGCAAAACAACACATTACCATGAGACATTCGCCATTTATGAACGATGTTTCAAAGTGCTATTTTAATAAATTGTCTAGCTCATAATTCGACTTCACTTCGTTAATATCATCCGAGTTTTGTCTACAAAAAGTGATGAGCGCTCGGACAAATGGGTGGCTGGCCGCTGGTTATAAAAGTCACGCGCGACACAAACAATTTCTGTCATTTACCCACCACCACCAACGCAAATATTCAAATTGGAGAATTTCTCCGATTTCATTGGGTCAGGACGTCTTGCAAATTCACCCCTGCAATCCCGTCTGATCTCGTTTTATCGCTGATCATTAACAAACCTTGTTGTCTTTACTCTTTTAAAAGCACATATCAATATGTTACAGGCTCAGTTAGTCTTTAAAAGAGAATTCTATGTATTTATATGTTTATTGTCAATTATTCTAAAACTTACATAATTTTGCTGTTTATGAGTGATATTCTCACAAACCAGAACAGCGCTCTCCTTCATTACCTTAAAGGATGCACATCATTTTGGTTTTATGGGACACGAACTGTTGTTTTCCACATTGGAGAATGACACATGACTGCGGCAATGGGTCGGCATACATGTAAACAGCAAGTGCGTGTACTAATTGATAGTGTTGTGATCGTTTTTGAAGCTGTGTTTATATATGAGACAAATACCCCGACGGCTAAATGTAAAACTAATCTCAGGCTTGATAGGATGTCACCAATAACGTTTGATGAATCCATATAACCCTTCTTCCAACAATCCTGGATAGTTTGAAAACCATTTATAACATATCTCTTTACATTGGAATTGTGCCATTGGCAAATTGAGATAAACTATATTCGACAATTAAAAAAGCATATTCGTTTTCATTTTTTGTCGTTTGTATCTTTTGGACAACAGCGTTATAGAGAACTTTTTATAAATGTATTCTTTTTATTTTCAAAGTAATTTCTCAAGTCTTCTGTTGCTTATGGAATATGGAACAAGGGGTCAAATGATTGTGGAAAACAGAACATCTACTCATATAATTCGATTCTTCCCTTCTCATCATTCACTCATTTGTCCTTGTTAGCTAAACGTATACCATTTGTCATTTATAGTTATAATCGGGTGTTTTATGATATTAAGTACTACATGTGTATTTCTGGTAAACGTTAGAACCATCATGGCGAGATGAAAAATACAATGATATGATCTCTTTATTGGCAATCATCAACGAAATTTATCTTCAGCCATTTACAATGACATAGAACATGGTTAGACAAGTTGATAACCAGCAAACTTTGAACACAATATACAAAACAGGACATTTCAAGAATGGCAAAACTATGAGAATTATGGTACTCGGTGGTTAAGGAACAGCACACCGTTTAAGTTTTATCACATATCTAAGCTGATATAACGAACGAACTAGGAAAACATTTCTTTATCATGACATCTTAAATATCTACTTATACAACATCTCCACCATCTATATCCAGATTTTATTTTCCATTTCCGGGGACCTCTTACATTAATTCATAAAACACAGATATACCGACACACTTTTAAACAATAAACATAAACCATTTAAACTGGAATAAACTAGTTTTCACAAATTCGAGTTTTGACACTTTTAGTTCGATAATAAAGCGCGGCGGTTTCATATAAAGATGCATGTGACGTCATAATATAAAAAACAAATCATATTATGGGTGAAAATTCATATAAATGACAACTAATCAGGATATATACGTGTCAAGAGCGTGGAAACTCAGCCATTTGTGACAAAATCATCCAAATTCATCCGACGTTTTTTGTTTTTCATTTAAATGGAAATTGCGTCAACATCTTAATTTTTGTTCTCAAAAGATAGAATGGCAAAGATAAAAATATAAGTTCGCATACCTGTCTAACTACGTCTGTTCAAGATTTTAATTTGAGTCCGTTGCACAATTAATGGTGGATTTGAACCAACTTCTTGAAAAACCCTCTTATCAAATGTTCCAAGCTGTTTGAGAGTGTGAGGATGAAATATCTACGTTTGGATCATTCGGACAAGACAATCTCTTTATTTTTACACAAAGATAGGCTCCAACAATGAACGAAACAATGATTTATACACTCTTGAAGAATTACCGTTTCTTTAACTTTTTTGAAAGACTTTTACAGAATATGCCAACGGTTCGAAAAAAGACAGGGAAAGTTTAAAGGATAAATTTGAAATGTGTTCATTTTGTCATCGTTTAATTATTTTTAAACGACTTTATATACATTGTATAAAAATGATCCTTGGAGCGGAATACTTTCTATAATTTTATCCTTGCATAGTTTATCAGTTGTAATGCTTTTACACAACTCATAAGTCTCCCAACCCACAATATATTCTATTCTCTGGTCGTATCCAGAACTATCTAATAGGACTGACGATAAGCCTAAAGAAAACACAAGTCATGGGTCAAGTAACGCTCAAGCCGCCTCAAATGACTGTCAATGAAGAGAAACCGGAAGTAGTAAACCAGTTTAAATACATTGGGTCCACTGCAACCGATACCCTGTCATCGGATATAGAGATAAAATAAGAGCTTTGAAAAGGAACAACAACTCTTGCAAGACTTAACAAAAAGATCTGGTCAAACAGGCACATTACAATTCCCATAAAAGATAGGTGTATATAAAACATTTGCTCTGAGTACTCTATTATCCCTTTCCCAAACAACAAGTTTTCGACTTTCCCACATTGAAAGAGTTTGCAGACGACATTTTAAAAGTGATGAAATTGTAAAATAATCCACTGAAAGGACAGAAATCAATGTGGGAAAAGGAAAGATTGCTGGTTACGAGCATTTTCTCCTTTTCCCACAATGTTTTCTAAAGTTGTCTGCAACAAAGTGGACAAATGTCGTTCGTTATTGTTTGGGAAGGGGTTATACAGCAGTAAATCATGGACAACTTACTCCCACCAAGAAGGGAAACTCCAAGTCTTCCATCTCAGTTGTCTGCGGTGGATCCTTGGCATCAGTTGGCAAGATAGGGTCACGAATGACAAACAGGGCTTCCAAGCATGTTCACATTGCCATGTCAACAAGGTAAGGCTGGCTAGGAAATGTGTACAGAATGTAGGAAGGTCGTACTCCAAAGGACCTGTTGTATGGGGAGCTATTGACTGGCTCAAGAAACAAAGGTCGCCCACATCCAAGGTTCAAGGGCGTCAGCAAGAGAGACATGAAGGCCTGCAAAAACTCTTGAGAAACTTCTGCAGGTGATAAAAGAGTCGGGAAACACACCGTATCAGCTGGCGTGAAAGAGGGAGACATTGCAAGGAAGCTGCTTAACACCGAGAAAGGGGTCAAACAAAGGACCAGCTGTCCTTAACCATGTAGAGACCTTGTGACATCAGCTTTCCCTTGTGGAGAATGTGGAAGAGAGTGCAAGTCGAGGATAGGACTCTACAGCTACAAAAGACGATGTTTATTTTCTTGCGACACTAATCCATAGTCTTCAAGACTGAAGGATGCCAACCATCCAGAACTTGTATCCATATTCGGCAAAAGCTGAATATGTAAAATATGATGTTACTTCATATTGCTACTCAATGACGCGTTGTTCCTTCCAAACCTGACTCTTTATCTCTTCCTTGCAACATCTCTTATTTCTATAAACCATCTACAGAATCTTAATAAAATCATCTACATTAAACAATTATATTTGGCAGTTAATACAGTAACATCATTAGATTTTCAAAATTGAAGTTGTACTTAACACCATTAAATAGGTGGGCAAGCTCAACTAGATCGTTTTGGAACATGATATACCGACATGACCATATATGGCACACCTGTCGGTGGTTATTAGAAACAAATTGGAATAGGATTTGAGAAACAAAGAGAGGCAATGCACAGAAGAACGTCAATTCTGCAGAAGGTAATATTAAATCAGAGAAGCCCATGAATGTAGCATTTACATATTCTAACAATGGCGTGTTGCGATACATGTATAACTGATCATATATATAACATACACAACGTACAAATACATATATGTAACACGTATGGCATATATGCTCAAGCAAATTTGCACCAATTTAACACAAGGTGTTACGAATATGTCCGATACAGAATTTTGATGTGACATGCTTGCCTAATCAATACAATACCATAATTCTATATGCAATATAATACAAAGTCATTTTCATATTACAAGATAACGAAATTTATCTAAAATACGACAAGATATTTTGATGAGTTACATATGAAACACATTTAATGGTGTGGCATGCTACCTCATAAGTGACAGATGGTTCTGAGGCTATTCGCTTGCTCTATTATCAGAAGGTCTTGGACTCAATAGCTTTCCATTGTCAACTGTAGAATAATTTATTACGATGACTGATCTTCAACATAAGGATTGTTTATCAGCGGTGAGAGATGAATAAAATCATGGAATCAGTACCAGTACGTGCGTCATTTGTGGGCTTGTCGCGGCAATGGTCAAAGAGCCGTTAACAGAGATCGAACCTGGGTTCCTCGATTCAAGAAGCCGATGCTCTACTTATGCACAAATCGTTTTTGTAGAGCATGCAGGTACATTAATTAAAGCAGTATCGATCTGAACACAAGCTGTCTCATATAGAAAAAAAACCAATATCTGATTCGATCAGAATCCAATCATTGGAAAACCGGGATGCATCGGTATGCGGGGAAATAAACGTATGGAGTAATTTCCGTCTACGGTATAAAAAATACAACACAAGTCTTCGGCCCTTGTAGGAAAAAGCCTCTTACAAATGGAAATCGATAGCCTGGTGACGAACGACCGGTCTGGGTTTGCTGCAATTCTGCGGCTTTATGCTATTAGGGGAACCAATGTCTGAACTGAAGGACTGCTATCGCTGTTGTATCTGAAACTCTTGCACTGTCTTGTTTACCATCGGAACCATTCTGTGGTAATTTCCGTTTTTGTTGAAAGTGTTTGATGTGAATAATACTGGATTTTCTTTGGAACCAGTCTGCCATTTGTTAGATTTAACGTTTCGTTACTGTGAATCAGAACCCGATATATGGGTTATTGCGAGTGAATATTGTTATAATATAAATACGCAATGATGGGGATGAAAACGTGTTTGAAATTTTACCTGATAGGGGTACTGTGCACCTCTTGGATAGTTCAAACTACGGAACATCGGATTCGCCATCAGAAACACGAGGAGGAAGATGGTAAGTCTAACGCTCACTGAAATGGGATTATAGACAAAGTGTGATCTAAAGTTGCTTGTTCACAGATGTAAAAAGTTGCAAGTAAAATAAACTGACTAGGAAGCAGTTTATTTTTTGTTATTATTATGTTATAATCCATTACAATTATATGTAACTATTGAAAGCATAATTAAACCGGAAAGCGTGAATTTACCTAAGTATTTGAAGTCTAGATGTGGTATATCTTAAAAACCGTTACAATGCTTTGGGATTTTAATACATATTAATTTACAGTATACAGGCTCTTGAAACTTAAATACGAACTAATTTTGTTTCCAATAGTTATCATCCAGTGAATTTCATACTGCAGTATAGATTTCTGTATTGTCGTACAGTTTCATACAACAGTAAAGATTTCTGTATTGTCGTACAGTTTCATACAACAGTATAGATGTCTGTATTGTCGTACAGTTTCATACAACAGTATAGATTTCTGCATTGTCGTACAGTTTCATACAATAGTAAAGATATCTGTATTGTCGTACAGTTTCATACAACAGTATATATTTCTGTATTGTCGTACAGTTTCATACAACAGTATAGATGTCTGTATTGTCGTACAGTTTCATACAACAGTATAGATTTCTGTATTGTCGTACAGTTTCATACAACAGTATAGATTTCTGTATTGTCGTACAGTTTCATACAACAGTATATATTTCATTATTGTCGTACAGTTTCATACAACAGTATAGATGTCTGTATTGTCGTACAGTTTCATACAACAGTATAGATTTCTGTATTGTCGTACAGTTTCATACACCAGTATAGATGTCTGTATTGTCGTACAGTTTCACACAACATTATAGATGTCTGTATTGTCGTAAAGTTTCATACAACAGTATAGATGTCTGTATTGTCGTAAAGTTTCATACAACAGTATAGATGTCTGTATTGTCGTACAGTTTCAAAAACAGTATAGATGTCTGTATTGTCGTACAGTTTCATACAACAGTATAGATGTCTGTATTGTCGTACAGGTTCATACAACAGTATAGATGTCTGTATTGTCGTACAGTTTATAAGAAATCAAGTTTCTATCCCCAAATTGTCTCACATCTGTAAACAATCAGCTAAAACAATGCATTGCTAGAAGTATGTTCTTTGGATGGTGTTCTTTACCATTTTCAACATAACAGTACGTTGTATAACTGCAGTAGTTTTCTCGTACGTAAGGATTTGCTACACATCGATCTCTAGACTATTTACATGTCGACCAGGTATTCGAATAAGCATTTGACAACAGTCAAACTGCAATTTAACGGCCACCTTAAGCTTTGTGTATGAAAATGTTTATCGTTCAATACACAGTGCATGTCATGAAGAAAGGTTGTTTGTTCTTTCTAGATGCCACCAATTCTGTATTAAAATATGATTTCCCATGACGAACCCTTCTTTTCTTTTCGATGCCCTTAAGTGTTCGTATTTATAGGAATTGTCCCAGCAGCACGATTCTAGTAAGTAAACAACACATTTTAGATAACTGAAAAGGATGTGAAATGCAACACGAATATAAGGGCTTGAGTAAAACCACTTGTCAGCCACTATCTAACGATGTGCAGCACCGTTTCTGTTCGTTATTTGCTCAATGCAGATTCCAACACCAATAGTATGCAAATGTTTCTTTGAGAAACACGCACGCCCTTCCAGAAAGTTATGCTGAATGAATCGTTGATATGCTAACATCAATTTACGCGAGTTTTATATGATGAATAATATAAATTTCCCGACGGACCGACTCTGCATGCATTATTGCCATGGAAAAACACTCCCGCTTTAATCAGTTATGTATCAAGATAACTTTCGTTCAGGATCAACCTAACCCATTTAACCTAGCTGATGAGGAGACTTCCTCTGAGAGATATTGTTTAATATGATAAGGTATCCAAAGCTTTGAAATTCCTGCTTAAAGGGACTTCCTTAATCTTCTTACCATTTAAATTAATCTCTTGTGGGCAGTTTTATCTTAATTATTTCATGGAATCATACGAAATAATTATTATTTTGAACGTTATCGTAATGTCGCGACCAGGAGAGACGTAACTACCTAATCTAGCCTATTAGAAACTGCCTATATGAGAAGAAATGTACATATAGGATAAACTACACCAATCTGTCCGATCCGAGGCCACATTACTGCGGCCTTGAGCGTTTCCCGTTCTAAGTCCAATTTCATCATATATAAAGATATCCTCTTTTTAATGAACCTGTCTTCGTGTAAAACAGAACAGGCATAACTGCGGGGAAATATTTCCATAATAAATACAAGTTTACATCAATCAATTACCGTTACATTGTATATCCCAGAAAGCGGGGCTATTGTTGTTGTAACGTGTACTAGCCAACGTGGGATACTGGCTTCACATTTGATTGCTTGCCCCAACCCCCATTCAACCATGTTCAATTCTACTGTTTCGATGCTCATTGAACAAGTGTATACCAAACGACTTCCAAAGCCAGATATTTAAAGGCATACATTACTAATAACTTCTTAAGTAATCAGAAAACAGATTCCTAGACCCCTATCCCTGTCTAGTCCAATGTAATTGCTATTTTGAGATATTCACATTGATGGGCTTTTTTAGCTGGATTGGGCAACGCATTTGATTATTCTTAGCTGATTGATACATATTTATTGGCTGTTTACACATATCTTTCCATGTATACATGGTAAGAAAAGCAGATTGTGATCGCGTTTCACAATTTATTTTGCCCTTTATAAGAAAATATCGGTTGTAACACAAAGTATCTGTTTTCATTTTTACTAAATTTCTGTCGTCTGGTTTCTTTCGATTTTTGACCTGTCAACGATTATAACATATGTCCGTTGATTTTAGTTCTGAGAGGTAGGGAAGAAATTTCCCTGGAATCCAGGACAGAATTGTTCTAAAAGCCATCTCATATGTTGTCACGTCATCAATATTCAAGTATTCAAGTTTTACTGAAGCCTCTTATCCGGGGAAATCCGGCACACATCTCTGATATCAATTATTCCATTTCTCCAGGATCGGAATTCAATCTGTCTCCACATAAGGAATGAAAATAGAATAAGTACGATCTATGTTTTACAATAAAGGCCTTAATGAAGGGGCATATGAAGGTGTCAATCTGCTCTGTTTGGGAATGGCCTATAATTAACCCATTACCAAACAATAACGACATTTGACCAGTTTGCTATAGATGACTCCGGAAAATATTGTCCTTTTCCCACAATGTTTTCTGCCCTATTAGAAGATTATTTTTTCAATTTCATCACATTTTGAAATGTCGTCTGCAAACTCTTTTACTTTGGTCGAAAGGTCGACAGTCGAAAGTTTGTCGTTTGGTAAAGGGTTAACCCATTTCTCAATTATACCTTACTTTTGCGTATCTGCTTCATATAACTTCAGAAACGAATCTAGCAAAATTTGAATTTGCCCATGATTGGCATTGTATACCTTTGTTTTTATGCCTTCTATCCAATGTCATTAATAGATGTCCACGTTTTCTTATAATGTTTTATTTTCTTCTGCTATTACTTTCAATCTGGGTAAGCAACACATTACGTGATGGGGGAAATGAAAAAGTATAGCCTTACCAGGAAAACAATATTTCAACGGAAGGAAAATAGAATGAGTAAGATGCCCGTTTGAGAGAATAAAGGTCTCATGTGAGGGACATATAAGAAATGTCATCCGGCTTCGTTTTGGGAAGGCCTGGCATAAACCCATTTCTCGAAACATGATCTTATGTTGCTTCTAACGGTTATACCCCAACGTGTATTATACAGCTGTTTTAGAGCTTTAACCCTTTACCAAACGCCAAATTCTCGGCTGTCCCAAATTGAAAGTGTTTGCAGATGATATTTCAAAATGTGATGAAATTGGAAAAAAAACCTTCTAATCAGGCAGAAATCATGATGGGAAAAGGAAAAATTGCTCTTTAAGAGCAATTTCTCCTTTTTCCCACCAAAGGTTTTCGATTTAAGCACAAACTAATACGATATCTATAATCTCTTATCATGAATGTCTTGACGACAGTTTACTTTTCTTGTCTCTCGTGTTATGGCGCGTCATCATTTTTGTAAAACAGTGGATTCGGTGATTTGCTTTACATCTCGTTCGCTTCCTTGACCTTTGTGCCACAGGTGTCATTTCAAAACTAAAAGTAATTTCTAATGACGAAACATATTTCCAATAACATAACAATAATCGTAAGTAAGGCATTTACAAGAAAGGTCTGTTTTGGAACTTTATTGATTTTTTTTCGAATCATGTATTGTTTCTCGTATTGTGTCCCGGATAAAACAGCTGCCCGCCAAATCAATTGGGGAAATCCTTAAAAATAGGAAAGTGATTAATCAACGTTCTTGTTTGGTACCAGAATCTCGTATCCACCATGACCATACAACATTCTAAGGTTTAAGCCCTTATATTTCTGGAACCGACTTCCTGCTTATAAAAAACAGGTTGGACAAAGGCCAGTCGTTTAGTAAATTTGCGGCTGGTTTGTGATCTAACCTGTTTGACACTCTGGGTATCTTTTCTTATCAAAATTAAGAAAATTTTTAAGGTTTTGGAAAATAGACGACACGAAAATCTATTTTTAGAACACTACCCAGCAGAAAGGTTAAGACTCACCTCCTACGTCAATTTGTCTTAAGACTTTAAAAAGCAGAAGGCTTCCAACGTTGTTAGTTTGCCTCTCTTTACCAAGTAATTTCATGTGTATAGGACAATAGGTAATTACAAAAAAATTCAGCCAACACAAACAAGAAAACATTTGAAACTGACTATAAAGAAATTCTACAATGACTTATACGATATAGATGTTTTAATGTTTAAATGTAATAAAACCCCGATGCTATCAGGCTAAATTTTAGGAGTACTTAACATGGGAGCATAATCATCAGTGGACACTAACCTCCATACCAAGGCGGTCTACAGGACCAGTAACTTGTACAATCTATGAGTCATACACAACTTCAACTGGACCGTAAGATGTTTTGTTGTCATTTTTTTTTAAATATCAATAGATTAGGATTATGGACTTCCTCATGAGAGATAAAGCAAGTAACAATATCCTTCGTTTAAAAACATAATGACAAACTTCTGTGAACTTTCCCTAATTTCTTGTGGTCACAAGGACCATCCAGGCTATGAAGTTACTGGTCCTACAGGCAAACCAGATGGTCAAGGACCTCAGAACCTGACTTAATATCTAACCCTGATTATTGCTTTGATAGAGATACACCAACGTGGACTGAGGCAATGGTTAACGGTGCTCATGCCGAACTTTACAATTAACATATGGATCCTGCTTGGTCCACTGGTTGATTTTGTGGAATTGTTTCTCCGTGTTCCTGCGTTATATCTCAAACGGTGCCGCTTGGTTTGTGGGGTGTCATTTGGCAAGACACTTGAGAACACAAATCTAGTAATGATAAACCCCAGCAATACCATCTTATAATAAGAATATTATTGACATGACATTAATCCCCATAAGAAAAGCCATACGACCGCAAATTATGGTTCACAATTGTAATGTTCGTTCTTACACGGACTTTTATTCGAAAGACAATACATACCATGTAAATGTCTTAGCCTACAACATCTTTGGTTGACCTGGTACCCTCAAAGGAAATAATTTAATCAGGATAAAAAATAAATAGAGGAAAAAAGGAAAGAAAAATAAGGTCGATTATTTCTATCAAATGCGTCAGTGTATGTCAATCAAAAGTCGATCCGAACTGATTGGCGCCAATGATAAAGATCCACAGCCGAAAGGACACAATAAGAAACAAATCAAAATCAAGTAAAGGAAACGTCAAGGTACAAACCAAAGTAATTAAAGCCCATTTTCATTCATTAGACATCGGTTTTTGCTTCATCAAACTTAAATTAGATGCCATTTTTCCACCTCGTAAATCTGTAACGATAGAAATAAATGACACTTAGCCTCTTTTCATAATTCAGACGAATATAATTGCATTAACAACATGTGACATTTGCACAAATTGCGCCAAATAGAGGTAGGCTGCTCTTGTTATATGTGGAACTGCACATGGTTTTACCAAAACTGGTAGAACTGGTTCAATACTATCTGGCATTGGAAAGGCCAATAACGATACGCATGGAAGGCCAACAGTATTCAAAACAGGACAGGGCATTGCTATTTTTTTATGTTTTGTGGTAATACAGAAGTAAAAAAAACACTACGTTGAGCTATAAACATTTTTTTAATCATGCAACGTTGTATTTCATGCAAACATTCGCCGTCGTCATCTTTAAGTTTTGAGCGTGATCCATCAAAACAGCAAGTTCAACTAAGACACGTCGGTACAAATTATCTTACTTGCATGTTTCTGAATATGGTTGACGAATACTTTATTGTTTGAAAGCTTAGTTGCAATAAGACCCCCAAAGTTTCATACACTTCGTTTTTATGAAGGATGTATTACCTAAAAGAATATTTGCTGTCAATGTAAGCTATCACGGATTCCATGGACGATTTCATTGGTTGGCTGTTAGTTTTATGCCCCCACTAAATATGGAAATCACTAAGATGAACCCGGGAAGCCTCTGGACAATAAAGAAATGCCCGATGCGTCTTCGGAAAGATTGGCCTCAGATGGTTAGATTCCCGAGATAAACAACGGCTTTCTCGGGAAATCGTCGAGGCAAACAGGGAAGACCATGGGAAATACCAATAGAAACAGGTGCGGCCTCACTGCAACCACAGTCACAATCCATGCTTGTTCTCAGCAAGACAACACATTTGTTCAAGCTACCTACTGGTGTCACTCATCCATAACAGGAATAAACTTGGTCAATGGATAAAAAAGAAATTTGCTGAAAGCTCTTTTTAGCGGAGAAAACAAGGAATCATCTTTGGGACCCCAGAACCTAAGTCTGGCGAGGAACTGAATTACTTTGTCTCAAAAACAAACACTTCAAGTCTGAATTGATTGCATGATTAATATATCTTTTTAGCGGAGGAAACAATATGGAGAAAGCAAGAAATTATCTATGGGACCCCAGAACCTAAGTCTGGCGAGGTACCGAATTTGTTTGTCTCAAATGCAAACACTTTAAGTCTGATGGAATGATTAACACCTTGCGTGCGACATTAACCATGTAAGATGTTCAACCCTTTCCCTTGAATGGAATTGTAAGACCAAAAACCCCTAATTGAAATACCTGTAGGTAACGGTCTTAAAGTATGAAAACATTTATAATACCATTGTTATGTCGGGCTGAATCAAGCTTGGCACAAACATTATTTTGTGTGTGTGACCCAGTAGTGTCTTAACTGTTTTTAACCACCTAGATATAAGTATGCATAAATTATTTGTTAGGAGTATAAATTGAAATAGATCTTCTACAGAAATAAATACGTGACATTTAAAGTTCTGTAATCTATTCATGACAGGATAACCAACCTCGGATAATCTATTGATATTTACGTTCAATCAATCATACAACATACCATAAAAAGGTCATATGCAATTTTGGTGCATGTAGCAATCAAAGTGCAACTACTAACCTTTATTGCATCGCTCGACCTCCTAATTGTTTAAATAGGTCACTTCAACTTTCATTTAAGCCGAGATTAATCCTTTTGCACGTACTCCAATTTATTTACAGACATAAACATAAATACATTTACGCACACATATAGGAATGTTCGCACACATTTAAGAACACAAGTACTTGTTAACTCCATCCGCTGGAGGATGGTACCTACCGGTCATGGAGATGTCACCAGGCCGTTGATTGGTCAGCTTGTTTGACCAGGACCAGGACGTATTCTATATATCATCGCTATAATTTGAGACACTTTTGCCTAAATATTTCAAAGGTAAACCCAATTCTTAGTTACCCAAAACTGTGAATTGTATGTATACTGGACCAGAAGCCTCGGTTAACCATAAAACATATTGTATGATTTTTGATAGAGTATGTCAATGTTTAGTTTAAAATTTATGCATGGAGTCCGCCTACCCAAATTACACAAATTTTACACAACTGCCTATCGTATATTGTATTCAAATAATGGTCTAACGTACTTATACACTCTCTCTTCTTTCACGTGATGGTCACAGACAGCTAGACGCATGCTCTGCAGCTCATCTTATGTCATGTACCATCCTTTTATGTTTACCGTTTGTTTTATCGACTGCTGCCATTATTCTTAATTTATACTTTTATATATTACATCGATTGCGAAAAAAGTTCTTACAACTTAAATAGATTCTGCTTGCTGGATAACTAGTTCTTATTGCCGTTTTGTGGGCTTGTCAAGGTATTCTTACCTCTTCGCTTACGGGTATCGAATCTGGGACTTTCGATCAGTACCTGAGACCGACGCACTACCACTGCATCACTGTCGCCCACGAAGTCTGCTTATGAATTATGCACAGAAACAGGACTCCTATTTCTAAGGGAAACAGACATGTTACCCCAATGTTGTAACAACTACTTCGTTAGCCCTTACTACCTGACTTTACATTTCCTATTGCCAAAGCTGAACCCGGAGTTTTCTTGACATGTGTTTTCAAGAATTTAAGACTTCATATTTTAACTTAATCTCTTATTAAATACTATGTACGGTCATCGTACTCACATGAAAACGTTATTTGAGCATAGATATTTCGCCAAGAAACATGCTGTTGACAAACCAAGACAAAATATTTCGGACAATAGACTAACATATCAATCGCATAGTTTTTGATTTCACAGTTCTTAAAACATGAAGAATGTCCGAGAAAAGCCAAGGACTTAAGACGGTTATGACGGTCAACATAAATATGTTTATTTTTTTATTTTTTAAATAGATGACTATATGGAAATAACGGTCATCACAGCGTTTCTTTACTCTCGAAATTCTTTTGCTTCCAAAACTGGATCAGTTGGAATGTAATCACTTTGCACATTATACCTGATATACGTTTTGTTATAACATAGTATTGATGGTTGCATAGATATAATTATTGGCATAACATGAATCCTTTGGTTCCCGCTACCATTTTGAATTTCGTTATGGTTGTAACAATGCGACAACTCGTGTGGCAAAAGATAAATGAAGCGAAAATGATTCACGTTTAATTGCACGCAATTAAAACCATTAATAACATTCATTACCTCATAGATCTTTTCTTGTACTACCTTACCCTGTTTCAGTGACAATCAACATCTACAGACAGTGTCATGTGTACTTTTGGCTACATCGTGAGAGAAGAAAAAATATGCTTGTAACAAGCAATTTCTTCATTTCTCACAATCTTTTCTAAGTATTATTCTCGGACCATTTTTGTATGGTTGTGTTAATTTTGCTTTTGTATTTTAGATAGCGTATTATGTTTATGAATGCTTTAATACCGACGGCATTGAAATTGAATTTTTTCGTGGACGATAATTGAACTGATCTTGAGAATAAAAGGATTTATCCAAAATGAATCACTTAAAAATACTTTCAGCATTGCTCTTTTTTTTAAGTTCGTTTAGAAAATTGGTTGCTTTCAATGGATTGAAAAAGGTAACAAGGTTAATTAGCGACGACAAACCGCCGTAATTACATAACTCATCAGGTAACACGTGACGTGGAGATATACGGATATTTTCGTGATAAGTCGCTTCAATTTATGGAAATCTACGTCAATGAATAACTCTGTCTGTTTCAGCCACACAATGGGGCTATTGAGAGCCGCGAGTTCATGATTATGATAATGATAACGAGACTAGTTGTATTAATGGGTTCGAATATTAATTGAGATGATTTCACTTATGATTTAAAACGCGACGTTGACGTAACTTCCGCGGGAAGTGCGGTTCATGATTCGACTGAAAGAAGAAAAAACTGGTTACTGCGTCACTTTGGCCTCCAAATATTGTTCTGAAGAATTAAGAAACCAATGTATTAAAAGGACAAAGCGCCCCGTTCGATCGATTTATTTTTTGTTAGATTGGTTTCTTCCCATTACCATAGAGAACAGGTTTTGTTTTTCCTTTTCTTTTGCTATTGTTTGTTGTGTAGTCTACTATTGTTTTCAATTCAGCCTAATCACACAATCTTATATGCGGGTATTAATGAACATATGGTGTACGTATGGGTTGATCCTTAACAACAACTGTTTTATTACTTTCTGTCACAATCATCCCATTCTCTGCACAACAGATGTGTATGCAGATCTCGGACATAAAGCAATGCGGGAAATCACGTGGTCAGAATTGAGAACAAATGGCCGCCGATCCCTTGATTCGGATTTTTCAACAGGCACATCTTCCTTATAACTTATTTGTTTTTCATCGGATAACGCCTATCATATGGCCAGTCGGAGCGGTTTCAGTGAGTATCAATATGTTTGCTTTTGATAGCCTAACAACCGAGATAGGACATGGAGTGTTTCGCGATTTATTGTTGAAGAAATCGCAAAACACTCCTTGAGTTCAAAGTTCAATTTGTGAAAATAGAAAACATGATGTTCATTTAAAAAAAAAGAATGAATCTTGCCGCCACTAGCTGTTCCAAGTCCGTGTTTAATCAAACGTCGCGTGTTTAGTAAGTGTGCTAAGGCATTTCGCTTCACGGTTCGGACGATTGTCTGAAAGCAATATTTCCCGGAACTATTCGCCAAATTCGATTTAGAGAAAACCGACTTACGCCTTTGCCTTCCGGAAAACTCTCATAATTCTAAAGATGGCAATATTTTATTTCGTTTTGACGGCTGCATTGTAAAGTTTATGTATATATGTAAAAGTTTATTGTCTGCTATTTCTCTTCAACCATAATCGATATCTTTGAACACTCAATAATCTCCCTTGCGACAATAGTTCTATAAGCGTACATGGACAATCATAAGGAACAAAGTCAACGTTTTACCGGAGTATGATAGTATAGGACTGAGGGAACAATAAAGGCAGAGGCATGTTTGGAGAGGCAGCGGTAGAGACCAATTAAAGGAACGAAGAAGGTGGGGACAGAGGTTGGCCGGCTGAGGACGTAAGGAAGATGTGGGAGAAACAGAGAAAGGAAATCAGGGGATGGACAGAAGGGTAAAACAGGGGACATGGGAGGGACAGAGGGGAAAAAACATTGGAGGGAGAGAAAGAGGAAAGCGGGGCAGGGATAGAGAGAGGAAAACAGGGAATGGATAAAGAGAGGAAAACAAGGGACAGAGAGAGAGAGAAAAACAAGGGACAGAGAGAGGAAAACAAGGGACAGAGAGAGAGAGAGAGGAAAACAAGGGACAGAGAGAGGAAAACAAGGGACAGAGAGAGGAAAACAAATGACAGAGGGAGGAAAACGAGGGACAGAGAGAGAAAAACAAAGGACAAAGAGAGGAAAACAAAGGACAGAGAGAGGAAAACAAAGGACAGAGAGAGGTAAACGAGGGACAGAGAAAGGAAAACAAGGGACAGAGAGAGGAAAACAAGGGACAGAGAGAGAAAAACAAGGGACAGAGAGAGAAAAGCAAAGGACAAAGAGAGGAAAACAAAGGACAAAGAGAGGAAAACAAAGGACAGAGAGAGGTAAACGAGGGACAGAGAGAGAAAAACAAAGGACAAAGAGAGGAAAACAAAGGACAGAGAGAGGTAAACGAGGGACAGAGAAAGGAAAACAAGGGACAGAGAGAGGAAAACAAGGGATAGAGAGATAAAGGAGAACAAGGGACAGAGAGAGGAAAACAAGGAACAGAGATAAAGGAAAACAAAGGACAGAGATAAAGAAAAACAAGGGACAGAGAGAGGAAAACAAAGAACAGAGAGAGGAAAACAAGGGACAGAGAGAGGACAACAAAGGACAGAGAGAGGAAAACCAGGGACAGAGAGATGAAAATAAATAACAGAGAGAGGGAAACAATGGACAGAGAGAGGAAAACAAGGGACAGAGAGTGTAAAACAAGGGACAGAGAGAGAGAGGAAAACAAGGGACAGAGAGAGGTAAACAAGGGACAGAGAGAGGAAAACAAGGGACAGGACAGAGATAGAGGAAAGAGGAACAGAAGGACGAAACAGGTGAAGTACCGAGGAGAGACAGTGTTTGTAAAGGGAATTTGGCATGGAAGAAGGGTGGTGAGCGAGGACGAGTGGTGTATATTAATAATATAGCATTTAACTTCAAGACGGAACAAACCATCCCAGTGAAAAGGCCTGACATTCGCTAAGAAATTTCTTCCGAATATAACTTTTCCGGGGAAATCAATATTATATAATTGACAACTGGTGGTGAGACCCACAATCTAGCCGCAACGTTTGGTAAGGTAATGTGATGTGGTTATCCAGACAGAACATAAATATAAACTACCGAACTCTGTTTATTTTCGGCAAAGGAAGATATAGGCCGACCGCAAGTTAAATATAAAAATGAATAATAACAGCTACAACAACCAATGCCTCTCAAACTACATGTTTAAATCCCTTTCATCGAACGCAAATCGCAAACGACAAGCTAAAATATCTTATTCTCGTCATTATTATGGAGAAACGACATTTAGGCTTGGCAGTGGCGATTTTGATTTTGACAGATTCACTTATGTTTACGCCTTTGTTATTTCAAAATCATCTTTTTCCATGTTATTTCTGACAGCCATCACTAAAACCAATTACCAAACTGACAAATTCTATGTACAAGATGTTCAGACATGACAGATAACTGTCGTTACTTATGGTTCATGTACACTTCGGTCCAAGGAACCCAGGATGGCAAACATGCTCCATTTCTGAGGCATAAAACGCCATCCACTTATTTGCAAACTAATGTTTCTGGTTGTAATTGCTTGTTCACATATGGGGACATTTGAAAGTCAAAATAAAACATCCTGAAACAATACAGTTTTCGAGTTGTATTAAATAAACTTAACAGTAGCATTATTCGTTCAGAAAGCATCAACCTATCCAAGGATGTAAAGTCTAAATGCAGTAGGTCTCAAACCGTTGAAACGTTTCAGGATTTGAATACAATCAGCGCATCATATCCAGACTCTAAAACTTATATGCAAACTGAGTTTGCCTTCAAAGGCAATTCTTTAACTTCTAAATTTTCTCCCATATAACAGTTATAATTCGTAAATCAACAAATTGTCCATGTGAAAGTCAAGATTTTAATTACAAAGTCAAAGACTGCAAAGTCATTTTATGTTTTGGTTTACTATTTCTAAGTTATGATTTATGACCAACGTCGTATTGTCCCAGACAGATAGAAGACTGGCCAGAACTAATGCCCCATCAAGTAGCAGAGTCGCCATTATCACGTCTCTTTCTGTATTTTGGAGATACGTTGGTTTATATTTATTACATTTTCATGACAGTTCATTCATCTTCATTTTCCCAACTACCAAATCGTATTCTCTATGTGATGTGTAAGTAACACAAACCGATGGTTGTCTATCAGTCTTTGACATTAACCTAATAAATCGTATTCTCTATGTGATGTGTAAGTAACACAAATCGATGGTTGTCTATCAGTCTTTGACATTAACCTAATAAATGGTATTGTCTATGTGATGTGTAAGTAACACAAACCGATGGTTGTCTATCAGTCTTTGACATTAACCTAATAAATCGTATTCTCTATGTGATGTGTAAGTAACACAACTCGATGGTTGTCTATCAGTCTTTGACATTAACCTAATAAATCGTATTCTCTATGTGATGTGTAAGTAACACAAACCGATGGTTGTCTATCAGTCTTTGACATTAACCTAATAAATGGTATTGTCTATGTGATGTGTAAGTAACACAAACCGGTGGTTGTCTATCAGTCTTTGACATTAACCTAATAAATCGTATTCTCTACGTGATGTGTAAGTAACACAAATCGATGGTTGTCTATCAGTCTTTGACATTAACCTAATAAATCGTATTCTCTATGTGATGTGTAAGTAACACAAACCGGTGGTTGTCTATCAGTCTTTCACATTAACCTAATAAATCGTATTCTCTATGTGATGTGTAAGTAACACAAACCGGTGGTTGTCTATCAGTCTTTCACATTAACCTAATAAATCGTATTCTCTATGTGATGTGTAAGTAACACAAACCGGTGGTTGTCTATCAGTCTTTCACATTAACCTAATAAATTGTATTCTCTATGCGATGTGTAAGTAACACAAACCGGTGGTTGTCTATCAGTCTTTCACATTAACCTAATAAATCGTATTCTCTATGTGATGTGTAAGTAACACAAACCGGTGGTTGTCTATCAGTCTTTGACATTAACCTAATAAATCGTATTCTCTATGTGATGTGTAAGTAACACAAACCGGTGGTTGTCTATCAGTCTTTCACATTAACCTAATAAATCGTATTCTCTATGTGATGTGTAAGTAACACAAACCGGTGGTTGTCTATCAGTCTTTCACATTAACCTAATGCTAATGCTCTTTAAGGCACTTCTATAAACTGTGACATCATTATTGCTTCTAAAAAGGACATTTTAGAAAAATTAAAACCATTGAAAGCAGTGGTTTGCCTATTTGACCTCGGTAGCAGGATACCTTTACGATTCTAAACTTTCTTTTTAAAGGAATGTTTGGATCAAATTGGCTTTGGCATTCATCTCATTCTGTCAAAAAACTGAATATTTGAAGAAAAAAGTATCAAAATCGATGCAAGCAATAAGACATCAATAAACCGGGTTTATTAGGATGGCCTGTAGCCAGTGGATTCCACTATGATGAATTGTAAGAAACGCCGTATGCATCCAGAAGTGATAGTTGTTCTAAGTAGGCTATATTTGTATTAGCAATGTCACTGCACTTTGTATTTAGTGTAATTGTGCATTCATCAAATACGGTTTAGTTCGACCATGCTCACTTGTTTGAGACGATCGCGAAAACGATGTGTCATATGACGACATTCTTCTTTTGTCACATCGGCTTTGAAACAATTCAATAATGAATACATTCCATAATTCATTTTTCATCAAACTTTTCACTTTAAAGGGACTGCATCATCATATTTAATTCAACCCTTAGACTGCTGGGTAATTTTCTAAAAGCAGATTTTTGTGTCGTCTGCTTTCCAAGACCTTAAATATCTGCTTAATTTTGTTGAGGAAAAATACTCATAGTAGCAAACAGGTTAGATCATAGACCAGCCGCCAAATAACTAACCTGTTTACATAAACTTGAAGTCGGTTCCAGCACTATAAGGGTTACGTAACTTATTGTTGCAATTATTCATTACATTCAGCTGTAGATAACTTGTTGTCGCAATGATTCTTTAACCTCATTCCTGCAAGATGCAGCAGCATATACAGCCAGGTTTTTTTATATTTTGGATTGTTTAATCAAATATTCGCATTTGTTTCATTTCAAGTCTAGTGTTTTCCGGTAATTACGTATGTTGAATTCCTACTGTTATTGTCATGCTTATTGCCCAAAGCACATCAAATGATTTAAGTAAACTAGGTCATGAAATCCTTAAATGTGTCACATAAACTTTGGATACACCGATACATATGACACTGATGGTGCACGAATGCTCAACTACAACACAAATTAGTCCCATCCATCTTGTATCAAATCATTAACACCGTTTGCATCGATGAATAACGAAAACATGCACAAATCCTTTAACCCATTACCAAACAATAACTACAATTGACCAGTTTATTGCAGACGACTCTGGAAAACATTATGGGAAAAGGAGAAATTGCTCTCAACGAGCAATTTCTCCTTTTCTCACAATGTTTGCTTTTCTGCCCTATCGGAAGATTACATTTTAAAATGTGGTCTGTCCACTATTACAAATAGCGATAGTCGAAAATGTGTCGTTTGGTAAAGAGATAACTAGGAAACGGTTTATGCACGTGAACGGTTGGAAACATTGATTGGTCGTTTCCTGCAGACAATAACGTATCATAAGGAAGTAAGAAGACTTCTGTCCTAGTCACAAGTGATATTTCAAATGTTTCCGCTTTGATTCATTTGGATTTTAATATACGTATTGCCCTTGCAAATCGGGACAATCTAAGCTGATATTAAAGAACATTCTTTACGCAAATGAACCTAGAAAACCTTGGCGTAGGGAGTACAGATTTTGTCTTTTTTAAACCGAAGTTAATAAATCGTTAATTTAGCACCTCGGTTTGAAGTTAACTTTAAACCTATGTGCTAAATTAGCAGCTTACTATATGCTTGGTCAACAACTTACACCAGGCTTGTTAATCGATTTCCTTCAGCCACCAAATCTGATCAAACCGAGCAGTGCCGACTCTTGTTTTATCAGTACCAGATTATAACCATTGAAAGGAAAATTGATTTAAGAGATTTAGTTAAATGTAAATTATAAATATTTCTTAATCCAAAATCATCGCTTTGAAATCAACTGTAAATAGGATGTTAATACCTAGATGTCTTGAAACCCACTGTACAAATTCTATTTTCAACAGCAATTTTCCGTTGGACATGTTACGTCAAAACATTAACTTTATTGTTTCACCGCCGTTTTATTTTTACTTTAACGTTTTCATATATGCGAAGAAGTAGCTTTTAATACCATAGCAAGGCTGATAAAATCTACTGTCATAAAGGTATGCATTTTGCAAGGAACATAAGCACACAATTGATTTATATACGACTTTAACAGACGCTCTTTGAATAATGTTGGTATGAAGTAATCATAATAAACAACATAACAATGATTGACATATGTTAACCCAAACTCTTGGAATTTATGTCCAAGTCATCTTAATTATTCATTAACACTTTATTCGATCAAGATGAAATACAACACATGGCATCCAATGCACTGTAATTATAACTTTCTTTTTTTTTCTAAAGAAATTAAATAAGTTATTTCCTTTCCTAATAACGTGCTTGTTCCTATTAACTATATATAATAGCCCACAAAATGAATGCACCAGTCTCTTCTGTTTAAAAGATTTTAATTTTAAGAGGACATGAAGACAAGGGACCGTGTCGGCGTGGTTTGTATATGAAAGCGTGTTTGCACGATCTCTGCATTCACCGGAAATCACCTCCTATCTTAACATGTTCTTTTCTACATGGATATATATCCTACCTTTCTTTCGGGCTTCGGGTTTTGGTGGGTGGCTACACACAGGAAAAACCAGAACTGTGTAATGAAACATTGTTGTCATATGCGATTTACTTCGTGCACAACACCAGCAATCTCATATGCATACCGTATAAACTAATAGGAAGAGTCTGTGTACTTGTTACAAGGCTAAAGGGGTGTCTATGATACATGGCCTATTGTTTAGGGTGAAGGACTTGTGACACAGTGGTTCCGTATTCAATCCTCACAGGCAGAACTAGGATTTTCTGGAGTATAATTTCTTGGCAAGATACTACAGAGCCTTGTCTAGAACTGGTGAAACATAGGCACATCATAAAATAACTGAAATACCGTTTACAAGGCATTTTAAAAGCATATCGGAATATTCTGTGACGAATTCCTGCAATCGGGATTCCTCAGTGACATGCAAGCCATACTGCCAGTCTGGTCTGACCTGTCGGAATTTGCCGAAGAGTACCGATCAGAATCCCTAATGTACGGATATTCCACGGGAAAACGTCTTTGCTCGGGGTGGATGGGTAGCGAAACTCTAGAATAAATCAAGGAACATGCACCTTTTACTGATAGCTCCATGTCAAAAGCACAAGTAATTCCGATTGCCAACTAGAGGGTCACGGAAAAAACGCCGACGAGTAGCGCATTAAGGGATATAGTTCACATGCCAATGGGGAAACCGTTACAACATCGTTACAACTTCTCGGGTATTTCCGTGACCTGAGAAATACACCTCATATCAAGGATTCAATGCAAAACTGTAGTTTGTGCTCCATAAACATGAAGCACTAACTATAGTTTTGCACAGAACCCTCTATATATGTGTAGGGTTACAAAATTAGTGTTATACGTCCCGGTTTATCACATATTTCCTATGAGTTCACGTTATTCGTTGGAAGTGTTATCATTTAAAACCATTATCTTTCGCCGGTAACTCATACATAACGGTGCAATTATAACTTGTGATTCATTTTTGTATCCTTAATCAAATTAGATTACTATTTTGATATTTCATTTGGCATTTTGAAAACGAAAGTACAACGACAGTAGTCCTTTAAGAAGTAGTATTGCGGCTTCCATATTATGTTAGAAGTGTTTTCATTGGATAAACCCGATGCGTTCAGATTGAGTTGAATCAAGATAGTTAGAATCTTGTCGAACAAAGAAATGCCCGATTTCCATCTGGTGGCTTTCAATAGCTTCATTGTCTTCTTCAATGTCATCCGAAAACGTGTGTAAATGCTGCCAAGTGGGTGGTTATAATTTACCAGGCCTTCCTTGGCCAAGTTTGATTGATTGATTTGGCTCAGAACAAATTCATTAAGCATTAAATATATAACCAACATCAAACAATTATTACTTATTCAGCATACCTGATAACAGACATTAAGTTGGTTCAACAGCTCTTTTAGAAATTTCACATTTGATATTCATCCAGAAATCGTTTCAAATTCATCATTTGAGTCATATTCTGAAAAGATTAGATATCTTGATAGTAATCCATAGTGCGAAGAAAATCAAAGCTTTAATTAGTTATGAAATAACAGCTCATAAATGGTATCCGTTGAGGTTAATGAAGTGATTTCATATCGTTTCAAAAAATGATCTGAACCAGCCCATGTCAAAACTTACCAAGATTGTCTTCAGTCGTTATAAATGATGTTTAAGTTGACTTTACAAGCAATTTGAAAAGAGCTAATTACAAACTTAATATGGCCCCACAGACTGATCGAAACGCTATTGTGTCAGCAAGCTAAGGCACCTTTTCGATGGTATTAATATCATTACATTGAGTGCTATACATAGTTAATTAGGAAAAATTAACACGATTTTACGTATTGAACATGTCAAATTTTAAGAAACTACGCAGACGACAATTATGATTTGTGCAAACCGACATTTTCATTATGATTGTGGTAGACAAAAGAAAAACGTTGCTCGTTAAATGATCAGTTTTAATTCTCCATTGTGTTCCTTTTTCCTGTCTGAATATTCTGTAAAGTAAGCATCTAAAGCAGAACGCTATATAAAAGGGGTATTTCCAAAGCTTTAAAACACATTCTTAATAAACCCTATACTACATCAATGAGTTCAAGGAACATACAATTAAGTTAATGAATAACATATTAATCGTTTATTAGAAACACTAACGAAAAGTCATGTTCCAACCCTTTTGTCCACAATCTTTCCCTTTAAAAGGACTGTCTTACAGGTTGGTGGTTTAAATTTATTTTTCGATAGAAAATCTTCTAGGGATAGAATTACATCACAGATCTATAAGATAACAAAACTATTTTATTGAAATACGTATCAATCACTTTCATACTCGTGTGGTGATCTTTTTTAAGTGTAAACACAGACTTAAAAATAAATTAAGAATATTGATAATCGGAAATGTTTTGTTGACTTATACAAATACAGTACAACAGTAAACCCCTATGACAAATGGGGCACTTTTTCTTTTGTTACCAGGGTTTCGACCCAATATCATAGGAAAATGAATCAATAGCATGCTTTTTGTTTCTTCTATTGCCTAAATTTTATGGCAATTACGATCTCCTTTATGAAAGGATGGGAACATTTTGTTTCAAGTTCTATATATTTTATTTCATTGGCTATTCCAAAATGAATATTTGTATCGAGCCAATTTTGATGACTGGTCAATTTATTTATTGGAGAAAGAAGGAGAAGAAGAGAAAAATCTCAAACACCTTACAAAGCATTTCGAGCCATTTTGTTGGCATGTCAATTAATCTATTAAAAAGAACATTTACAAATATTTGAAGACCTTTCTGTGACATGATCGAAATGGCGGAAAAAACGTAATACCATAACTTGCACAGCTACTCCATAAAAACTGAAGAATGATAATTGTGCCACATTTAGAAAGCACTTTATATATGTTATGTGGATGTTATTTGATTTTATTGAATAAATAAGTTGTTGAATGATAATTAAAAACAACACAAAAACAACGACAACAGAAGATCCAAACACCCTAGGCTCGTTTTGATAAAGGAATACATAATTCCATATGCGACTTCATTATTTCTGCTAAAAGCGCGTCGGCCTACTCTATAATCAGCGAAATTTACCCAGAAACCAGATATCTAGTCAGTCCATATAGACGGTATATTGACTTCAATAAACGCTCGGAAATCGTTCTTATAACACGTTCTATCACGGTAATTGTGGGAGCGGACGTCAGACGTCCTCAACAGCCGACACTTTCCATTATCGTCCGGAACGGACCCGAATATAACCATTTTCCTGCTCCGGATCATCCGCAGCAGGCGACTCATATAAACGAATGTCTAAGGGAGAAAAATATGGCAATGGAAATTCTTTTTAACAATCAAGATAGAATCTTTATGACCGAAGAAGAATTCGGTTATGCACTGACTGAGTCTTATACTGTTTTACATTGTAGACACAAAAGATGTATCATGTGTATGTCATTTGACCTATCGAAGGATTATGGAAAT
This sequence comes from Cerastoderma edule, assembly GCA_947846245.1. Lineage (NCBI taxonomy): Eukaryota > Metazoa > Mollusca > Bivalvia > Cardiida > Cardiidae > Cerastoderma > Cerastoderma edule. The sequence goes on along the minus strand of OX401416.1, from coordinate 10,889,195 downwards.
CATATGCTGCAAAACGTTAAATGAAATTTCATGGTCAGACTTCGTTTTAAAACGTTGTGATCAAAGGAAACTTTGTTGAATACCTAGATACCCCTAGTAAAGCAATGCTTCATTGTTTAATCATATTTCGGTATTGATATGATGCTCCAACATCAAAACTGAAAGGAAACTAGTTATCTATGTTTTATAAATCTACCAGCTAAATGTGGAGTACAGTCGTAAAGAGGTCGAACTTCGGAAACGAGGGTCGTGGGTTTGAATTCCGTGAGACGCAAAGTTCTCATAACGACCTTTAAGTAATCAAAATTGTGTGCCGAAACTTGTGACACTATGAGCAAATTTGTTAATGATGAAAAAGAATTATGTTATGTTTTGTCATGTTATTTATCTAGGAAGCAAAGTCGAGAGAATACAGTATGAATTGTAAGATCTTGTGCCACATGCGTAATAAAATAGAAATGTAAAACAAACAGAAAATAAACATGATGGTGGCGTTTTTCAGTCAATTGTTCGATTTCGATGTCGTTTATGTTATTATAATTCCTTCCATGAGCTCTTTCAATATTAGATGACTATATGTAACATGTCAATTGACAGAGAATGAACTTTTAGACGTAGGAGTGTTGGCATACCCAATTTCTATTATCGACGTTCAAAATAGTTTTTCCTTTCATTGCAGAGCCTTTCCTTACAGAGGAAATCGGACCAGACGCAATCAACGGTGATATAATAGATCTAGACGACACAAACTTTGACCTCGCCTCCATCGATAAACGGCAGAGGAAAACCACAGAGGACACTCGCGAACCCGGGGTTGCCCCTAGTAACGGGAGGAGAAGCACACTCGGTGACGACAGCGATGACGTCATACTCGGCGACACGGACTTCCTCAGTCCAATCCCATTGGTGGCTGAGTCGGAAGTGACGTCACTGAATAATGTCACATTACCGTTCAATAGCAGCGATGATGAAGAGATGGTGTCTGGATCAGGATCTGGTGATATCGTTATTGAAATCGAGGATGGAGCGGAACTCGAAAACACAACTTCTCCGGAAAACAGCAAAGGTAAAGCCAACTAACTTGAGTCACAGGGGTTATCTAATGAGAGTATCTTTCTGTAAATAGTACGTATAAGTATACCGTTATAACAAAAACTTATAAAAAAATTATACATATTTCGGGGAGGGTTGAAATGTCGAATTGATCATACTAGATGATATATAAAGGCCTACTACATATGTAGGTCTAAATAGACGCAGTTGCCAGCAAACGCAATGTAAAAAGATATACGATAAAAAAGATGGTCCATGAGGAGTAAGCTCTCATAACGATACAAGACCCTACCTTTCTCTTTTTTTGTAAACCCAATCATCTTCTACTGGTATGTTTTTTACCTTGACATGTCTCAGACTATTAGATCAAAGTAGGATTGATTGTATTGTTGATAGTAGTCCTGTCTCAATGAATAAATCATTTTTTAATAAGATAACACCTCCAAAGACCTATAAACAGAATTTATTTTCGTTTTGCTTAATTATATGGGACAGGTAGACGACAAATGACACCAATAACCCAGATGCCACAGAAATATTGCCTTCTTAAAGGAAACGCTAATACTCAAAATACGTTAAATGTATAAGCCAATGATCAGTATCAATTTACGAGCAAGGTACAATTTTTCCCTTGTCCAACTATTTATTACCTTCACTCTTGAAGTTGAAATTATGAGCTGAGTGAGATCAGTGTCCATTTACATGCAATGTCAAATTCTGACCTTTAACGTTTGGCCTAGTACATGTAACAGTGACCTTGAAATTATACTAATGATAAATGTTTTATTGATCTAGAAGGAAGGAAGATATCAGAAACATGTATGACGCCATGCATTTAAAAAAGCAATGCCCATTCTTTTTCGTTTTATGAGTAAGGCCAGCATAAAATATTTGACCACATGATAGTATTACTGACCGAGTGACCTTAACCACAAATGATGGAGTAGATTTCTTTGAAAAAATGTTTCTATAAAATTCAAATAACCAAAGTCAATAGTATTCGTCGAACTAGGCCGTTGGCCAAATAGTGTCATTGACCTTTCGCCTAGAAATATAGAGTGAGATGAGATAGCAACAAAGATAAAGTTATGAACTTGTAAATTTTGGAAAACCTTTGCATAATTGTTTTCATCTTATAAGATAGATAACCGTTTTTGACAAGGCTGACACAACTATGACACACAGGAAGATGAACCCAAAATAAAACAACATTGACTATTAGACCCGGGGGCATCCAATGTACAATTATGTGTTTATATTGTTGGTAAGGTACCATAATGACACAATGATAGAATGGTATTCAGTGTATCAGATTTGAACGCCGGTGGTTCAATCATTACAGCATAGAATGACCTTGCTTCTCATGGGTGAATGAACCTTCTGTCACAGTGTCTTCAAAGTTACTCCCACAAAAAGCACGTTGTCATTTCTATGAGGCATACACTGTAGAAATAAACTTCATGTGCAAATCCTTATATTTCAAATTTACTTTGCTACTTATTGTTGAATAATGGTCTTAACAACCTTGTCATACAAACTGACTTCAAAATACATATCATCTGAAAAAAGGTGACTTGATTTGAACATACATTCATAGGTGAAACCTTGATATATCATATACTGCTGGAAACTTCAGAAACCAATGCGACAAAACGGTTACAAGATCCCATCGTGCTGTTTTTATCGACTGGTGTTGCAATCGATTTGGTCCATGTACACTTCCTTATATGGGGCCTCCGTGGCCTAGTGGTTAGAGTACATAACTTGAAATCACATGGCCCCTCTCCGCGTGGGTTCAAATCCAGATGAGGGATATGGATTTTCATAAGAGGCAGTCTCCCGACTGACTTACGGAATGCCGATGGTTCTACCCGCATTGACTTGCCCTTGTTGGCAGTTAAGTATGGGGTCTTCCTCCATCATTAGAGTCGGGCATTGCTACATAACTGAAATAATGTTGATGTGATGTAAAACCCATATAAAAAAACAAAAACTTCCTTATATGTGTCTAACCCTTAGAATGCTGAGTACTTTTCTAAAACATAGATAATTTGTCGTCTGCTTTCCAACACCTTAAGTATCTGCTTAATTTTGTCGAGGAAAGATACCCGGAATAGCAAACATTTTAGATCACAGGACAGCCGCCAATTCACTTGGCGGCTATTCTGGATCTAACCTGTTTGCATTGGCATTAAGTCGGTTCTAGTACTGTAAGGGAAAATAGTTATCATCGGTCATGGGACGGGAGTAAAAAAAACGCAATTACGCTGAGAACGTCTTTTATAAATCGAGTAATAAATCCAAGAGAAACCTTCGTAAAATACGATGCAACCATTTCCAGCCTGAAGACAAAGCCATGAGATTACGCTGGAGTTACTCACAATGCTATTACCTCGACATATGCACGGTTAATTAACGATTTCTGGGAGTTTGGCCGCCAGGCAAGAATTGGTCTGTCGTAACAATATTGATCAGACTAAAACGGAAGTTAGGACAGCCATTTCCCCAACTTTTAGAGAGCTTGTTGAATCTGCAGTTAGACACTTTCACATTTCGCTTGAGGCAATTATTACCTAATGGAAATCGTTGGCAATTCAGAATTTATCTAAATTTACTTATACCATCGAACAGAGTTTGGGGGTATTGCTCCATCAAAATTAAGCGGGCATCGAAAAATAACTGAATTAATGTTGGCGCGGTGTAAAACCCACTTATATTAAACTTTTTCACTTGCAATCGCAAGAGGCATTAGCTGAGAATTACGTACATGGTTCCGAACCATACCTAAGCATGATATCTTTGATATCTTGCCTAAAAACCAAGATTATTGCTCAACTTATATAACTGCATAAGTATTATCATGGAAGTTCAGAAGTGATCTATAGTTTTTGTTTAACAATTGGTTTGAGTTAACATAAAAGCAGTCTTCAATCACATGTTAAATGCTCAAAGAAGCAACGCCAAGAACACAGTTTAACTATTTTACTCACCTGTGTACAACAGTATTTAAGTACAATGTATAAGTAAGGGTTAAAGTTTAAGTACAGAGTTGTAATTTTCGAGAACACTGGGCTCTGCTGTCCCTTGTCATAAAATCGAGTAACGAGTTTATTTGACTGCAAAAGTTTGGTCATCTTTTTTACGTTGTCCTTTTTCCACAGTAAAGTCAGAATCAATCCATTAATCATATTTTTTTTTCAAAGTATTTTTATTTTGTTTGATAACAGACTTTCAAATTCGTTGAAATACTATTTCAACAGTATTATTTAGTCGATCAACAAATACCCTTTATAATGGAATAACGGCAGTTACTTAATTGTGTAAAAACAACCTATCGCAAACCAAGCGTTGCAAATGCTTTCACATCAGAGAACAAATTACATTGAAAGGAAATGAATCAATACTTCTTTTCTTAAGTGCTTGTAACGATATCCCCGAACTTGTGTTATGAATAAACTGGTTCCACAGGGTCGTGTATGAAACACCAATCAGTTATGTTCTTATTCCGTTCATTTCTCGAATCAATGAAAACCAATAAAACTATTCATTTAAGATGTTAACAAGATGCTAACACGATGCCAATTGGTCATCAAAACAAATTTAGTTTGATTAACTTTAGGAGGGAGCAAAAACAATATTGACCCTCGGAGATAATTCTGTGATTGAGAAATGTTTTTTATGCCATACTTAATGACAATCTTCTGTTGCAGATACAGCATAATGTAGCCTGCATAATGCTTTATCTACAATAGAAGATTACTAGACTTACTTGTTAACAATTAAGTTTCATGTTTTACATTTTACGTACGTGGACCTTGTATTCTCTTTTGCGTGATTTCGAGTTTGTGTCATTTAGTGTACTTATCTTATTAAGATGTCAAAGAAACCACTTTTACAAAAACTAGATAGCTCGTAACCAGCAATAATCCATTTGGTTCTGACTTAAGCTTAAAAAAATATATCCGCCGTTAAAGACACATCAAAGGAGAGGATTACAAATAAATTACTGAAAAAATATGTAGAGGTCTTTTATTATGTTCATAAAAGTAATGAGAATTAGTTTAGGAATGCATTGAGACCCTATTTAATAGACTCATTTAAAAAAAGTTATTATGTGCTTGAAATATTGTTGTCTCCAATTCAAATATGTTTATCAACAACCTGTTTGTTTACATATTCAAAATAACGAAATTTGATTGGTCGGTTAAAAATGTGTGTATCAACTGTCAAGGTCAGAGGTGAAGAATCAGGAAATCTGAATTATAAAACTTGCTAATCTGGGTTATTTCTGGTTTACTTTCACATTTAAGTTGTGCTGATGGGTTTTTCTGGTGATAACTATTTGAATCTGTCCAAAAGTTTACCAAATGATATAGTTTTATATAGCATTAATCTCCTTTAATGGGCCTTAAAATGAAAACTATCTTATAAACGCTGTATCAACTAAGACTTGAAATATAGTCGCCAGTAAACTTTGCTTGTGCAAGAATATTATCAAAAAGTTCTAAACTCAAAGCTAAAAATATATTTCTTTCAATTTAATGTTTGAGAGCAGTCAGTGACTTTGAAATACCATATACTGTTGAGGAAAATATCCCAGTACCATTCGGTGAATTGTCTAGAGATATGCAACGAAATGTTGTTGAAAACTGAGTTAAACTTCATTTAGTTCTTTTCAAACAAGTCTAAAGAGAAAAAATCAAATTCTGGATAAGCCTCTGTTGACTTGGAACAACAAATATCATGTTTCGGTGAACGCATACTGAGTCGTTCTGTCGCAACACGGCCCACTTTCAAAAGACGAACATGCTTTTAGCATTACGAGGAATAAATGACGCATCAGTGGGTTTTATACACTACCAGCCAAGTCTGGAAACAAAATAAACCGATCAATTCGCCAATCATACACGGTCGCCAGAACACTCTCTGAGTGTTTTTAGAGTGTTGTTATTACAAGGTTAATGGATTCTGAGGTCGACGACAGTTTAAACCAAATTGGTTTATTTGTGCTTCAACCTTTAAACTGATCAGCGACTTAAGGCTTGTTGTTGACAGAGTAGAAGTCACGATAGCAATTCTTCTTAATCATTGTCTTCTGAAATAAAGCACTGTAGTGAAAACCCCTACCTCTGATATGCCGTAAATGAGATACCGGGATTAACACTTTTTTTTACATTTTATTATCCCCAAACAAAACCTCGATGTTATATTGTAAGTAAAACAGGTACGTTGGCCTCTTATGGGCCACCAAGTTTGTACCATTTATCATGAAACATTTTGCATGCATCAGCTTGTAAGAACAGACAGCCCTTACTTAACTTGGTTGGTCCAAGCTGTGATTGCATGGCAAATTGAATGATATAACTGACACACTTTTAACACAGCATGGACTATAGACGCCTGGAGCATCCGGGCTAGTCCGGGCTTTGTACAAGGCAGTTATTCAACGCATTTTTTCGGATTCTGTTCTGTTCTATAATTATCAAAAACAACTGTCGATATATCGTGAAGAATAAGAGTGTGGTTACATCTTGATGGATAAAATGATGACTATCGACATCCATGAATGTCAGATTGAGGCAATTGAGTTATAAAGCCCATGTTTTAATAGTGCACTCTTTCATTAAAAGAAATTTAAGAGGAACAAAATAGAGGTAGAGCGTAAGGCTCTTGTACCGAGGGTTCCGGGTTCGAATCCCCGTCAGGCGGGGTGAAAATTTCCGGGACTTACCCACAAAACCGGTGCGATTACTGGTTTAGTATCCAGGAAGCAGTCATCGAAAGTGGTTTTGAACAATTTTTAAGCTTCCTTCACAATCAATGTAAAACAAATACGGTGAATAGAAGCAAGATAGACAAAACACAACAAAACAAAGGACCCACGTTGCACATACGCACTTATGGAAATTACCTCGATTAGACGGTACTGTATTTGCATACAACATTTTCAACAAGTATTCATGTGTCTATGCCTATGTGTCATAACATTGCATAGCATTTTATTTTATACAAGTTTAGTATAGATTGACAATGGTCTAAATTATACCAATGAAGCCATACGCGTTTGGCTTGATGACGGTATGCAAGATCTCATGCTGTAGAACCAAGGCATCTCCAAAATCTTGAAAGGTTTAATTAATGCTATACGATATACCTCTCCGAGTTTACAGTGACGATGTATAATGTAGAGGAGTGGGGAATAATATCGATTACAAGGTGAGATCTGTATTGATTGATTTCCTGAAGTCTGGTTCAGGGGATGGTTTAAAGTGGTGCTATTGCATGTCAATTAACGTTTACCATAACTTCACACCAGGCAACGTCTGAACACTTTTACAAACTCGTAAACAAAACAATCAATATCCAAAATGATGAAGATTGATTGATAGACATTGAGACCATAGGTACAAATAAACTCTCCCAACCTTTCATGACTGTGTCATCAAATGACAAAATGAGAGCCATTTTTTTTGTAATAAAGCCAATGTTACATATACAAATTTTATTCCATAACAAATGGTGTTGGACATTACACATATTCTGATCCGTTTTGGAAAAACACGGTCGATCTGAAAGCTGGCGTCGCAAAGAAAAAGAGTAACAAGTGTTTCCAAGCAACTTCTAAACTATTGTCAGTTCATCATATCTGATTAGCAAACATCTTCATTAAGCTAATCATCTTCATTTTATGGGCGGCCAATGTATAGATTGTTAGAAAAATGGAAAGAAAACAATCGAAAAGTGTAATGTCAAGTGCAGAAAAAAACAGTATGGCAGCAGACGTAAAGGACGATTCAAACGGCATATGACACAAACATAAACATACACGTACAGCACGTCTAATTAGCATGTCTTTAAGATATTAGTTCCCCATTTCTGAACACGAGAACTTGCGACTTTTCAAAATTGAAATCAACGATGGAAGACAAATATTACAAGAAACATGTGCCTTTTATGATTTTGTTTCGAAAGGTATTTGAGGTAATGAAACATTGCTCATTAACAACCTTTTCATCCGATACCTCAAAGTCGGGTTCGATGTGTAAGAGATTCGAAGGTAAGAGTAAAGACCAACAACCGAAGTTAAGAAGGAAAGGGTTCCGCGTACCACAGACTGATTTTATAAAGAATTTCGCTCACAGCCAACTCAATTAAATATTCATGCATCGTCGATTGTGATTGCTCTCTCAAACGCAAATCTCGCTTACGTTATCACATTTTTTGAAGTATCGCGTGATTTCATGATAAGTGTTTTTTGATCGTTACTAAATAAAGAATATGAAGCTTTATAGTGAATATCAATACTATTTTGTTAAAAGCGAAGTGACGCGAGAGAAGACTTTGATTTAGTTTGTTTTTACGACATGTCAACATTTTCAGTTATGTTCTGCAAGCGATCCACTTCTTACTGTGCTCTCTTAATCGTAACTACTCGGGTACGAAAGCACAACAAATGAAGTCTTACAAGAAGTAATATGGCTCCCTAATTTTGTCAGAGGTGTTTTCATTGAATGAACCCGAGCCACGTTGCCTTCTCTATATCTCATTGTATGAAGCAAACCAGACTCCACATACCTCTTTGGAATAGGGGAGACATTTAGGCCTTCAACAACGAGATACCAGCGCACCCATTTTAGGACTAAGGGTGCGTCTGCACCTTAGTCCATTGAATTTACATACCAACTTTTGAGTGACGGTACTTTATCGATACACAAACAGCGGTCTGACCCAAATTACTCTTGAAACGTCCGCCTTCACTGAGCGGACTAATACCTTCTTGAAACTACGAATGTTGTCCGGATTTATTCGCTTTGTTTTGCTCTATATTATTATAACTGTTGCCTCATGAGAAATCGTAAAATGTCCAGATGTTCGAAAAAATAGACTATCGTTCAGTCTCTGTTCACAGAAATGATAATTTTAGTAATGGTGGTAAAAGGAGCAGCTGTTTTCCTCGAGATGTTGCCCAAAGACATTTTCAAATATATCCTCAATCATTCATCTTGCTTTAAACGCACTTTAGTCCTTCAGCTCTATCAGCGCTTTGATTCTTGTGGCTGGGTACTAATAGTTCAAGAATATCATATAACCCGTCATCATGCATACTGATGGAATGAATATTCCATTTTATGCGCCCCGATACATGTTCATTTGACTCCAGTGACATGCCGGTTACATTCGAAATACAATGAATAACTACGACTCCACTGCGCATAGCATAACAATGCATGCATGGCCGACGATTGTTCAATGTCTCTAGAGAGGGGGTAGGTTGGGTTAACATGACAAAGGAATTAAAACGTTATTGAACGTTATTGGAAGACTGAGTCATGAATGGAACATGCATCATGCGATAACATGCAATTGTGTCATCTGATATCCAAGGCTGAACTTCAACGCTTTTTGGTTGGGTCTGATCAAATTCTTTTGAAAAGATGACATACCTTAGGTTTGAAAGTGAGAACAGTTGATTCGAAGTCCGAAGATATTCGTTTTTTTCCTGCACACTTATCGATTTTGGTAATTCAAACAAGTGTCCTTCGATTTATTTTAGTTTTAGATAACGTAATACAGAAGTACCATCCCATTACAACCGAAAGTTTTCCTTTCACGCTAAATAACTCCTTTTCTTGCAAAGTTTCTTATCAAAGACGTTTTTAATAATTGACGCTTAATTCTTTCTCCTTTTTGTAATTATAACATAAAAAAAATCTCATAAAATGTTGGTATAACTGCATTGAAGGCCTTGTTAACATTAATGAAATGGTCAAATTCCACATAAAGCATTAAAAGGATTGAGAAAAGTATAACGCATTATGTGTACAAGTATGGTTCTATCCGAATACCAAAACCTGGCTTATCTTAACCTTTATAGTGCTGGAAACGACTTCATGCTTATGCAAATAGGTCGGATCCAGGCCAGCCGTCTAGTGATTGGCGACTGGCCTGTGATCTTACCTGTTTGCTACTCTTAGTATTTTACTTCATCAAAGTCAATCAGATATCTAAGGTTTTGGAAAGCAGACGACACAGAAATAAACTTTTGGAAAACTACCAAGCATTCTAAGGGTTAAGGATTGCGGATAATGCAAACTGTTGCTGTTATTGAAACCCCCGCTCAACAGTGACTCATCGGAAAACGGCAAATAATGCACATGATTCATTAATGATTGAGGACTGAAAACGCACATGGGAAACAATTACGGTACTTTGTCATTGCCAAGGAACCATGAGGTCTGATCTATCTCATTGAAATGAGAATGATACGAGCTTCTGTGTTATCATAAATGACTAATAACTGTACTACTGAATCACTTCCTATTCTAAAGAAACCACTCTCAGGCATGCGCATCAGGCATGCGCACTAGACCTGCGCACTGCGTCACATTGCAGCACAACCTTTATACTTTTTATAGTGAGACAGATAATGTACAAAAGAGCGTACAAATGGCACCGCATAACATTTTGAATTCCTACATCTTTATAAGTGGATGACAAAGAGTGGTTTAGAACGAATGTCTGGTTTGAATAATAAAGTATGCAGCAATGAATTGTCAAAATAGGCCTACTTATGAAATATCTTTATAAGAGTATAACATGACTGAGAGGACTACAGCAATTTAAGCAAAGTTGCTGGCTTAATATCCAACCTAGCACCTTGCAAGTAAAAGGCATTGTGATGGAATGATGACGATGACTGGCCCAAGACCTTTGAATGAGGTTGAAGTTTCCTTTGGTGATCCTGATTCTAGCTATGAACAAAACAAAACCGCTATCCCATAATACAACTGTTTGAACCATTTATTATGGTTACTTTGTTTGCATGAATATCCGGGTGTATGATTTAGTCACTTTACTAATATCATATTAGTACATAAACCATACACCGAGACGTCAACACCGTTTATTTCAAAACATATAGTGTCATTATTTTTTGTATTGAGACATTTAACCATTAAAACTTTTCAGAAAAGGTCGTCACCATAAACAGATGTGGATAAATGCATTCATGGTGGCAGCGTAGACAACCCATTTCTACTATCTTCTATCCTGCTAGAAACACACCTTGCAATTATTAAGCAATCAATGCCAATTTAGTGTATGTTTGTTTTTACGACATGTCAACATTTACAGTTATGTTCTGCAAGCGATCCACTTCTTACTGTGCTCTATTAATCGTAACTACTCGGGTACGAAAGCACAACAAATGTAGTCTTACAAGAAGTAATATGGCTCCCTAATTTTGTCAGAGGTGTTTTCATTGAATAAACCCGAGCAACGTTGCCTTCTCTATATCTCATTGTATGAAGCAAACCAGACTCCACATACCTCTTTGGAATAGGGGAGACATTTAGGCCTTCAACAACGAGATACCAGCGCACCCATTTTAGGACTAAGGGTGCGTCTGCACCTTAGTCCATTGAATTTACATACCACCTTTTGAGTGACGGTACTTTATCGATACACAAACAGTGGTCTGACCCAAATTGCTCTTTAAACGTCCGCCTTCACCGTGCGGACTAATACCTTCTTGAAACTACGAATGTTGTCCGGATTTACTCGCTTTGTTTTGCTCTATTTTATTATAACTGTTGCCTCATGAGAAATCGTAAAATGTCCAGATGTTCGAAAAATAGACTATCTTTCAGTCTCTGTTCACAGAAAGAATAATTTTAGTAATGGTGGTAAAAGGAGCAGCTGTTTTCCTCGAGATGTTGCCCAAAGACAGTTTCAAATGTATCCTCATTCATCTTGATTTAAACGCACTTTAGTCCTTCAGCTCTATCAGCGCTTTGATTCTTGTGTTTGGGTACTAATAGTTCAAGAATATCATATAACCCGTCACCATGCTGACTGATGGAATGAATATTCCATTTTATGCGCCCCGATCTATGTTCATTTGACTCCAGTGACATGCCGGTTACATTCGAAATACAATGAATAACTACGACTCCACTGCGTCTAACATAACAATGCATGCATGGCCGACGATTGTTCAATGTCTCTAGAGAGGGGGTAGGTTGGGTTAACATGACAAAGGAATTAAAACGTTATTGAACGTTATTGGAAGACTGAGTCATGAATGGAACATGCATCATGCGATAACATGCAATTGTGTCATCTGATATCCAAGGCTGAACTTCAACGCTTTTTGGTTGGGTCTGATCAAATTCTTTTGAAAAGATGACATACCTTAGGTTTGAAAGTGAGAACAGTTGATTCGAAGTCCGAAGATATTCGTTTTTTTCCTGCACACTTATCGATTTTGGTTATTCAAACAAGTGTCCTTCGATTTAGTTTAGTTTTAGATAACGTAATACAGAAGTACCATCCCATTACAACCGAAAGTTTTCCTTTCACGTTAAATAACTCCTTTTCTTGCAAAGTTTCTTATCAAAGACGTTTTTGATAATTGACGCTTAATTCTTTCTCCTTTTTGTAATTATATCATAAAAAAGATTCTCATAAAATGTTGGTATAACTGCATTGAAGGCCTTGTTAACATTAATGAAATGGTCAAATTCCACATAAAGCATTAAAAGGATTGAGAAAAGTATAACGCATTATGTGTATAAGTATGGTTTTATTTTTCTATCCGAATACCAAAACCTGGCTTATCTTAACCTTTATAGTGCTGGAAACGACTTCATGCTTATGCAAATATGTCGGATCCAGGCCAGCCGTCTAGTGATTGGCGACTGGCCTGTGATCTTACCTGTTTGCTACTCTTAGTATTTTACTTCATCAAAGTCAATCAGATATCTAAGGTTTTGGAAAGCAGACGACACAGAAATAAACTTTTGGAAAACTACCAAGCATTCTAAGGGTTAAGGATTGCGGATAACGCAAACTGTTGCTGTTATTGAAACCCCCGCTCAACAGTGACTCATCGGAAAACGGCAAATAATGCACATGATTCATTAATGATTGAGGACTGAAAACGCACATGGGAAACAATTACGGTACTTTGTCATTGCCAAGGAACCATGAGGTCTGATCTATCTCATTGAAATGAGAATGATACGAGCTTCTGTGTTATCATCAATGACTAATAACTGTACTACTGAATCACTTCCTATTCTAAAGAAACCACTCTCAGGCATGCGCATCAGGCATGCGCACTAGACCTGCGCACTGCGTCACATTGCAGCACAACCTTTATACTTTTTATAGTGAGACAGATAGTGTACAAAAGAGCGTACAAATGGCATCGCATAACATTTTGAGTTCCTACATTTTTATAAGTGGATGACAAAGAGTGGTTTAGAACGAATGTCTGGTTTGAATAATAAAGTCTGGAGCAATGAATTGTCAAAATTCATATGAAATATCTTTATAAGAGTATAACATGACTGAGAGGACTACAGCAATTTAAGCAAAGTTGCTGGCTTAATGTCCAACCTAGCACCTTTCAATGAAAAGACATTGTGATGGAATGATGACGATGACTGGCCCAAGATCATTGGATGAGGTTTTAGTTTCCTTTGGTGATCCTGATTCTAGCTATGAACAAAACAAAACCGCTATCCCATAATACAACTGTTTGAACCATTTATTATGGTTACTTTGTTTGCATGAATATCCGGGTGTATGATTTAGTCACTTTAGTAATATCGTATTAGTACATAAACCATACACCGAGACGTCAACAGCGTTTATTTCAAAACATATAGTGTCATTATTTTTTGTATTGAGACATTTAACCATTAAAACTTTTCAGAAAAGGTCGTCACTATAAACAGATGTGAATAAATGCATTCATGGTAACAGCGTAGACAACCCATTTCTACTATCTTCTATCCTGCTAGAAACACACCTTACAGTTATAAAGCAATCAATGCCAATTTAGTGTATGTCTTTATTGAAATGGATCTGTCAGTTGGCATAGTTAGGTGAACATATTCACTGCAAAGTCATTGCGACAAAAATGAAAACAACAAAAGAACAACAAAACACACACACCAACACACACCAACACACACCGACTTACCACACACATCAGATTTTTTCAATTTGTATTTCTAATAAAAAAGAAAGATTTGTGCAGATTTCCATATCGAACCGCATGTTGCGTTCTAATTAATTTGATAACAAAAAGCAACGCATATTTGCATCGAAGTAATGCTTCGTCGCATATGAGTGTGCATTTTTTGTTTGGACAGAACTTGGACGAGTCTTTCCCCTTTTGTGTTGAAACATAAAATATGACATTTCACACTTAATACACATTTAATACTTAACCGTCGTCTTTGATCAGTATGTGCGAATAGCAAAGTCTGATCACGGCGGTACTTCAAGTAGAATGGCAGGCACGCTATTGGCATGGCGAAGCCTAATTTCTTTGCTGCTGAGCACCAAACAAATATGATTGGGGTCCAGTCTAATTGTTATTTGCGTAAGGGATTATAGGAAGGCCGTAGCTCTTTCAATCAATTTAAAGCAAGGGTTGATAAAAAGGGAATTAGATTTGAGCTTTACACCAATTTCAACAGTTTGTTCGGTCATACCGCGGTTGTCAATGCTCTTATCTAAACGCCTGGAGTAGCTTTAATACTATAAAAAAACGTTTTTCCGTCATTGTCTGTACTCCCGAAAATATTGTGCAGTGGCAAGAGTTGAGGAAATTTATGAGTTATAAGATATCGTTGTTATCCTTTTCTTCTTTTGTAATAATGAAATATGGTAATTCTTTTCCAGTCTGAATAGTGTGCAGTAGCTAGATACGAACAAATCTCATCGCATTGATTTCATTTTTCGTCGGACAGGGAACAGACCAAACAGGGCTTTGAACTTAGGACCAATGAGTCATACTCGTTACCGAGAGAGCCATCGAACCTTGATTTAATTGAAATGGTTCGGCATTTATTAGGAGCGAGGTAGCTCAAACGGACATTCAATATCCTGATCGATTTCTCTTTCGCTTAACTAATTAACCGTATTATCTACATGCTTTTATATGCATTTCTGCAATGAAATAAAATATTACTATATCAACGCATTGATCTATCGATTAGTATTGTCTGGAATCCCATTGTTTGACGTAGGCCCATCATTTAATGTAAGTCACGTGACATAGGTAAACCATGGTCATACTTATTTACTGAATAAATATACCTCTTCGCAAGGGTTCAATACAAGACTAAAGCGAGTCCTTGACATTTGTGCAGGACTTGCTTGAGTCTTGTATTGAACCCTCAATCTGTTCATAAAGGGTATACATTTTCCGTATACAATCAGACGATAAGTATTGAACCCTCGACATATCTATAAAGGGTACATATTTCCATATACCATCAGACGATAGCAGGCCATAAAAAGGTGTCTGCTGGCGGGAATTGATTTGATAGAGTCAGACGATCGATGATAAATACAATCAAGAGAGTCCTATCTCCATTAAGGTCTGGCATAATGATGTTTTCAACAACAATGGTGTCGGCTTTTGTGTGGGGTATTGTTTCTCTTTGTCGGTAGATATTAGAACATTTCTAAGTGATATAATTCATGTTAACAGAACTCAATATCTAACAATGATTGGACAACATTGACTGTATCCCTTCAACTAAAGTATAGCCCCATAGGTATATTTGTAGAGCGTCAACCTCTTGTACAGATGGTCCTCGTTTATAGAGATCTGAAAACGCCTGAACTCATCCATGTATCGTTGTGAGATCTGGTCATTATTCAATAAGCAGCCACGTGGAGTAAAGTTGATTAAATACAAGCTTCCGTCACAATATGTGCAATATAAGTAAATGCCTTATATAGTAAGTGTCTTGTAGCGTATCTATCGTAATGCAACGTTGTCATTACGAATACTCGTAAGCTAAATATGTGTTTTTTAAAAGAATGCATTCGGATGTCATAGCAGGAAACTAAAACCATGCTTATCACCAACAATTAGTAGTTGTATCAGCATCTTTTTAAAGAGGTTCCTTACTATTACAAATCCAGACCCATTCTAAAAACGATGTTATAACGCCATGTGGTTGATATTTGATTGGCAACTGTATCCGAAGATCCACACGAGCGATCCTTAATGAAGGATTTGATCTGTAAACCCAGGCGATAGTTTAGTTTTTTTTATTTATATGCAAGTTCTCCTCTTGTCTCGCTATTTCGAAATTCGTCTACTTCGATGGCAGCGTTGGTTGTAAAGATTTGAAAACTCTCAGACAAAAAGTTTAGCCGACCTTTGTCAAGTGCTTATGCCATTATCTATTCGATGGTATCGTTTTAATAAAAAGGATGACTCTTTGCTTTAATGTGTTTAGGACGATACTTCCACCAAGATAGTGTCTATAGGCTTCAGCCATAAACAAGTTTATATAGCTGCAATACTTGTCAACATAACTTTCCTGTTCATTAGCCGTCTGAGCCTTCGGCAGTAAAGTAAAGCATCGGCATAAAGAAGTCATAATTTTACATAAAACGTCATAAACATTTTACGGTTATTCATTATTGCAATGAACAACCCCCTCGCTGCTCATTTGGTTAGTTTAGTGTTTCTATTTCGGTACAAGTTATGGCTGTGACATTATATAATCCTACTCGGAGAAATGTTCCCAGATTTCTAGATTCGGAAGTTCGACGTTGGGAAATCAAGATAAAGTCACGTTAATGGAATAATCGTACAGTATGTCCGTTTCTAGTTTGAATGTCTTCAGATTGAAAAAAAAATTACTTTATTGTGAAATGATGCGAGTTTCTAAAGGAAAGATAATCAAATCTAAAATACGTTTGTTTACACTTTTAATTCATGTAAAACATATCTGTCTTTCTTGACCTTTTTTAGATTAACATGTAGCAAGAAATTGTCAATTTATTTATTCTTTTGCCTGAGTTCATTTTGAAAATAGATAGTCTCGCTAACGACCAACATAACTTGAATATGTGAAATGACACCATGGATTGAAGGTGCTTGTTCACACAAGATAAAGTTTGAAAGTTACGATAATATGTCGTTGAAACAATACCGTTTTATTATTCCTGTTTGATATACATGCAAAATTAACTAACAAAAGCATTATCAATTTAGGAAGCATCAATTTAACTGATAATGTACAGTTTATTTTCGATAGATCTCAAAGGCGATGTCGCGCTTTTGAATTAAAACACATGTTCATTTGCTGTAGACGCACTTAAAAAACTTAAAAACGATTTAAGTTTGGTTGCAGTGACTGTTCTTCATTGCGTATCACAGCATAGTAGTTACGCAGTTCTAAAGATGTTAGATTTCAAGAGACAGGCATATTTAACTGAAAAGTGTCGAGAACAAAATTGAACCAGCAGACCAATCAGTCTGTGTAACACATTAGTTCATTCTACCTTATGATGTCACATCGGTTGCAGAAATCTGTAAAAGAAACCAATTTGAAGAATTGGATACTTGCTCCTAAAGATATTACCCAATCGTATCTACTCGGCAATCCCCGTAACAAGTCGGTATATACACTTCGAAAGCAGTACATGAATACACCAGAAATTCAGGGGTAAATCGCCTTATTTCCGGCGGATAACGCAAAATGAACACATGCATTGAATATGTATTTAAATACACACATATTGGTTATATATCACAATTGAATGGGTTCTTTTTACCCTTTTCATTAAAGATGATCATATCAACACATCTTTGTTTCATATTATGTCAATCGGCTCGTTTCGGTAATCCCCGGCTTGTGCCGGAGATTTCCGAGTAGATACGATTGCAAACAGACATGCCCTTCGTTGCTGACCTACTTTCAAAAATGGCTCCCCATTACCTCCGAGGCTATTTTAAGAAATGGCCGAGGTGTTCCGAATGGATATTACCATCCCTTTGTCAGTATGGTTTTTACCCAATATCATTCGGAAAATGAATTGCCTGCCTTTATGTCATTTGAATAGCTTTCCTCTTGGATCAGTCAAATACACACCATATGACTGAAGCCTTAGAATGCTCGTACGAATTTTCTTACGCCTTAGAATGTTGGGTCATTTTCTAAAATTATATTTTTGTGTCATCTTCTTTCCAAAACCTTAAAAATCTACTTAATTTTTATGAAGAAAACTATTAAGAGTAGCAAACAGGTTAGATCACGGGCCAGCCGCCAATTTACTTGGCGGATGACCTGGATCTTACCTGTTTGCATCAGCATGAAGTCGGTTCTAGCACTATAAGGATTAATGAACTAAACTGGTTCCTTGTTTAATTGGACACGGGCTAAATTCACATATCTACCATATATTACGTAATGTTTTGTGGGTTTTTTTCTTGTTGCTATAAAACTAAATTCATCACAGAATCCCCGATGAGGAAACCATCTTTTGTCTGCGAGATTGATGTGTCATCGTACTAAAAGCGTTTGTACCTTTTCAATCACTTTGATTGCCTAACACTTCCCTTTACACAGATGCATTTTGCCCCGGGGTCTCCACGGCCTACTTCTAAGAGTACAGAACCTAAAATCACATGGCCCCTCTCTGCGTTGGTTTAAATCCACATCACGGTATTTGGACTTTCATAATAGGAAGTCTTCCGACTGACCTACCGAACGCCGATGGTTTTACCTGGCTTGACCTAGTCCGAATGATCCAGACGTATATATTTCATTGTCATGCAGTTACAGCTATGATCGTCCGAGTTAGGCTTGACCAGCCCTTTTGAACACTTGGACATAACGTCTTCCTCCATCATTTAGACTCGGGCAGCGCAACATGACTGAAAAATTGTTGACGCTATGTAAACAGCATATACAATACGAAATACAAAACTTATACCACTAATGGGTGCCTTTAGACAAATGAGCTTTGAATAAGAGAACTTTCTCATATCGTTCTAAAGGTACAGTAATTAATTAGTGTGACAGTTATTCTATGGATGTATTCATGTTTTCGGAAACATGTCTTCCTTCAATTCCCGTTTTATAGGAATAATGATGTTAGTCACAATGTCCAAACCCAAAGTAACAAAAGTATATCGACAGCAGCAATAAATCAAACACACACCTAAATGCAAAACAACCAAAACGAACAAGAACAAACACATAAAAGATATTTTATGCTGGCTATGATTTTAATATAAAGTTGTCTAATTTATCTTACCAGGTTGCATTTCATTGCAATGTTCAAATGGTTTATCACATTTCAGACTTCATGCGAAAAAAGTTTGACATTAGCATATATGTACATAAAAAATCGTTTATTCAAGTGAAGATATTTTTCTTGACGGTGACGAGACAGTTGTTAATCCAACCCAATGTTATTTGTATACTCATTGATCAATTGCTCTATTAAACCTTACTATGGCATAACTGATTTGGATGTTTGTGTATGGTTTGATGCCGTTTTAACAGCATTTCAGGTATTTTACGGCTTTCCTAGATTTCACCAGGATATAGCGAGTTACCCAAAGACACCACAATATGCGTCTTATACAGACACATTTCTCCATTTTCTAAAATGATGTGAGAACAACATCTTGCATAGATCCATTTTATCCATGGACTGATATTTTATAAGTCATTCAAACAGCTTTATCATAAATATTCAATAACTTCCTTTAACGAGGCTTGTTATTGATTCTTCGTTTTACGATTTGAACATCAATCATTTTTGCACGATTTCTTTTCCTCATCAATTATGTAAAATGGTTAAATATGCATCATTAGCGTTTGATAAACCCATCAATTTGCTAAGACTGATATGAATTGGTAGTCTCAACATTTTGATCTTTTTAGTACTAATGTACTTTATTCAATAGGGACAATGGTTTGATCACTTGACTACGAAATGCCTGGCCAGCCAAAGTACGATGCCTAATTAAAACATAAAGAAGATAATTTCAATATACAACTGTACGGTTCTTTCTATTTGCTTATTTATCTAGGTGGGTTTTACATCGTGTCATATGATTCTAATTTTATTTCGATGCTCGACTTATAATAATGGAGGCAAACACCCATATGTGTCGGCTAACTTTTACCTTGACGCATTTGCTGCAGGACTATTTAGAAACCATCATGATATATGGCCATTTCGTTCTTAGTGAACAATCTATTCTGCTGTCGGCATAGTTTCCTTCCAACATCGTAATTTGTTCTTATACAATACTTTTGTTTTCTGTTGTTGCTTTCATTTTGGACAGATTGCAATTTCCCATATGGATAAATGAAAAAAAAAGACATTATTGTAGCAAATATACACCAAAGATGACCGCAGCCTATGTTGAAAATTAGCAGTAACGTTTTCTCTGATTCTAGATTGAAGCATATTCTTCATTCGTCCTATAAAGGTGATAACTTTTTGTCAAATCTTATTTCAATCACAGGCACATTGTTGAGTTAAAAAAAATCAAACAAACCTCTTTTTTATCTTTTAAACAAACGATTCATTTTAACAGGAAGAAAAACCTGTTAGCTCCAAGTTTTTTTTTCCTGCAGTAGTCATAATTACCTCGTTCATTAGAGACTAATTACCAAAGAGCGTGATCGTACCAATTAAGGCTAATTGATTAAACATCAATGTCATTACGCAAATATGAACCTTTCCCAATACAGACACCCTGAATGTTAAAATATTTGAAACGATCAAAATCTCCAGTTAAAACGATATTAAATACACATTCCTTTAACATGTTAAAACATATACATACAATATTCTATGTTTCTTAAAATTAGTGATATTTGATCTTGCATCAACAGCATAAACAATGACTGTATGCTTCTTTTGTTTGAATTCCCATCTTTAGAACAACAGATGGATGTCGCTATATGGTGTCAACCTTCCAGTATCTAGTAAAAACAATAAATACAACGGTATAAATCTGTTTGCTGATTGTTCAAACGTGAATACGGTGGCAAATATTTGTTCTTGGTTTTATATACCTTATATTATTGCTCATTTGTATTTCAATTATGACAAGAAACTGTGTGTGTTTTAATATCTTGATAAAATATTGTCATTGTCTTTGTATCCTTCATAGCACTGTAAAAAGACAAAGTGGGGAACAAAAGTTTATCTGAACAGAGTTCAATATTACCCAAATATGACAATTAGAAAAATAAAGTCAAAGGACCGAATGGTGAAATATTGCTTTCCTGATATTGCATGATGTCGAAAGTCTCGGTCACAACCCATAGGGCCTACATGTTTATGTTGAATATTGGTATACAACACTGTTTCTCAAAATAAGCACCTCCGTAAAACTGATCTAGAGAAGATATCATTCTCATCTTTTCTGATTTTTGATAGAAGTGTATTAGCTGTCGTTTTCTATTTCAGGACAATGCGTACTGTTAAGCCGAATATTATATACGATATTCAGTTAGCACTATCCTTAAGAACAATGAGCTTATATGTTTATGTTCCAATAAACTTTGTTCTCTTCTGTGAAGTTTGTAACTGCCACTTGCTTATAATTTCAATTAAGATCATATATAAACGTTTCATTTGGGGAATATGGCTTCGGTTTTGCTAGGAAACGTAAATTCCCATTGAACATACCTACGCGTTAAAGCTATAAAGAAAATGAGCATGTCAGCTCACAATTCAAATAATCATCTATCAAACAGCTTATTTCTTCTGCGAGACGAGAAAACACTTCATCTGGGATTTATATAATGATTGAGACTCGAGGCACCTTATCAATCAACACAGAACAACCTAATCGATTTGATAACATGGTACGAAA
Source organism: Cerastoderma edule (assembly GCA_947846245.1). Classification (NCBI taxonomy): domain Eukaryota; kingdom Metazoa; phylum Mollusca; class Bivalvia; order Cardiida; family Cardiidae; genus Cerastoderma; species Cerastoderma edule. The sequence goes on along the minus strand of OX401416.1, from coordinate 10,867,471 downwards.
TTTCCAGGGAGGGAATGAACCAGAAAATCTGAGAGATTTCATCTGGATTGTGTCGGAAAAGTTGAAAGGTTTAACCCGCTCGGTTTCGTGAAAGTACTCTGTTTGACTAAATCAAGACCTTTTCGACCATGCAATGACAAAAGTCTAATATGGAACGTATGTTTTTCCCTCTTAAGTTCACCCTTTTCCAAACGCTAATTTTCAGACTGTCCCAATTTGAAAGAGTTTGCAGACGACATTTCAAAATGTGTTGAAATTCTGAAACAATCTTCTGAAGGGTAAGAAAACATTGTGGGAAAGGAAAAATTGCTCGTCATGAGCAATTTCTCCTTTTCCCAAAATGTTTTGCAGAGTCGTCTGCAACAAAGTGGTTAAATGCCGTAATTATTTGGTAATGGGTTAACCAACAACAAGGGTATGATACATAATTGCTTGTAATATCAGTCTAAGATCACATCGATCGGTCATAAAGGACTGCTTTTATCGAGTTTCTTGTTTTAAAGGTATTTTTTCATAATTCGTTAAAAACCGAAAACATAAACATGCTTTTTAATTAAACATAGCACACAAGACTGAACAAATGGACTATGCTGATCCGAAATTCCATTTTATTACGCTATTGTCAAACGATTGTTTGCGATATCGATCGGTTTACGGTGTTGTATTACACGTAATGGGAGGCAGATCTACTTAATTATGCAGGTTTTCAACGTTCACCAACCTTTATAACCGAATCTTAGACGGAGAAACACAGATAGCCCCGACATTGTGATAAATAATTCAAGACCAGTTCTTGAAACGGCTCAAATGAAGCGAATTATCCCAGTAAAGTAAATAAACTATTTGCGTGTGTTTGAAAAGTGTTAAGCATAGCATAAATGACGACATGCACATTACAGCTTATTGAAACATTTCATATTTTATCAATTGTCTGTTGAAGAACTATTGTGTGTATCTAAAATGTACACTTGTCGAATCAATTAAGCTTATTGAAACATTTCATATTTTGTCAATTCATTTGAAGAACTGTTGTGTGTATCTAAAATGTACACTTGTCGAATCAATTTAGCTCATTGAAACATTTCATATTTTATCAATTGTCTGTTGAAGAACTGTTGTGTATCTAAAATGTACACTTGTCGAATCAATTCAGCTTATTGAAACATTTCATATTTTATCAATTGTCTGTTAAAGAACTGTTGTATGTATCTAAAATGTACACTTGTCGAATCAATTTAGCTCATTGAAACATTTCATATTTTATCAATTGTCTGTTGAAGAACTGTTGTGTGTATCTAAAATGTACACTTGTCGAATCAATTCAGCTTATTGAACCATTTCATATTTTATCAATTGTCTGTTGAAGAACTTTTGTATGTATCTAAAATGTTCACTTGTCGAATCAATTGAGCTTATTGAAACATTTCATATTTTATCAATTGTCTGTTGAAGAACTTTTGTATGTATCTAAAATGTTCACTTGTCGAATCAACTTAGCTTATTGAAACATTTCATATTTTATCAATTGTCTGTTGAAGAACTTTTGTATGTATCTAAAATGTACGTTTGTCGAATCAATATCGCATGCGAAATGGACGCAAAGGTTTTAAAAAAGAAGCCAACGTACTTTAATTCCATTGGAAAATGTTGCTTGAACAACAATACTCCAAACTGGGAGATAGCACAGTTAGATATCTCAAGAACTTGCAACAATTTGAAGATTTGTGAAAATCATAATTAGATACTTTCTTTCTTTTATTTTCTTTCAGATATAGAAGAAACCATGTCCAACCAATCTCAGGATGACACAGAAGAAAGCACTGACAAGGAGGAGGTTCTTTTTGGCGGGAAACCGTCACATGTTTTTGGTAATTTATCGTTGTCGTGAATTTGGATAACGTTGTCATAAAGGGTCATAACAAAGACACCTACAGGGGATTACAATTCGACTTGAATGCAAGTTAAGTGTTTTAACCCTTTCCCAAACAACAAATTTTGGACTGTCCCGAATTGAAAGAGTTTGCAGACAAATAAAATTTGAAAAAAAATCTTCTGATAGGGCAGATAACATTGTGGGAAAAGGAAAATTTGCTCGTTACGAGCAATTTCTCCTTTTCCCACAATGTTTTCTAAAGTCGCCTGCAAAAAAAGTGGTCAAATGTCGTTATTGTTTGGGAAAGGGTTAAGAAGAGTGGCAGTGGCTTGGTTCTAGGCAAACGTCCCCAATATAACTAAAATATAATTGAAAGTGGCGTTAAATCATTGGCATACAGTAAACAGCGTGTTGGCGATAAAGGAAAAATGTAACACAGTCATTTTGTAATTGAAACTGGTAAGACGTGTCAATCCAAACTAAACAACTTCTTTTTGCAACTAAAGAACTTTCAACTTTGCCATATCCCATGACAACAAAAAGTGCAGAAGGAAACACTTTTTAACGAATATGTATAGATAACACATATAATTCATTAATGACTGTGTCGTTTACTCTCCTGTTCAATTTGGACCATACACCAATAACCATATAAGATTAATGACAATTCCCCTATACCTTGCCAACTGCGGTTTTTAGTACAGGAAGATACTTTGTATATAAATTACTCAACTGGGAACCATTCTTGCTGAGTTTTATATCCTAAAGACGTTTTAGTAAGATCGTCTGGTTGCCTGCTTTTGCCAATTACGGTTATAAAATTGAATTGCGACAGTCTGTTTCCGGTTTGAGTATCAATATCAAGGCATTAACGTGGATGATTTATCACCTTTATTGGAACCCATCTGAAATGGTATTTTAGTAAGACAAGTGCGTCTTTTTATCGTTCCATGTCGTTTCTTTCAACATCCTCTTGTATTTGCTTCATCTATCATTAAGCGCCGAATGAAATCAATTTGTACGCCTTTTGTACAAAACTCAAATTGCATATTGATCTATTCGTTTGTGATGCCAATTTTCCGAAAGCCTTAAGTAGACAATTTTGGGAGCAATATCCCCAAATACAGAATTAAAACTAGGCAGAATTAAATCAAGAAAGTCTGAATATTGCGTGATTTAATTCTAAATTCGTGAGAAAGTTTAAAAACTCTGAAAACCAAGACTTCTTTAAGTCAGAAAAACAGATTGAGGATTATAGTTAAATGGATACGGCTCTTTATTATTCACATCTCACGCTGGACTTGTGGAAGCGAATTGACAAGTAATAATCCAAACAACTAAACAGTGAGTAAGAAATATTTATGTAGGAAAAGGAATTTCACGTCTAACAAAAGGCTTAAGATAACATCACTTTTGGGTGGCAGTGGTTCTTTGGTAGAACGTCGGTCTCTGGTAACAAGGGTCCTGGTTTCGACCCCCTTTAGCGACGAGGATTAAATGTCGAGACTAACCCACAAGTCGGTGCGTATTCTGGTTATGTATCTAGGAAGTAGAATCGAAGATGATTATTCTAATTCGTAAGAATTAGTTTTAACAATCGATGTAAAACGAACAAGTTCAAGAGAGTTTGATTCCTACTCGAAATGAAAGCAGAAATACATTTTCCATGTTATAACATATCTACTCTTTTACTGTTTTCACTCCACCAATTTACACCAGAAACCAAGTTCATATAGGCTAATTGATTAGTAATGGCGCTAGAATCTAGTCATGGGATTCATTAGACCAACGTCTGCGATGTATGTTTGAGTCTGGAAACTATACATTCATGCGCTTTTCGCTTCCTTCTAATTAGATTCCTGCTTTACGATAAACGCTTCTGCTAATCACAACTGGTTTTCAACTGTAAGTATTTCCGAAACAAGTGATAGCGTATATCGTATATCCAATAATTGAAAAGACAAACACATACGCAAAGATACATATGAGCAAAATTACACACATTTGAACATTCTCATACTTAAAGATACACAAGCAAACGATATAAATCATCATAGAATTAACCAATTGTTTTCTTTTTGCGAAATATCCTAGTTTACATACGCACCCAAATGAGAATAACATATACGCATAGACGCTCATGCACAAAACTACACACTTTTCAACACACTTTAACAGTCCTAAACTTGTATGCATGCTAACAATTTACGTCACCATTGAGTCAACCCCCAATGCAAAAACTCAAAAGGACCCATCGGCTGCAAAGGAAATTGTTAATATCTGTGACGAAAAGTTGATGCTAACATGGAGCAAAATACGTTTTGAAAAATGGTTTCTACAGAATACTGTAAAGGAAATCCATTTATCATGGTTCGTACTGCCGTCTGCTGTTAATTTTGACAAGTCACAAAATACTAAATTGAGGAACGGGTTAGATACATTCATGTTCACAAACATCACATTCAGTCATTTGGGATAGGTTTAATCAATAATCTTAAGTACATTTACCTACGAGAATGAAAATGAAATCTCGCTGATACAAGCACGGTGTAAGAAAGCGATTGCAGTCACAGATATATTTAAACTTGGAAAATAGTACGTTTTCCCTGCTGCCAGATGTGTTCAAATGATTTCACATTTGTATATCGAGTAAACAATTTTTCAAAGACAAATTTAACGTGTCTAAAGTAACTTAGGAGAAGACAATAAAAAGTTTGCCATAAAAGGAGTTGTCCACAACGAGCTAACTTTTCTTTTCTTATCATGATTTAATGAGCATTTGATAAAATTGATTTTTTCGTAAAATTTGACAATATTTTTAACTAAAGGAGACTGACTATTGTTCAGAATGCTTGTTCTTTTTGTGTTTTCTTTTATTTTATTGAACCTTGAGATGTTTCCCCTAGAATGATTAAAACAAGAACACAGCTAGTAAGAAGCTAACAAGAAGCGCTCAGCTTTTCAATTGGACTATTTACAGAGTATGATTCCGAAGACGTGGAATATATTGAGAACAGGACAGACACGAACATAGAACTACACGAACAGAGCGACCAACCACAGTACTGTACGGAAGTATCGAGTAAGTTGAGTTACTTTGTCTTTTACTACTGATCAGGATAACTCGTATGAGAAAGCAGTCTGTTTCAAAACAAACACAACATGGGTAAATGGTGAAATGGAAAAATTGTAACTTAATTACATTAAAACAGAACAATAGTCGAAGCAATTATCAAGCGAGTATCCAGATGAACAATTAATTACTTTGCAATTGATCACTGTCTTTATCCCGGAATTATGTTCTATTTGATGGTACATACACTTGCTTAAGCTGAATATTGTTTCCATTTGAGCATATCTTACAACTTCCCTGGGGTTGACCGGCTTATAGCCCATGGGATAGAAATATCAAGTATACACGAAAGAAAACAAAGGGAACCAGGCAAGACTAGTAAGTGCTTCACTTTTATGAAGCACGTACTAAAGTATTGCGCTGAACTTTCGAAGTTTGTCTCCAATAACTAAATGGGTTTTTACATCGCGTTAATATAAACGGAGAGGGGCCATGATTTCAAGTTCTCTACTCTAACCACTATCCTACGGAGGCCGGTTCCAAGGGATTTGAATATGCACTATTCGTGACGGAACAAACATCATAATTGTCGCTTAGTGTTAGAAGGGAACGGTTAAAATGTTCTATATACCAGATCAAACTCCTCACAGTGATCTCCCCTTGCTATGTTGTATTGATCACTGCCACAACCAGACTTCCATATTGATATGGATTTAATCTAAGTGACAATTTCTTTTTCTTATTTTTCCAATATAACAGTTTATGTAGTTAAAGTTTCTTCTTGTGTCAATTTCTGACCTGTAGAATTTAAACATCTTTCATTTCTCTTCTAAAAAAGCAAAAATGGGTGATTTTGTGTGACTCTCCGCCATCTTTAAACGCCATTTCTGTTTCTAAGCAGATGGTCATTTATATTTGTGGTGGTAATGATCATTCTGATAATGGGGAGGTCACTGTGTTGTGTTTGATTCAAGATGTGACATGGACGCCCTGGTCGGCCTGGTTTCGAGCCGGTGACGCAGATATACGATACAGGAGTTGTCCAATCCAACACGGTTACACGGCACACGAACAAGCGTGCGAGGGCGAGTATTTCGAAATACGAAAATGCGGCCGGCGCGACGAAAAGACATGCCAGACACCAGAGGGCGCCATAACAGAGGAGTTCGAAACACAATGTTCTGGTATTGATATGGACGACGTAACTTCAACAGGTGATTATTGTGTTCTCAAGATTTTTTTTTGATGATTAAGAAACAGCAATATAATCTCTTTTCATATGTTACTGTCTAACCTTTATTTTTTTTGTTCTGTCTCTAAATTTCTTATCTACGTCTCACTGGTACAAATAATACTACGGATAGTAAAGAAAATACTCTTTTATATATTATTTACTGTTACATTAAATGTGTAAACAATATTTTATAGGTAATTTGTGACGTGTCCTAATATACTAGAGAATAAGATACCAAAATTGGTGGCATATTTGCAGGGAAAACAGTATGCTGCATCCATATCTCTATAAAATGTAATATGTCGTTATGTCCAAACAATGAATTTATATAGATCTATTCGTGAATAACGTCGAGTGTGTTGTGGTAAAAAGATGCTTATCAATACATTAAAACCCTGATCATAACATTTTACAAGAACGCAAACTACCATGAGTATTGTGTCTAATATTGTATAAATAATAAAAGATCTTTGCACAGAATTGAACTCCGTCTGCTCCGTCGACTAATGACATGCGCAAAACGGTTATCTTTTAAATTTGAACAAAGTTGATACCGGGCATCCGTTGGCACATCCATGTATGCTGGCTTTTTTACGTATAAATCGTTGGATATATCTTTTGGTTTTGTTTGACCATCATGGAAAAACCTTTGCACATTGAAATCCCATTAAATTTGAAATTATATTAAGTCTCATCCAAGTTCTCTACCACGTGATTTTTGTAGGTATTCTAGAAAGATGTTTTGAATCAAAACTAATTCTAATCTAACAGTTAGTAACTTTTAAAGTCCAATTAGCCTCTCAAACAACAACTGTTGTCTTCCTAATGTCTATGGTACAGCGGCCTGAGCTAGTCTTTGTTGGGTCTGCATAGACTCCTCGAAACGTTATACATTTGACGATTAAAACTTAAACTAGAAGGTAAGTTGTATATTTCGTCACGGATGGGAACTTAATTCAGTTGTCTTTATTTCTTATCTCTAGACGAGCTTCGAAACCCGGAAGGACCTGCAGGTATGTTGAATGCTTTCTATCTTACACAATAGTTCGTTTAATCAAGGTTTGCAGCGCCTTATTTACACTTCCTGTGTAAGGACACCATTTCTGAATAAATGGTCTTTTTATAGTGCAAATTTTCAGGAACACAATTGTGCCATGGGAAGGTATCGGACTTCCCAATTGCAAAAAAGCATGTGTACTCTACAAAGACAGCGATATATCATATCATCTACATACGTTTATATGAAACATTTTTTTCTCTTAGATATTTCGGACGAAGCTTTTATCAATATAATATATTAATCTCGGTCTTATATCTTTTTGACCTCAAATCTCATGGAACTGAAAACCATATAAATGCTTCGAATTATTCCCCTGGGAAAGAGTATTTTAAAGACATGTGTATAAGACTCGACAATTCACGAAGATGTCATGAAAGACTTCTTCAGCTTAATATCAAAGTCACTTGTCAGACATTTGAGAGTGTATTGCTTTTGTTACTTGTCCTATGGATAATTATAAACATGTCTCGTGTATGTATGTTAAACAACGCATTTACATGAAAAGGCAGTCATACTAACCATTGAGCCACGTAGGACTTAGGTCTTTTGGGTGAAAGTTGGAAGGTTTCAGCGAAGTACCAGTTTGCATTCAATGTTGGGATTTGATAAAGTAGGCTTAAAAGAATTAACCCTTAAAGTGCTGGAACCGAATTCATGCTTATGCAAACATGTTAGATCCAGACCAGTCGCCAATGGATTAGCGGCTGGCCTGTGATCTAACCTTCTTGCTACTCTGAATAACTTTTCTCATCAAAATTAAGCAGATATTTAAGGTGTTGGAAAGCAGACGATACAAAATCTACTTTCAGAAAATTACCCAACATTCTAAAAATTTAAACCACACACAAATAATCAAGCATTAACTCCTTTCGTATTTAATTAACAGATCAATGCGAGTTTACGCTGTACGACCTGAAGTATAACATGGCAATCGGAAACCCTCTAAACTCCGAGGCACTCCGAACAGCCGATGCGAACATGTGGTGTTTCTCGGAGGACAAGTTCGTACCGTTTTATACGCCCACAGAGCGATGCAAGAATATCCTCAAGTCGTTCTGTAAGGCCAGTGATCATTGTGAATACGACACCAACGCTAAGAGGCATCAGAAAGACAAAGGGGATCTTCATAGTAGGTGCTGGGCAGATTTTGTCTTAGGTAAGATTCTGTTTGTTTGCTTGTTTCTGCGGGGTTCAATATCGTGTCAACAGTATTTATGTTACGGCCTTCTTGACCTCAACAGCACTAAGCAGGGCGCTGCAGTGATTTGCCCATGGAAACTCCAATATAAAGTCTAAATGTCGCTGGTAAACATTGAACCCGAGAACCCTGTTGCACAAGATCTACATCTTAACAACTACACCATCAATGCATGACCCTAAGTTCATGCTTAATTACTTAGTTGATTCCAACAGTTAGTCATTTATATATTGAAATGCTCCCTGAAATCCAACACAGGAATGCTTCCACTTTTTGACCTAAAACTGGCTTTCCACTTGCAAAAGATTACCCTATTGCATTCCCTTTGTGCAAGAAAATACTTCCCTTGTTCGTCACAACGTTTGCCTTTTACAAGGGTATCGTCAATCCAAATTATTTCTTGGAGGGATTCAGTTACCACGCCTGATATAATTCCATGCATGGCCCTTGCACCAAACTCGGTTTTAACAGTGGATTTACACGAAAGGCAATTGTAAGAGACACAAAGGCTAGACGTTTGGATAAATGAATAATTCAATATAAGACGAGGCAAATATTCTCTTTAATGTCACTTGAAACATTTAGGATATAATTGAAACTGTATGAACTATGATAAAAGTACATTGGATTCATCATCTAATGCTGAATTTTTTAATGATTATAGGTGCTGACACGTTTGTTTAACCCTTTCCCAAACAATTACGACATTTGACCACTTTGTTGCAGACGTCTTTAGAAAACATTGTAGGAAAAGGAGAAATTGCTCGTGAGGAGCAATTTTTCCTTTTCCCACAATGTTTTCTGCCCTATCAGAAGATTATTTTCCAATTTCATCACATTTTGAAAAGTCGTCTGCAAACTCTTTTAATTTGGGACAGTCGAAAAGTTGGCGTTTGGTAAAGGGTTAAATGCATATAAATCAACGCGGTTATGATGACATAAGATAATGGGACAAAAGGAATAAAGCACTCGGTACTAGCTATTTCTCCTTTTGTAACATTGTCAATCTTGCTCGTTTGCGCTCAATGCTCGCTCATTGGCGCGTAAATTTGTCAAACTGGAAGAACATATAAATCCCTGACCTTGACCTTCAGATCGACTAGTTCCGGTCGGTTTCCCGCTTCCTAACGGTCAAGAGGTGATCTTGCAGAAGTACGAAAAAGATAGCAAACTTGAAAATATGTTCTTTAGAATGCCACATGAAATATTCAAGATGAATTTACGCATTACATCAATCATCCAATCGTGACGCCTTGAATTAGTTTTGGCGCTGACGTTTTTGTTAAAATCCAATAATAAATATATAACTTGAACCTTTAGTTGAAGACATAAGTCATAGTGATAAAAAGGATACCTCACTCGTTACGAGCGGTTTTTACAATTTGTCGCAGTGTCAATCAAGCCAATTTGCACTTTAGTCTCTCAAACCGGAAGTACATTAACATTACAACCTTGACCTTCAGGTGGACTACTTCCGGTCGGGTTTCCGCTTCGTAATGGCCAACAAATGATCTGTCAGAAATACGACAAAGGGAGTGAACTCGGAAAGATATTCGGCCATACCACCAGTCAATTCGCCACGATGTATGATACAAAACGGCGGATTCCCGTGTATTCCATGGTGACGGTGCAGTCCTTAGGTGACGACAAATGGCCGAGCGTTCCGTTCATGGTGGAAAAGGGTTTGTTGATTGCTTGTATCTGTGCTTTACTCCTAATCCAAACACCAAATTTTCGACTGTCCCAAATTGTAAGAGCGTGCAGACGACATTTCAGAATTTGATGAAGTTGGAAACTAATCTTCTGATAGGGCAGAAAACAGTGTGGGAAATGGATAAATTGCTCGTTAAGAGTAAGTTCTTCTTTTCCCACAATATTTTCCAGAGTCGCTCCAACAAAGTGGTTAAATGTCGTTATTGTTTGGTAATGGCTTAAGCACTATTTGGGATACTCAATTGCTTTCCAAGTTGCAAGGGTGTCCAATTGAATTAAAGTTATCTCTGAAATCTCCACGAGTAGCTGTTCGTCCGAAATGCTGCATAACTATTACATATATAATATGTTAAGATGATATCAAGTCGTTGAGGCGTTTATGTAAGATATGGCTGTGTGTTTCATGATCGGCAAAGAATGTTGTCGAATAATTCTATCTCGATTTAAAGTAACATAAAGAAGCAAACAATCGTTCGAGAAAGGGTACTCTTTGGTAAAGTCATATCTTAGAAAAAAGATATCCCGAAATGTAATCATGTAAGAATGTACAAAATGTGTCTGCAGTCGTTCTTTTCCTTTTATCGCAAGTATCCTGTTTGATATTTTCCCTCACTTATAATAAACGCTCCATTCTAAAAGTTATCTTATTGATGACATAAAGCCTGTCTCACATAGGTTCGTGAGGCATTTAGTTGGATATTCGGTCGTAGAATAATCGCAAACGTGATATTCAACAAACATCGGTCGTAACTCTATACCAAAGCATTTGGAAAACTGTTCCTTTCTGATAAAAAGGCCGAAACCACATATTGTCATTTCGAAGGCAAAATAGGAAAGAATGCATTTTCGCGATCGAAATTTATCCGAGCGATTCCTTCCATGAATCGATACCTATACGTATATGGCCGAGTATAAATTTGACCTTTAAACAGGCATAGGCATTTAATGCTGAACTTTTCAAATCTATAAAAATGTTATTGTATTACAATCAATAATTTCCAATCGTTCCATGATTAATGGGTGTCTTTCTTTTATCGATGCAATAAGTCAATTTGAAGAGTGAATTCATAATAATTCACGACTGACAGAAAGGTCATGTCTATCATTTAAAACAAGCTACATTTATAAAACGGAAAAGCCAAATGTTGATTGATTCGAATCGATAGTTCTTGTGGAATCTCAATTATGACATTTAACCAAGTCGATTCGTTCAGACAAAAAGTCACGTTGGAAGCTCTAGGAATCAGGTATAATATAATATATAATATAATTAATAACTATAAAAGGCCTTGTCATTAACCCTTATAGTGCTGAAACCAACTATGCAAACAGATTGGATCCAGGCGAGCCGCCAAGTAAATAGGCGGCTGGTCTCTGATCCAAGTTGTTTCCCCATTAAAATTAAACAGACATTTAAGATTTTGGAAACCAGACGACACAATATTTTAAGAAGATTACCCATCATTCTAAAGGTTAACAAAATAAAGCATTAACTGATCTATAAAACAATCAATTTACCTTACAGGTCTCATCAAACAAGAGGAGAATACCTTATCCTGGTTCTTCAAGGAGAAGAAGAAAGGCATCGCTAGGATACGTGACATTACCTCCGACTGTACCCTGGCCACCTGCCACAATGGCGAACGACAAGCACTACCAACGGATTACGAACTAAGTGGATATAAAATCGCACCTCTGATCACTCCTGATATCATTGGCTGGGACCTATCCCGTCGGGTCGCAGCGCTTACGATGACAAACACAGCACCGATGGAACCATCCGTTTACCCAGGTTGGAAACGAGTCATGGCCGCGATTCGAAGGTTCGCCATCAACGAATGTCACATACCCGTCAGTTCGGATAACTACGGTAAAGTTAAACCACATAACGGCTACGAACTTCCCGAACTTTACCTGGTTTCCGGTGCCGCACCATCGTTGGCGAGTAAACCGGAAGTTATTGGAAATGACGTCACTGTACCGGAAATGTTCTGGGTTTCCGCCTGCTGCGCACACGGCGCGTCCGTCTCGTCGTTTGGCGTGTACGTGTATAACACGTTCGAGCAAAAGCCGTCTGCTGTTTCCGTTGAAAACCTGCAAATGCTGCTTCAAGCCAACTACTATGACAATGTAGACGTGATAAACATTAATCTGCATCCAGCCTTCGACAGCGTGTGCACCGCACCTGAAAACGATGTGTCACAGAAGATAAACTTAAAATGATAAAAACCCGCTTTATTAGCATCGTTAGATCTTATTTGTTGTGGATAAATCTACTGAAATTGTCGTGTCTGGTTCAACCATGGCCTACTAACTTGGCGACATCACACTTTTGAACTATATGCAATTTTATTTTATGTCTTATGATGGTTGTATTAGTTAGTGGGTGTTGTCAATTGTATCGCATGTAAACGAACAGCTTTGTCTCTCATATACTCATCTAAATCATAATCCTATACTTAGCAGTAACATCTCGTTAATCCGAACATGTCCGTTCCCAACAAAATTTACGGATTAACGAATAATCCGGACTAATAAAGCAGGGCCTGGTCTTAAACATATTTAGACATAAACGGTTTATATGAGGATCCTCAAATATTCCCTCAAATTCCGTTTCACGAACGTTTTCCTCAAGTAAAATTCAAAATTAATCTTCTGATATGACAGAAAACATTATGGGTCAAGGAGAAATTGCTTGTCACGAGCAATTTCTCTTTTACCCACATTTATTTTTGAGAGACGTCTGCAAAAACTGGTCAAATGTCGTCATTGTATGGTAATTGGTTAAGCAAATTACCTCACAATATTCCGTTCCCTTATGCCTAGTTCACACCAACGGCGTATAATACGCTTTAAATCAGCGGGTAAAGCACCGTCAATTTTGTTTACTTTTCAAAATATATCACGATCTTTTACGCTCTGGTAAGCTCTATTAAGCTCTGATACGCTCTGATACGAATTGGTTGCCGCTTTGTGGGACAAATTATCTCCCGAATTGTTACGGTTCCTCACGCTTTGACCAAGATCATCTACGCATTGATAAGTTTTATTAAGCTTTATTAGGCTTTGATGCAATAATGGCGCTTTAAATCAGGCTCTGACACGTTTATCAAGCTCTGTTGTGGGTTTTTACGCTCTATTGCGCATTGAGAAATAGCGAGATCGCCGATTATACGCCGATTCTAACCCCAAGCCTACGTAAATATGCAGCAGATCTACAAAATCGTTGCATCTTTGAACCCAAAACACGATGGCAGAACAACAAGATCATGAAGTTCTAGCCGTACCAGAGCATGATTTATCTGAAGAAGACATGATGTTTGTCTCCCTGTTGTATAACTACATCTTAGCCATTGAGGTGCAATTGAGGTAGGAAGAACAGTAAATACAGGCCGTTTATCAGGAGCTACTGGACCAAACCATGCCTCACTGAGGAAAGAAGACAGCAGCTTGACACAGTGTTCGACGATATCTTGGAGAGAGTGGCACAAGTCATCTAGAAACAGCAGACTAACTACAGGCACCCTCTCAGCTCGCCTCTGTCCTGGTAATGCACGTCCATGAGCTTGATCTATGTGCCCCGTATGATTTCCCCAGGAAGCTGTGACAGATACTCAGTGGAGAGTCTCCGAGAGGGGGCTCTGTAGACTAGGACTTTGATCCAGCGTCTGACTATATAATGTCTGGTGTTATTGGGTGTACAGCTGGCCCAGTAGCGGTGGCTGGTACTGATGTTCCCTCTACCTCTTCAACGGATGTTCACCGCGTTTCTGCTTTGCACAGTTTCGATGTGCCTTTGAGGAAGGAAATCTCCCACACCAGTTGTCCGTGACCGACAGGTCCTCCATTGTCTCAGCCCCCTCAGCCGACTTCCCCACAGTCCTCTTGAGGCGGCTCATCTTTGTACGGCCGGACTTGTAAAGAATTTTGAAGGCTGCCATCCCAACACCCATGTCAGCAACTTGGTCCTTCCAAAGCTTCTATTTGTTATACGGATCTTTGTCATTCTCTTAGAATAGATGGAGGAATTGTCTTTTAGCAAGTCAATGATCTCTTCTTTTTGCGTCTGTGTTAGTTTCGCAGAGTAACATGGTTTGTTCCTACGCTTTTTGCGAGCGGCTGCTACTAGAACTGGTGTGATGATTGTGAGATCTTCCACTGCAGGGTAAGACTGTGGATGTTCTGGCTCTGGAACCAGCATGGCCCCACTGCCGGCGGTGGTGTTGGATACTTCGGCGTCACTCTCCTGCTTCTTTACTGCATCTATACCTTTTGGATCCAATCTTTGCGTTTTTAATATATTTTGATGTTCAGAATACATGTTTTTGTTTGCAACTATGCAATGCGTGATACTCAAGTCGCAGCGCTATTCATAGGGATGGAGACACAGCGTGGGTATCGTAGGAGAGCTTGCGGAAGCTTGCCAATCGTAGCAAAGCCTTACAAGACGAGGCAGGCCTGATTCAAATCGTATCAATTCGTGGAAAGCCTACCAATCCCTCATGAAACGTAACGAAATGTAACAAAGCCTGCCAGATCTGGATGAAAGCGTCTGACCTCGTATCAGATCTTCGTGCCATATTGTAGCACATCTTGAGACATCCCAACGAAGCGTACCAAGTAATGACAGACCGTGAAGACTGGAGTCCCCGCTTTGAACCACGCTCTCTCAAGCTTTCCTACGCTTTGAGTCAAGCTTTGCTGAGCGTTATTACGCTTTGTTAAGTTTTGATACGCTCTTGGCCCTTAATCAATTCGTGACAGAGCGCCGAAAATCTTTAAACAGTTTAAAAATGTTGGCGCTTCTGCCGAATGTCAAGATTTAGTTCAAGCTTTTCCACGATCTATTACGGCACGGACGCTTTAATAAAGCTTTGTTACGCTTTGTTGCCGCTTTCCACACCGCTTCAAAGCGCCATCAAATCGTTGTTAGTGTGAACCATGTATTACAATGTCGTTCGGATTGCGAGACATCCGGATATTCGGGGTCTGGATAAACGAGGCTTCACTGTACATATACTCGTACATACACAGGAACGACTTCAAGATGTTACAGTATAGTGTGCAGGCGAACGACAGAATCTTGACTTTTAATTAATGTAGTACCTGTGCTATCGTTAAGTGGTTTTCTAGACTTCTTATTGCTTGCGAAGATTACAAAGGTGACCAAATTATACGTTTGTAAACTCGGTCAGCGATTGTATGTCCGAAATGCTGCGAATCTTAGGGGTACTGCCTTAACATTGATTATTTCTCCTCATGATGTAAATACAGTCATAAACCAAATGTCGTGTAATCGGGTGCAACTCCTTAATTAGACCAAACCCAATATCTTTTTTCAGAAATGGCTTATCATAGCATGACATAGCACAACTAAATCGTTGTCGAATAATATCCTGATAAAAACTTTGATCTTGACATTGGATTACCAAACCTATGTTATAACCCCCATATCATCATCATTTTTGTTAAGTGCTTCTTGCTATATCTTTTGTTTAATGAAGTGTGTGACCATTCAACGAAAGTGTTCGTGTCAATCTAGTTTTTGAGATTATATGAGGCTCTTGAACCGGGCTCGGTTGTTTTCTTGAAATAGAAATATATGTCAAACATCGTTATTGTCATTCCTACTGCTGTATGTAATATTTAAATTGGGTCATAATAAGCTAATACTTTATCAAATAACATGTGATAGAATGAGCAAGCTATGTTTGCATTTTCATTGACATTTACATTTGCATAGATCTTTCAGAAAGTTCGATGCTGTGGATGTAATTCGCAACATTAGAAGCCATAAATATGATTCGAGAATAATTACGCAACGAAATTGGTACAATGGACAGACATAGCTCTCGTACATCTATTTATTATCTTCATTAATATGCTTTTGTTGTTTTGCTTGGCATTAAAACATTTCAGTCTTTACTAATCCTTTGTTATTTATAGAATATCCGAGCTAATTAAAGAAATTCGCTTTGGAGATGAGAAGGCAAATTGTCTTATATGGTACTTTATACTTTTGGCTTAAACGGGTGAAGAATAGCTCCATAGATCGTTGAACAAGCAGCATTAAGTATAATGAGGCATTTTTATGCTTGTCATTCTGTAAGTGGTAATTATGTTGAACGTCATAAAGGTTGCCCACATAGGAGCTACTTTGGATCTCGATTCAATATCTGAATGGTGTTGTTCTCAAATGAGCCAATTTGCAAGTCAATATGAAATGCTTAAGCAGTTTTTGTGTAGCGCTATTAATATTCAAAATAGCTTCAAAATAGCTACATAACTCAAATTGTTTCATTAGATTATTGAATGTGTCAATATATCTAAGCATATACAAGAGTGTTGCGATGGATTTCAAAATCCTTTCAACTCATTTTGATCTGATTAAAAAGTATGTTATGTTACATATGTATTCATTGTTTGCAGGCTCAAACTACTTGTATTCAAATCCATTTTACTCCCAATGGCCTTTCCCCCATTACGTCTAATACAAAATGCAGCTACGTTTACTATACAATTTTAAAGAAATACAATTTTAATGTCCGCGTTTTCTCACATATGTGACCAACAACCTTAATGTATTGCATGTACTTTTGTTCCATAATATCATTTACACTTATTCACTCACAGAGATTTCAGTAGTGTCCACAGTTTTTTTATTGAAACCTCTACAAATGACATGAAGGAGTATACAATTCTACATAACCATTACAAAATCACATAACTAAACCATTATCTCGTACGGGATTCCTTAAGATTCTTTATATCTAAACTGATTTATCGTGATGATTTTTGAAAACATGTCCTAACAACTTAACTTTTATCAATCTCGTTTTCGCTTCCTGGATACATAAACAGTAGTCGCACATAATACGGATTAACAACCCCGCTACTCGACGGAATCGAACACACGACTGTCGTGGCACGATGCCGATGCTCTACCCATGGACCACTGTACTCCATCTGGTAATTTGTGAATGTTCAAAATTAGAAGCAACAGCAAAGGAAAATACAAACAGAGGACAGATACAATTTCGTTTTAATTCTTGGTAGAAAACATTGTGACAAAGTTTTGTAGTGACCAATCGTAGCAGTTTATTCATTTGTCACATTTGTTTCTTAACATATCTACAAGATGTGCATTTACATGATATTACAGAGAAATGCTTTGGGTATAAATACAAGATAACCATTGTGGCCTAACAGAAAGGGAGTTGATCTTTCCCTGCTTACATCTTCAGTTCAGTCTCGTGAGGAAAGGGAGGTAACTGTATAAGAGATATGGTGATATCCATATATGAATTGTCTCTCTTTTACAAGGAACCCCGCTGTACCATTGTTATTAGATAATCATCAACCTTCAATAAACAGATCTTGCCTGCATTTTTTCTACCTTATATTGTATTTTTATATATATATTACTCGTGTTGGTGTTCTTGACTGCCTTTTAACTAGCCAGTAAAGCGAATTTCCAGTATTATGACCGATATCTAGCTGTAGATGTGGAGTGCAGCAGCATAAATGAGGAGAGATAGCTTTCTCGCAATCGCACCATGGATCCATGAAGAACGAAACCATCAACTGCAAATTGATTAGAAACTCTACGTAAAAACTAATCTCTCATTTAATCACATTTTCTTTTCAATTGACTGCCATATCAATATTGAAACCAGTGTAGTATAGGCAACGAGTTATAGGCAACGAGTCAAAGATTACATGAAATCCATGCTGAAATCACAGTGAACATTAAGAACGCCAATGAGCAAAGTTGTTCTTCAACAGCGTTTTAGAAATTATCACTGACATTGCATTAAACCCATTCTCCATTGACTATGGGAATAATTATGTATGTAAGCGAACACTCTTGAAGCTACGACCGATTTGAGTACCTTACTTTTTCAGGTTTTTCTTGGGTCGAATTGGCAAAATATACTGGATATATCTTCGCTAAGAACACAAATATTTTATGATTTAGCTAACGAATTTTCGGTAGACATTTTCGATTTACGATATTGCTTACAATACTTTCCTTATGAGCTGTTGTTGAGGCAGGCCCAAGAGACTGATTGTTCGTATGGAACTTGGCACAGTAGTTATAAGCTGAGACGCGTCATACGAAATCTGTCCCGTACTTTTTGTCTAGAAAATCTCAATATGAATACTTCTTCGTTGTGTTAATATAACATTGCATTTTGAACTTTTTTCAATTATTATTCAGGGTTCATAATGGATAAGAGAGAAACCGCAGTGTATTTTATTTGTTGGATTGCAAGAGTCAGAAAGGGAAAAGAACATCAGTTGTCTGGACTTATTATGACATTCTGTTTCTACGTATTAAACATATAACACCATACTTGTAGATAAGTTGAATACCCTTTACATAAAACACATTCCAGCAGAGAATTTCGAGTCGAGTGATATTTATGTGGGTCGAAGAATATCCCTCGACTCGAAATTCTCTGCAGGGTCTTTGAGCGAACGACACGGCCAAAATGGAAACAACTTTCACCGGCGGTTGTGGAAAATTGATCGTAGGAACATGACGTATTTAAGATAGTTGAAAACAAAAGTAATCTACAGGAAAACAAACCTGCTCATTTATCGGCGCCGCCATTTGCAATCGGTTTTATATCGTAAACATTGATCACGCGAACACCCTGCCTGATATATTAACACTCCATAGTAATGCATATGCTATGGAGGACTTTCGAAACCAATGCGACCAAGACTAAATTGATCATGATGAGCTTTTTTATTACTTTTTCAATATTGTTTCTACCCAATAACATAAAGAAAGTAGGTTAATTCTTTTATTCATCCTTTATTCATCGGTTGTTATTGCTATCGATTTGGAGATGTCCCATATGGGGAAAGACAACATCGTTCATGAGAATTGACCATGGCGTAACACCAAAAAATATCTTCATCTTCTAATGCAGCGACTCAGAAATTAGAATATTTCTACAGCATAATCGATCATCGGCGCCGTTATTCATCTCTGACTTTTCTAAAACACCGAAAATGTCAGAGACAGTATATAGCTAGAACTTTTATAACCTACACAATGGCACTCTTAAGATAAAACCAATAGAGGCTGAAAAGAGAAAAAGTTATGAATAGCATTTCCGGGGTTTATGTAACAAAACTATTTGAAATAAGTAATTATAATGCTTTTGACGGAAGGTATTAATGACAGTTTTTTCGGAATACTATTCTATCAATTATTCGTAGATATCGTAGACTCAAACAAATCAAAATAGCAAATCGGGGAATGCCGTATTGAATGAAATAGTCTTAAATAAATAAAATGATGTAATGCCGATGAAGAAATGTGAAATTATCTTTTGATTTAAGAGGCAGGTTATCTTGAATAATCTATCAGTAACCAAAGTTATAAGTATTTCGATAATTTCACATGGTTGCGACTTTGCGATGAACATGAATTCAGCTGACATTGCATTCAAGGGCCAAAAAGACATGTTGCGTTTTTTTTATTCTAAACCGAAAAGAAACTCACAAAGGTCAACATTCTCCAACACCCAGTTTGTCTTTAGATAATGTTCATTTGCATCGAAACCAATCACAATTAGAATCGCATCGACTCTGTTTGTAAGTATTATTTGTTTTTACGCCGTGTTTAACAGTATTCCAGTACTATAGCGCAGTCAGCCCACCTATCTACGCTCATGGTATTTATTTATCAGTACTTTGTTACTTATGCATACACTATCAGTGGTGACAGACGAAACTATCATGTAACAATGCCTTCAGTAAAGGCCAAAAAGACGTTTGGCTTAGCCAGGTCTTAAACTCCAGAGGATCCCAAAATTGCAACTCAAAATAGCTACCGATTTAGCCACCGAGGCGCGGATCATCTCAGCAAACATATAAGTAACAGACTTTTGTACCAATATTTCATTTTTGTAAATACAGATTTTTCTCTTTAAAAAAAGAGCCCATGGCTTATCTTATACAGTTGGTCTTAAAGTACCATAGAGAGATAGTTCTTACTATCATTCAAATAAGAAACTTGATTAACCGAATTCGCACTTTTTGGATAATGACCGTACAGTTCCTTAACCCATTACCAAACAATAACGAGATTTGACAAGCTTGTTGCAGACGATTCTAAAAAAACATTGATTTAGAGAAGTTGCCCTTTACGAGCAATTTCTACTTTTCCAACAAAATTTTCTGCCCTATCAGAAGATTATTTTTCAATTTCATTACACTTTTTTGAAATGTCGCCTGAAAAGTCTTTCAAAATTTGGCGTTTGGTAAAGGGTTAATGCTAGGTTGTAATAGATTTCCGGGGTCAATTTTGGAGAATCTTAAGATTCGTTTGAAGTTAATATATGGCAGAAATGACGTTCAATTTACATACTCATGATTAAATCGTGATCGATAAGGGCTTATTTGGAGGACGTACTTCAGCTTAATTTGGGAAAAACCCAACAAATTCGTCTTTTCAGGGAACTGATGTGCGACAGCTTGCCAGGAATCATGAATGCATTTAATTTATTTATGAGGCGTTCCTTTGCGAAAAGGCCCGAAACACAACATCGAAAGAAAATTCAATTGGGATCATGCTGTGTAATATTATTCGCCATAAAGCCAAAACATCGCATCCATTTCGTTATATTAAAGGAGTTGCAACATTCCTTGCTGTGCATTGCGTGACAAATATGCTAAAATATATGTTAACATCCAAAAATGATATATTGCTTCAATCTGTTCTTCTCATAAAGTAATCGAACGTATGAGATTTGAATGCGGTCATTCAGAAAAAGGTTCAGTCATAGACACGTTTCCCTTTATTTAGTGGGGCGGTAGATTATCGTGTATACCTGTGTTGTAATTGATCCATGTGACCATAACAGGAAAATGAAACACAAATACTTTCCTTTCAAAAACAGCAACATAGGCGTTCGTAGTTATACATTCGTAACCATAACCAAAGATAAAAAACACAAACACAAAACCCTATTTCTAAAGCTGAACAAGAACTACCAATATTATGGAATGTCATATATTAGTGTTTTCTTTCAGAATCGTGTTCCTAACGTTGCCTTACGTCAAAGAGTAGCCTACATAAGCGAATGACCTGACCATAGAAGTCGTGCGTCACGTCAAAGAGTAGCCTGCATAAGCGAGAGACCTGACCATAGAAGTCGTGCGTTACGTCAAAGAGAAGCCTGCATAAGCGAATAACCTGACCATAGAAGTCACTATTTAAAGGTTCACCAAGGTCAATTCTCATTCAATTCATCGGACCTCTTACCCAGCCGTCCTTTATCAATCGGTCAAGCACTTCGTTACAATATAGGAAGCAATACAGCGTTCAATTAAAAGTTGTATGCGTGCATGTGGTCACAGTGTTGTCCAGGGGCTCGTTTCACTAAGGTGCGTACTTTACGCAAATTATTTTACGACAATTTCTTGCGTACGTGATTTCGTGAAACGCGTCCCAGGAATACATCTAGTTAGTTTGAGTACTAGTGTTCGGGCATTTGTCGTCGCTCTTTCTCTCGAACTTATCTCCAGGTTGCGAATATCTATTACACTTCAATGATTTCTATATAAAAATTCATGAAAATAGTATAAATCTGTTTCGCATTTCAACCTTAACACATTTGTATAAAGAAGTCTTGATTCCTATATTCAAATTCAATTATTGAATCGTTTGATCTTTGACTTAACGTAGTATTCTTGTACTGCAGCCATGATAAATACATTCACTAAAAACTTACCGCATCATACAATACAGCAGTTATCACAAACGTTTCCTCTTAAAGAGTTGACATCGGCTACTGCTTTAACCAATTACCAAACAATAAAGACATTTGACCAGTTTGTTGCAAACGACTCTGGAAAACATTTTGGGAAAAGGAGACATTGCTCTTAACGGGCAATGTCTCCTTTTCCCACAATGTTTTCTGCCGTATCAGAAGATTGTTTTTCAATTCCATTACATTTTGAAATGTTGTCTGCAAACTCTTCCAATTTGGGACAGTCGAAAATGTTGTGTTTGGTAAAGGGTTAAAGGATAAGTCTCAATATATCATATGTATGACTATTGTTTCTTTATATTGGTTTACATTGCGTCAACATTGTTTAATGTTCCGATGCCAAACACTTAATGATAGAGGAGGACTCCACACTCCTACTGTCGATAAGTGCTGATAAAGGCAGGTAGAACAGGTAGAACCATCAGCATTCCATAAGTCAGTCGAAAGTCTGCCTCTCATAAAATTCAAAATACTGTCACCGGGATTTGAACCCACGTGGAGAGGGACCATGTGATTTCCAATTCGATATAATTGTGTAGGCTTGTCGGTTGCTAAAATATCACAATTGAGTAACAAGACAATCTGTCAATGTTTCGCTAAGGCTTTACAAGTTATATTTCCAGATCGATACCAAGCCAGACAGTTTCCTGGGTCTGTGAAATAGATTCTCCGTCGGGGGGTCTGCATTATCTTGTACATTATGACGCATTCTGTCACTGCTCATAATGGGTCAGATCAGTGACATATCGATAAACTGTAGCAGACCGTTATGGCACAACAGCCCTACGACGCGATAGAAATGTATTTAACCCTTATAGTGCTGGAATCGACTTCATGCTTATGCAATCAGGTTGGATCCAGGCCAGCCGCCAAGTAAAGTGGCGGCTGGCCAGTGACCTAACCTGTTTGTTTTTCTGGGTATCTTTCCTAATCAAAATTAAGCAGATATTTGAGGTTTTCGAAAGCAGACGACACAAAAATATGATTTTAGAAAATTACCCAGCATTCTCAGGGTTAAACGAAGAATGCATTATCAGGATACACTTACAGCTAGCCATACGGCACGTAGCTACCTATAAACATACGTCTTGTCCAACGATTACGAAAATATGAGGTCTACATTGCGCGTCTCACATATATTGCATGAGTTTTTCTAGTTAAGTTTCGTGAATACCTAATTGATCGAAACAACCTTTGATTGCACTAGATGGAGCATGAAATAAGATAAAGTATGGAGTTGGAAATCCACCTTTTCATGAATGTATATAAGGACGAGGGTGTCATTTTATTATAATCGTAGATAAGATGCGACTTTGTTGTAAGACCTGGACTTACGACGGTCTAAGCTACGGTTCGGACGTACGACCTTTGATAAAATGCCCCCTCCCAAGTTTCTTCCTTTTTTGCACAGTGGTTTATACTTTAAAATGTCTTTTCATATAGATTCTAATTTGAATTTGCTGTCAACTTTGACCAGTTTTAAAAGAAAAAAGACATATGGAAAGCGTTCGTTAGATCAATATTGAAGTAATAATATCAGCGATCCCGCATGGAACTCGTCATTACGTATAACTACGCTTATTAAGCTCTTCATTACCAACTCTTACCAGAGTTCAACTAGTTGTTGTAAATTCCAATATGAAAAGTTCATGAAAGGTGTTGGTAAATAAGTGTTGTATAAGGATAGTTTATCAAAATTATTACTTTTCGAACAGTTATAATTTTCTTCTCCCAAGGCTAGATTGATTTATGAAAAATTAGTCTGCTTAAAGTGTAAAAAACGCGTCTTCATGTTATAAAGCAACCTTTCAAAAACGTAGGCACTATCTTCATGTTAGATAGCAGGAAGAAAATGAATATCAATGAGAAACATGTAGTTATAATTGATATATAAATCAGATACGGGTTTCATTAACGTATCTGTATCGCTCCCTATAAACCGTCCAATTGATATCAATGAGAAACATGTAGTTAGAATTGATATATAAATCAGATACGGGTTTCATTAACGTATCTGTATCGCTCCCTATAAACCGTCCAATTGATATCAATGAGAAACATGTAGTTAGAATTGATATATAAATCAGATACGGGTTTCATTAACGTATCTGTATCGCTCCCTATAAACCGTCCAATTGATATCAATGAGAAACATGTAGTTAGAATTGATATATAAATCAGATACGGGTTTCATTAACGTATCTGTATCGCTCCCTATAAACCGTCCAATTGATATCAATGAGAAACATGTAGTTAGAATTGATATATAAATCAGATACGGGTTTATTAACGTATCTGTATCGCTCCCTATTAACCGTCCAATTGACGGGTTCATTAATGAATACATATACTCTTAGTGGGGCTGACCTACAATTATACAAAGGTCAAAGAGTCAGGTTCATCAACTCATGGCATTTCGATAGAAATCGTAATTCATACCCGATTCAAAATGGTTTATTGAATAAATAGTCTTGATTAATGAATGTGATGTTTTGGATAACATATACGACCTTTATTTATACACCACGCCACTAAACTAAGCAGTAATGCGTTTATTCAGGCATTATTCATATCTTCCATTGAAATGTATCACAACTACGCAAATAATTTCTAGCAATAGACTGAACACACTACCTAATCCATTTTTAAAGCATTTCTAAAAAGACGTTACAGGCTTGTCTGGAACAAATAGTTCGAAAAGTTCGACTGTTTTTTATTAATCCAGGCTTTTGATATGTACAGCTTCGAGAAACGTCAATGAAGAACTTGGAGGTTGAAATGCACCACACGTGCGAGGAAAAAAACTGAAACCTAACCAAAAAACTCTATATTTCGTGATCGTTTTTGCCTAAATGTGATGAACGGTTAAGCATTTTTGTTTATTCTACCCCCGTTATTTCGTTGTCTATGAATATTCGATATCGCTAGTTTGACTGAGCTGAAGAATTTTGTTTTAAAAATACACTACCTCCAACAATCCTACCCAACAGTATGCATCGCTTATATCATTTTAATTTGTTCGGGTTTAACGGCACAGTAACAGTGTTTCAGTTATATTACGGCTCTCCTGGGATTCTTTTTTACTTTAATATGTAATTAGATAACGCTCTTAGATTTGTACTTTGAGCGAAAGATCAGACACAAACATTACGTATTCCCCTCGAAAGGGATAGCACTGGTGATGAAAGGCTTTAAACGAAAACAATGTTCATGTGTACATGATGGAATCGGTTTACAATCTGCACGTATCACGTTTCCATAGTGCAGAGGTACCGACGAATGGCCCTAAAGAACTAAATACACCATACAAATACAAGTACATTTGAATAGCGCAAAAACCATTTGTCAATATCTAGTTGCGCTGTCCTTTTGAAGTACATTTCAAAATTTCAGTCCAGCAAAGTTTATCGATCTATCCGCCAATTCAGTTCGGTTTGTTGGTATATGCACGACAATGTTACTTTCCTCTATTGATCAAAGTCTATATACACGTACACACTATGTACAAACATAACGCATCAGATTCATTCATTCAAGTCCTCCTATGCAACCATTCTTCTTTTGATTAAAGTCTGTATTGTCGTACACATATCACAGTGAGTATTGTCCCAGACATTCTCATGTCCTTCAACGGAAATTGAATGTTTATCGTTGTTACCATAGTAACGTGACAGTTTCATCCGATCAGATAGGCGCTTGATTAGCAGACTGATCGTTGGCATGATCTGTACTGTTAAGTGCGATACCAACACAACTGCTGGTTTGACATGCCGTGACTCATGCATGAATTAAACACTTTAAATGTCAAGAACAACGCGTGCTTATTAAACCTATTCCATCGCATGGGGTTTCTGCGACCCATTGTCAATATCAAAACTAAACGACGAAAGAAAATGTATAAAAAATATCGTTATGGATGTTGTTGCGGGCAGAAGCTTTCAAGAAAAAAGGAAGAATTTGCTCTTTACGATAATTCCACCCTTAGTGACAATGGTTTTAACATGTGGACCATTTCACAAGAGGAGTCAAAGAGTATATGAACTTACGAGAATAAAGGCAAGCGTTATTATTATTACGACCTTCAAAGTAGCAGTAACAATCTGCAACAACCTTGAGATGTTATTTGATGAACAACAAGAGCTGTTAGAATGCCTGAGAGCTCTTAGATTCGAAAATAAAACTTTCAAGAGTACAATAGGGGTTGTACTGATTATTTCCTTTCTTAAATATGACCAAGATCTTTTCCGCCCGTGCAGTGTCCTTTAGCAAGACACATTTCCTAGCCTGATATTGGTAGGTCATCCAGGGAACATGTTCTATGATGCTTGAAAGTGGCGCGGTACATAAAAAAGAAATGAAGTTTGTCCGTGTACAAAAAGGAATATGGCTTGCTTTTAACCTTAGCCAGAGTCATGATGCTCTATGAAAGACCTAACAAAATTTTCCTTAAAACACGTGTTTGTAGCCTCCCGGGGCTCGTCTTACTAGAAAACTTACGGAAAATGTTTGCGTACATGGATAGTATCTTCAAAGAACGTACAATATTGCAATGTTACACATCATTGACGATTCCAATGATGTGTTACTTTGCAATATTGCTTAGCCAAATATTGATAAAAGTGGAATTGTTGCTTTAGACTTACGGAAATCTTAAGCGTAAACCGTTTAGTAAAACGGTACCCTGGACCCTAACTCGGATGATCCAAGCTGAAACTGTGTAGAGTGAAATATCTGCGTCTGGATCATTCGGACTACCCGGACCAATGGATAACGTATCTGAAATTGCAACGCAGTTCCGCCAATAGATAACGCGATACGAGCTTGAACATAGACACTTTAACTTTCAGATACGTTATCCATTGGTCCGAAACCGATACCTGAATAAAAAGCCTAAGGCACCATATGATTTGAGACGAAAGAAACCGTATGATGTGACTTAAATCATGTTGAGAGCGTGAACATCTTTCATTCTTTGTTGCAATGCCCGGAAATGATGGTAAGGAACCCCTTTTTTAAGTATTATATGTTTTTTTACATAATTGTTATCCATAAAAAGATTTCTCGAATTTTCGTAGATAAAAAGAAACAAATATCAATAAGTTTACACTACAAACGACCTTGTGGGTTTTACAGCCACAGACATGGATATTTTTTATAGAGTGGCCCGTATTCAAATAGGACAATTTGTAGGAATAATATGCGTGACATTTATAAACAAATCAATACGTATACATCATGACTGGAACATTATGCCACCTCGTGGTAATAGTGTGATTTGGATTGGTTGCAACTACAGGGGATATTATGTTCGTCTCCAGAAACAAGTTTACGACAGATAGCATTCAGGGAAAATGATAGAATTGCACATAACACCACAAAAAAAAAACACACATCTAATTTGGGATTAAATTCAGAATCTCTCGAGTCACAACTCCTCCACCTTAACCTCAGATCCACACACACCCGTATTTGATTGTTCTATGCTTTCGTACCCGATGACGGCATTTGAAGTTTCACGAAAGGTAGCAATCTGAACACATCGGGTTTATCCAATGAAAACACAGCTAACGGAAATACCCGAGTAGTTCCGATTTGAAAGGTAGTCCCGACTGGCTTACGAATGACATTAGTTCTACCCGACTTAACAAGTCTTTGTGGCCAGTTGAGCATTGGGTCTTTCTCCATCATTAAGAGTCGGGCGTCACACCATAACTGAATTTATTGTTGAAGCTATGTAAAAAAATAAGATTACGTAGAATTCCCATTGGGAAGATTGGGTTTCAATTTGGAGGAAATCCCTTGAAACAACACATGCAATACAAAATGTTCCGAGGTTATAACTATTAAAGGAAGGGAACCCAAACTGTATTTTATTCTATATCTGGAAGTCATTGTATACAGGCAGCAGTGAAATCTTATATAAGCCATATATATATAAAGATGTAAATTAATGATAATTTCTTTCCGGTTATTCAAACCATTTTCCACCAAACTTTAAATGAAGTTGTCACTTGTCGTACGTTATTTATACAGTTTACAAGTGCGCTCAGAATGGAAAACTCACAAAAACCGCATGTGGCTAATTGCCTGAACGTAAGCTATGAAGCTGTTTTTATGATTTCAAGAAGGTCTCGGTCTGAAGTGTGCGATATTGAAGCAATAAATCTGAGAGTGCTTTAGCAATTAAATGCAGAAAATCCGATCTTTATGAAACAATTTTACTTTTAACCCTTTCCCAAACAACACATTTTCGACTGTCCCAAGTCGAAAGAGTTTGCAGACGGCATTTCAGAATGTGATGAAATTGGGAAATAATCTTCTGGGGCAGAAAAAATTGTGGGAAAAGGAAATATTGCTCTTTACGAGCAATTTCTCCTTTTCCCACAATGTTTTTTAAAGTCGTCTGCAACAAAGTGGTTGCGTGTCGTTATTGTTTGTGAAAGGGTTAAACAACTGGTAACAATACATATTTATTATTAACGAGGTGTTATTTACTGACTGCCGCATATAAAGCGCAGAGCTTTTAAATCATGATCCCTCTTCAAATAATTTACGGCATTCTAAATGTTACCCCTAACGCTACCTCAATCGATTTGCCAATTACTTCTTAATAAGTACATTTTTTGCCTAAACATATCTAATTTACAGCGATTGTGACTGAAGCGTTGACGCTTATTAAACGCACTTACTCTCGGAGATTGTTGCCTGAACATTAAACAACTACTCGCCGAGATTTGTAAATCTATTTCCAGATAAAACTATTTATTTTCAATAAATTTCATACTTCGTGCATATACTGCAGAAGACTTTAGAACCCTCAATAACATGATGATTAATTGCTCCTAATGACAAATCCCCTTTTTGTCACAATGTTTTGAACCAGTTATCTTAAAAACGTACTTGTTTCGTGCTACTTTTTTTATCATATTTATGTTGTCTTCTGTCGCATAGATTTGTTAGTTTCAGATTATAATTGAATATCTGTTAACGTGTTAGGAACAACTGTAACAAATGAAGCAACATTCTGTGGCGTTTAGCTTTTCCTTCTCCCACAAAAGTTCCTCCTGACTCTGTCTTTCTAGCGTCTCATTCAGAACGAATTTGCGAAGCCATATGTTAGACACAAACAAATAAATACGCATTTCTTCCGAACATTCTTTCAAAAAAGTTTAATTATTTACTACTCAACAATGTCACTTCATAAAGATTCAAACAGTTATTGTATTGTATACGAACAAGGAAACGAATCAAGTGATGAAACTTGACTCTCTATTCAAGAGCCATACGAAACACGGAACAGTTACCAAACGACCGGATAAACTTTACGACATAGAATTACGAAACTGCCAGATTACAAATTAAAATTCATGATCGGTTTAAGAGAAGCCAAGTCACGTGTTAGTTTCATGAGAGAATTCACGCTTAGAGGAACATTTGTTCCCATTAAAACGTCAACAAAGCACTCCCAGGACACATACTTGCGTAATTACACTCGAGATTGAGATCAGATAACAGTTGCCCAAGTACTTTTGGGTAAAGTGGAAATGCGGTGGATTGGATCGCTATATTTCTAGAATGTTTCCCTTTAATACAGAAATAGTTGTTTACTATGTCGTGATTATTCTATTCTGTTTATCAATAAAATTCATATCTGTATTAACGTTTTCATCTAATACTTCTCTGGGAAATTCTAGCCAAGATGTTGCTGTCTGTGCATGTGTTTTGTTTGATTATAATGTAATAATTTTGTAAAAGCTTTAAAATACTTTTTGCTTTTTTATGCTTAATAAAATTAAAAGAATTGAATTTTACGGCGGTGCTTCCGCGTTGCCTTGAAATGATTACCAGAAAGAAAAACATTGAAGAATTATGAAAGTTTATTTTGTAATGGATTACACCATTAATTTTGAAATGATAACCAGGAAGAAGCAGACTGAATTGTGATGAATCTTCTTTAAATTGAAACAGTTCCCCCATTGGTTATGAAAATAAAAAGAAAATCTTTTATAAGATAATTGCACTGGAAAATTCACCGCTTGGTCAGCTGATGTACATGTGATTAGAAGCAACAATTTTCGCATCAATCAAAATTATGGTCCATCTGATGGTAACCCATACGTATGACCGCATCGGTCAAAAGTCATGCACCGTAGGCAATGCCTATAGATATGTGCATTGTAAGATCATTGTAAATACCCGTTCGGCTTATGTCGAATCAAAGCATAGAGTTTACAGGCATTTAATGTCTAATCAATACTTTAATTTCCGTTTCACTATTTGGCAACAAATCATGAAATAATGCTACCTAAATAATCTGCCAGTAATATGGCCTTGCGATATGGCTTCAACGTCCGAAAGTCAAATCCAATCAATGTCAACTACATATACACCACTGAACGATTATGTCAAGCCTATATCTTCATGTAGGCTCACTGAACGATTATGTCAAGCCTATATCTTCATGTAGGCTCACTGAACGATTATGTCAAGCCTATATCTTCATGTAGGCTCACTGAACGATTATGTCAAGCCTATATCTTCATGTAGGCTCACTGAACGATTATGTCAAGCCTATATCTTCATGTAGGCTCACTGAACGATTATGTCAAGCCTATATCTTCATGTAGGCTCACTGAACGATTATGTCAAGCCTATATCTTCATGTAGGCTACAGGGCTTATCGTACTGAAGATTTATTTCGATTTTGCCTTCTTTAATTTGAGGAAACTTTCTTGATATAAAAAACAAATGAGATTGAAAAACATCAGAAGATGGAAGATGGAAATTATTAAAAGGTGATATTTTTTAAGGTAGCTGGTAGAATACGTGACATATATGACAAAAGGAAGCGTATTTAACCTACATGTTGGTTTAAATTTGGAGGCGATTTGAGAGGAAATGATAACAATGCGCATTTCCTCATTTGGTTAAAAAACGCTGTTAAAACTGCTGTTAAACGTTACCTACTGTTGCTTTTAGTATTAGTCACGGCAGTCATTTGATCCCTGATAAGTGAAAGGACTGAAATCGCTTCGATACTTGGATATGATTTCATATAACAATTCACAATGATTGATCATATTTGATACTATTCGGCTGCTGCAGGGGTTTACTCAGAGGCTTCCGTTGTTGTACGATCGCGTGGTTTTAGTACTGAACTTGAAATCACAATAACCCTATGCCAGTCTACGTAAGTTTTTCTTTCGTCATGGTACATGAGTTATTGTATGGTCGTCATATTTGCCTTTCCAACAGACCCAGCGAGTACAGGAACCATGCTCTCGAGCTTGATATCTTGTTTAACCTCAAGTCATGCTCAACTTTGAGTATAGGTATACGCATCGAGGTTAAGTGGGTATCTAGAAATTAATTAATACACAACTCGTCTGCTCAAACTTAAGTTCAAGCAATGATTTTGAGTCAACCTACACACGTAGAAAAAACCACTCTCACAACACAGTACCTTACTTATTGCGATCACAACAAGGGTTCTTTCTCCAAAGTTGACTCGGTTTTGGGCCCATTGACAAGGCTGCGTTCACATCGTGTACACCCTATACAGCAATAACCAGACACAAGGCGGTCCAACTTTGTAATAGAATGATAAAAAAGTTGGAGTCGATGGTAGACTAGTCAGATTTTCCATTCGAGAGTTGGAACCCTTGTAAAGAATATTACATAGTACTGACCCCAGGGTAGATACTCAATGATAATAAAACGTTTGTTCCTGTCCCCTTGATTTGAAACAATGGATCATATATGAATTGGCCTGGAGCGAATTGTTCATAATGGTTCGTAATTGTGAGATTCTAACGACCACACTACATATAATATGTTATAAATCGATATGACGTATCGCATCAACCGCACGCTGGGGGAAACCCTGTTTCCATACACCACATCGTGAGTGATAACTCACTCCAAACAGTTTCCCTGGTGCAAAAAACAAACAGGTATCAGAGTCGGTAAATATATAGACAACTGTTAGGAAAGGCATCCTGGAATTATGGCTTTATAGTTGAATACATGTTAAGAGAAGAAATGAAGACGAGATCTGTCTAACAAAAGGAGATTTTTATGATGAGTAATTTCTTCTTTCCTAACAAAAGCAAATATCTCAAACATATAGTTTTGTGTGAATCAACTGAAAATTCAATAGGCTGCATGAAGAATCGAAAATGAGTGTTGAACTTCATAATTCATTACAAGGGCGAGGCGGGACTCTTTGATGACTAGTTTAGCATGTGGATTTTGATACGCTGACTGGCAGGAAATCGTGTTTATTATTCGGACAACAAGTCGGTGCGATGTTACATGTTGATTATCGAGAAACGCGGCAACATGGATCAATTAGTGATAATACAGTGTTTTGTGACGGTTGTAATGTTAATACAAGATGGTGAGTAATTGCTGATATGTTATTGGCACTAGCGATTTTTGATGAATCGATTTTTGTATTGATTTTGATGGATGCTTTAGGGATACATCTCTCTTTTTTTTTAAACAATATCCAGAAATTGCACATAGATATAAATGATAGCGA
The DNA here is from genome assembly GCA_947846245.1 of Cerastoderma edule. Taxonomy (NCBI): domain Eukaryota; kingdom Metazoa; phylum Mollusca; class Bivalvia; order Cardiida; family Cardiidae; genus Cerastoderma; species Cerastoderma edule. Next base: position 10,834,985 of record OX401416.1, on the reverse strand, counting down.
TGCAGTAATAAGGCGAATTTATATATATTGGAGAAAAAACAGTACAGTTTATCAAGTTTATTCATATTAAATGAATATGCTAAAGCTAGAAATTGAAAAAAAAAAGGATTTAGAAATGAATGTAGATGAAATATCTTTTTTCCAAAAGAAAAACAAAAACATTTTATGAGATAGGAACTGAAATATAGCATTGTAACCATGCATGTAATAACATCTTTTTTAACATTCATGGCATGACTAATGATAATGTGAAATCTTTAATTAGAGTTCCTTAGATATATACTTAGCCTCCCAACTCATAAATACGTATCAATGGAATGGCATGACAAATAAAAAAAAAATTCGCCTTTGAAATAACCAGTGTCAACAATTGTCCATGGTGTCAAAAATGGTATGCATATATCTACCTTTCAACTACAAATTGAACTAAAGATATTTTCAGTTATTTGTTTTCCGGTACTTTTTAACTGTTCATTTATGGATTTTGTAAAATAAAAATTCAAATGGGACGTAGGTGTTTTTTTTTTTCATTTTTATTATTTGAGACATTTGTTTATAGATAAGGCATATGTTTAACCCCTTCTTCGTTTACCGAGATATCATCTTAATAGTTTGACACATTTTTTTTTCTAGAAAGTATAACAATTTGACCACTCCTTCGTTGTCAAAAATTCAGATTTGTATATAAAATGAGTAAGCGGCCTCTATGACGAATAAAACATATTGAATTGTGTAATCTATAGCTGGCCGAGCTTTTATGCATATTGATCTGTCAATCTTACTTGTTTATCATAGGTAGACTGTCTATACAAGAAAACTTAAGAAACCACAACTACAGTCGTAAAGGAGAGATGCAATAAAACTAAAATACCTTATCGGCAAAAGAAGAGTTTTGAATGAAACATTTATACACATGCCTATGCTATTTGAGTTAAAACATGATTAATTATGGAATAAAATATTCAAACATGCCATATCAAGCTGTATTGTAAAAACTCTGTTTGATGGAAAGAGAAAAAACACTTCTTCTATTGACTTGTCGATGAACAAATTTGATAATGAATTCCAAATAAATATGTTTAGAAAGAACTACAAATAATGAAAAATTGAAACAATCAAATATTAATATGAATACAGAAAATCTTAATAATCTTCACCAAATAATTGGTCGTCTATAAATTTGATGTATCTACTTGCTTGATATTTCAAATTAGACTGAATAAAGTACACATACGACAAACATGGCTTATTTTCTATGTTGGCCAGTCAGACGGTATCAGTGATTATAATTGCAAAAACAGAAAGTTTAATGTGGATTCCACATCGACCTTGGAATAAATTCCCGGTTGATTATACGTCTCAATGCTCTACCTAACCTTACTATGCCAAAGTAAGGCTAGAACAATGTGCGATTAATTTCTATATCGAACACACATACTATTTGTTAATAAACGAATGGGTTGGTTGAAACTGATTGATGGCAAAAACTCAGAACTAAAACGCTAAACACAAACCTTGTCATTTTATAAGATAAAAACTCTCGCGTTGCCAACAGATTATTGGTGGTTCTACCCAGCTTAACCAAGCCCGAACGGGCGTTTCAGCATTAGCTGATCCTCCATCAATTAAGAATCATCGAAATGAAACAGAAATACTATTGGGATATAACCAGATAGACACACATCTCAATGTAAGCTTCGGCATCAACATAATTTCCGTTTGATGTCTTTACATACAACAGTCATAAATTTCAGTTAGGATTCTAATCTGATATTGTATGGGTAAATGTTTGATGCCGATTTCATAAGTATTCCAATTATTCAGTTTTGACATGATGTCACTTAAATCATCAATGCCCCGCTACTTTTTCACCAACACTTTTAGACGACAGTGCTGCAGTGTTATAGTGTCAGCCTCTGTTACCAAGGCCCCCGGATTCGATCCCCATAAGTGACTAGGTGAAATGCCGGGACTAGTCCATAACTCGGTTCGAGTAATGGTTTAGTTCCTGTGGATCAATCATCGAGAATGAATCGAGAATGAATTCAATCGATGTAAAACAAATTAGTTTAAACTAAACCATAACAGCATTTTTTTCTCATCTACTGATTAGAAAAAGCGATCGATATCAAGGAATAAAAGAGAGGGAGGATGCTTTGGCTCCATTAGACGCAAAGGGGAATATTTGCCGAGTAGGGTTTCGAACTTACAGTCCATGTATAGGCCTTTCAATCTAGCCGATAAAAGGGCCCGACCTAGACAAAATTGCAAAAGAATTTCTGAATGTTATGTGCGAAACTAGACATAGATAATAGCTCATTGCAAAAAGTTGCATGTTTTAGTAGGCGGGGAAAGTTATATAAAAGCGATTTAAAGCTGTCCCTCTTTGGGCAAAATCAAATGGCCAGTATGGTCATCACTGTGACGTCATTTTGGCTAACATAATGGTAACCACGTGGTATCTTAGACGATAAAATATTGCAGATTTTCGTTCGTCTTTTATTGAATAGATGCTTATGTTGCAAAAAATGCAAACAATATCAACATTGTAAGAAAACATATAAGGAAATAAGTGAAATAATCAATAATTTAATGAAATAATGCATGTTTCGCCCAATTTCATGAAAGTACGGAAGGTAATTTCTGGCATAATTTTACTGATTCTTCAATTACTTTCGCGGGTACTATCTCGTTGATTTTAGATCCTTATAAGATCTTGTATTCAGCTTACAGTAACTATTTCAACCTATCTTTTTAATATGTTCGCTATGTGATATCTAGTATGTAAATTATTTGCATAAATTATTAGAATTTGCAGAAATAACTTTAACATAGGTTTTCTCATTTGACAGAAAGCATGGTTCTTAAAAAAGGTGAAAAATATCTTTAGACAGTGGTTTGTGAGGAATACAGATTTGATAACTATAAAAATATTAGAATCAGCATTTTCAAGTGTTTCAATATTCAATTAACATTCGGCATTGATCTACGGAAAACTTTTATGATCGGATATCATAATCGATTATCTCATGCTTCACTACGATTTGTTTGTTATTTCATAAGTGGAATTCTTTTTATTCAACTGCGCTTGGAAAACTGGAAAAGAAAGAAAAAAATACTTTGTAATGAAAAGCGGAGGTGGGACTTCACAAAAATTAATATAAATCTGACCAAAGTTACTATTCATACGACAAAGCAAAGCTTTAGTCTCTATTCTAAATGAATTTTGGTGTAAATTTATGAACGTAAAGGTGTTCAGATCTTGCTTAATTTCAGCAATCATAAAAAAGTTATCCGTTGGTTGAATATTGACAAGCTTCGAAGAAGCATCATCAAGCTTGACTATACATTGCTAATTATATCTTAAGATTTCCACTTCCGATTAAGCATTCATTTATTTGACAGTGAACTAAAAGCACTCCTTATCCGCAAGAAATAAAACCATGACAGCAGTATTCCAAACTAAATACACTTGACGTTCTGTCACAGAACACAACAAAATTGCCCCCTGTATGAATGTTATGTTTTGGTATTTCAACAGTTTTAACAAGTAAGTGTATAAAGACGAGCGCTTTGATATTTTTTAATATATTCACCATTTTTCTTACGAAAACCAAGTCCCAGAAGAAGTTGATGTTCTGTACTCGGGATATCTGCTAAACATGTGACTTAAAAACTATTGTCACGATCCATACAGTTACATTAAAGACATTGCTGTTAAGAGAGAATTTACCTTTCCACATTGCAACTACCGAAATACATGTTACATCGTCACATTGTTATGAATGCAAAAAGTGCGAGCGTTATTCAACAATGAATGCAATTCTTGTGTAAGTCAAAAATGCATATAACACAGAGAAAACGCCGATTAAAATCAAACACTAAACAATAATTTGATGGTGATGTTTCTAGATATTTAAGAAAATTAGATTTCAACAGTTGTATAAATGAATTTAAAAACATCAAAGTCATCGACTTTTTATATCATTTATCTTTTGCTTCACTGTGATTTGTATGTTATTTGTTAAATGGCACTCTTCCCTCAATTGTGAAAGGAAAGTTGAAGAACAAAAAAAAACGTAATGAAAAGCTGAAGTGGGGCTGAACAAAAGTTAATGCAAATCTGATTGTAGTTGCAATTTATAAAATCAAAGCAAATCTTGAGGTTTATTTTCTAGGTGATTATTAGCTTAAAATGATCATAAAGGTGTTCAGAAACTTGTTTAATTTCGGCAGTTTTAAGAAGTTTCCCTTGGATCAAGGCCCAATTTTGATTGAATATTGATATATTTAATTTCGATGGAAAATGCTGATTCTTATAGTTATCATGATTGTGCTCATCTGAGTTAAATTATTATTCATATACCCCATAGTTAACTCTGGCTCTTTTTCCGGGAATTTATCAAGAAATTTGGGATACAATTAGTTCAAAAAGAACCATTGACGTTCAGCTACATCTTTACCATATCTTTAAATAGTCTACGGCTAAGGTCAAAGTTGGTGGCTTGGATGGTATCTGAATGTACAGTTAATGTGACGTTTTATTTTAAGAACCAAAGGACCTCTGCTTAACCAGACCTAAGAAAGAGCCTGGCATTGAAAGATAAAATGAACCACTTCCAAAAAATTTTTCTTTAAAAGTATTATGCTATCTGCCAAATGAGAAAACTTTATCAAAGTTATTTTTTAAGATTCTGTAAATATATGCAAATGAATAAAAGAAAAAAAATCACATAGCGAATATAAGCAGATGGGTTGATTAGTCATATAGTTACTGTAAGCCGAATATCAGGCCTGATCAGGATTTGAAATCAACAACATTATATTATTCTAAGAAAAAAAATGAAACTGTGTTCAACGTCAAAGAAGAAGACAAATAAAAAGAATGAAATCCACAAAAAGCATTGAATATCCATTGAATTTATGACAGTTATGTCCTTCCGTAGTTTCATGAAATCGACCAAAGCAACGCATTATTTCATTAAAGTTTTACTTTCGTCACTCATTTGTTTATAAGTCCCGTTTCAAAGTTCATATTTTTAGTATTGTCTCGCACTTTTAGTAGATAACAAAGAAACAAAACTCCGCAATATTTGATCCTATATGGTACCACGTGGTAGCCATTTTTTTTTGCCAAAATGACGTCATAGTGATGACGTTTCTAAATATAACGTCATGAAATACTTCTATGGTGTACAATATTGGCCAGCTAATTTTGCTTCAAAATGCGGGGTTTAAAATCGTTTTTATATAACTTTCCCCACCTACTTCAACGTGCAACTTTTTGCATAGAGCTATCATGTATGTCTAGTTTCGCACATAACATTTAGAATTTCTTTTGCAATTTTGTCTAGGTCGAATCTTGTATTGAATGGCCTAGTATTTAAGGTTAGATAATACATCAGACGGGGTTTTCACCATTATAGCTCAAACGAAACACGTTATTTCGTAAGCGTATTGGTTGGGTTTTGGTGTTTACATTCCTCTTATATTTTAGACAAAAATCTTTAGCCAGTATCCATTTATCACAAACACGTTCAATTAATGAGACGCCTACCACATTACAATGTTTACACACAGAGCAGAAATAGAATTTATGGGAATTCCCTCTCTCGGAAATACCGCCTATGCAGACACTATTGCAGATAATTGTGTAATGTCTACAACGGCAAGTCTATGTCGATGATTCCTGCATTTTCCCTTGTCAAACATATCCAACATTTCACTCCTTTCGTGTGTAAGGTTTCGTAATGTTTTATCGCAAAAAAGGAACATTGCTCGACAGTGAAAAAAAGATTCCCGTGTACCTAATTGAAAGGATGTCATTTTTTTGTATCATTTTGTTCCCATTCCAAATAACATTTGCAACATGTTTGTTTATAATGCAATAAATGTTAGTTGTGTATATACTGACGAATGTGCATTATGATGATTTTAACTGTTACAGACAGTTGACGATATATGATAACGACATAGATTTACTCGTTGAACGCAATTTCCGCTTTACTTTTGTTGAAACATATTCTGCCCAATCTCATAATTATTTTAAAACTTCAAATTTCTTCGCACAATATATATCGATTTAAATAGTCTAGCTTTTTAAATCAATTAAATACACTTCTCTGATGAATTGAGACATAGACAATGCGGTCTTCATGCATGCTAAATGATTTGTAATCGTTTGTAAGCTATAGACATGTTAACATGTTTAATGCCGTATAGATTATGTAATGTCAATAAATTATCGTCAGAACACTCCTCCATTTATCGCAAGCAAACTACTTTGCCGTTTGGTAAATAGTAAAGATTGTTTTCAGAGAAGACGAAAAGGTAACAACGGTTGCTTTTTACCAATTATATTTCATTGCGGTCATCGATGTACCTAGCTGTACTCCAAGTATTTCCTTTCCAGGGTCATGTTCAACAAAGATTCGTATCTTTCCATCTATGTTTACAAAATTGGTGTAACCCTTAAATCTCGAAGGAAATTAGGTTTTTGCGCATGAAAATTAGACATGCGTTTGAAAGTACGATAAATAGGAATCATGTTCCGTTCACGTCCGAATTTACGCTTTTCTCGGGAACTCGTTTCCTTTTCATAATTAGGTTTACGAGAAAATCTATCGTTTGAACCTTTCTATGACAGACCCAGGAAATACAACATGCCTATAATCAACGACTGTCTCTTTCGTCACATGAGCATGGTGTGCTATGAAGATAAACTTCTTATGGCGAACAATTTTTCATTTTGACACATTGGTTTCTAACCAGTTTCTAACCAGTTCTTTCATAAACGTTAACGTTTTCATATTGCTCTTTACGTCTGCAGCTTGCAATTTGGATAAGTTGCAGATTCCGACATGGGTTAAAAGACCCACCGACAACTGAGGTCCTATTTGGCGCTCTATGGTAGTAATGAATAGTCAAAAGTGTTTGTAATTTGCAGATAGAATAAGAAAAGAGACACGTCTTCATTCTCTACAATAAAAGAAACCTCGTTGCATGTCATCTTTGTAAGTAATCGATGAAGAAAATTCATGAATTCAGAAGAAATAAAAAACGGTGCATTTCGGAAATGCATGTTTTCGGTCTGACATGGGGCAAGGATGATATGGGTAAAATGATAACATCGGTTTCCCCATCCATCAGTATTAAGATATATGATTTCTGTCTGTGCAGTATATTTCTTAATTAGAGAGCTGTTATGATTTATTGAGTGAATAATACATGCGCACGGAAATGATATTGCAACTTTCCTGCATATAAAGAGAGTTGATACTAATACTAAATAAGACAAACTATACAAGATATTGAGATAAAGCAGATAATCAGTGTTCCTGGAAATGGATATTTGTTTAATTCATTTTACCATTCTCCTTGAAGCAAAGGACTATTTATACCATACATATAACAGAAACCGTTGTATCTATAATGGTTTTGCTTTCATTCGATTTTCAGTAGAAGTATAAAACTGGGACCATAAGTGTGCGCTATGGTTTCTAAATGAGGTTAAATTAATGCAGCAAGAATTGTATTGTCGTCTGTGATTTACACAAACACATTAGTTATATGAGAAAATTCATGTTATATACACTCGTCTAAGTATATGCGAAAGAAGAAATAGAAATCCTTTTGTCCCCAATATTTTATGAAATATCATGAATCATATTTATTGTTGCTGATGCTCCTAAAGGATATAACACAGTTCATAAAACTATAAATGTAATGACAGCAATTGTAGATCTCTTTTTGATGTTGTGCGATTTTAAAGAATATTTGAAAACGTATTCAAAGATGGATTTATGTTTGCATGATAATTGTAACTGATTATATGCATTTTCAGCAGTCTAGATTTAAGGTGTTTGCGAAACAGAGTGATATTAATCCATCATATTGATAAATTCGTTTCCATTTTGGCGTAGTTAAACAATTTCAACATATCTTTCAACGAATTAGGTAGACGCATTTGGTATCAAAATTTTATATCTTTTTGTTTTATTCTGTATTATTTTGTTATTTCATTTATTTTTTACTATGCGTTGGATTAATCTTGTTAGTCTTGCAAAACAGAATTTCTTGAATACAGAATAGATTATAGTCGAACGAATTGCGTTAATCTCACATGACTATAACAGCTAACAGTGGCGTCAGTATAAAAAATATTAGATACAGCACGCAATGTCTTTATAATGTGAATACAAACACTGCTTAAGCAATCGTTGGCATACTGGGAATAAGCATGAAGTATAAACTGCCATTTTTGTCATAATACTTTCTTTAAGGTTTTTAAGCGCGTTCTTGTCGTATTTCGATTGTTTTGGTAAATTACAATTGAGACAATGTGTCATGTTCTTGCAAAAATTATCCAGTAGGCCACCTAGTATGTACTATGATGAGTAAGGATAAATGTATTGTAGCAAAAGATGAACACGTGTTGGGCCTGGTGGTTTCTAATCGAATAATGCTTTCTACTTCATCAAGAAATTGTGAATACATACTCGCATCTAATGACGAGTTTGGACTGGTCTTGAGTAATAACTTACAAAAAAAAGGAAGAAAGAACGAGCGTATAAAATGTTAAATAAAAAAGGGTACACTCAGTAAGGTTAGAATACGAACGTGTTACCATTTAGTGTCCATGCCTTGCATTGGTGAATCCAAAGAATACGGGGTTAAACTCCATATAAACCAGGATGGTAATAAATAACATTGCGCGGGATAATTGTAGTCAGAAGTGTTAACTTGATACTCTTAAGGTTGTATGTTTAGCAGGAGCATTGATGGAAACCCGATGTTATAAATGATAATACAAAAAGACAAAACAGTTGCCTTGATTTTACGAGCCGCAATCTCATAACAATTTTTGTACCGTTTAGTTGGGATGGGAATGAACAAATTATGAATTATCCGAATATTCAATGTAGGTCCGGATTTTCGAATCTTTCGATCTTTAGAACTCTTTAGCGTTGGAACAGTTTAGAATCGTTTTTGTCGAGAATGGATACTTACAGTATGATTGACTCATTGTATATTGGTTTTATATCATATATCCTACAATGATTGACTCATTCTATGTAAAGCATTGGCTTTATATCATATATCCTATAATGATTGGCTCATTCTATGTAAAGCATTGGTTTTATATCATATATCCTACAATGATTGACTCATTCTATGTAAAGCATTGGTTTTATATCATATATCCTATAATGATTGACTCATTCTATGTAAAGCATTGGTTTCATATCATATATCCTATAATGATTGACTCATTCTATGTAAAGCATTGGTTTTATATCATATATCCTATAATGATTGACTCATTCTATGTAAAGCATTGGCTTTATATCATATATCCTATAATGATTGACTCATTCTATGTAAAGCATTGGTTTTATATCATATATCCTATAATGATTGAATCATTCTATGTAAAGCATTGGTTTCATATCATATATCCTATAATGATTGACTCATTCTATGTAAAGCATTGGTTTTATATCATATATCCTATAATGATTGACTCATTCTATGTAAAGCATTGGTTTCATATCATATATCCTATAATGATTGACTCATTCTATGTAAAGCATTGGTTTCATATCATATATCCTATAATGATTGACTCATTCTATGTAAAGCATTGGTTTTATATCATATATCCTATAATGATTGACTCATTCTATGTAAAGCATTGGTTTCATATCATATATCCTATAATGATTGACTCATTCTATGTAAAGCATTGGTTTCATATCATATATCCTATAATGATTGACTCATTCTATGTAAAGCATTGGGTTCATATCATATATCCTATAATGATTGACTCATTCTCATGCAGCCATTTTATATCACACATCCTATAATGATTGACTCATTCTATGCAAAGCATTGCCTCTATATCATATATCCTATAAATACTTGACCATTCTATGTGTAAAGCATTTACCTCTTATATCATATCCTATAATGATTGACTCATTCTATGTAAAAGCATTGTCATCATATATCCTATAATGATTGACTCCATTCTATGTAAAGCATTGGTTTCATATCATATATCCTATAAATGATTTAATTCATTCTATGTACAGCATTGGTTTTATATCATATCCTATAATGATCGACTCATATTCTATGTAAAAGCATTGCCTTTATATCATATATCCCATAATGATTGACTCTAATTCTATGTAAAAGCATTGGTTTCATACTCATATATCCTATAAATTACTGACTCCATTCTATGTAAAGCATTGGTTTTATATCATATATCCTATAATGATTGACTCCATTATGTGTAAAGCATTGGTTTTATATCATATATCCTATAATGATTGACTCATTCTATGTAAAGCATTGGTTTCTATATCATGTATCCTATAATGATTGACTCATTTAAGTGTAAAGCATTGGTGTAAAGCATTGGTTTCATATCATATATCCTATAATGATTGACTCATTCTATGTAAAGCATTGGTTTCATATCATATATCCTATAATGATTGACTCATTCTATGTACAGCATTGGTTTTATATCATATATCCTATAATGATCGACTCATTCTATGTAAAGCATTGGTTTTATATCATATATCCTATAATGATTGACTCATTCTATGTAAAGCATTGGTTTCATATCATATATCCTATAATGATTGACTCATTCTATGTAAAGCATTGGTTTTATATCATATATCCTATAATGATTGACTCATTATGTGTAAAGCATTGGTTTCATATCATATATCCTATAATGATTGACTCATTCTATGTAAAGCATTGGTTTCATATCATATATCCTATAATGATTGACTCATTCTATGTAAAGCATTGGTTTTATATCATATTTCCTATAATGATTGACTCATTCTGTGTAAAGCATTGGTTTCATATCATATATCCTATAATGATTGACTCATTCTATGTAAAGCATTGGTTTCATATCATATATCCTATAATGATTGACTCATTCTATGTAAAGCATTGGTTTCATATCATATATCCTATAATCATTGACTCGTTCTATGTAAAGCATTGGTTTTATATCATATATCATATAATATCATATAGTAGGGGTCTCGATTTACAAGGTAGAATTGAATCTATAAAAGGGTCTGATAGCTCGGGCGGTATAACATTCGCATGGCTTGGGAAGGTTCCGGGTTTAAGTCTCAGTCAGGCTGCGGCTTTTCCAGCTTGGTTACAATTATAGATTATTTAAAACAAAAGAAAACCTCCACTTATCTTGATTCCTGATGGCACACAATGGAAGCACTCGTAAATATGTGATAAAAACGAAGCTCGTAAATATTGCGGAAATGTACCCTAAATGGCCCGATTTGGATAGCGTGTAACAGTTTACTATTCGATGAATTCTCCCAGAAAACCATGAAGTGTAATAAGTCTATCTATTTTCCCGGGAAAGAGATATACAAAAATCGAAGCTCATTACATTCGGGAAGGATCACACAGGGAAAACAACCATTCGTCTTAACCCTTTACCAAACGCCAAATTTTTTACTGTTCGAAATTTAAAGAGTTTGCAAACGAAATTTCAAAATGTGATGAAATTAAAAAAGAATCTTCTGAAAGGACAGATACATAGTGGGAAAAGGAGAAATCGCTCATTAAGAGCAATTTATCTTTTCCCACAATGTTTCCAGAGTTATCTGCAACAAACTGGTGAAATGTCTTTATTGTTTGGTTAAAGGTTAAATAACGGCTACAAACGTTATCATTAACGCTCTTTACTGGAAATTTCTCTATCACAGTTCTTTAGCAAACAGATTTATATTTGTTCGAAAATGAAAGAAATTTAACATTTCTGTTATAGATAACGGCATGAAATGTACATTAGTATACTGAATAATGTTTTCGGTAGATAGAGACAATTTCCTTGAAATAATACTGTATTTAAATTAATCTCGTAATTGCTTCTTTCACAAGAGTTCGCTGCCGGGTTTTGACATGTTGGTATTGAGATGTTTAAAGGTGCCTGTTCACAGATTTGAAGAAATTTGGATATTAAATTCATATTGCTTTAACTGTTTTCTATAGACAGAAAATACAAATAAGCATTATGAATCAACATGTGCAGATTTGAATTACCTATTGGTGAGCGGTTGTATTCCTAGATACCATCGGTATCATCACGTGAAGCTTACAAACTTTTGACTGCGCATAAGCGTCGCAAACGGTAAGATTGCCATCAGAGAGGAAAGTACTGAGAGGAAAGGAAGATCAGTTTTCATTTCAAATGAAAACACAGATGTTCAGCAACTTAAAAACAAAGAAATTTAAAAGATTCTCTTGTTTAGTGACGTAGGTTGAACAAGCCAAAATATGTGTCCCTATATTGAACATGCATACAAAATCTACATTTCTAATTTTGATTTAACCAACCAACCAGCCATGCTGTTTGCCAAGAATGATTGTTTAAATCTGAAAGACATAACATATGCCGTTTGCTGGTAATACTCCGAAATTTCATCTAAAATATTACAAACAGAAAGTTTGTGGAGAATTGTCCAATTAGTGTTTAGCGCGATGTTGTCTGTCAAACTTTCCAGAATATAAACACCAGTATATTTTAATATCAATAAAAAATGACGAACAGCTATTTTCATTAACGTCTTTTTGTGGGGTGAACGCTACTTAGTTTCAACATCCTTTCTATATCGCTTTTAAATTTAGCTTCATGAAAGTATTATATAATGCTAGTTGATTTAAGCTAGCTAAGTTTGACGGTGGATATCTGTTGGGATCTTCGAATTCGTCTAGAGTGGCCTACTACTATGGGTAAATCGTAGCTAGATATATCTTTATCCGAAAGAATTCCTGATCTTAACATAGCATTGGGTTCCGGTCCGTACGTATTATACTAGGGCTATACGAATGACCGGCACCTGAGGCTAATCCTCAAGCTCTTTTAAAGGTAAATGTTAAAATTTGTGTCGCGTTTTCGGGAGAAGACTTTTGTGGACATAAGCTGCACATTAAGGTTGAACATTATTTTAAACTTTCGACAAAGGGAGGAGGGTGCGTTGGTTACATACTAAAGTAACATGAGATTAGGCAGGCATGAAGCATAACACGGATCAGCCAGCGTGTATTGCCCATGCTGATCTGGGTCTATGCTCCCCGTATATTTTGCCCATTTACAAGCACACCAAAAATAATAATGACAGATTTTTCTTATAAAAATGTTGACGATCAAAGTCTTTCAGACAATGAAAAGCTACTAGGGTAATCGCTTTTAGAAGCCATGACTTGAAATGGAGAAAAAACTGGATCTCTCTTTTCATCTTTGAAAGAATTTACATGCACGCAACGGTGTAACAAACCATGCTTAGTCGTAAGTGTTTTCCCAAACCATTCCCCCAAATATGGTCAAAATTGAAAACAGAAGCAGACGAGAATTATATTGTATGACAATACAATTTGTGAAAATGGATAGGTGGCATTTCGAAAATACAGAACACAGACATTTTATTGTAAACAAATCCCTCCATCCATATAACGAAAGTACTAATTTAGAATAAATACATTATAAACTATCAGTTGAGTACCATTGGCTTGTTATATAATTTATTATTGAAAAGGACGCATTCACGACTTCTTAAATGCTGGGGTTACCCCGCTTTGAAGACTTGAATGACTTGTTCCAATGCGCTACACAAATTGCATCAACTTCCATCATTTTATGTAAAATAAAGACAGCTAGTTTCATATAAAAAAGTCGGTATTTGACCGAAACAGTATATAGAAATCATACGCTCTGTTTTCATTGTAGAAGCTGCATGAATATCGAATCCTGAGCATACAAAATACATGTGATTTATCATGTAAAATTAGTAAGATAGACTCATAGATTCGATGTAAACAAATTATTGCTCTCCTATTTATATAATGCTGCCTTCCAAGTTCAATACTGGCTTCGTGGCTGAGGCATCTAAGACATAATGAAGCTTTTTTGTCAAAGGTTTCTAGATGCTACAGCAGGGGAAATAGAATTGTGACATTATTGATTTCGTCATTTTAAAATGAAGTGACAGTTAACCATATCTAAGTTCAAGTTTTTTAGTGTCAATTTGAATAGATTTGCAATTTACCGTAAAACTGCAATGAGGTCTTACAGAACAAAGATCATTAATCACCGATAGAAAGGGGAGACGTTGCTCATATGAGGAAGCTTTTCTTTTCAAGGAATGAAATCAAAAGGCGTTTTGTAGAGAAGCCGTAAACACTGAGCGAGCATTAACGGGATATCATTACTTGTATACCTAATTAGTCAACCTTCTAAAAATGTAAGGCAATTTGATGTCGTATTCAGTAAGATGGAGATTGCATCAGCAATTATTCAAATACTTTTGATAAAGTCTAGCTTATTACATTTGTAATGCATGTGATAATGCAAAAGTACTATTCAAGTACTTTGATGATTGGGACGTTGAAAGCGTTTTGCCGGTTTCTAAAACGCTTGTAAAGGATTTTTTAACGTGCTATGTATACTAACTCGAATTATGCATGTCGAATTGTACTCTCTTTATCACTATCAATGCAAATAAACGTATATGTACAGTGCACTTTTATGTCGGATGTAATACTGAAAATCAAACAACTTGACATTTGAAAATATATAAATTGAGAAAAACAGAAATAGACAAAGTATCCCAAAATTATGAATTATGTCGTCCAGATACCAAAAAGATTACATAGTTTTAGCTCCATATTGAATGTCTTATAGTTGGGATAGTTCTTTGCGTAGACTTTTGCGGTTAAATGTATAGTTTAATATAGCGAATCTCGAAATTAATTGGACACATAATAAAAAAACAAGAATGCTTTTGTTTGGCAAGAGCCTTGTGATGGTTGACTGTTGAAGATGTGCATGTTTGTTTGCCTTTTGGGTTGACGCCATTTTCAATGATTGCTCCACTATTACATTGTAACATTTGTCTCCTTTACCCCTTCTTTGTATTAAGCCAGTACAAAGATACTTCTGAAATAGAAAACATTTAAATTGAACAGTGGGAAAAAAAAGATAAATAGTTCTTGAAACAACTAAATCAGGTGACATCATAATGATAAATTGTTTTCTTTAGTTTTGTTTGTGCTTTAAAGTCATTTCTATCAAAAATTTTATTCCTACGGAGTCTTACAAACTAAAGAATTATTGACTTATTTGTTTTACGAGTCTGTTGAATTTTAGTCTGAGAAGCATTGAGCTGTCTGCAATCCATCCAATGTACTCTACGACAGTTTAGGGCGCTGTTTTCGATCTCTATCGCCTGACACTGCTCAGGCTGAGATAAGAGCACCCAAACCACCGTAAAACTTAATGATTCATAGAGACCGAGAACGTTTTCGCCCATGCGCACACTGAATATAAACCACCGGCAAGGTGACCTTGGAGATTAAGTGCAAACAAAGTCCTTGTAGAACCAAAAGGTCGAATCTCGTTCATCAAAAGGAAGGAGGTATGATACTTTGGTTTTACAGGGACGGGGGATCTATGGGCGAAAATGTGTTTGTGTCTGTTTGAACGAATGCATTTGGTTAGACGTGGTCGATTTAAACTGTAAAAACTGATAGATTCAGCGCCTAAAGATAGACACGTAGATTTTACGACTGATGTGATTGGTTATTTGATATCACCTGATATATCGGTGCGATTTCATGGTACACACGGGTTATTCTGAAACCCAATTTAGCAGCTGATTAACTTGATTTCTACTTCGCTCAGGAAGAGATTTATTATTGATTGCTTATTTATTGCAGACCCTGGCAGGCTGCAATTTATTGAAACCATTTACCTTCCGATTTCGTTTCACTATATCCTACGTATAAAACAAGGACTGCATTACTTGTCATAGCCCAGCGTTTGGGATGATTGAAACACTATAAAGTATAAAGAGAGATGCTTGCTCAGCAGTTGAAAATATGTTGATGAACTAAATAGAGTAGATACTTTAGTTTCGATTGGGCTGCATTGTAAACGTGTTCCAAAACAGAATCATTAATTTTTCGAAGCCTTTAAAACAAAATAAAAGAATTACGCACATGTGTATCCATTGGTACAACTATTTCTTGAATAATCACTTGAAGCCATGTCAAAACGTACGCAAGTGTACATTCCTCTTTATTTTGCAGCCCTTTTGATGTGCCCAAAATGCAAGAATGATGACATGCACTCAATCAAATTGGTCTGTCAACAGAAAGGTCAGCAGCTAGATGAAGCAGAATTAACTAAAAACGAAACTATCGTGTGCAGGTAGGTCGTCTATGCTTACACACAGACAGTATCGTAATTTGAAGGTGATAGTTCAAATTTTTCAAAATCAAGATAAGATTTTATTGAAATAATACGATTTTAATTTTGAGGTATAAAACTCATTTTAAAATAGCTGCTGAAAACAAAGTAGATTCAAAGGCTGTCAATTTATCTTATAGTATTTAGCAAGTATTCGATAGATCTCAAAACCATTGCAATTCTTTTTGACTCAAATAAATACCAACTCTCTGTTTACATTTAACATACTGTTAACATTTAAATATTCAAATATGAAATAATTTTGCTCATAGTGGAAATTCTTCAGTGCGTATTCACAACATTACAGGTGTTGTAAAGCTACTCCCAAATTCTCTCATATCTATGAACAAGCAGATTTAACATCGAAACATGCGAAAGATAATGTTTATCTTAAGATCCATTTCATTTTATGTGCATTTGTATTTAAATAAATCCCCAACAGCAGTATTGGCCTTCGGGTCCGTATGTAATATTGAAAAAATCATGTAAGAGAACGTCGCCGCCTATACTAAATGAAATGATTTGATCTCACAATTAGCAATACCATTGTGCTTTATGGTTATGCAGAGTTGTCATTTTGAAGGTATATAATCCTCTTAAATGGTATGCTGCGTTGGATTCCATGATGCCGTTCTAAAGTAGGACTAAACAGATGTTTGTTTTGGTCTATTTGAGTTTTTGTTGCCAGTAAATATTACTCTTGTCTCTGCCTCATTTTCGATGGTCAAGTTTAACAAACATTGGTCAATGGAACAGATTAATGCCACATTTCGAATTTGATATGTGAAATGGCCTTATACATACAGTCAAATGTCTGGCTTTAAGAACAAAGTCAATGTGAACAACCTTTTTCGGTCTAACTGACTTGTGTACCAATGACATACTCTTGATTCGGCACAACATTTCTCAAGTAACAGAAGGAAAATGCCACAATCTTTAAAATATCAATTGTTACTATCAATTGTTACAACAACATTGAAACTATTGTGGCGATATATGATTTAGCATTCTCTTTGGAACACAATATTTACAATGCCTTAATGATTGAGTAAGTTATATATAAGTCTCATAAAATCATACATCCAGTTGACCTTTTTTTGAAAATGGTTACGCAAAAGTACACTGCCGCACAGCCCCGAAGTGCGTGTGAACGAAACAGGTCAGTTGAACCACCATGTTGATATAGTTTTAGATTTTAACGACTTAGATAATGAAGAGATAACGGGCTACAAAATATTATCTAATCTACATTTATCTCCGTCTTTTCGCACGGACTCTTAAAAGGGTAGGCATCTGTCG
Source organism: Cerastoderma edule (assembly GCA_947846245.1). Classification (NCBI taxonomy): domain Eukaryota; kingdom Metazoa; phylum Mollusca; class Bivalvia; order Cardiida; family Cardiidae; genus Cerastoderma; species Cerastoderma edule. The sequence continues at coordinate 10,817,368 of OX401416.1, read as the reverse complement.
CTTGCCCGTTTGAAGTGTGCATCGCCTTGGCAGATGGAATATTGTCTTCTTGATAGGGACATGAAATCAATTTCTAGAGAAACATTTGGTAACAAACGTGGGCGCAATCGTTTTGTGGGGTCTGTGATACCGGATGCCACCTGTTTCACAAACGTTCATGAAATTGAACCTCCGGTGATCAAAGAGATTATTTACACCTCCATCATAAACGTCAAGTCGGTAACGAGCTACTCCTGCCAAACGTCGTTATAATAAACATGCATGAGTAGTAAAGGAGGCTAGTCTGGAAGATTTTAAAATCGTCCAGACTAGCCTCCTATACTACTTTCATGAAATCATGCCGAATTTGATGAGTTGCGCATGCGCCATGTTTCAAGCGAAGACTGACCGAGTTTCGACATGATATTTCGTGTAACAAAGACCTTGACCTATTGTCAAAAATGTTAAGTTTCCTTTTTTGATTCGTGTGAATTCTCAGTTATATGTTGAGATGTATTCAAAACATAGAGAGGAGCTTGCTTTATAAAACTTTTCACGACTGAAACTGGTTTAAGATAATTTTTGCAGTACTTCATGTTCTTTTTTTCTTGTTCGAAGTTGCTTAGTGTATGCATTAAAATTGTAAAAGATCGACTTGTATGTACTACATTAAATAGATCTTTTATCAAACATTTTATTCAATCAAAAAAGAGATATACCCAGAGCGTTTAATGTATCCACATTTAATATCTTATTTGCAAATAAATTGCTATCTGTTGGCTTACGATTTTAAGACAAACACTGAGAAATAGATTATATGTTTAAATCTACTCTCATTTAAAAATCTAGAGAATATTCTATTTTTCACATTTCAGAAGAGCAATCTATTAATGTTTTCATTTTGGACCAGCTAAAAAATCCAAAAATCCCAAAATCCCAAATAAAAGCATTGTTAGAAACGATGAAAAGCGATACATAGATTTTTCCCGTATCACAAATTCATTTCTGATTCTATTGTCAAAAGAAATAAACACACACTTGCATACATATATTTCAGTTCGCTGGACGAATTATTAACATGCGTGGCCGAGAAGGTCCCGCAATGCCTATCAACATTCGGCTCGGAGACTCAGCGTTACCGATGGACGCCGTGGGATTGTCATCTCTCGCCCAGTCAGGTGTATAAGTATCAGGAGATTATCAGTAGCGGGTGTAAGACAAACGATAAACACAGCGTGAGAACGGTTCCGGATAGGGACAGATCCCCGGACATAGCCATGGACGAACTGAAATCGTCAAATCTCTCGATAAATGATACGAATTCTTCCACAAAATCAGGTACGAAAGCACTGAAGTCAACAATTTCTTCTGTCAGAGAACTCTCAACATGCCACTTTCAATAAAGAGTGAATTCTTCAGGGAAAACGTACATATTTTAGATGTATCTGTTACAGAATTATAATTATGTCACGTTGACCAAAAAGTAACTTCTTCCACTAAAAACAAGTACGATCTAGTTTTGGTCAAGCCTTATTTAGCAGAACTTTTTTTTGACGCTTTGGTTAATAAGTTAAAGAAGGCACAGGGCACAAGGATATATTCTTCAACAGAAACAGGTGCGAACCATTGTGGTTACGTGTTACTCCTTTGTACTTCATTTTGGTGCATCTGTTGAAGATGTCTCAAGGGACTTCTGTGACAAAAAGATTAACTCTTCAACAACAAAATCAGGGATGAACCATTGTGGTTAATCCTTATTCCGTATTACACCTTTCTGTTATAGAAGTCTAAAGGAGCATCGGGACAAAAGGATAAATTACTCCTTGCATTTACCAAATATTGAAAGGGAAACTGAATTTATTGTCATTTGCTGTTGTTTCAATTATGATATATTACAAAGTCCCAAGTTAGGACATGGATAAATACTCATTCCATCGCTTTATATTATTGATACACAATATTTTCTTCTTTGACAACATCTCTGAATGACATTGGTCTTCTTCGTTAATTACGTTGGTTTATAACATCTTTTGGGGCATACGCATCGAAGATTGGTATCATAGAATGGATGTTTAACCGGAACATTAATAAATTGCAAATCGAACTGAAACCTTGGACAAGTAATAATAGGTAATTACAATATGTACAAACCTGCCAAGGGGATGGCCGAATCTAAATTTGTAGAACTTGTGGCCATACCCTATTGCCTATTAATCCTAATTATTCGTTTGTCTGATTCAATGTACATGTTTCTTTCATAAGGTTTTATGGCAATAAAATGTGTTCAAGTAAAAGGCGGTTAACAAGACCATTTTCCAAAAGAAAACGATGGAATACCTGCTTTTAGCATCCCATTACACCATTTTGAAACAGTTATTGTGCATAAACATAGTGAAATATTTTCAGCGTGATCCGAAATGCGCCAACCATGTCCTCAGTATGGTTATTTTTATGTAATAAGCTTTTTAATTACAATAGCAATGTAAAGCTGTGTAAGAGCCTTCAGGAAATTTGGCCGCGTCACACGAAAAGGGGCACTCGGACATAAATAAAAACCGCTGACACAGCTCTTTCTTAGCGCTATTATTCCAGCATCTAGTCACGACAGTTATCATTTGTATTTATTTAAAGGTAGAACTTGGTGTCCTCTAAGATGGCAAACAGTGTAACCCCAGACCAGCCGCCACGTCAGTGACGTGGCGGCTGGTCTGGTGTTACACTGTTTGCTATGTTTGCTATGCCCCTTTTCCCGTGACGTGGCCCAATTAGTGTTTTAGTATTACCACTGTTCAGGCCGATAGGAACAGGGGCGGGGGCACTAAATTATCTATATAAGTATCTTAATCTGTTATAAACACGTGGAAGTCCCTGATTGCCTAAGAGGTTGTCTAGGAATAAAATCCTTAAAAGGTTGATGGGAAAATACTTTTAACAGGCAATGGTTTTGGTTGAACGATCCATGCGGAGATTTAGTTCACTTTTCTTTTCGTATTCTGTCGAAAATTGCAATTTTGATAAAGGGTAAACGATCTGGCTCGTACAAAAAGAGGGTCACCTTCATAACCAATTACCAAAAATAACAAAATTTGACGACTTTGTTGCAAACGACTATGGAAAAGATTTGGGAAAAGGAGAAATTGCTCGTAACGAGCCATTTCTCCTTACCCCACAATGTTTTCTGCCCTATCAGAATATCATTTCTAAAGTCTATGAAATTTTGAAAAGTCGTCTGCAAACTCTTTTAATTTGAGACAGTATAAAAATGTCTTTGGTAAAGGGTTAAACAACTGCAGTTTAAAATGGCATATGAAAGAAGATTCTGAAAACTTGACTATATTTTCCTTTCTTTTGCGGCTGTGATCAAGGTTGAAGTAAGGTGGTTGTCGTATACAAACTCTTACTAAAAATCAAAAAGGGAACTCATTTCCCCTGATATACGTCGTATGTTTTGGAAATCTAATATCGGTACGGTTCTTTCCTAATCTTACATGATATCAGGACAGTTTGTTTTATGGTCCACTTTACATGAAATCAGACCAATTTGTTTTAAGACCCATTTTACTGATTGACTCTGCTCAAAGATACATGACGTGTTTGGTTAATAAAAACGCCCAACATACATGCGAAACCATTGACCCAATTCCCTCATAAAAGTAAATGTGCATCCTATCTTGTAGCTTATATATAATTGGTTGTTGTTCAAAAACATGGCAAAATCTAGTTCAATAGTTCAAAAAATGTACACTGTATTGGAATAACATTGTATTCATTTAGCTGCGCTCATATCTAACATGTATAATCCCTGATAATCAAACATGTTCCAATGTTTCTATACATAAAATGATTGTTATAGCTTAAACATATATAGCCGAAAGTCTTCAGTTCGATCCACGTTAGGCAAAGTGAAAACTGTCGGGACTAGCCTTTAAATCGGCGCAAGTACTCGTTTGGTATCCAGGAAACAGTCATCAAGAGTGAGTTATATCAGATTCAAGCTTCCGTCACAATCGATGTAAAACAAATAAGTTTCGATTTAATGTTGTCATGACCGGTTCGATATAAAAGAAACTCTTTATTAACATTGAACGTGATGTAAACATACATTTATCAACGAAATCAATGGTGTTTTTTGTTTTTTCCATCCCTTTTGTTATCTTATGAACATTTGGCTCAGGTTATTGAATGTTGTAATTATTTCAGACACCTAACTCCTCGGACAAGTTATATTGTATTTTATGGTCCTTCTTTCTTGTTACAGAATGTGGATTCCTCCTGCCGATAGGGGTTTTATGTCTACAGTTAATCAAGTTATTGAATTTACATAGTGCCCCTTGACGCATTTAGTATTGGCTAGGAACAGACAGATAGATTCACAGAACGGCGGGACCTAAAATGGAGTGATGAGAGCGAAAGACTTTCAAAATTGGTGCACTATGATAACATTACGGACAAACTATGCGTAGTGAATTCATTTATTTTCCCATGCATATATACGAATTGTGAGCAATAAATTTGTTCATTTTCTCATTCATATACTAATTGTGAGTTATGACTTTGTTAACTTTCTCATGCATGTACGGATTGCATTCATGTAATGATTTCATTCATTTTTCTCACGCATGTACGGATTGCATTCATGTAATTATTTCGTTCAATTTTCTCATGCATATACGGATTGTGTGTAATGAATGGATTCATTTTCTGAAGCATGATTTGCGTAATCATCGGTAAAGTTTCAGTATGAATATGATCATACATTGACTGCGTTTCATTTCCACTAACAACACATAAAGAGATGAAGGGATGGTTATTGATAGCCTAACTCAAAGATTTTCATAACATTAATTATCTATTATTCATCATGAACGAGTGTCATTTACCGATGCTTTAAGTTTTGCCATATAAGAAAGTTTCTTTACGGTATGGATTCTTCACGTCATTATGATTAGATTAAATGTAATAAAACGTAATCTAATCATCAGACAACTCATCCATTTGTAACTTTATTTTAGCCATTATATGTGTAACTTTACGTTTAGTGTCACTTTCCTTTCCGACGCAACTGTCGCTTTTATTTCTCTCAATTTATAAGCATCCTAAATCAGATTGCAAATACAGCCTTTTAATAAATATATTTTCGGATTAACAAATACGTTTATAGATTACTACATACGAACATTGCAATAAGGTATGCATAAATCGTTGTCGAACAAGAGTGCATTCCCTTCATTCTATCTAAATGTCACAAATCTATTTTGTAGATATGACCTTGATATTGCAGTGACCTTGACATTGTGGTATGGTTACGACACCCTGTTCTGGCTACTGCAGCAAGTAGAGGGTAAAGGACATTCAATCATCGAGAGTGAATTAAATAAGATTCAAAATTCCTTCACAATCAATGTAAAACATATATGTTTAGACAAAGAACATTCTACTCCTCTAGTCTATAATAGTATGATCTTTGTAAAGCACTGTCCTTATGCGCCAATTTTTACAACAGGTTGTATGAAATCAACTTTACTTTTTATCAGTGTTTTTTCTTCTGATTCTGATTTTATTTGCTTCTTCGGCATATTTTTTTTTTATATTTCTTTTTATATATATAAATATTTCTGCATACAACGTTAGTGTATTGCAAAATTAACATCGTGTCTTATTTTTGTTATGATCAAATTGCGTATGATTCATTATTCATTTCCAAGATTGTATCAAGCTCTATTGATTTACATGTACTAATGTCATAATATGTATCATTAAACATAATAATCACTTACTTACCGGACTTTACTTCATTGTCTAAATACATGTTATCGAGGATTAGATGCAAGAATATAGTAAAAGCTTCATTTTTGTGAAGAACTTGCTATAAGTTTGATTTGAAACCCCGTTTTATAATCAAAATAAAAGTTTGCATTGTTGGTTTAACTCTGCAAATGATGGTTCAGCAATTTCGCTCCCCTGACCTTAAATCCAGTGAATGTCTCGAGCTTATATGTTCAGAACCTCACAATGAGATATTGCAAGCTTTATGCAAATGAACAACATACAAACAAATGCGAGTTCGGGGGTTAACCCTTATAGTGCTGAAACCTAAAGAACCAACTTCATGCTTATGCAAACAGGTTAGATAACAAGCCAGCCGCCAAGTCAATTGGCGACTGGCCTGTGATATAACCTGTTTGTTACTCTGAGTATCTTTCCACATCAAAATCAATCAGGTTTTTAAGGTTTTGGAAAGCATACGACACAAATATCTATATTTCTTTTTTTAAATTATCGATCAGGCTAAGGGTTAACATGTTTGAAGCGTTACAAAATTGTGTCTCTTTATACGATTGAACCCAAGACCCCCACCTATATCAACTTGTCTAAGCGTATTGCAGCTGATGCTTTTCAAATGATGTCTTTTCCAAGGCGACCTTTTTATCTGAAGGGATTATCTCACAAATAGGGCTCCGTGTGTAAAAAATATCAAAATGGCTTTTAATTAATCCAATCCTCGTCACTTATTCTGGAATGGCTGAACATCGGTGATTTCATTAATAAAATGAAACAGATTTCCACGCCATTTAGTACCTTGATGACAAACGCTAAATTTCTTATTTCATTTTATCTGTGGATAACATTTTATTTTAAAAAGATTAACCCTCAACATGTGAGATAGCCCCTTCAAACAAAAAAATGTTATGATTCATCTAGGTCCTAATCACAAGCCTTTGATTTCGCGAAATTATCTAATCCAAGTCGACATTTAAGGGGCTTAATGAAAGACTTGATATAGTCCCAAATAAATTGCAATGACGTTAGAATCATTTTCCGATTCCTTATCAAAACCTTTACATTCCAATGTAAAATGGCATCTAAAGAATGGCAGAATGGGGAACAAAATACTTATATGAAATAACAAACACCTGTTTGGCAAAAATGTCTGTTACATAATCTTAACCAACCAGAATATCTTAATTGGCAGGACCTGCTGCACATATCTTTAAAAACGATTGTGACAAAAGGAAAAACGGCTATAATGACCAATTTACCACTTTGGCACAATGGACTTTTCAATCAAGACTATTGACCAATATAGTATTTGTTTTGATGATTTTGTCATCGGCTAAAGCTCTCACTTTGGGCTAGTCCAAACTCGTATATTGGAACATGGGTTTAATGTGTCCCTGAAATAAATACATCAAGGTTAGATTCTAATGACATTTTATAGATAGATATTGCAACTAAGAGCCATTAGTTCAACATATAGAATGTGAAGTATAGTACAGAACTTGAAATCAGATGGCGCTTCTGCGCGGTGGCTTAAAAAGTTAAGTTTGAATAATACCTTCGTCTTAATGAGTCGGGTGTCGCAACATATGCGAAATAATGCTGACACGATGTAAAACCCATATAGATCAAAATCTGAACTGAAAAATATAGGTACGACACGAAAAGGACCCATATGGGACCTGTGTCGGGTAATGACTCTAAACTAAACTAAACTAGACCCCATGACCTAGCGGATACACTACACTTTTTACATTGAACACGTTCTCCCATATGTGAATTGTATTATGATTGGTTCAAATTTAAGGCAACGTCAGACTACAAAAGATAAGCAAGAAAAAGATACCGTTTTATGTACTGGTTGGTAGACGTATGACAATTGGATAAATAACTTCTTTGGAGCAATTTAGCTTTTTCCCAAAACGTCTGCGACAGAGGCAGATTATTTTAGAATTATGATAGTAAGTTACCGACAGTATACATGTAGTTCACTCATTCAGTTGCTTGAACAACCACTTAATGGACAGTTAGTCCAGAAAATTGGGTCTTCGTTCATCCATAAATGGGGTCCATATGTATTTGTGAATATAGAATAGTACTTAGATTTACTGGCCTCTGTCATTATGAGATAATATCAAGGTAGCAGTAATTATCGTTATTTCCTCGCGGATATTGGAGCATAGCGTGCATTTATTCGGGTAAAGATTGCAGAGAGGCAGTCTCCCGACTGACTTACGGAATGCCGATGGTTCTACCTGCCTTGACCAGCCCTTATGGGCAGTTGAGTATGGGGTCTTCCTCCATCATTAAGAGTCGGGCATCGCTACATAAGTGAAATAATATTGATGTGATGTAAAACCCATATAGAAAAAGAGATTGTAGAAGGAGATTTGGGTTGTTATGAGAGGCAGTCTCCCGACTGAATTGCGAGGAACAATGTTTTACATATTGTAAAATATGAATGAAGTATCCCTCCCGAAAGTAGGAAAACTCGTATGTCATAGAACTACAGTGATGTCTCGTTAATCCGAACATGTCCGTTCCAAACAAAATGTCCGGTTTACCGAATGATCCGGACTAATGAAGCAGAGCATGTTCTTATACACTTTAAGACATAAACGGTCTGTATGCACGTGTATACTTATAACCCTTTAGCAAACGCCAAATTGTCGACCGTCCCAAATTGAAAGAGTTTGCAGACGACATATCAAAACGTGATGAAATTCAAAGATAATCTTCTGATATGGCAGAAAACATTGTGGGAAAAGGAGAAATTGCTCGTCACGAGCAATTTCTTCTTTACCCACAATGTTTTCAAAAGTCGTCTTCAACAAACTGGTCAAACAATTCCGTTCCCTTACAATTTCGTTCGGATTGCGAGACATCCGGATAATCGGGGTCCGGATAAACGAGGCTTCAATGTAGTTGTTTTATTTAACAAAAATACCAAGCATTTATGAGTAACAAGAACAAATGTTTATTGATCACAGATAAGACAATTCAAAAAAGTATATCACAGAATTAACAGGTTTTGTTCTATTGGCTACATATATACTGCATTTCAAGGCCTTCTAATTTATCGGCACAAACTTGCACGATCGCCTATTTACTCATTTGTTCATCTTTATCAAAATAGGTTCTCTGCGGAATGATACCTTTTTACTACCAATCTTATTTTTCATAGATATAATTATCAAAATAGGTTCTCTGAGGAATAATGCCTTTTTACTACCAATCTTATTTTTCATAGATATAATTATCAAAATAGGTTCTCTGAGGAATAATGCCTTTTTACTACCAATCTTATTTTTCATAGATATAAATATCATACTACTTATCTATATCGACAGCTTCGTCTTATACAGAGTTGTGTAGGATATTTTGATCATATTCTTTTAACATTTATAACATAATACAAAATACCTAGATATAGATTACTAGTAGTATATTGCAGAACTGAAGAAGTTTATCATTTTCTAAAAAACATGATATATAAAGAAAGTATTTCAGGGTTAAATAGTACCCAACAACGCTGAAGGAAGCTATTCGTTTACTCCTTAAAATATTTACACCCATATTTAACAGTCACACTTACCCAAATTAGAATTGAACAACTTGTCCAAATATGATACCCTACCAGATGACTGTTTAAGAGCATGAAACATTGTTTATCCCTATTGAGGTTGGTAGTAGATATCACATTAAGAAGAAAATCGGATTTTGCAATTTAATTATCCCCCAATCAAAGTAGAATATTTTTTGTTTTACATCGATTGTGACCGAAGGTTCAAGCGTATTGATTTCATTCTCGATGACTGCTTCCTGGATACTACACCAGTACTCGCGCCGATTTTTGGGTTAGTCCCGGCAATTTACACCTCGATTCGAACCCCAGACCCTTGGTACAAGAGACCGACGCTCTGCCAATGCACCACTGTCGCCCAGTATCACTAGGATTTCTGCATTACATTAGACTGATAACCCTTTTTGTAAAGATATAGTTAAAGACAAGAAACGTCATCATAGTCATGTACTGGCTAACTAGTTTTGTTAAGCTTCCATTTTGGTCAAGAGTTAATATATAGCACTACACGTAATACGCCAAACACTAGAACCTCTTATATTCGGGCATGTTTTATGTCACAGAGACGTAGGAAATATATGGGTCCGTTTGTTAGGATAACTCCATTCTGGACTTTCCAAGAATTCATCTGATTCGTCCATAAACAACGACGAGTTCTGGTTGTAAAGTCTTCTCTTTGAGTGCGCGAGGTTTGACTTCCCAGGACCTTGTCTGAAAGGGCATGTGAGGTCAAGATTAGTATCAAACCTATACATTTGGCAAAGAATTGCATCGTCCTGTTTTCAAAAAAGACAATAGATATCACAGTTACATGTATATTGAAAAAAGTGTACTACCTGATTAGTTATTGCTGGCGTATTGTTTGATAATAATAATTACTAAAATATGAATATTGGTTTTTCTTAAGATTTTCTTAATAAGAATTAATCTGCAATCAAACGAATACTTGAGAATTAATACAAATAAGAGAACCTAATGTTTTTAAAGAGAATTTGCAGGTATATAAATAGACAGCACAACCAACCATTTAGTGGAGGACAGAGCTTTTTACTGAACGGATGTGATTGTGTCTTATGAAATGTTAACATGCCCTGGTCGTTACAATGCAGAGAGGTACATGGTGAGTGAGAACATACCAAGTTCATTCAATCTTCTTTTGAACCACTGTATAGTAAAAGGTGACAGGACTTTGGTGTTCAAGACAAGTAGCGGCATAATATAGAGTCCCGCTAGCAGTTTTCTAGACGACTTGTGTCCCGTATTACGACAGCCTCAGACTAATGAACTTATTCCTCACTTTTTAAAGTGGTCGCTTCAAACAAGATTAACTTATTGAAATGTTTATGTAGTATTGATGCAAGCTCCTTCCTCTTTCATGATTTTACGACTGGTCCTAATGAAAACGGCTACAAATGGCCAATATAAAGTGCGATCAATGATTTATGACAAGAGATCGTTTTGACAAAAGGTGAGGGCATATATGCCACAGCGCACACACAGTATTACCTAAATTGAGCCATTATGTCAATTACAGTTTAAGTTTTAAAAATACTTTTTTTATTTTACACCAATGGTGAAACTAGTTCTTTCAACTTAGGCTAATCACTTTCGAGTCTGCTTCCTGAATACATAACCAGTTTCATGCCGGATATGGATTAATGAAATATCGCAAGGCGGAATCAAGCGCTAACCATGGGATTCGAACCCACATACCTCGTGTCCAGAGCCCGACGCTTTAACACAAGACCACTGTTCTCCTAATTCAGTCAACAGAAGGAATTGTCTGCACCATGGTATTGATCATTTGGGCCACGTCACGGGAAAAGGGGCACTCGGACATTGCAAACAGTGTAGCCCCAGACCAGCCGCCACGTCACTGACGTGGCGGCGGGTCTGGGGTTACATTGTTTGCCATCTTAGAGGACATCAAGTTCTACCTTTAAATAAATACAAATGATAACTGTCGTGACTAGATGCTGGAATAATAGCGCTAAGAAAAAGCTGAGTCAGTGGTTTTTATTTATGTCCGAGTGCCCCTTTTCGTGTAACGGTAATTTTTTTCACAATTGTTTCTGTACAATATCATAAAGAATGAGTTATTCATGTATTAAACTACTATTGTCTGATGATGCTTTTAAGTTAGGCAAGCAAACCTTTCATTAAGAGTGGATGTGTAAACAAGTTTACCTTTCAGTCTTGTAACATAGCGATCGTTATGAGATGACAAAAGCCACGCACTCAGCCAAACAGTATGCTTATACTACAAAGTGCATTGCCAACATGCAAATACATAAAATAAAATCAATGCCTTCCAAATTTTGGGAGGAATCAAGAAGGAAGTAATAGACAAAGGACATACTTGTTCGTCAAAGGTGTGTCTGTGCCTCTGGAAGTCCCTTGAACCACTGGTTGTTTGTTGTTGTGTCTATTAGATGGGGTAACCAATTTGTTGGTACAGGCCAGAGTCTGAAAAAACAAAACAAAAGAAAAACAACAACAGTAAACAGATATTATTCAATCAGTTTGTGCCTTTTTCAAATTCTAAAACCTTTAAGTTTGTAGACATCAAGTATGGGAAATAAAAATGCAATCGACGGGCTCCATGTCCAAAACAGTCAGTCTTCCACTGCGATTTTTCTGCCAAGTGTTGGACGTAACGCCGTTATACCTGTGCGCAGCTATCTTGTTCGGATATAACATCGCAAACATTGGCCATGTGATTCCCAACCTGCTTACCTTATGTGTATTCAAATATTTCAGATCATATGAAAGAAAGGTTCTGAATATGAACCATTTCGAATTTTCTTAGTTGGAGAAAACCTTTCAACGAATGTTGAATATTTTGGAAAGATAGGTTGCCTTGTCCTTTTTGGTCGCTGTTATTTATCAAATCAGCCGATGTTGGTGCACTTAGAAGCCAATGAATGAGGGAAGCAGAGTGCTTTTAAAAAGACCTTGATAAACTAATACACAATGCTTGTAGTTTAACTGCTTTCACAGCATCACCCCTGCAAAGTATTCAAGAACTTCATGTTCTTGAACTTCATGAACAGACATGAACAAAAGATGGCTGTTCATGAACACAACGTTATTCTTAAACATGTTCATGAATTCAAAAAACATGATTATGAATGTATCCATGGATATAAACATGTCCATGAATAATAATATTCTTGATCCTCATGAACATGTTGTAAAAATTCATGGATATGCTCAAGAACAATTTTATGTTCATAAACCGCTATTTTTGTTCATGTCTATTATTGAACACAGTTCTGGAATCCTGTTATATATTTTATTTTGTACTTTTTGCAGACCATTCTGATTCCTTTTCCAAAGGTTTATATATTATATAGCTTTAAGCTACTACTGCAAAACTTGCTTTCTTTAACACCATTGGGTCAAGGGGAGTCTTCATAAGAACTGAAAATTATTTTAAAGCTATGATACACCATTCCACACCACATGGTATTTTGCAGCCAGTCATAATAGAAAGAGGACTAAACAAAAGCTTGAAAAAAAAATACATTGTTAACGATAATGGGTGGAATGCACTGGGACAAAACAATTAATTGCTCATTAGAACTAATTTATTCATGTTTCATAGTTGTGTATAAAAGCTTCCGTGGTGAATGTGTGAAGGTGAAGTATTATTGAATTAGGGGAAGAGTCACAAAATAAGTCTAAAATAGAAATAAAATTCATTAGAGAAAAGGTTACACACCTATTACACTAAGACACACTGAGACTGATCCATCATACAGAACATTCAAAGCAAACTGTATATTCACCCATTCCCTATCAACCCTTTACCAAAAACTAAATTCTCGACTGTCCCAAATTGAAAGTTTGCAGACAGCATTTCACAATGTGATGAAATCAAAAAATGATCTTCTGATAGGGCAGAAAATATTGTGGCTCGTTTAGAGCAAATTCTCACAATATTTTCCAGAGTCGTCTGCAACAAAATGATCAAATGTTGTTATCATTTGGTAATGAGTTTTTGCACTGGGTCTAATTTGAAAGTAGAAGCAGACGACACTCTTGCATTATGAACAAAATTGTTTTCTTCATAATATTGAGGAGAAACCTTTGTGACAAAAGGAAAAATTGCTCCAGAACTGGAGCAATTTCTTCTTTTGTCACAACGGTTTGTGAATACTTCTGCAGCAGACACAGGAAATTGAGAAAAATGGGTAGTATAATCAAAGGCAAGCATCCAAAGCCAGCTATATTAATTGGAGTAATTAATATCACCTATCGCCTTTTCAGATCAATGCCTAAGTGTTAATCATTAAACCTTTTTGATGGAACTATCTTGTTTGTGATGAATCAAGTTCACACTTTTCATAGCCTAATCAATGTAACATGTGCATTTCATCTTTGTGCATTTTGTTAATGAAATTATCTATTTACATGGTTTTAATGCCCTGTCAACAATAATTCATTTACTTGATTAAGCATTCCCCTTTTTTCTTATCTTTCATTCGGAACTAATCATAAACAAGAGTGCCCTTAGGGCCCTGGGTCGCTCACCCGATATGAGTGCACTCACATTTTATGATTATGAATTTTGCAATATTTTGCTATCTATTACATGAACAAAACAAGATGCGAATGTAAAACCACTTTGTCCCCCTGAGTCCTTTGAACATATGGATGCATATGTCTAATGTTAGGAATCTTGGATTGAGAGGTAGCAGGGGCGTAACGGCATTCACAAACTATACACCTGCATACACTTCCTTAGAAAGATTACAAATTTGTAACCTTGAAAATAATTTTTTCCCTTTGTTTATTTTCGAGATTTATTATGTTTAAAATGAATTACAATCCAGGAATGCTCCTGAGTAATTAATTACATGTAATTAACATCAGAGCCCATCTTTTTGAAACATACTTATTTATGAGGTTTTTGCTCAACTTTGAGTTTAATATGTATAAGAATTGAAGTTAAGTGGTATCAAGTAAGCTAGAAAAGAACTCAATTTATTTGCTAAAACTTATGTCTAAGCAATGATTTTAACTCAACCCAAAACCTGTCTCAAGCGACGCAAAATATGCTTAAGAGGGAGGTCAGTGGCACATTTTACTACTCAGCTGATTACCATACTTGAGAATAAGTAAGGATTAAAGTTTAACCCTTTCCCAAATAATAAATTTTCGACTGTCCCAAATTGAAAGAGTTTGCAGACGACATTTCAAAATGTGATGAAACTAGAAAATAATCTTCTGATAGGGCATAAAACATTGTGGGTAAAGGAGAAATTGCTCATTACAAGCAATTTCTCCTCTTCCCACAATGTTTTCTAAAATCGTCTGCAACAAATTGGTCAAATGTCGTTATTGATTGGGAAAGGGTCAAGTAGAATTTCGTTCGAGAAAGCGGCCAAGGAATTTGAATATAGAGCGACCACTCTGGGAATGTGCATTAAAACTTAATTTGAGCATTTGCTCCATCAAGTGGTTTCATGTTTGAGTCTTGGTCTGGCTTCATGTTTTCTCAACTTTATTAAATATGTGCCCAATGTAAATAACCCATTAGAGCTTCTATGATATATACTCAAGGTTTATTGCCAAAGAAAAGTATTCAACCTGGGTTTCATTTGTCCAGGGGAGTATATACGAGTAATAGAGGTTTTACTGGGTAATTTTTTTAAAACAGTTTATGTGTCATCTCCTTCCAAAACCTTTAATATCTGCTTAATTTTGATGAACTAAGATACTTAGAGTGAAAAACAGGTAAGATCACAGACCAGTCGCCAAATTACTTGGCGGCTGGCCTGGATCTAACCTGATTGCATAAACATGAAGTTGGTTCCAGCAATAAAAGGGTTAAATTCAATCGTTGAATATTGTAAGGGTCTAGATAGCTCAATCACTATTAAGCATTCACACAGTATGCAAAGATTCTGGCTTGACCAGCTCATATGGGTACTGAAGCCCGGGGTCTTAATCTTTCATTTTATGTCTGGCATTGCAACATAACAGAAAAGATGGTCATTCTATGTAAAACCCATAATCATATATATTATATAAATAACAAACTAGCATCTTCTATAAATAATCCAGATAAAGCTTCAAAGCTAACTGAATACAACAGAAGGCCTCTGATGATGTCTATAATGTGCAGCAGACATAATGAAAGTATGCTGGTAATCCCTGGTAATCCATTTACCTTATAAATTTGTATTTGAAAGTCTTTGCATCATGTATCACATTAAAACTTGGCATGACTGATTCCAATCCACTGAAATTTTGGGTTGTATTTTGGCATGACCAAATGTCAACTGAATATGAAAAGGAATGGAAGTTTAACTCAGCAATTATGAGAGAAATCAATGGTTTGGAAGGTTGCTTTAATAGGAGTACTTTAGCTTATCCTTATGTTCAAAGGTACTTGTATGTAAAGGCACAGTCATCTTAAATATCATATGTCATATTTTATATCAATCAATTGAATGTGCTGTCCCTATTTCAATATCATGTATGCATTCCTGTTAAAGCATATGTATAGCTTTGTGTACCATTTGACATCTATCTGTTACACAAACAAAAATAGACATAAGTGCAATGTCTCATTTTGAAACAAATGTGAACCATAAAAACTAGTCACAATAATCAATTTGTTTCATTCACAATCAAGAAGTGCTTTTATAATGCACTCTTGAACATCCAATTGCTGTATATATATATAAGAATATATGAAAGGTTTTGTCACAGATCAATGCACAGGCTGGGTTATGCCAAAACTATCGAAGAGAGCTTGGCGCTCTGGGTAAAATGGGAGAGCATTAAGGCATGAAAATTGCATTTAGGAAAGAGTATGACTGGTTTGTTGCATAGCTACCTGTACACAGAGTTCGCACCTGTGAACACATTGTTCCTGGAAAATGAAAATCCAACATCTTCATTGAGCATCTGTCATAAATTTCATCATTTTTTCATCATAGTTTTATGTCTATTGTCTTGTTTGTAAGACCCTTAGATCGCACCTGATGGTATATGCACCCAATGCCCCCCTCCTAGCCCTCTGTATACTAACCAAATGGTTTAGCTACACCACAGTTTGTCTGGATTAACCCTGTAGTGCTGGAACCAAGTTCATGCTTATGCAAACAGGTTAGATCGCAGGCCAACCACCAAGTAAATCTTATCTGTTTGCTATTCTGAGTATTATTCCTCATCAAAATTAAGTAGATAATTAAGGTTTTGGAAAGCAGTCAACACAAGAATCTATTTCTAGAAAATTACACAGCATTCTAAAGATTAAGGGAACACTAAAATAAAACCAATCAATATCTCAAAAATGACATTCATTTATGATAAATCATAGTTAATTACACCTTCAAAATAAAAAAACGCTTATACCAATTTGCTATGATAATTTCTACATTTGGACCAACAAAATCGGTTTAGTCATGAATATTTTGTGTTCAGTATTAGCCATTGTGATGTCTCTTATACCAGATACCCATGGAGCTTATTTATCACCTAGCGTCGAAAGCCACTGATGCACCAATTAACTTTAATCACACCTAACCTTCCTGGTTTATTCCACATTAACACAGAGCATGGTACACATATGATCTGTTAAAATCATCCTTAATTGACTCTTAATTCCACCTGCACATGACGTTTTTTACTTGAACCAGAAGACATTAGAAAAGCTTTGTAAACATGTGAAAAATCTTTCAATTCTGATGTTTTGATGACTGTTTGAATAGATATGGCAATATCAACTTTCAGCAACATTGGCTACCAATGAAAATGATCAAATATGATGTTTCCTTTTTGCATTGAATAAATTTCCCTTTTGTCAGATCGTTCTTTAAAGGTAGTTGAGATTTTTCAGGTTCGCTATAAGGCATTCCACCAAACCCTATAAAGGTGGACACAGCTCATTTGTTGTGGGCTATCAAACATTAACTATTTTAATGGGCTGTTGGAAATTTGAACAGTATAAAAATTAACTTAGGTACTTAAGCACTGTCATGGGGGTTTTGTGTACTCGAAATTCATTCATGCATCCAACATACAGTGGTTAAATCTGTACTCAGCAGCAAACCAGAAGAACACAAAGTTTAATGTTAATTAAGACTTTAAAATATTGCCTATTGTCATAATGAATTTAAACAATTTGCTTGTTGTTAAGCTCTAGTCTTAGCTGTAGTGAATATGGTTAAAGACTACAGTAAAAAGAATCCAAATGTAACAATTGACAAAGAACAGGAAACATAGGTTTAACACCAGGTGAAAAATGTTTTTTTCTGGATCAGCATCTGTGGATTTCACTGGCTGATCCTTCAAACTAACTAGTACTTTTAGGAATTACTTTTTCAACTCCACTATAAAACTTCTTTTCATATACATATACATGTGTTAACCCATTCCCCAATAAGAGAATTTGCAACTTTGTTCAAATTGAAAGCACCATCAATTAAAAAGAAACACATCGAAAATCAAGTTTTCTGTATGATATTTGTGAAAAAATAAATGTGATAATGACAAATTGCTCATAAGGTTCAATAAATCTTTTTGTTGAAGTGGTTTCTATTGACCTCAGGTGATATGCCAATGTAAGGTTTTTATGCTTGATGCATCTTCAACAGAGAATTAAAGGAACCAGTGTGACAAATTCTGCAATTCATCTTTTTGTCACTGCCTTTTACCAAATACAATAAAGTGAATATTATGGTCTTGTCTATTATAACTGTCTGCCTTTGTTTTAAATATGGACAGGTCAAAATCAATTGAGATAGGGTGTACTATACAAAAACCATAAAATGTCATAATTTTGGAAACACTTTATATAAATGTCCTTGATGTGTTTTCTTCTTAGAATGGTCTCATCTTCATTATTCCAATGAAACTGTTGTTTAAATAATGGAGTTTTCGTTTTGGTGTTTGAAATACAATTAATAGTATCTTTTGAATGCAAAGTTTATCCAGAAGTCGTCAATATATCTAAGTATTTACAGTCTGTATGCATCAAATCCCACAAGTATAATGCAACTCTTTTGGATTTAAATTTGTTTAACTCACTGTACACAGGCTCTAGAATATCAATGCTTAATAATTTTCCTGCCAATGGCTATAAACTTCAGTGATTATCAGACAAGAGTACCAATGTTGTAAAGTTTTTAAGAAATCATGTTTGTTCTTCAAAATTTCCTCACATCTGTGAACAAGCAGCTTTAATCCTTATAACAAAATTTTTGATGAAAACAGCTTCTTAAAGTGCCTGCGTCCGTTTTTTATCTGGGTCTTTGCTGATCAAAATAATGTATTGGCTAGACACAACTTTCCAAATCAATACAGCGAATAAAACACATTTGTTATGTAAGACACTACATTGTCAGCAATGTGATCTATTGGATATTTATGTATTTTTCCATAGCAGGAGTATCAACTTTGTCTGAATTCTCTCTAAGATTCTGTAATTCCAAGAGAGAATTGAAGTTCAAAATTGATTTACAATTTATTGCATTTTTTCAAAAGTAAAAGAAAGTATGTTTAAACTGTTCTGACTAAAGGGTTCTTAATTTGTTCTTCCACAATTCTCTTTGAAGATTGCATTAGCTGTTTGTTAAATTTCATTGATATTGTATAATCATATGAAAAAATAAATAATAATAATAATAATAAATAATAAAGATCTTTTTGAGACCCATGTAACAAAAGAAGATTTTTCAACAAAGAAGAAAATTATCTCCCTTTCTTTTGCATAAAATCATCTGTCTCAATGTTATTTAATCCTTAATCCAAACAACAATGACAGTTTGCTGCAGACAACTTTGGAAAACATATTTGGAAAAGGAGAAATTGCTCTTAATGAGCAATTTCTCCTTCCCACAATGTTTTCTGCCCTATCAGATGATTATTTTCAAATTTCATCACATTTTGAAATGTCGACTGCAAACTCTTTCAATTTGGGACAGTCGAAAACTTTGGGTTTGGTTAAGGGTTAAATTCCCTGCAAAAAACTAACTGATATGAAATCATGTGCTATTGTGTTAGCACCTTTTCCTTCAATCCTGTTTTATTTGTTATATGTCTTAACTAAGAAGAGCAGCAGAAGATAATGAAAAATGTGTTGTAGAAAAAGATACCTTTTGCTATAGATGAATGAAACCATTGTGGAAATAGGAGACAAATTAACAGAATAAGTTTCCAAAGCACCCCCCCCCCCCCTTTAGCTCCTACTTCTATGAACTTAGATCCCCCCACCCACCCACCCCCAAATTCCCAATGTCAAATGAAGATATTTGAAAAGAAAAATGAAAGAAACGAAATATTTAACAGCAGAATAAAAATAAATGTGTATTTTTGTGCTTTATCTTATACCAATTCGCCTTTTGTTACGAACAATAACCAAAATCTTTTTGACGTCATCATTGCAAATGGCAATCTGGTTTATCCATTGAAAACTCAGCTTACAAAAATACCCGGGAAGTTTTGATAGACGAAAACAGTGGTTTAAAACGTGTTCTATGGAGTCAGACTCAATATTGTCTTCAATTGTTTAAGCGAAAGCTTGAAGTATAATTTAATTCTTTGATTAGGAGAGAGAGTTGAATCTGTGACTGTGAAAGCCTGGTTGCTCTCACTTTTTGTTTTGATCAATACATTTGATTTCCATGTGAGATCGAGACCTGGCATATCCTTTTTTTTCTTTTTTATTAAAGATAAGATAAAGATTTATAAATGCATGAATAATCATGAAAACGTTTAGGAACATTTATTCTTAGACCAGTCCTCATCTAAAGTTGCCCCCCCCCCCATGTTGAAAACGCTCCTACGCCTATGAAGTTGAAGAACTTGTTTCACAATCAATGTAAGATAGGTCAAACCTTTTCCGCCTGTCTCTTAGGCTGTCTCTGTGTGGCTGGTTTAACCGCTATACTTCTGAGAGATTCATACAAATTGGACGGATGGTTGAGGGGATTGTAACTCGGGAAGTCTTCTACCTACAATATCAAAGCACCATATTACTAGGAAATAGCTTCTTTATTTTTTTCCCTTCTGTCATCAATACATGTTGAGTAACTCTTATATAGAATTACAGTCTAACTTGTGTTAAGCAGCCACCCTTTTAAGCAGCCAACCTGCCTTAAACAGCCACTACAGAAAGTCCCATTGTTAGATTTATAGTGTAAATCAATTTGTGTTAAGCAGCCAACCTGTCTTTAACAGCCAATTTACTCTGTCCCATAGGCTGACCTCTTAACACAAGTTTGACTGTACTGTATTAAGGTTTTATTTCCTACATGGACATGCACGTGTACAGAGGTAGGAAACAATCACAGTGCATTCAATGCCAGGAAAACAATTGGCCACAAAAAAGATGATTTTTTAACTAACATCCCCTACATTCCAATTAAAACCTCTAATCAACAAGCATTACCTTTAAAGCATTAATTTCTACAGGTGCATACACAAGCTCTCGTACAGGGTGTGAGACAAAAAATCACAATGCGTTCAATGCCAGGACAAAAATGACCACAAGAAAGATGGTTTTTAACTTAATCCCAAGAATTCCAATCTTCAACTCCAAGCAACAAAGCTATAGAGACTGGACCAATCCTTCGTCTGTAATTTTCTTAATTATTATACAAGAGATATCTTGTGTAATAATAAGACATGTTGCAGTCAAGGGTGGCAAAATCAGTTGGCGATATTGCCCAACTTGTTCTGAAACCTAAACAGTCAAGTGAAAATTTACTGAAATTTCATAGAAATCATGATATGGACAGTATTAAATACATGTAGTTTTAGATGCTTTATCAACAATTTTTCAGTTATGTAATGGCTTCCTGGATCCATCAGTTCTAGGCTAGGGATAATTTCATCGACAAACAAAGAAAAAGAAATGGCATTTACTAACAAGCACATGTAAATCAAAGCCATATATTTAGTTACCATTGGCAGAGGATAGGATCTGACATCTATGAAATCTGTGAATATTCACCTGATCCAGAACTTTGTTAATAAGAGAAACATGTTCGTCTGCCGGTTCCAGTGTGTCCCCGACAGGACTGTAAGGCAGTATCAACTCTTGGACAGCAATGCATTTGATAAGCAGGGATCCAGCACTGGAGGGAATGAGGACAAAATTGCCGCTAGGGTGTCCAGACTTATTTGTTTGTTTGTTCTGTCTGTTTTTGATGGGCAAACCGCTGTCTTGAGGGAGAAGATGGCCTATCAGAGCTTCTTCCTGAAAATAGTATGTGGTGTCATAGTTTCCTGATACCATTGCTTGCCCAAGATTATTATCAATGGAGGACAACCAAAGGGTTAATTGTCCATGGATATTTGCTTGTGAAGCCAATTGTATTCTGTAAGTCAGCCCTTGGATAAAATGTTCTGCAATCTAAAATACATGTATACTCTTTCAAATAAGTCATTTGCAGAATTTATGTATATTGTTCAAGATCTCTCAAGTGAAATATCTCAAGAGGATTACTACATTATAATTTAAGGTAGGATTCCTTTAAATGGGATACATTGCAAATCAGAATCATTCATCTACTCTTATTAGCCAAATTCAAAACTACCGATATTGTTCCTTTTTTTTACTGATACATTACGAGAATAATCATGGTATGAAACATTTGTTTGTTATTTTGCATTTTATTATATATATTCAATAAATTTGAATCTGATTGTTTCTTAAGTGGTTATGGTCTGGCATTATAGCGCGTAAGGGACCCCGCGTTATATTTGTCAACCCCACTATTAACGCTGATCTAGCATCATGGCTCCCGACGACCGTGTTATAATGAGGCTGCAGTGTATATTTAAAGTCTGCATATATATTATAAAAAATAATACTATGTTATTCACTGAATAAAAGCATTGTTGTATGACAATTAAATGAAAGAAAAAAATGAATACAATGAATATATCGATATACACCACTTATCTATTTTCTGTCATTCTTCAATAAGAAAATGGGTTGAGTGTGGCGGAAGTCTCCGTATGATAGCAGTTACCTTTCCAATAAAGATTGTGTTGATAATATATCAGTAGTAAAATTGATAACCAGCTCATAATAATCTTTTTCCAACGGAGAAAAGAAGACAGTCATAAAGATAGCCATCCTATGATCATGCAATGAGATGATCTCAAAATGGTTGTGAACGCATTAATGAAGCAGTCATTCTATTTTACAGCCACATCCTCATTACACCAATTTTAACCCTTATAGAGCTGGAACTGACTTCATGCTTATGAAAACAGGTTAGATCCAGGCAAACCCCAAATTTACAGTAAATTGCCAACATTCTGATCTAAACCGTTTGCTACTCCCTGGACCCCTGATAATAAACATTTACTCTAATATTTGAGGATGTAAACAAAACATCAGACCATATCCTGTAATTCAAGAGGCCAGATCCAAAGGCTGTGATAAAAAGATAATATATTTACAGCTATTAAAGGTGCTTGTTCACTGATATTACTATTCATAGGTCAAAATGAAATGTCGCTGATACATAACACAGTTCTCGTATTGCGGTATAGTATTTAATGAAAAATAGGTACTGAACACAAAATTGATCAAGAACATGTTATCTCGGTATACAATTCAGAATTCAAAACCATTGCAACGCTTTTGGATCTGAATACATACCTGTACTATAAATCATTGTATACAGGCTCTTTATACCTAAATACAAACTAATCTTATTTCAAATGGCTATTCTGTTAAACTACAGTTGAATGAGTATAATGATACAGAAACAAATAAGTGCATTTTGATCACACATTTCTCATAGGTCAAAGTCCAAAACTCCATTGAAACTCCATTGAAACATTATACTTTTTTAACCTTGAGGCAGCTGAATTTATCATGTCACCACAATAAAATACTATTTATCTAACACAAACGGAAACTCTCTTAGTTAGGGAATAAATTCAAAATACAGTCATAAAAGAATTAGAGGAATTGAAAAGCTTTAATAAACTCCACGTTTTATATATAAAATTAAAACCGTTTCAAGAGCTCTACACTTAACTGAGATAAAACACTGTCAAAATAGCAATAAAATTTGGTATAACTCAACATTAAATACACATCTAGTTTTAAGAGTAGCATTTAATCATGAATATTCTGACAGGTCTTTTATTGTCCGCCTGATTTTTGTAGCTATAACCCCAGAAATTTTCACTTCTGTCCAAAAAGCATCAAGGGCACACTTCTAGAATATAGCAAATGCTACTCAAATATGAAGCACTTACTATACAAAGAATTGTTCTGCGCCTTTGACTTACAGTTGGAAATGATGAAAATATGTCTGTTTTTTCAGAAAGCCCACAAACAAAAGTAACATTCCCCATAAGCATTTTGACATATGAATACAATATATGACAGTTTCCATTGAAGATCACAAGCAATTCTCATTATTGCTATAATACTTTCCACCATTTGGAATATTAAGACTGATCAGAATTTTATGTTAAGACGAAAATGATTCACCTTACATCAATCGTGAAAGTTCCTACAATTTAGATTAATCACTCTCGATTCTGCTGCCTGGATATATAACCAGTACTCATGTCGATGTATGGGTTAGTCCTGGCTTTTTCAGCCGTTAACAGCGAGATCAAACCCAGGACCCTTGGTAACAGAGGTCTAAGCTCTACCACTGCACCTCTGTCACTCACTAATCAGAAACAACCAGCGTACATTGACAATTTAGTATGGGCAATAGAATGGTATTGTGGTTTTGGGTAGAAACCATTGTGACAGAAAGAGAAATCCCTTTTGTCTTAGAACTTCTAATGCAGATGCGCTGATATGTTCATACTGAGGTTAATTGATTTGTTGAATTTGGATTTATTGCTGTTTTCAACACTTTTTCAGTCACATCAAGGTGTTCAGTGCACCTATCCATGCTCCTGGCTTAAAAAATATGTGCTTATTAATCTTCAGTTTCTTTCAATTTGGGTGTGTGTTAAAACATTGTATGTAATAGGTTAATGGTAGAATCAACTATTAAATCCTAGAAGCTGTGAACTGTTTCAAATTACATCTGTGATTCTGGAGATAGTAATTAAAATTTGATTTTGGATCTTAAGAGTTTTATAACACATCTGGTGGGCTAATGGATCCAGCATGGATTATGAAAGTAATCCTTTATCAATATTCCCTTGATTCTAAGAATTTGATTCAGGTGGTGTCTGAATCCAATTTGTGAAATTAACAATTCTTTGCATGAAGAATTTTCATTTTTTCTTCATTGTAGTGAAAAGATATATCCCCTGTAACAAACTGATTCTTACTGTCTTGCAGTGGATTTTGAAACCTATCGTTGGAAGAGCATGAATTAGAGTATGTATACATTTGAAGTAAGTGGCTTATCTATATCAGTAATTAGAGTATGTATACATTTAAATTAATTGGCTTATCTATATCAGTAATTAGAGTATGTATACATTTAAACTAAGTGGCTTATCTATATCAGTAATTAGAGTATGTATACATTTAAAGTAAGTGGCTTATCTATATCAGTAATTAGAGTATGTATACATTTAAAGTAAGTGGCTTACCTTTATCAGTAATTAGAGTATGTATACAGTAAGTGGCTTAGTAATTAGAGTATGTATACATTTAAAGTAAGTGGCTTACCTTTATCAGTAATTTAGTCTGCTCAAGCAGCAGAAGATCTGCCTGACCAGTCAGTAGTTTACTAATCAAGCTGCATCTTGATATTGCCCCAGCAGAAAATGCTGATCAAGCAGCGTTTTCTTGCTGCACCAGAAATCAGTATTTTAGAATATGCCATCACCAATTGTTATATCGCTTTAAATTTACACTATTTTACTTACTGTTGAGGATGATTAAAGAAACCATGTAATGAAAGGATATATTTCTCATGGTGGTTTTCCTTTGCACCTTTGTTGCTTCTTCCAGATATCACGAAGAAAGTGTTTAAATCGTACAATAAATAATTTCGTCAACCATTACTTTCATTTTGGAGCGATCACAAAACAAAATCTGAAAGAACCAATTATAACACCTCCCTAGTCTTAGAATCTGCTAATCAGCTCATAATACAATTACAAGGTCCCCTATTCGTAATTAGCCCAACATCAGATGAGAACAGAAATGAGAAAGAAAAGATACAGTTCTCCTGTGATATTTGATAGAAACCATTGTGAAAAAAGGGTAAATTATACTCTTTAGGAGTAATTTATCCTTTTGTCACAGGGATTTCTAAAGTCTTTTGCTGGAGCAAAGACCTAATAAACACAGATAAGCAACTCTGCAAAATACCGTTCTTTCTCGCGTTGACATCTCGTTCGCGAGATTTTGTCTTCCTGTAAATACAGACGCTTTATTTTGTTAATCAAAGCGTCTGCCGTCGCTGATCAGCTATGGTAGCCCTTTTATTGACCCGCCCGACCCCCAAAACCAATAAACAGATGGCCACCAGCTGTGGTGCCCTGCTGTGATAATTACCGGGGATTATAACTTATTGTAATATTGCACTGTGTCAAACTGAAATGTCTAGCTAAATTTTATGACGGAGGAAAATTTCAGCAGCAAAATTTTCTGTTAAAACATTAGCTTAAATCTATACTTTTGTGGAATGGGTCTCTAAATGGGAATTATCTTTTTTTGCGGCATATCATGTACAATATTCTATGAATTAATGATTCGTAATGGGGAACATTCTATTTTCTTTGAAAAATGTACTCAATACCATCATCATCACCATCTGCATCATCATCATCATCAACAATGTTAGAATTATATTATCAAACAACAACTAGTTAAAGGTTTTATCCATTCTAATAAAATCTAGATATAAAAAAATAAATGCGTGTGTATTTTTATTTATAAATGAAAAATAATCGTTCTGATAAATTTTCAAATAAAGATAAACGTTCAGGAAGAAAGTTCATAATTTCTGTTTCAATAAGAAATTTTCTGTAAGTAGATCATGGTCATGTGAAACATTCTCATTCCAGTGAACGGTCGTCAGATTTCTAAAACAACTTGGCACAAGAAAGAACGTATGCCTGACCTTTTTTTAAAGAGATACAGACTTGGCTACCTAACCTCAAAAAGCAACCTTACAAGTGATATAAATGGAATTAATGTACGAATTTGTAGAAAGAAAATATTTAGCATATAAACCATTGTTTTCAATAAATGAAAACTTCATTTTTTCCCTTATCAAAATTCTAGATAATTCGAAAAAGAAGGGTTAACGTGCCCATTGTTTATCAAGTGATATACAGGAAGCTTGCATCATACTATTGTACTTTATTGTCAACTAAGAATTTGAATTATCCCCGTGGGGGTTAAAATAACAGACATTCCAAAGACTAGGCTAACTTTAGAATTACATTTTGTATAAGATCTTTTTAGAGTGTCTTCTCAGCTAGAGCCATATACTTCTGCGCACAAATATGCACCGAGTCTGCTTTTTATCTCTTGATTTGCAGCATGTTGATGTCATACACTTCCAGAACACACAAACATGCTGTCATTAGCGGCAAATTTTACACTTTCTTTGCATGAAAATTATTTCCAGCTGAACCAAACAGAACATATCGTTACATCTTCCACGTATACAGTTTATATACAATAAGAGAGTACTAAGAATAAATTCAAATTAAAAAAAACAAACAAGACCAGTTAAGAGAATTTAAATGCCTCTTAACATCACAAAAATATGAAAAAATGTTCTTGATCTTCAATTGGTCGATAAAAATATGTGTAATGAATCAAAGTTTGTCTAAATCAACCCATATTTTGTTTTTGTTTCCGAGGAGTTAGACAAAAACTATTGCTCTACTACTAAAACATGCAACCATATGATTTCAAAAAACCAAGACCAGATAAGAGAATTAAAATGCCTCTCAACATCACAAAAATGTATAAAAGTCCTTGATCTTCAATTGGTCGATAAAAATATGTGTAATGAATCAAAGTTTGTCTAAATCAACCCATATTTTGTTTTTGTTTCCGAGGAGTTAGACAAAAACTATTGCTCTACTACTAAAACATGCAACCATATGATTTAAAAAAACCAAGACCAGATAAGAGAATTAAAATGCCTCTCAACATCACAAAAATGTATAAAAGTCCTTGATCTTCAATTGGTCGATACAAATATGTGTAATGAATCAAAGTTTGTCTAAATCAACCCATATTTTGTTTTTGTTTCCGAGGAGTTAGACAAAAACTATTGCTCTACTTCTAAAACATGCAACCATATGATTTCAAAAACCAAGACCAGATAAGAGAATTTAAATGCCTCTCAACATCACAAAAATGTATAAAAGTCCTTGATCTTCAATTTGGTCGATAAAACTATGTGTAATGAATCGAAGTTTGTCTAAATCAACCCATATTTTGTTTTTGTTTCCGAGGAGTTAGACAAAAACTATTGCTCTACTACTAAAACATGCAACCATATGATTTCAAAAAACCAAGACCAGATAAGAGAATTAAAATGCCTCTCAACATCACAAAAATGTATAAAAGTCCTTGATCTTCAATTGGTCGATAAAACTATGTGTAATGAATCAAAGTTTGTCTAAATCAACCCATATTTTGTTTTTGTTTCCGAGGAGTTAGACAAAAACTATTGCTCTACTACTAAAACATGCAACCATATGATTTCAAAAAACCAAGACCAGATAAGAGAATTAAAATGCCTCTCAACATCACAAAAATGTATAAAAGTCCTTGATCTTCAATTGGTCGATAAAAATATGTGTAATGAATCAAAGTTTGTCTAAATCAACCCATATTTTGTTTTTGTTTCCGAGGAGTTAGACAAAAACTATTGCTCTACTTCTAAAACATGCAACCATATGATTTCAAAAAACCAAGACCAGATAAGAGAATTTAAATGCCTCTCAACATCACAAAAATGTATAAAAGTCCTTGATCTTCATTGGTCGATAAAACTATGTGTAATGAATCGAAGTTTGTCTCAATCAACCCATATTTTGTTTTTGTTTTCGAGGAGTTAGACAAAAACTATTGCTCTACTACTAAAACATTCAACCATATGATTTCAAAAAACCAAGACCAGATAAGAGAATCTAAATGCCTCTCAACATCATAAAAATGTATAAAAGTCCTTGATCTTCAATTGGTCGATAAAAATATGTGTAATGAATCAAAGTTTGTCTAAATCAACCCATATTTTGTTTTTGTTTCCGAGGAGTTAGACAAAAACTATTGCTCTACTTCTAAAACATGCAACCATATGATTTCAAAAAACCAAGACCAGATAAGAGAATTTAAATGCCTCTCAACATCACAAAAATGTATAAAAGTCCTTGATCTTCAATTGGTCGATAAAAATATGTGTAATGAATCGAAGTTTGTCTTAATCAACCCATATTTTGTTTTTGTTTCTGAGGAGTTATACAAATACTCTACCATCCCATTCAATTCTAGACATATAGCACTTTCGGTTCTATTGATGATACACGTGTTTCACCAGTGGTAAAAGGAAATCAATTGTCTCATATGCAATTGTTAATAAAAACAACACACTAATAAAGGAATGTTAAAACTATCGAAAAATTAATAAAATAAACGTTAGTTTTCACACTTTATTCAACCTTCGTTCACATCGTCTAGCTGGCAGACACACTTCAGTGCAGACGAGATTAGGAAGTCTCGCATAGTCTCCCGAAATCTCATCCTCCACGAGATGATAAGGGAGTTCGGTCTTTACCTATGGGGAGTTGCTTATCTGTGTTTATTAGGTCTTTGGCTGGAGGTACATAAACTGAGGTATTATGGGGTAAGGGGTTGAATCAGACCACACAGAAAGATTTTATCTAAATTAATAATCACACCATAATAATTTGGCCACACAAAGCAGCTTTCATGTGAGTTATTAAACTTGCATATTATGAATTAATGACACCTATATAGCACATTTGATATTAGTTGTGAAGAAAGAAAAAAAATTAACATTTGTTAACTGCCAATTTATTTGTAACAAAATAGCACCATTTGTGTATAATAGATGTTCAAATAGTTTACAGATCTCCTTCCCTAACATTTAATCAAACAATTTTCAAATCGAGGGTTCAGTGCAATACTATAGTCAGTGCTTCATGACTACGAAGCACTTACTATAGTCTTGCATTGAACCCTAGAAATGTACTATTAAACTCTTTCCCTTAAAGATCATGCTTACAATTGAAGGCATTGAATGCATGGAATTCGAGAAATGAAAAGATTCTGTGACAAAATGCTCATGATCAAAGACCAAACTGTCCTTTTACTACAACAATTAAAAGGTTTGTTTGTAAATTTTTTGGGGACTCTTTGTCTCTTTAGTATGCATTTTCTATGACATCTCTTGCATGTCCTGTTTGGGACCAGAGTAGATTAAGGAACATGTATCACTAACATCTGTTTATTCTAGTCTAATGTATCTATATATTGCCTATTGTAGGTGAATCAAACACAATTTTAGAAAAAAAACATTTCACCCCCCTTCTAAAAAGAGGTGTGAAGAGAGCATTGATAATATAACAAAATTTTTAATGATCTCAAAAGACATTATACCCCCAGACAAAAGGTGTTAGAGAAAAGGACATGTACATTCATAAAACATATTTGAACATAAAATGTGTTTTCGACCACCCATGTTCAATATTAAAGAAAACTTGAGATGCTTACCATGCAACTATCATTTACATCAATATCAAAACAAACTTGTTGAATTTCATTATGAGTATGTAACACCTGAAGGTGTCTGTATATTGGAAAAAAAAGAAGAATGTAAAAAAGTCTTATTTAATGCTTGTTCACACATAAGACAATTTGCAAGTCGAATGAATGAAAGAATGAATGGTGCTACTGAAATCAAAATTGATTCAGATTTTGACAGCATATCTGCAACAGGTTTCAAAAAGGGTGTAACACTTTTAGATATGAATGCATATCCTTTCCTTGTATACAGGCTCCAACTACTTAAACACAAACTAATTCAACATCCAATGACTATTCCCCAGTGCAGCTCATGTATACAACAGTACAGCTGATGTATAGTTTTCAAGAAATAGAATTATTATGTCAAAGTTTCCTCAAATTTGTGAACAAGAACCTTTACAGAATCAATGACCAATGTTAATGTGCTATAATTCTATGAAAGTTCAAAGGTCAAGTGGTGGAGAGAATGATGTCCAAAACCGAAAATGACTTTGAAGGTTACTGGAATATATCTATGCTTTTGATCTCTGGATGAACAACGACCATCAAAGTTTTTTCTTTCATGTATTATTCATGAAGATTTGCAAAAGTATTGCATTTTCATAAGCCAATGGGTTTCAAACAAAATAGCCAATATTATTGAGAATTTCAAAGTTGTTTCTGAAAGTAGCAAATAGCATTTTGTTTATGATATTTTGTAAAAACCTTTGTGACAAAACTATAAATGGTTAATAACATGCAACTCATCTGTCACAGTGGTTTCAAAATTTTACTGAAGTAGAAGTAGCAGTAGAGGTCATGGATGACAAACAATTCAGTACCTTCTGAGCTAGGGTGTAACATAAGGCCCTGAAATTCTGCTGATGCTTCTCAAGTTCGTCCCAGTCTATTCTCCAACATGATGTAGCCTGTGCAATCATTGGCTGAAATAAACACCAACAATGCATGATTATTACTCTTGTGTTTTCTAAACTTATTCCTTATATGGAAATTTGTGACTGGTCAATATTGGATGGAACAGTAAATGATAAGGAATTAAAAAAATAAACTACATTCTCTTTATGGCATTTGGTAGCAAAAAAAATGGATAAAAGGATACATTGGTCAATTATTAACAATTTATTGGACTAAGGAAGCGACAGCACCTTAGTCCATTGAATTTACATGAATCCCGGAATAAACCCCTGCCAGAATAAACCCCCACCCTAAAAAACAGCACAACAGAATAAACTCCCTTATTGCATACACGGAAGAAACCCCCACTTTGTTTTCAGATAGGCGGAATAAACCCCCACCTTGTTTTAGATAGGTGGAATAAACTCCCACCCTAACTGTTATCCAGACTGTAAGGCAACCATTGACACCTTACTTGAATCTGAACTTTCCAAGTTTAAGCAATAATTGCATAATTCAAGTTGATTAATATGGATCAAACATGCTCACCATAGTATCTCACCATGATAGCACTAGGGAGATAATTGACGTTTTGAAAAACAGGTGAAGTGAGAATGATTATAAATGAGGACTGAAATAGATAACAACATATCAATAAATATTTATATTTATTTGAATAAATCGAACAAGCATATGTTAAATAGTAATAAACACTGTCAAGATAAAGCACATGTTGAAGCACATTAATTTTTTTTTTTTTTCATTTTTGTTGGTGATAGAAACTAGTTTTGATACCACTTGTCACAATCATAAAAAGTACTAATGTTGTCGTCAGTTGGTGTTATTGAAGCCGAATGTTGTGGCCGATAGCATGTAGGAACTCGTGGATGGTCTTCTTCTTACTAGCGTACTGATTACCGTCAATTTTCACTATATTATACCAAATAGATATGAGTGGGGGTTTATTCCGCGTATGCGAAAATATGAGTGGGGGTTTATTCCGCATATGCAAAACAAGCATGGGGGTTTCTTCCATGTATGCAATAAGGGAGTGGGGGTTTATTCCGCTATGCCGTTTTTCAGGGTGGGGGTTTATTCCGTACATCAATTTACATACCACATTTTAGGGACCGTACTTTATCGATACACAAACAGCGGTCTGACCCCAATTACTCATTAAACATCCGCCTTCACTGTGCGGACTAATACCTCCTTGGTACTAGGAATGTAGTCCGGATTTACTCACTTTGTTTTGCGTTATGTTATTACAACTGTTGCCTCATGAGAAATCGTAAAATGTCAAGATGTTCGAAAAATAGAGTATCGTTCAGTCTCTGTTCACAGAAATAACAATTATAGTAATGGTGGTAAAAGGAGCAGCTGTTTTCCTCAAGATGTTGCTCAAAGGCATTTTCAAATGTATCCTCAATCATCTTGCTTTAAACGCACCTTAGTCCTTCAGTGCTATCAGTGCTTTGATTATTAATTGGCATAAACCCAAGTACCTTCCAAAAACAAAACATGATAAGGACAGAATATCATTATTGCTGTATATAGCACAGCTTTCCATTTTGGTCTGTCCCAATTCCCACATGGTAGAATGGGTTAAATTTAATAATAAATATCAACCATGCATGGGGATATGGAGAAGATAAGTTCAAACAATATAAGATAAGCCTTTGATACAGCATAATCAATTGATGTTCGAATGAGTGTGAAAAAATGTAATCAAATGATCCTAAAAGTAAGGATAAATATATACTTAAAAACAAGGGTATATAGAAAGGGAACTTAAAAAATGTAAAAAAGAAGGCTCTTCAACAGCCATAATCAAACTAAAGATCATTATTTTCCATTCACAATTCCATATATTTGGGGTAAAGTTTCCTCAAATTAGTATAGATCAAAGAGTCAAGGGAAAACCCTTGAATTAATGTGCAAAAGAAGATATCTTAAGATATTGTGACAATAGTTTAAACTTATCCATTTTACAATTGTTGTGAAACAAGTTCTTACACCTAAGATTAATCATTTTCCATTCTGCTCCCTGAATATATATATATATATATATATGGGGAGCGACGTGAGAAAACCCACCTTATGGTCAAAATTTTCGATTTTCGTTTTTTCAGCGATTATTTTAGTTCGATTTGCCTTTGTTAAAATGATATAAGTCTCATGTAAATGCGTCAGAAAATACGGTTCCTATAAGCGTTCAAAGACGTCAGGTAAGTAGAGAAATATCGAGGAGTGACGCGACGTCAGCGTTTTGGCGAACGACGTAATCTAAATCGACGTTTGAGTTTTGGAGTTACCACATCTTAGGTCTTCATTTTACGGAAACACCTTTTAAGTTCATCCTGGTGCTTAAGCTTAGGAAACAAAACAATCATGTTTAGATTTAATTCAAAGTAATAATAAATCCAATTCAATCGGTTGATATTCACATCAAAGGAAATTAAACAGTACAGATTTAGTGGTCAACCAGAGACATATGTCTCTGGGTCAACGAAAGGATATACTCCCTTTTGACATGACTTACTGTAGTTGTGTCAAACCTTCGAAATAAACAGGTCTCTACTTGAAAAAGGTAGAATTGTTTTCTTTTTCACTACTCGCCAGAGATCAGGAAAATGCCGGTTTTGGACCGATTTCGGTTATGTCGGACCGATTGCAACTAGCAATTTTATGTAAAAATCGGTTGGGGTATCATAGACAGATATGGAATTCTACACACTTAACAGTACACGTTTCTGTATTATCCCAAAATTAATCAATTTATTGTAATTCCCGTGTAAAACAATGTACTAAGCGTGTATTTCAAGCGTGCTTGATTATGGAAACTTATCGACGTGCTTGACTGAGAAGTACAAATTACATGTTTGTTTCTCGAGAACCGATTGTTTTAACAACATTTGGTACATTTTTAATGGCACATGGTAGATTGCAAGAAATCAGGGAATATTTATTTGTAACGCATGTCGTTCTGTTCCATGAAAAGTTTGCTTCCCTTGCCGATTGAAAGGCGCACTATTAACATTGAACAATCTTCATCAGGAGGCTTGAAGATTCAGATTGTTTTTCGTGAGACGATAGACAACGAACAGATCATTCTGTTTATGTTTGAAATTGATCGACTTTTTCTACAATAATTCTTGAAAGTAAACAATTCAGAAACAAAATAAAATATGTTTAAAATGTATTTTATGTGATGTCAAATTCAAGGCTCATTTAGTATTGTCATCTAAGCGCAATGCATGGTTAAAAGTGTTCTTTTTTTTTTCATGTGATGACACTTAAACGTTATGTGAGCTAATACAAAGTTAACTAAACACAATGTATGACCAGTTCTATTGAAGACAATCCCTTTCATTAGTATACGCATAAAACACAGAGCTGCATGTGTCGATTGTTTCAATAATGTTTATTAAGCGTGTACATTTGTTTAATTGCGGAGTACACATGTGTTATATTGCGATAATTGACCTACAGTCGATGATTGAAGACAATTTGCCCATATTGTAAAAGAAGATATGTGTCCATTCAAAAATAGTTGTGAATCCGAGACCTACATAAAACGTGCATGTGGTATACTATCGTTCTTGGCTGCCCTGTCACCATCCTCCAAATAAGGTAGCCAACGACAATCTTATTGTTTTACCCCAAAATAGATACAGTGTAAGCTGTTTCTTGAAAAAAAAAATAGTAAAAGTCTATATTATACATCTTGAAATGCATAATCAAATTGATAAAGAGGTCAATAGTGATGCAGATCGCGTTTTCTCAAGAGCCAATTTTATCAGGTCAGCAGTGCGAATCACAGACCGATAACCGGATGCCATATTACATTGTGATGTTGGGCACTAACCATATAACATTCAGCCGTGTGACGAATCATGAGGTCATAGATACTTTATGGCATATGACGCCATTCTCTACCTGTTAACTGTCGCGTAATGTTGATTTTCAGCTTTGTTTCCCTTTTTTCATGTTTTATTTTCATTTTTTACTATTAATTTGAATCCATATCACTAACAGGGTAAAAAAAATAGATGATTTGTGTCTTTGTGTAGGAATGGTTATCGGGATAGGCTTCGGATAATTATCCCATTGACATTCGGCTCACAGAATAGTATTCCTACGCCTTGCTCGATACCATTACCGATTCACGAGACTAACCATCTATTGTCTATATATCACTGTGATAAAGTATTTCAGTCATGCCACCGTGTTCAGTAAAACTATCCATGTTTTTTGTATGTCGTAACCGATGGAGGACACTTTTTATCGAAGGCAGCATGCAACTGTTAAGGTGTGACAGACTGATAAAGAATGGTGAAATGACTTATTAAAACAATGTCAGTAAACAGAAAAAGAACTACATAAAACGCGCAAGTCTTGCGGAACGACTTTTGTCTGTACTTAGATATGTATAGTACCACGACAGTTGTCTGCATTGATAAAGCATGCATCGTGACCTCATTCACATTTCTCCAGTTCCCAGTTCTACATGGAGATAACAGACTCTGGTCCGTGTGTCTGGCTGCCATATTGCCCGATGGTCTGATTCTCATCTATCGGGGAATTGACTTGCGTTGACTGGAGACTAATGCTGACTCCAAACAATTGAATCTTTCTAAGGAAAAGAATAGAGCGGTCCCGTTGGTCGGACATAGTGTGGGAGGCTCACGCTCTGACTTAAGTCAAATGTGGAGTGCTCGAATCTTTGTGCTGTTTTGGAGCTTCTTCATATTATCAATGGATATGTCGTGGAATAGCGGTAACGTATCACAACAAACAACTATTCCATTTTCAAGTAAGTGTGTTCCACCTCTCTGCCTTTTTGCCCCGCCTTTGTCAAGCTCCGTGACCAGGATCTGTAAGAGTGTCATGACTTTCAGATCTTTTTCCTGATTTTACGAGGCTATAGGACGAACGACAGAACATAATTTGTTTGGCACTTAAAAGTGAACTTCCTTGACCACACTCGTTGATGCAAACATCCCCAGAATAGGGTTCCTGATCTGTATTAAAGTCGCAATGAGTAAATGACCCATCCTTACTTATGGACGCAACATATGACCTAGCCCGACAACTGATTCACTAAATTTACTACCGTTATCAACTACTGGGTGTCCGCTGTCGTTTTCCTTGAAAACATCCTCAAACAAGTTCTGACATATGGTTGATGTCCTTTCGAAGTGGTTTGATAAGAATGATTCTAATTCCTAAAATCCAAGGACATAACTGTTAAACCTAGGGGTAACTTTAATCTTAATACAGCTGTATACATATAAAACATTTATACAAATCAATTATATAATAGTTGTTTAAAGGGAAACGAATAAAGAAACTCAATAACCTTATTGTTAGACATAACGACGCGGTACGTAGTAAGTTTTGCTACAATCACGGTTTTTAAAATTGAATCCTTGAAGAATTGACTGATAATCTGCAGGCAATATGTCGTACTTTACATGTAGTCACGCATTCAATAGAAAATGAGTTTAAAAAAACTTGATTAAACTAGGTATATAATAATGAGAAAAGATTTGTCGGTAGCATTGTTGATATATTTACTTTCCCGATCGCGGCTGAGATTTCAATGAAAATGAGTATCATAGTCGTCTAGATCTAAATGTTATATATAGATCTAGTAAATGAATGAAGAATGATTTTTACTCTTAACTGCAGTTCCTTTTAAGACTGGGACATTTATTCGAGGGATTAAAGATTGAATGTTCAATCAATATCGCGTTTGAAAACAGCGGGGAAACTTAAACAACGCCGTAATAAATGACGTCACTTTGACAGCGATTTATCGATTATTGCGCGTTAAACCATAAGGTGGGTTTTCTCACGTCGCACGTCATATATAAACAGTTCTCCTGCCAATTTGTGGGATAATCCTTGTATTTTCCCCTTGATGCTAACGGGTTTGAACCCTGAACCCTCCATACCAGAGGCGGAAGCTCTACCACACCACCTACCACATCATCATTGACAATAGTCAAGTTTGTCTCATCATCAACAAATTCAGCACTAAATTTGGATTTTTGTAATGCGTTTTATAACATATATTTCACTTCATTTTGATTCCTATGTTATAATTTTAATCTTATATAAATTGATTACAATATGTAAGGGTCTAGGTGTTGAGATACAATTGGAGGCTAGGTAACAGTAAAGATCTATTTGAATACAGGTGTTAAAAAGGTTTCCTTATCCTTATTATACACAAAGATTGAGTGTTCTGCACCAGTTTTGTTAATTTATCTGGCAATAAACTATATGCATAACATCTGCTGATACAAATACGTTTTATCCATGAGAGCTTTATGTTTTACCTACAAAGAAAGATTTAAAACATCAAGACCATTTCAAAGATCACAATTGAATCGGCTTATAATCGTGGGATACATTAGTAAAGTCTTAACCCTTAGAATCCAAAACCTTCAATATCTGCTTAATTTTGATTTAAAGAAAGATTCTCAGAGTAGCAAACAGGTTAGATTTCAAAATGTATAAATTCATATACACAGGTGAAAGTTGAAGAATTTCAAAACCTGTAATCTGTAGTTCATTAGTTTGCTATAGCATAATATTGGGTCAAAAAGTCTCAAAAACCTGAAATTCAGGAATAATCCTGAACACTTTCACCCATGCATATATATCATGCTCAATAAAACAGGAATTGAATAACACCTTCAAATGAAAAGCTATCCTGTAAATTCACATCTTTGTTTAAACGTTTGTTAAAATTGCTACATAACATGTTATGTACACAACGCAATAGATATAATGTATGTATACTGTCCCATAGATCACTTACCATTCCATAGACCAGGGAATCGCACACTGATGACACAGGGACCTGTCCTGTCACTTTTAGTTTATAAATAGGGACTGTCATACCCATAGCTTTACTGTTACTTGGGAACACTATTTTCATGGAGGAGGCATCTGAGTGAAGGGTCTGAAATAAACACATTGACAGTTATTGAACTTTCAAATCACATGATCATACTCAAAAATGCAAAAACAATGTATATTGAGTGTCCAGAGCAAGACCATAGTAAATGCTTCATAAATATTAAGCAATTGTTAGAGTCTTGCATTGAACTCTCAATATTCATGATGAAATTGAAGAGAAAAAAATAAATGTAGTAGATAGGGTTGTTTCACAATATATATTTATGTTTTATTTGGCTTTTATGATGGTGTTTACAACCAATTTTTCAACTGTATATTACATCTGTTTAATAAAATATTTTCTACTCAACTTCCAAAAAAAAGAATAATCATCAAATGATAACTGTTAGATTAATCAGTTCCAAATTGTTATGTAAGGAACAGCTAGTAATATGAATTCAATTAAAATACATTACTTTATGAGACATAAAAATAAAATATCATATTAGATTAAATAGAACAGAACACACCTGAACATAGTTAATTAAAAAATTCATGACAAAGTCACATTTTACTTTGTTTGTACAAAGTGTGATATCATTTTTGGTTTCTAAAGAAGGTTAAAATATATATGAAAGTCAATATTTAATATCAAAGATTGAAAAATAGTCTAAATTACAAAATTAACATGGCTGTGTTTGATAGTGAACCATTAAAAGACTTTTAAGACCTCCCACAGTTTTTGTGTATTTTGCCAAATTCATTACAAAGTTTTGTTCATTTGTTGACCTACGGGCATTGAACTTAAAGACAGGTGGGCTTTCTATAGTAATACTCAGTAATATATATTTATTCAAGCTATTTATAGTAATACTCAGTAACATATATCTATTCAAGCTATTTATAGTAATACTCAGTAATATATATCTATTCAAGCTGTTTATAGTAATACTCAGTAATATATATATCTATTCAAGCTATTTATAGTAATACTCAGTAATATATATCTATTCAAGCTATTTATAGTAATACTCAGTAATATATATCTATTCAAGCTATTTATAGTAATACTCAGTAATATATATCTATTCAAGCTATTTATCATCATACCAACTTAAAGACAGGCAGCTTTCTATAGTAATGCTCAGTAATATATATCTATTCAAGCTATTTATAGTAATACTCAGTATCATATATCTATTCAAGCTATTTATCATCATACCAACTTAAAGACAGGCAGCTTTCTATAGTAATGCTCAGTAATATATATCTATTCAAGCTATTTATAGTAATACTCAGTAATATATATGACGTGCGACGTGAGAAAACCCACCTTATGGTTTAACGCGCAATAATCGATAAATCGCTGTCAAAGTGACGTCATTTATTATGGCGTTGTTTAAGTTTCACCGCTGTTTTCAAACGCGATCTATTGTTTCAACATTTAATCTTTAAACCCTCGGTAAAATGTCCCAGTCTCCGAAGGAACTCCAGTTAAGAGTAAAAATCATTCTTCATTCATTTACTAAAACATTTACTATGATCGGCCTACTCCTTTTCATTGAAATCTCGGCCGCGATCAGGAAAGGAAACATATCAACAATGCTACCGACAAATCTTTTCGCATTCTTCTATACCTAGTTTAATCAATTTTTTTCAAACTCATTCTTAATTGATTGCGTGACTACATGTAAAGTATGACAAATCGCCTGCAGATTATCAGTCAATTTTTCGAGGATTCAACTTTTAAAACCGTGATTGCAGCAAAACTGACTACCGCGTCGTTATGTCTGACAATTAGATTTACATACAACTGTTATTGGATTTCTTTATTCGCTTTCGCTTTTAACAATTAGATTCTATCATGATATGTATAAATGTTATATATTTATACAGTCGTTTTAAAATTAAAGTTCCCCTTAGGTTTAACAGTTATGTCCTTGGACTTTTGGAATTAGAATCATTCTTATCAAACCACTCTGAAAGAAAACCAACCATATCAAAGGACTTGTTGGAGGATGATTTCAAAGAAAACGACAGCGGACACCCAGTTACAGATCCCGATCACGGAGCTTAAAAAAAGCGGGGCAAAAAGACAGAGAGGTGAAACAAACTTCCGTGAAAATGGAATAGTTGTCTGTGGTGAAACGTTACCACTATTCCACGGCATATCCATTGATAACATGAAGAAGCTCCAAAGGCAAGAATGCCTGTGGAAATGCACCGGTCACAAAACAGCACAAAGATTAGAGAATTCCACATTTGACTTAAGTCAAAGGTTGAGCCTCTAACACTATGCTCGACCAACGGGATCGCTCTATCTTTTTTCCTTAGAAAGATCCAATTGTTTGGAGTCCGCATAAATCTCCAGTCAAAGCAGGTCAATTCCCCGAATAGATGAGGATCAGACCATCGGGAAAGATGGCAACAAGACACACGGACCAGACACCGTTATCTCCTTGATACTGAGTTATGGAGAATTATTAATGAGATTACAATGCATATTCAATCAATGTAGATAACTGTCGTGTCACGCCACATATCTAAGTACAGACAAAATCCGTTCCACAAGACGTGCGCTCTTTGTGTAGTTCTCTTCTTTTTTGACTGACATTGTTTTAATAAGTCATTTCGCCATTTTTTATTTGTCTGTCACCCATAAACAGTTGCATGCTGCCTTCGATGAATAGTGTCCTCCATCGGTTATGACATACAAAACACATGGCTAGTTTTACTGAATACGGTGGCATGACTGGAATACTTTATTATAGTGATATAAAGACAATAGATGGTTTGTGTCGTGAATCGGAAATGTTATCGGGCAAGGCGTAGGAATACTATCCGGTGGGGCAAAGGTCAATCGGACAATTATCTGAAGGCTATACCGATAACCATTTCTAGAAAAATACACAAATCATTTATTCTGTTTACCCTGTTCGTGATATTGATTCAAATCAAAAGTCAAAAAATGAAAAATTAAACATGAAAAAAGGAAAAAACAAAGCTGAAAATCAACATTAAGCGACAGGTAACATGTAGAGAATGGCGTCATATGTCA
Source organism: Cerastoderma edule (assembly GCA_947846245.1). Taxonomy (NCBI): domain Eukaryota; kingdom Metazoa; phylum Mollusca; class Bivalvia; order Cardiida; family Cardiidae; genus Cerastoderma; species Cerastoderma edule. The sequence goes on along the minus strand of OX401416.1, from coordinate 10,776,460 downwards.
TAACGTACCTATGACCTTATGATTCGTCACGCGGCTGCATGTTATATGGTAAGTGCCCAATATTACAATGTTATGTGGCATCCAGTTATCGGTCCGTTATTCGCATTGCTGACCTGATAAAATTGACGCTTGAACAAACGCGATTTCCATCATTAGTGACACCTTTATCAATTTGATAATGCATTTTTTAAAGTTGTATAATATAGGCTATTATTTTTTTATTATAATTCGTCGTTGGCTACTTAATTTGGAGGATGGTGATAGGGTAGCCCAAAAAGGTAGTATATCAAATGGATGTTTCATGTAGGTCTCGGATTCACAACTCATTTTGACTGAAAAATATCTTCTTTTCCAATACGGAAAAACTTGTCTTCAATTATTGACTGAAGGACAATTACCGCAATATAACGCATGTATACTCCGCAATTAAACAAATATGCACACACATAAAAAATCAATTGAAATGATTGGCACATGCAGCTGTGTGTTTTATGCGTATACTAATGAAAGATAATGTCTTCAATAGAACTGGTCATACTAGGTGTTTAATTAACTTTGACTTAGCTCACATAACGTTAAAGTGTCGCCGCAACGACTCCGAAACTAGAGCTCAGCTGGCATATGTGACAACAGATTGTTGGCACATTTATCTTTACATGTTTTGAAGGGTGTTTTTCGAAAAAGACTTATCGGCTATTAGCAAGGATCAGGAAATCTCCAAATCCCAATCGGTCCCAGATACGGCCTTCCCTCCAATACTTCTTCGCTACCCCCGAGGTGAAAAAACATATCTGTGTCCTTCATACTTTAAACCATACATTGTGCTTAGATTACAATATCAAATAAGCCTTGAATTTGACATCGCATAAAATACATTTTAAATATATTTCATTTTGTTTCTGAATTGTTTACTTTCAATAACTATTGTAGAAAAAGTCAAACAATTTCAAACATAAACAGGTTGATCTGTTTGATGTTTATCATCTTAAAAAACGATCTGAATCTTCAAGCCTCACAGTTTATGATGAAAATTGTTCAATGTTAATAAAACGCGTTTCAATAAAAAGAAAATACTCTCTGATTTCTTGCAATCTACCATAAGCGATTAAAAATGGACCACATGTAGTTGAAATAATCGGTTCTCGTGAAATAAACGTGTCATTTGTACTTCTCAATCAAGCGTGCCGATTAGTTTCCATAATCAAAACCCGAAATACACACTACAGACATGGTTTTACACGGGAATTACAATTAACGGATTAATTTTGGGATAACAGAGAAACATGTACGGTTAAATGAAGATTTCCATATCTGTCTGTGATATCATGACCGATTTTTTGCCAGTTGCAATCGGTCCGACACAACCGAAATCGGTCCAAAACCGGCAATTTCCTGATCCTTGGCCATTAGTAAAAAAGATAACAATGCTGCCCTTTTCAAGTAGAGACCTGTTTATTTCGAAGGTTTGACTCAATAATAACGTAAGTCCATGTCAAAAGTGAATATTGCGTTTTGTTGACCGCTTGATCTGTACTGTTTGATTTCCTTTGATGTAAATATCATTCCACTGAATTGGATTTTTTAGTTACTTTGAATAAAATCTAAACATGATAGTTTTGTTTCCTAAGCTTTGGCACCAGGATGAACAAGAAAGATGTTTCCATATCAAGAAGAGCTCAGATATGGTAACTCGAAAATTCAAACGTCGATTTAGATTACGCCGTTAGCCAAAACGCTGACGTCGCGTCACTCGCGTGATATTTCTCTACTTACCTGACGTCTTTGAACGCTCATAGGAACCGTATTTTTTGACGCATTTACATGAGACTTATATCATTTTAACAAAGGAAAATCGAACTAAAATAATCGCTGAAAAAACGAAAATCGAAAATTTTGACCATAAGGTGGGTTTTCCCACGTCGCTCCCCATATCTATTCAAGCTATTTATCATCATACCAACTTAAAGACAGGCAGCTTTCTATAGTAATGCTCAGTAATATATATCTATTCAAGCTATTTATAGTAATACTCAGTATCATATATCTATTCAAGCTATTTATAGACAGGCAGCTTTCTATAGTAATGCTCAGTAATATATATCTATTCAAGCTATTTATAGTAATACTCAGTAATATATATCTATTCAAGCTATTTATCATCATACCAACTTAAAGACAGGCAGCTTTCTATAGTAATGCTCAGTAATATATATCTATTCAAGCTATTTATCATCATACCAATAGCATTATGTTGTTTAATCATTTGGGACTTTGTGAGTAACTTCAAAATTCGGAACATTCGAAGATGACCCTTATATCAAAACCATTTTCACAAATTAAGAAATTGTTTTTCAATGAGTAAGTTTTCCTTTGTTCACAAATGAACATAATACTTTTTTTGCTGTAAGTGCATTTAAGAAAGTTTAAAAAAAGAAATAGGGTGCACTGGTATCACTTGGTCATTCTTGTGAATATTGCACTTATTTCAAACTCCTAGGAATTTGTTAAGTTAAAGAGATCCAAGGAGCATTTTGATGTGAAAATACCACCTCTCGATCTTTTTTATTTTCAGTGTTAATCTGGGGGAAAAAAAATTGATTTCATTATAAAGAATGCAAACACAAAAATGTATTTAAGCCTAATACATGTAGTTATATTTTATTGCAACTTTTGGGAAAACCATTGTGACTAAAGAAGAATTATTGATCCTTATGGGCATTTTCTCCATTGATAAAAAAATCATTGCTGAAATCATTGAAATAGGTATACATACACAAAGGGAGTGCTAAGACTGATCGTTTTAGTATTAATGGATTAAAGATGCTTGAAGATAGTTTTAATCAAAAAAGGAGGTTATCTATAATTAAATGAATTTTCTGTTTCATTTATGTGTACAAATGAAATCTGTTATGAATTCCTTTTCATTATGTTAAAAAAAAGAAAGCATGTGGAAAGTATATTTGTTGTGGGTATTAAGTATCAGTTTATTAATATCTCAGTGTCTAAACTTATTGAATAATTAATCCAAGCTTGATTTTAATAGCATAATAAAATTGTCTTATTTCATGCATCTTTGAAAATGTTCATCTGGATTTGGCAGATTACATAAGATGTCTCCCCGACTTATCTGTGACTTCACTTTTCATCTCCAAGCCGGGTTTATTCCATGAAGGATAAACATACAAGTATGCCTACATTATTAACCTTTAGAATCCTTGGTAATTTTCTAAAATAGACTTTTGTCTCATCTGCTTTCCAAAACCTTAAATATCTTCTTTATTTTGAAAAGGAAAGTTACTCAGAGTAGCAAACTGGTTAGATCACAGGATCCAACCTGTTTGCATAAGCATAAAATTGGTTCCAGCATTATATAGAGGATTAAATGAAAGTTAGATTTGTCAAAGACAGTTAAATGTTTTTTTCTCAACTGAAAATAATTTCCTATCTGGATCCATGAAGCTTTTGTTTTAATGCTTATACACATTTTGAACTGTTTAACTTTGTTTATTCTGTCCTTTTATCTTTTACTTTTATAACTTTCCTTTTTCTATGACATTAGTTATCTAAGACCTATTGTGAAAGTAGCAGAAAAGTCCTAAGCTTAAGCATTATTTCCATTTGTTACAATGTTTTCTTGAATAGAACATTTTCCTGTGAGAGCATTGAAATGTGGAAATGTGAAGGAAGTCGGGCCAACTAAAAACCTATCACACACTCTAGGATATAGACAATCTAAATTGCTAAACAGTACAGAATTCTCAAATGTGAACAGTTTCTCTAACATAGAAAAATTGTCTGATAATTTAAACCCCAGGGAACAAAATAGTACAATATAACTATTTGGGAGACAAAATGTCCAATTCTGTGTTCATAATTGAACATTTTGTCTCCACTGAGCAAGATTTGCTTTTGTCTCATTCAACAGATGACTATATTGCCTGTGCAGTTCAGCATTCTTTGAAAAATTGTTCATTATAAAATTATAAAAAAAAATGTCACAATAGAACAAATGGAATTACAAATGATGCATTCTCTTCAGTGGATATTTTTCTCAAAGTTGATAATTGATTTTGCTCATAACTGACAGGCAAAGCTGTGAAGTATAGTGCCTAAGTTCTTAAATTGTTTCTTCACAAATACTTGTTCTACAAAGTCCCCATAACAAAAAAGGGAAGGGCTAGAATCAAGACTTTTTAACAAAGATTTCTAGCAAATGTTTTAATTTTTGAATTCGTTTTTTGCTTTTGCTTTTTCGGTTTGGAGCAATCATGAAATTCTTTATGGAGGATTATTTGACATAATTGATAGATGAACTTACAAAATTATGCTAGCATAGAAGTTGGGCTAGCTATAATACTTACAAAATTATGGTAGAATGGTAACTGTGCTGGGTAGAGGACCCTCTCATGTAGATCACACTTAATCACCAGAGGTGGCCCTGAGGACACAACAAACAATGCAGTCGTATATTAGAGCGCCACTAACTAGCATGAAATTCTTCGTAGCGTTTTACTAAATGTCTTATGCTGAAAAGCTGGGTAAGTTTAAAACAATATTTTCTTTTAATTCAATTTCGAGAAAAGCAATATTGTAACGTAATACATCATTGGAATCCTCTTACAGGGGCTTCATGTGACATGTCACATGAATATATTGGTCTTTTATCTAAGATACCCAATACTATCCATGTAATCCTCTTTTGACTTGTGCAAATATTTTCCTTAAGTAATCTAGGAAAATGCTTCCCTGCATTTTTCATAAAGGTAAAAATTCATAAGACTATATTAACTATATTATTCTTTTCAGTTATGTTCCTTTGATCCAAACCAGTACTTTGGTTTTTTTTTAAACCAGAAAACAACTACACGTGAGTGTCTTTGGGCATGACACTACAGAGCACTGCCTAGCACTATAGTGGAATCAAGAAAAACTGTAAATTTACTGAATTAATGTTGATGCAGCTTTAAACCCCATATATACAAATAAACATTACATCTGTTTTGATCCTACCTGAATGTTCCAGTGGAGGCAGAACAAGGTGAAGATGCTCAGAGTCTGTGTTTGTATCCAACAACCAGTTGTTGAAAAAGTTCTGCAGGTATAGGATGTCTGAAAAATATGTTGATGACATATCTAGCTTTTAAGGTATAATACCTATAATCGTCCATTTTGAAATTAATCCTTTTGTCAGATTACTTCTGTCATTTGCGTATACATCAGTCTTGGCTGAAACAATTCGCTTTACACTGATGTTAATTTACAGAGAATGACCAAAGTAATCTGACAAATGGATGAGTTTCAAAAAAGAATTGGAGACAATTTAAAATTGAAAACAATGTTAGATGACATTTATGGTATATAAGAAGACATGATGTCTGTAGAAGCATTGGAATAAAAGGGCAATTTCCACAGCCTCTTGATTCATGTGCAAAAGGTTCTACTGAATGTGTATTTTGGAAAGAGCTAATAATAATTTCCCATTTTGAAACAAAGTGATCACTAGTAATGTTCAAAGACTTAAATACATATGGAGCAGGGGTAGCGAAATCTGATTTCAATTTACTTGTGTATTCATACCAAATCTTTTTTGTTCACTTGCATGAACATGTATAACGCTTATATAGTATACTTCTGTAAAAAATCACTTGTCAATCTAGGCTTCTGGACACGCTGGGAAACATGGACCATGGATTTTGTCGCCCGTGTCGAGTAAATAATTTACAGAGAAGTACATAATGCAATTTACATTCAGAAACCGTCTAGAAAGAATTTGATGCTGACCAGAATCCAGTTTGACCATTTCTACGAGACCTGTCACACTCTCGTTGGAATGAGTGGACATGGCCGAGGTCCCGCTTCCCTGACTTGTTCCCAGCTCATCTTCCAGACTGACATCCAAACTCATCAAACAAAGCACCTGGATTTTCTGTAATAAGAATAAATTTTGTTACACAATCAACCTTTCATTGCAGCAACAAGATTTGATTTATGTTGCGATACTCTACTCTAAATGATGAAGGAAAAAAACAACCATACTCAAGCCAGGTAGAACCATCAGCATTTTGTAAGTCAGTCAGGAGACTGCCTCTAATGAAAATACAAATGCAGTCACTGGGATTTGAATCCACACAGAAAGGGGCCATGTGACATCAAGTTCTGTATTCTACCCAGAACATCCATGTATACCAGAATTGATAAATAAGATTTTACTATAGTGTGCTTATCTGCTAGAAAATTAATGATCACATGACTCTTGTCTTGTGAAGATTCAGTGCAGGAGTATAGTAAGTTCTTCACTTTGTAAATGTCTTAATAAAAAAATAAATTTTATAAGTCTTGTAATGATCCCTCAATGTGGTCATGGAACATCTAGATTACCTACAGGCTGTTAGTTATCATATTGCAACATTAGATCTAAAAGTTTGTTAATAAAATAAAAAAGACTATGTTTGATATGATTGATTTCACAACCAGTGCCAAATTTATACCATAGTATTCAAAGCACTTATCATTGCATCAGTGGACTACCTTGTATCTATTTAAGTTAAAACTTATCTATATCACAATGTGACTGAAGATGGAAGTTTATCTAATTCACTCTCAATTCACTGATTTGTGGGCTAGCAAGTCCCTGCATTTTCTGCTTTCACCGTACAAGGATCGAAACTGGGACCCTTGTAAGAAAGGCCGACACAAAACCACTGTACCACTATCACCCACATTATCTGTTTACCTTAATATGTTCCAGATCTAGTCTAGCTGCAGCAAGTTCAACTTGTCTCTGTACTGTTTTGTCATTTTGGTTTGTTAAAACGACTATTTCAAGGCTGAGGGTGAATCCACCAGACTGAAAAAACCCAAGGTTTCATGTTTTATTCATTAACTCACTTTCCTGGATGTGTTAAGTAGAAACCAACTTACCACAAGAATATATTGACTTTTTTAGTGTCTTTTTCGGTTTAGATGATCTTAAACAAAAGTAACTGTTTTTATAAAAAACATTTTGTTTTCGTGTTCAATTTGCTGTTTCAAAAGAAGAGTTTGAGTCAATTTAAATTTGGAGTCATTTCAGCAGGTGTAAGGGAGATAATCCTCACACAAGTCAATTGCATCCTAAACAAACATATTATCTCCCTTCCAGATAGATGTTATATCCTTATTTCGCTCCACAAAATGTCCTAAGTCTAGTGATCTTCAACAGTTGCTCTGAAACAGACTAACCCAGTTAACATGAAATTATATTTTAAAGAATTGCAAATATCAATGATAAACGACACTTTTGATTATCATAAAGGATCATGTTCAAAGGAGCATTGATAAAATTGTTTCCAAAGGTATAACATTCTACTACCAAGTAAACTTTTACCTCTGCCGCAAAAAAAGAATGTGTGGTACTAAAGCATTTTCTTTTCAATGTTCCTTCCTACATCAAAAGATTTTCAGCATTGTAAAATGTCTAAATGCTTGTTACTGAAACATTTTGTGGACCAACTACACACATTTGAAAGATTGAAATGTTGATGAGGATAGATATGTGTACAGAATATAAAGATATCATACCTGATCAATGTTTGACCACTGTTTTTACTAAATAAATTGTGGGTTTTAATAGGATATTTTTCTCATTGACTAAGTTTAAACTTGTTTATTAAACATCTATAGTGTAGGAAGCTTCAAGCCTATAAATTCACTCTCACCAACTGCTTCCTGGATACGAAACCACTTATATATATACATGCACCAATTTTTGGGCTAGTCCCAGCATTTCTATCTCACCACTAATGGGGATCAAACCTGAAATCCTTAGACTAATGTTCTGACAATGCTGGGGATTGAACCGAAATCCTCAGCACCATGGATTGATGCTCTACCACTGCACCACTATTGTTAATATTATTTCTTATTGATTAATGGTATGTGTGGGCCACTACTGTACCTGGAATGTAGGCTGAAGTTGTTTTTTATACTGACTGCAGGCCTCCTGGAGTGCCGCATCAAACTGTGTATTAACTCCCTGGCTGTGTCCTCCCTCATGCATCGCAGTCCTCATATCAGATATGGCAGTGTGGATCCGTGTAAAGTTGTTCTTCACATAGGAGAATGGAAGTAGAGGCTGAAACATATGTAAAATAATTTTCATAAACCTTCCCTGATTATTTTACTTCATATCAACCTACTTGTAAGTAACGCTCCTGAAGAAAGTTCACAAAAATACTGTTGAAAACAATGTTAAACACCATCCATTCCTACAAAAACATTTCGACCTCTTAATATCCACATTTTAACAGGAAATGTCTGTAAGCAAAGAGAATTAACTCTTTACAAGCATATTTTTTACCCTAGTCACAGTAGTTGCACTCATTAACATAAAGGATAAATGTCAATTTCTATACATAACTACTGTTGTTGAATATTATTTGTAATTGGGACCAGTAACAAGATCCCATAATTAGGGAGGGAGTGAATGGAAAAAAACCCAATCTACAGTACCTTCTGGTAGTCATGTAACATAACCACACTGAAGAATGGGATCCTGGAAGGCCCACTGAAGCTACAGGCAACAGAATACAAATTGTCTAAAACGTCACAAACATTTTCAATCACTTCTTCACTGAAAGGGGTTGTCAGATCAATCATCAACAGGCGTGCTGGAAATAAATTCAGATTTGTAACCAAATATCAAATAAAACTGAACATAAAAGCAACGAAAAAAAAGAAAGAAATAGTCTATGTAAAGACAAACTAAAAGCATATTTATGGGATAATTGAGCAGCAACTCCTGTTTTAGACACTTGTGACACACACACACACTTCCTGTTGCTTTACCTATCATAATCTCATTAATGGGGAACTGGTATTAAGTCGCAAAAATCAAAGCCTACTGATCAGACAGTAGTCGACCTAACTGTGAATGAACTACCTCCATAGTTATTTTTAGTATGGAATCTGCTTTAGTATGTTGAACTGGACTAGAGATGGTACAAAGGACAGCAGCTAGGTTTTTTGTATTGTTTTTTCATTACTGTACAGGGCTTCCTTTTGAGTGTTGTAATATATGTTCCCTGTATGACCTGCCAGTACTAGGCTAAATATGGCCTGTCAAAGTACATTAATGGTGAAAAAGATGATCACAATCAAAGATAGAATTACAGATGGTTGGTCTCTAGTCCCCAAAGCTATATCCATTTCACTACCACAGATCCCTGACATTCATATTGTTCAAACATAGGTCAGGCTTGGGAAATTTTATGCTGAATAATTTTCTCTGATAATGCTCTGAAGATAGATCTGTCCAGTCCATTTTAAAATCATTGATCTTTTTCTTGCACATATATATACATGATCAGGAAATATTGAGAAATTTTTGCATTTCATTTTGGCAGTGTCTCCGGTCATGTCAAACTTTCCAACTATTCATTTTATGGTGGCCTTTTGAAGTAAGTTGCCAAAGGTCACTCCAACAAAACCAAAGGTGTCAGTGGGGCTTAAACCCAGGGCTCCAGATTTCTTAGTGGTGCAGTAATGTTTCCGGACTAGAGACCGGCAAATCCGGGTTTGATCCTTGATGGATATCGTCTATTTCACATTGGAGTGTCTCTTGGCAAGACATATTTCCTAGCATCGTACTGGTAGGTCATTCAGGGAACATGCAAAATAATTTTCAAGAGTTAACAAGTAGTAAGTTCGCCAATCTAAACACTCGGTAATGCAAAATGGTTTCAATAAAGTGTCTCTCAAACATTTCTATCTCAAGTAGTCAGTCTATCAAAAGAAACAAAATGACAGACTGCATTCCCTTTCAAAGATACCATTGCGTTGGGTTGTTGAGTAAATTAAGATTCAAATGAAATGCAAGATTTCTCAGATACCAGGCTGCTTTCCTAATAATGACCGTTGAAGATTTGACATCCTTGTGTTTGAAGTATGGCGCGAAAAACTTGACAGACGATTCTCAAACGGTGTCGTATTAAAGATATCCTCGATCGTAATTACAGCTCAACCGGTGTATAACCGGAAGCACATGTTCACTGTAAACATTTCACAATTAGTTTCATTTTTACACCTTATAATCCGCATTTAAAGGTGAGTAAATGTATTTTTTAATATTTTGCAAAAAGCAGTGAAGTTAGCATTTAGATCAGACTAAAATGACATGTGGTTTTTACTCATGATCGTCGATATTTGTCAAATATCGTGTGTTTTCGCGACCTGTCATTTGTTTCTTTCGTCTTCGTACTTTACGGTTTTCGCCTTGCATTCTACTAAAGAAAAGATTCAAGAGGAAAACCGGTACACTTAGGCATTCTTTAGTCCAGTTGATCATCCCTCAAACCCACAACTACACGGATTAAGTTGTAGTCGAATCCTGGAAACTGTGAAATCTTTATTGGTTGAGCCATTTGCACAGCATGCTCACACATTTAATCTACCCTCTTTATCTTTTCACAAACAACATACTCTCATAGCGAAAAGATTTTGATTACATAAAACATATTCATTTATCAGTTTGTCCCACCTGATTGGTATTCAATTATGATGTATTGCAATTTTTTCAGGACATCTAGGGGAGGAAGCCTTTGAGAAATAACCAAAATGGTCAGAAAGAAAATAGATAATCGCATCCGTGTACAAATTGAAAATGGAGTGGCAGAAAATCACAGAACCTTGTTTGTGATTGTTGGAGACAAGGGCAAAGACCAGGTATATTTGCCTTAAGTCCTAATGATTTAAGGACCGGTTAGATCACTCGTACAGACTAGTCTCATTAATGATCTGTGGACAAAGCCTTTTTCAACGTTTGGGCATTGATCGTGCTTCGCTTGGTCTCAATGCCATCGTGATTTTACGTTAGAATAATTCTGAACGAACGACTGAGTGATTTTAACTTGCGATTTTCCATGTTCAAAGGAACTGACAAATAAACGTAAATATGAAATACATACATTGAAAACCAATGAATGTCACAACCCACACAAGTATCTGATTCACCTCTAATAAGCGATTTATCTATCATTTAACATCGACAAAGCCCCAAATAAGGCCTACTTGCAGGAAATTTCCCGCAGGATATATGTCATCGCATTACTTAGAACATTATGGGGATGATGTACTTGTCATATCAAAGATCGAGTTGTACTTAATACAATAGTTGTACAACAGTCTGTTTCTACATATAAATCCATCATTTCAAATGAGTAAGAACAAAACTTGGGAAACAAATAAGGAAAATAGGGATCAAATGATTTTAGTTGAAGTATAGACCAAATGCTCACAAATTCAACTCCAGTTTTTCCCGTACACTGTACTCACAGTGGTATGTGGGAATTTCTCAGTTGTCTAACTTTTTGGATGATCTGACATAGTTCTGTCATTCGCATATTTTGGACTTCTGTGTAAACATCTTTTTGCACTTTTTAAGCTTGTGATTCAAATCAAAGTTTGGGATATTTATACAATAGTGACACTTTTGAGACTTCACACATAGAAAGATAAATGGTTGAGCTCCAAATCATTATGTTTGACTTCATATTCAATTGCATATTTTTAGAGTCATAGGTAGTTAAATATGCGCAGATAATCTGTGTGCAGAAATCTTAACGTAACAATCATGATGGATTCTGGACTCGAAGGCGTCACTCAATATAGCATTAGCCTTCGAGACCAGAAATCTGGACTATCATACAGACCATTTGACAGTTTTGTTTTCTGTTTTTTCATAAGACTTTACAGGAGACATTAAAGATTCTTGTACACAGAAGTGAAGGAAATTTAGAAGTTAAACACCTGTTTGTTATCAAATTGTACTAAAGCTCTTCTGTTGTATGATACAAACTTGAAAATAACCATTTGCAGCAAACTTAGTTCATATTTGGGTCCTGTGTACAGTGAATTGATACTTAGATCCAAAAGCGATGCTGCAGTTTTGAGAACTACTGTTTGAAGACTGTATATATAGTAACATAGATATGTTGAAGCTTCCGGATTGATGATTTCAATATACAGGGGTTTAGATATTTGGAATAGATCCAGTACCGGACAAACTGGGAAGTATCACATTTTGCTCTGAAATTGGGATTTTTTTCAGGAATAATTAAACTCAACATTAGCTTTCATTGGGAAATTAGAAAAAATAATCAGTTAACTAGATGGGGAATGGGACCGTTATGGTACCAAACATATAAGGGCAAACATCTCTGATATAATTACTTTTAGTCATATATCATACAAACGAAAGCTGTATTGTCTCAACAATATATGCAATATATAGCTTGGTTTTCATTTGGCTTCTAGTATAAAACACTGAAGTGTGCATAGAACAATCAAGAGGCAGGCACCTGGATGATAAAAGTCACAATACATTTTGTAAATATTTATCTTTCATTGCAATTTAGTCACTGATGTCATCCATGTTATTGGTATCTGTCTATCTGATAATTAATAGGAATTTCTGAAGGGGTTCTTGGCTTACCTTGTTTCATTTCTTTTGTAAATAAATCCTTCGTCAAGAGCCCCTTTAAAGATATTGATTGACAATGTTAACAAAGGACAACATATTTTCTTGGCATTAAGGGGTTTTGTATAATTAGGATGGTGTTGAATTTTATCTGCAGGTTGTGATTCTTCATCATATGCTGACAAAAGCCACAGTGAAAGCTCGCCCTTCTGTATTATGGTGCTACAAGAAAGAGCTTGGGTTCAGCAGGTAATTGATATACCGGTACATATACATAATATATTGATGTGATAACATGCACACTAATTGGTAATTTGAAACTCATCTGACATCTGAAGTTGTGTAGCGATACATATCAGAGATCTGAGTCGGGTGGTTTGGGATTCAAAATATGGTGTCACTTATTATTCATCGTGGGATGTCCTTGTGCAAAGAACAATTTCGTAGATTAGTACCGATTGACTACCCAAGAAGCCTGTATAATTCAATTAAAGTGAGACGTTAAAATTATTTCAAAGGACTATCTCACAGATACATGTATATGGCTTAAACGCTTCTTGTCACAAAATCAGCTACCATTTTCAATTTCCTTATTTTAAAGATGATACAAAAAAATCTATGTTTTCATCAAAAAGTTACAGAACAAATCATTGCCTTACGAAGCTTTGATGGGACACTCATTTCTAGGCCTGAAGTCTCAATCCATTTGGTTGTTTTGTACCCAGAAGCTTTTATCTTTTTCAATATTTTCGAAGGACATGTATTTCACTTGCTATGTAAGATGGCAGTAAATACTAGAAACAATCATGACTCACGGAACTTTTTTCTGGCATGGCCAAATCTATTAGAATGGTCGTTACATTTTCTAAAAAATAAGTGAATCTGTCATGTCTCATAGTTGGCATAGTTAAAGTAAGGCTAAAGTGACTTGTTTCTTGATTTGTGAACTCTAAGGTTGAATGAATTAATTAAACCCCTTTTTTTATTTCTTTGTATTTACAGTCATCGAAAGAAGAAAATGCGTAGCATTAAAAAGAAGATGAAGAGTGGAATGATTAATGTAAAAGAGGAGGATCCGTTTGAGTTGTTTATCTCGGCAACCACCATACGATATTGTTACTATGCTGAAACACACAAGATTCTGGGAAACACATATGGAATGTGTGTACTACAGGTAATGTCATTTTTGGTGGCAAGAAGATATCCATTATTATATTAACTATACTCTAACCCATTTCTTTATATGAGACTTTCCAACTTGTCCAAGTTTAAAACAAAAGCTTGCCAGAATTGTTTAAGAGTGAAAATAAGAATATATATATATATGTGTGTTGTTGTATTGGGTACAGGGTCTTCCCCAGGATTTTTTTCAGGCGCTGGGGAGGATGGGGGAGGGTCAAGGGAGGGGGTCATCCCCCTCCATTTTCGATTTTTTTTATATATGTGTACCAAAATGGTGAGTTTTAAGGTATGTTGTGAAAATAAAAGACAAAAGAAAGTGTCCCATAATATATTCAAATCAACACATTTGCTAGACAAAAGAAATGAGTGATAGTCTACAAAATTAAATTTTCAAAACTCCATATACAGTACTTCAATGTGCATTTCTATTTTGAATACTCTACTTCTCATTGGTTTTGCTTTGAACCATTCATCCTGAGCTTTTTTTAAATTGGAAATTCTGTAAGTCTAGAGGACATGCATGCTGAATCCCTTTAACAGTCTGAAATGAAAATGTGAAGCTCTATTATTATTATCTTTCAGACACATCTTGAATCAGAAGTATATAGAAGTGTTGAGCAACATCCCATTTAAACAAAATATGTCCAATTGGTGTCACAGCCTCCCCCTCACATTTAATAGATTTATTCAAGGACATGTATCCATCTGGTCAATATGGAGTACCAATGTGATTCTCATAGCAAAGAGTGTATGGGCTCTCGAGAACCATTGTCCCCATTCAGCATAGATCTTTGTTGACATATAAATTAAATCACAAACATGATTTATTATTTATCGTATTCTTCATGTCAGAGTACTGTGAAGGTTGCAAGAAGACTACATCAAAATGAATAGTGTTTTCATAGGTGCAAAGCAAAACAAAATTATGAAAAACTAGATCAATCATAGAAGCATCCAACTATTTTACAAAATTAAGAATGTTTCCATGACAAGCTAGATGTTTTCCTTCGTTAAAGTTTATAACAAACTTTTTATCTGACATCCTGTGTTACTTCATGTCAGTTGTTAATTCTAAAGAACCATAACACCATACTACATGTATATTATTTAAGTATTGAGTATTGCAGCCAGTTTTTATCCTTTATGGAATATCATCTGATGGCTTGCAAGTGAAAATTCTCCATCAGTACTATTATTACAGCCTTACTTAAACAGAAATGTTCTTTTTAAACAACTCGCACAAATCCATAAGTGGCATGCAACTAATGGTTTGAGTGAGTTTTCTTCATCAACCAGTGAAGATTCCTGAAGGCAGCCATACGGCTTGGAGGATCAAGCTTATTTGAACTTTGATACAGGATTCCTATGTCTGGAGGCTGGTCAAAGTCTTTTTGCTTCTTTGTGCTTGCGTCTTTTCATGTCAGGTAAAATAGTCATGACTAGCCAAATACATAGCAATCTGCATGTATACCCGAAATGCCTTTTACAATGGGGCATCACTAGGAATTTGTTAAATTATTTCTCACTAGTCTATTCATTAAAAAAAGACAAGTTCATAGATAATCATGGTGTCACAAATTATTATTTTGTATGCAACATTTGACTCTCTGTCAACAGTATTTTATGTATTGTATACGGGTTTCCTGGGATTCACAGTACGAGACTAGGGCTCTGTCATGTCTTGCCTGAAGGATCAAACCAAAACTCCAAGTTACAATTCCTTCACCTTAACCACTTGGAGGTTTGTTCATTGTTTAACAAAGTGAACATGACTATAGCTGCAGTGTCAATACCTGTAGACATTTTTGCATACAAGAGGCACTTAACACATAGTCCTCATATTATAAAATTGTTCGCAAGAAATTCCAGGAATGAGGAGCTTGCTCAGGTTCACTTGGTGTATTTATCACATTGAGCTCAACAAGTATTTTGACGTTTGAAAAATTACGTTATGCCTGAGCCCACCAGATGATCATTTCATCTCAGCAGTTTATGTATACAGATACTACAAAACCGGTTTTGGGCATATTTATAGTGAAACTAAGTTGCCGAGGAACTGAATTTTATAACTTGCCCGGTCAAAATAATTCGATGTGAATAAAGATATTGCCGGATGCAAAAATTTCTCAATATTTCCCGATCACGTCATATTAGTTTGTCTAATAACTTACCATGACAAACCAAGGAAATCGGCGATGTGGAGATGGATGTCTGAATCAGGTGTTTTCACATAAAACTCCCGTCTATAGTATCATAGAAAGTGACAGAAGCCATGTCAATTAAGTAAAGTCTATTTCTCACTCCAAGTGCGATCTTTTAACACGCATCATAGATCTTTCCTTTTAGGACAAAGCACGTGCCATAACGCCAATACACACGCTCATGTCTGTACCTATGACGACGTCGCATAAACCGAGTGTGTAAACGCCTATCGACTTTTTTATCAGCTGTTAGTTACTACTTTATAGACTGGCGGTTTATCTAGAATATACTGCCATTGACGTTGACTCCATTTGGGGTCAATTTAAAGCGCTGCGGACACATTTAGAGCGCCGCGGGAGTCAGCTAAGGCGCCGCGGGAGTGCTTATTTTGAAAGTCAAGCGCAGCGGAGCCGCGGCGCTTTACGGGGCTGGGGAAGGCCCTGGGGTAAACTATTTGTGACATAGGGGATTTTTTCTCTTTGTCACAATATTTGTTTAAATTTTTTTCATTGTGTGTATCAAAATGAGTATATAAGAGAAGTATCTAAAATCCAATTTTTGTGGAAAGTGTGGTTCATTTTAATCTGGTGATATTGACATTCTCATAGTTTAAACGTTTTATATCTATTGTGTAACAAGTTCTTGCAATTAAGATAAAGGACTCTCGAATCTGCTTCCTGGATTCATAACCAGTAATAGTGCTATTGTATCCATGACTTTGATTGGTTTTTGTTTACTGTTATTTTAGGACTTTGAGGCGCTAACACCCAACCTGTTGGCGCGAACAGTAGAGACCGTGGAGGGAGGAGGAATAGTGGTCGTCCTACTCAAGTCTATGAGCTCACTCAAACAGCTCTATACAATGACAATGGTGAGTTGATTCTATATTTCCCAGTGCATCTTGTTTGCTTTTCAAAGCAAAATATGATGAAATGCCCTCTTTATACGATTATCTCTTAAATCCATCAACTTTTACCAGTCTACACATGCATTTTGGTTTCCAAATTTAACAATACCAGTGATATTCCATCCCAAGGCCAATATGCAAAGGCCTAGTTCAAGAAGTAAAGGAAAATAATGTTTTGAACCATTTAGATATGACAAGAGTTGGGAAATATTAAATAGATTTTTAGATAATTTGTTGTTGGACAAAATCTTTCATTATCATAGCGCATTTCTCCTATTCAAACAATATGTTTGTTACTAGGTTCAAGAGACATACTATCCTTAGATTGTTATGTAAAACTATAAATATGGATTAGTTTTGAATTACCTCAAAATGTCTGATTTTTTTTTGTAATGATACATTTGTGAATGTTCATTTGATTTTTCATTTTAATGACAAATTTTTAAAGTACCCACAACAAAGATTAAACTATTACATGGTTAAAATAGTGTTGATACAATAGATAATCCTAGCAAAAAAACATATATTTTTCAGGATGTGCATACAAGGTACAGAACAGAAGCTCACCAAGATGTTGTAGGGCGCTTTAATGAAAGGTAGGAATATGCTTTGGAAAAATTACTTTGTATTATTTAAAGAATTGTTTTCAATTGGTCAGTGGGCAATAAATTCTATGCAGTTTTTATATCTATATATGTGAGTGTAGTTTGATATGTGGATTGTTTTAGTATGCTTGTAGATTTGTTGATATTGTAACATTTGTTGTGTTCTTGCAATGCTTAAATAAACTGATATGGCCATACACATGTTTGCGTTGATACTGCCTTATGAATTGAAATTTAATCAAATTGATATTAAGACCATTCATTATCATGCAAAATCATTTCATAAATTTCACCTTCTCTAACAAAGTTTGGAGCAGGTGTACTTGAGTTGCTCAGCTTATTAGTGAGGTTTCAGTGCAAACCACTCCAGTGCTCTTTAAAATCTTAAATCAAGGGAATTAATGGACTTTGATATTATGAGAATAATTGTCGATGATGAAAAAAATGAATTATACTAGTGCCAGATTTAACAAAGAAATATATTATGACAGCATTAGTTTTAAAGTAATTTTCGATTGGAAATGTGCCTTGATATTTATTTGATGAAGATATTTCTGGGGGCTTGAGATATGAACTAAATGAAAAACTGTACAGACAGTATGATATTGAAAACCTAAATGTTGATTGTTTATTCACTGTGTAGATCGAAGGGCACTTTGATAAACTATGGAACTTATTCTCACCATGCAAACACAGTAAAATATAACTGTACATGTTAATGCAACATTTAGAAAAAAGTTTGCTATAAGCTTCTGCCACATTTTTCAACAAAACTTCGGTTCTTAGGTCATGTAATGTGAAAGAAGCACTTAGTTCCACAAATGGTTGTTTATTCTTTATACGTATGTAGAATTCATTCAAGCCACTGGGTTTTTGTTATAATTTCAGGTTCATTCTGTCCCTCACCTCCTGTAAGAACTGCCTGGTGATAGATGATCAATATAATCTTCTGCCTTTCTCCTCCCATGCTGTCAATATACAGCCTCTGCCATCAAAATCTCTGGTATAGCTTTATATATTTCTTTGTTTGAATTCATTTACAGGCAATTTTATAATGATTTTATCAAAGTATCAACTTCATAATGAATGATATGTCCTTCTGTCTTGATGGGTTCTAGAGGAGTATGCCAAGGAAATTTGGGAAAATATTAATAAGAGGTAAGGTTTTCTTGCTGGAAATAACTGTCTGCAAATTGATTTTTTTCGATATTTGATAAAAGGAGTAGGGAGGTAACTTGGTGACATTTTGATTATGAATGGAAATGAAGTTCTAATTAATTTAAATTTCTCCTTTTGTTACAATAATTTGTAAAATTGTCTTGTTTTATAATGGTCATCTATGGAACTATGTGTTGATGTATTGTTTATTCAATACAGGAGGATTCAGTCACACCTTTAGTGCAGGAGTTACGGGACCTTAAAGAGTCGTTACAGGACACACAACCTGTGGGGAACCTTGTTAAACGCTGTAAAACCTTAGATCAGGTATGAAAAATATATTCTATTGAGGGAAAGATGTGGGAGGGAATGTCTTGATATTGGCAACTCCTACAAAAGTGCCAGTACCTCTGCTTTTGTTGGGTGTCCTTTGGCAAGACACTTTTAAGCAACTTTGAAGTCCCTAGGCCCTTGACTGAGTGAAATCCCTGAGGTCAAGCAGATATCCTCTTTGGTCTGACAGATTTTTATATAGACACAGAAGAAAGTGTTCAGTTTGGTCCTACTGGGCCTCTTACAGTATGGGGAGATCTGCTAGCCTGTTACTTGTAAATCCAGAAAAATTATAACATAACTGAAAAATTGATGTCACAGTGTTAAACAAACTAAATCAATAAAGACATGAGACACCATCTTTATGTCATGCATTTTCATCTTTTATGACAGGCCAAGGCCTTACTGAAGTTTGTGGAGGCCATATCAGAGAAGACCTTGAGAAGTACAGTTGTCATGACAGCGGCCAGAGGTCGTGGAAAGTCTGCAGCGCTGGGTCTCGCCATGGCAACAGCTGTGGGGTTTGGATACTCAAACATTTTTGTGACTTCCCCAAGTCCAGAAAACTTGAAAACTCTGTTTGAGTTTGTGTTTAAAGGCTTTGATGCCCTAGAATATCAGGTGAGGGCTGGGATTCTATAACCTTTATTAACTCTTTACTACCTGCAGACAACTCTTTTTTACTTGAAGCAGACGACTAGAAAAGCTGTGTTAACATGAGAAAAGCATTTCTGTTCTGATATGTGAAAAGATTTAAAAAGCATTGTGGTAGTAGGAGAAATTGACAAGCAATATCTCCTTTTATCATTATGCTTTTTGCTAGCCGTCTGCTGCTAGACGCAAAAAATGTTGCGTTAGGTGGTGATATGTTTATGATTAGTTTGTTAAGATTAAGGAAACCACGTTTAATAGTTGTCCAATAACGAATTGGTCTATTAAAAGATAATTTCTAATACCTTTCAAATAAGACACATATCAATTTTGTCTATTTTCATTTCGTTTTTGTTACTTTCAATATGTACAAATTTGAAAGAAGATATTAATTCCTAATATCTAAAGTAAAAATTAGACTTAATTTTACTAGATAATTTTTTGCTGGATTAAATTAAAGTATTTGTGATAAAGAACTTGTAAACATATATTTAAAAAAAAAAATGTGGCCATTATTGCAAATACTAATGTTTATAATATCCATGACATACCTCATTGATTTTATCTTTAACAGGAACATATAGACTACGAGATAATACAGTCCACAAATCCCGACTTTAACAAAGCTATCGTCAGAGTAAATATATTTCATGACCACAGACAGACAATACAGGTAAGATCTGTTAAAGTTGCTTGTTCATAATATGTGATATAGTCCCTTTACACCAAAAGATGGGTTGATACTCTTCATTTCTATTCACACCATACATCACCTTTAGTTAGGCTATTCAAAGAATAAAGAGAGCTATACCACCCACCCAGGCGCCTGTCACTCCTAGGTTTTTACATGCAAGTTTGTATCTCATAATCAACTGTATGAAATGGGCTGATATTTCACACATATGTTCTAGGTCATTTAAGGTTTCTGACAAAGTTTCATATCTCTTGTTTTGAATTTAAGCTTATTATTTGTCCTTTCGTACTTAGAAAACCTTGGTTAAGCTTTTACATGAAAGTTTGTATCTTGTGAAATACTATAATGAAGTACTGGAACAGGTTCATACTTCACTTATGTGTTCAGAGTCATAATCTAAGGTGCCTGACCATGTTTCTATCTTATTTCAATTTAAGCAAATTATCCACCCTCATGTACATAGGAACAAGTAGTATTTCACTGACCTATTCCTTTCTCCGGAATTATCCAATACTCAAACATATTGTGATGTTGCTGTCTTATGTTATTCACACAGTGCATCATTTCTATTCACACAGTATATTCATCCGTCAGATGCTCAGAAGTTAGGGCAGGCAGAGTTAGTATGTATAGATGAAGCAGCTGCTATTCCCCTACCACTGGTGAAAAGTTTGATGGGACCTTACCTAGTATTCATGTCTTCCACAGTTAATGGGTAGGTAAAGGCTTTTGGCACGTCATCTGTATTTGATAAACAATATGTGTTTGACTGACTCAGTGGTTAAGGCATAAGACTTGTGACACAGGTCCCAGGTTCAATATCACAAGTTGCCCTGGGCTTTTTGTGGGAATTTCCTTGCAATTGACATGGCAGACCCCTGACTAATACTAGTGAAATACAGGAACCCAGTCAAGTACTTTGATACTGCTCGCACAGCGCTTAATCCCATTATATAGAAAAAGATATAAAACATTCTATTGAGAATTGTGGGTCACATTGTTTTCTAAGCCTTTCTGTAACACAGACTTGCCTCTATATGTTTTGTGCAAATGATTCCATTCATTTAAGGAAATCACACTTTCTTTAAACCATTGTCCCTATTTGGCATGTATGATGAGAATATATTGGCATGGGTATTAGTTATATGTCCAGGAAGCAGAATTGAGAGTGATAATTCTTTGTTGTAAGACCTTGTCTGACACTGGATGTATAATAAATAATTTGAAACTAATTAACCTTTTGTTCTATATAGGTATGAAGGAACAGGCCGATCCCTGTCCTTAAAGCTTATACACCAACTGAGGCAACAATCTGCAACATATGGCAGCTCTTCAGAAGTCAAGAAAACAATCTCAATGTCTTCAAAGGCTGGGGATCATGCACAAGTCTCTTCCACTGGACGTGTCCTTCACGAGATTGTGTTGAACGAGTCCATACGATATGGATGTGACGACCCTGTAGAGAACTGGTTAAATAATCTTCTGTGTTTGAACTGTGATGAAGTACAGCGGATATCGTCAGGCTGTCCACTCCCGGAGCTGTGTGAACTGTATTATGTGAATAGAGACACTTTGTTTTCATACCATAAGGCATCGGAAGGGTTTCTACAGAGGATCATGTCATTATATGTGTCATCCCATTACAAGGTAATATTACAGCGTTTTTTCCCCTTATATTTATGGTACCGTTAGTTATTTCTAAAAAATCCCAATTTTAGAGGAAAACACTGTGTTTTTTTTCCCAATTTGCCCGGTACAGGACCTGATCCCAAATTTAAAAAAATCCCTGAATTAAAGAACTCGAACATTTATAGCTTTGCAAATTTAAATCTTTACCACCTGCAGATGACATTCATTTTACTAAAAGCATACGCCTTTAGAAAATGTTTGTAAACATATGAAAACTCTTTCATTTCTGCTGATGTGATCTGTTAGTATATTGAAAAGGCATTGTGGCAAAAGGAGTTTTTGCTTGTTTTAAGCAATTTCTCCTTTTTGCCACAATGCTTTTTGAAATTCTTCTGCTGCAAGTGGCATTAATGTAGCGTTAGGTGATAATGTGTTAACAAGTTTGCAGAACTAGAATATTTTGGGAGAGCTAAAGAATAAAAGGGTCCTGCATGGCACAGTGCTAAATCCCCACTAGCAAGACTGTGGGAGTGTCATTGGGCAAGACAGTGCAGTGTCCAGCCTAGTACTGGTGAAATACTGGTACTGGTAAGTAGAACCTTCAACTTGAAGAAGTTTTAAGTTTCAAGAAATTTCATAGTTTTAAGAAATATTAGAATTGGCAGATGATAGCTCATGAATTTTTACCAGAGGCCAACAGTCTTCCACTTCACCACTGTCACCGACCTCTAGGGAAGGAGAGTTAGACTTGTCTGTGAAGAGCAAAGTCTTCCTTTACTTTTCTTCTACCATTCCCCATATATCTACAAATTTGTTCTTTTTTTGCACCATCAGTAAATGTCACTGCAAAAAGAAATGAAACAAAAGGTAATACTGCTCCCAAAATAAGCATTTTCGCCTTTGATTTGATTTTTGTTCTATATCACATGGAAATGTTTTGTTTTTTCAATACTTTGGGATTGTTATGATACTTTTTAAATTTTACTTGTCACAAAACTTCATATTGGGGAATGGGTCAATAACATATGTAAATGATTGAATGAACTTTGTTCCTACAGAATACACCAAATGACCTTCAACTTCTATCTGATGCACCTGCTCATCATATATTTGTACTACTGGGTCCTATCAATAAAGAGCAGTCATCTTCACTTCCGGAGGTGTTATGTGTCCTACAGGTGAGTCTATCCATATACAGTCATCGTCTCTATCTCAAGGGGGCTTCCCTGCATGGCTTCAGTACTTAAGGTGGAGGACTTAAAATTCGGGGTTCCCAGGTTCCAGCCCCATTGACATCTCTGGTTTCTTAGGTGTATCCTAGCACTGGTGGATCGTTCCAACATCTACCATAAGGCAGAGTATCATAAAATGATGTAGATATATAGATACAATTCAAAAAAACATTAAAAGCGGATAATTCCTAAGCTCCTCAGTTTTCATGATTAATGGTGGAATCTCAACGGAGGCCCCAAAAGTTGGACATGACTTAAATATTGTTGATGTTAAATCAATATGAATAAATAAATGGTCATGTTTTCTGCCTTGTTTAGGTGTGCCTGGAGGGAGAGATCTCTAAATCTACAATCATGAACAGTTTATCCCGGGGTAAACGAGGGGCAGGAGATCTGATACCTTGGACAGTATCACAACAGGTATGTAATGTTTCAATTACTAACACAAGCAACATGATCAATCTTTATTCTCCTGTCTGCTTTAACCCTTAGAATCCTGGGTGATTTTATAAAAATAGATTTTTGTGTTATCTTCTTTTAAATCCTTATATATCTGCTCAATTTTGATGAAGAAAGGAACTCAGAGTAGCAAACAGGTTAGATCACAGGCCAGTCCCCAATTTACTTGGCAGCTAGCCTGGATCTTACCTGTTTGCATAAGCATGAGATTGGTCTCAGCACTATAAGGGTTAACTATTGTAGATGAAATGATTTCTGTTATTTGGCTTCTTAGATGAGTAGCCCTCAAGTTTTCTTATTTAAAAGATGTTACTGTATACATTCTCAGAATTATTTTCTGCCTTTATGTCTTTCCTTTTCCTTTTTATCTGTACAAGTATATTTGTCATGATTTTATTCAAGTTAAGTTCATGCTAACAAAGTGTTCTCTTTATTTGTAGTTTCAAGACAATGATTTTCCACGACTATCTGGTGCCAGGATTGTTAGAATTGCTACACATCCAGACTATCAAGGGGTACGTAGAGAAATTATCATCACATCATAAGGTTATTATATTAGTGCCTTGAAAAAAATTGGTAGTGTGGTATCGGCTTAATGAAAATCGGTATCATCTAAAATAAATTTTCTAATAAGTTGTTTATATTAAAGGGAATCAATTTCAGGTAACATTTAGGCCAGAAGTCTTGACATGTGATAAGTATAGCATAATGTTTAAGTACAATCACAAAGATAAACTAGATTACAAGAGCAAGAGTCTAATTGCCACATTGTTTAGTTTATTTAACGGCACAACTTCTAGTTTACATCCATATCTAGATTTTCTCAACATACATATTTATAGCAAACAAGCAATTCATATGGTTGTAACAATTACAATTAAATTGTGTTTCATTGTTACCTGTTGTTTAAATCGTTATTGTACTTGTGCTATACGTCTTTTATGACATTGTTCAATTGTTCAATCAATTATTAATGTTTCTTTTAGAAGGGATATAGTCATACTAATGGTCTGTTATAACAGTTTAATCAATCTTTAATGTTTCTTTTAGATGGGTTATGGTAGTCGTGCCATGGGTCTGTTACAACATTATTACGAGGGCAAAATCCAGAATATCCATGAAGAAGCTGACAATGAGCTGCAGGCTGAGAATATTCCTGACGAGGAAGTTGGACTGTTAGAGGAGAGGATCAAACCTCGCAAGAACCTGCCACCACTGCTTGTCAAGCTTGACGAGCGACAGGCTGAGAGGTTGGACTATGTTGGAGTCTCGTTTGGACTGACATCGGAATTGCTAAGGTAAATGAAAGCACATTGCTACAGTTTTAATTCTTTCTGTTATAAAGATATATACACATTTTTACATATATGTAATGTGAGGTTTAAGAGAAAGCATAAATTGCTAATAACAAGCCATTTTAGTCTTCATAAGAAAAATAAGAATGTTTTCTTCCAGTTTTATAAATGAAAATATTATTTGTGAAATCATTAAATTGTAATTATGAGGTTTAAGAAATAATTTTGATTAAAAAAAATCTTAATACACGCCAATTTTGCTTTGTAAGAATGGTTTCTTCACAGTTTTATAGGTAGGAATGTCATTTGTGAAACTAAGAAATGGTCATTTTTCAATTTCAATTAATCGTTCAATGTGGACTTAGGCATAATTCTGTGTATAGGGTGTGCCCTCATACTGTTTTGAGTATCTCAGCTCCACATAAAATGTTGTGTGTACCTCCCTTTTGGCTTGTTCGTTTCAAACTCTCTAAACTCTACATTTTGAGTATTCATTTTTTTACTGGAGGTGTTTGGAGAGGTATTGCTAATTAGATATTCTTGTTTTCATCTTGGTCTATGAAGAGGTATTGCTAATTAGATATTCTTGTTTTCATCTAGGTCTATAAAGAGGTATTGCTAATTAGATATTCTTGTTTTCATCTTGGTCTATGAAGAGGTATTGCTAATTAGATATTCTTGTTTCCCTCTAGATTTTGGAAGAAGTACACAATGATCTTATTTTTGCATTTTCTTCTAGGTTTTGGAAGAAGACAGGGTATGTTCCCGTTTACCTGAGACAGACAGCAGTAAGTTTTTAAACTTTTTGCATTGTCTATTAAAGATAAACTGTTACAAATAGCCAGAGGCAATACAAAGCCCGTAGTGTACATTCAAATCAGGGAAGCGGTAGATTTAAGTTTTCATGAGATATATTTCCCTGGCTGACAAACCGAATGGTTCTATCTGTCTTTACCAGCCTTGATTGGCATTGGTTACATATTTTAATCTAAATGTCATGAGTGAAGTACTTTGATGCAATTAACAAACCCAATAAAACAAACAATGGAAGTCAAAATGATATATAATAAAATGCCTTTTTTTTTTAATCAATAGTGGTAAAAAAAAATGTAGGACCTGTAGTAATTTATTGATCATTTTAGAATTATTGATTTTGTCCAAATGTATTCATAGCTCTTTTTGGGCAAAAGCTTATTGATAGAATATCAAATTCATGTGTGGAAGTGTAACATCATTGAGCTAAGTCATTTGTAAGCGATATATGTTAACCCTTAGAATGCTGGGTATTTTTCTATAAATAGACTTTGGTGTCATCTGCTTTCAAAAACCTTAAATATCTGCTAAATTTTGCTAAGGAAAGATACCCAGAGTAGTAAACAGGTTAGATCACAGGCCAGACACCAATTTATTATGCACTGGCCTGGATCTAACCTGTTTGCATAAGCATAAAGTCGGTACCAGCACTATAGGGGTTAACCCTTTACCAAGTGCCAAATTTTCGAATTTTCCCAAATTGAAAAAGATTGCAGACGACATTTCAAAATGTGACGAAATTGGAAAATAATCTTCTGATAGGGCAAAAAACATTGTGGGAAAAGGAAAAATTGCTTGTTACAAGCAATTTCTTCTTTCACACAATGTTTTCCAGAGTGGTCTGCAACAAAGTGGTTTGGTTATGGGATAAAAGTTCACTATTTTCTTCCAGAATGAGTTGACTGGTGAACATTCTTGTATAATGCTGAAAACTCTTCAATCTGACAGTCAGGAGGAGGGACAATACGGGGGCTGGTTACCAGCTTTCTTCAAAGGTAACATTACTCATGGTTAACCCTTAGAATGCTGGGTATTTTTCTAAGAAAATAAATTAATGTGTAGTCTGCTTTTCAAAACATTATATCTGTTGAATTTTGATGAGGAAAGCTTGTCAGAGTTGCGAATAGATCACAGGCCAGCCGTCAATGTACTTGGTTTATTGTTCTTCCATATGAGGGCATTGATAGAGAGTGGTAGGGTCAGTTTTGTATGCTCGAGTTCACCTACAGGTCTGATTCCCTCAAAGATGCTTGTTTTAGTCTGAAAACATTCATTAATCTAAAAGAAATATTTATTAGCTGTCACCAAATCAACTCAAATTCATATTCTGATACAGATGTCAGTTTTATTGGCCATGTAGTGAGGCATATTTTTGCATTCAGAGGACAGTTAAGAAAAGCTAACAGTCAATTGATTAAAGTTCACTAAAAATACAATGTTCAAAAGGGCTAAATACGCTGGTTAAATGTCATAGTTTTTTTCCATTATTGGGGACCTCCATGGCCAATAGGTTAGCCTGCAGAACTAAAAACATATGTCCCTTCTCCTTGTGGGGGTTTTCATGCGAGCTAGTTTTCCAGTTAACTTACAGCATGTCAATAGTTCTACCTGGCTTGACCAGCCTTTATCGGCATTCAAGTTAGGGGTATTCCTCCATGGCTATGAGGGGAACATCACACCATATCTTACAAAAGTTGGCACCATGTTAAAACTCATATGAAATTTCCGTTGTTATTGTGTCACTTTTGTTTGTTATGTTTGTAAAATGGTTTGATTGAAAAAGTCAATTTCTGACGCGGTTCATACTTTCTCTTTGTTTCAGATTTCCGTCGTAGATTTATCTCATTGCTGTCCTACCAGTTTAAGGCCTTTACTCCAGCCATGGCCCTCAATGTTCTTCAGCTTAAACAGTTTAAAGACGACTTGAAAAGTAAGTAAACTGTGTATTAAATCATTAACCCAGATTAACCCTAAGAATGCTGGTTAATTTTCTAAAGATAGATTCTTGTATTGTCTGCTTTTCAAAACCTTATATATCTGCTTAATTTTGATGAGGTTAGGATACTCAGAGTAGCGAACAGGTTAGATCACAGGCAAGCCGCCAGTTTACTTGGCTGCTGGCCTGGATCCAACCTGTTTGCATAAGCATGAAATGTCGGTTCCAGCACTGTAAGGGTTTATATGTTTGTTCACAAATGAGATATTTCAAGTCTTTGAATGAGCATTAATATTGAAGAAGTCAATGAATACCTATTAAGTAAATACAGCCCATAATCAGAAGATCTCAAACATTTGCCATGCTTTTGTATCTTGATACATATTTGTTCCCTGCACACAGGCTGTAGATGCTTTAATACAAAAAAGTTTTGCGTCTAATGGCTTTTCTCCGGTGTGTATTTATACCAGCAGTTCAGTTTTTGTATAGTGTCAAAGAAATTAAATTAAATCTGTGAAAAAGCAGCTTTAGAGGAAAATTGGTATATAATTGTGCTACTTCAGGTTCTATATCGAGGACGGAGCTAGAATGTCAGCTGACACGGTACGATATAAAGCGTCTAGAACTGTACTCCCAGAATATGGTAGACTATCACTTGATCATGGACCTGGTACCAATGGTGTCGCGAATGTACTTCCTAGATCAGATACCTGTCCATCTTAGTGCTGTACAGGCTGTAAGTAGGGTTTGGTTTACCAAGATTTTATATAGAGTCACAGTCAAAAGCTGGCAGTCATCAGAGTTGTCATTAAGGTCGGTTGCCAGCAAATTTTACCGTTTCAAACAACTTTTTGGTCGGCTCAAATAACAAAAAATATGATAGGTGGTCATAGGTATCCCTAAGTTTTGTTGGGTGTTTGCTTCATTGGCCTATTCCAATCGAAAGTTGGCCTTTTTCTCCAAAAACAAATGACAACTCTGGGTCAAGGGCAGTGAAATTCACTCTGGTCAAAATCAATCAAAATCTAAGTCTTGACTGCTTAAATTTTTACATGCATGTTGCGATAAAAGCTGATTTAAGAATAAGTCAGTCATCTCTCACCTTGTACTCACAACGATCAAACCCAGGACCCTAGGAAAAAGGGGCAGATGCTCTACCACTGTACTTCTATCGGGCATTAAACCTCTTGAGACAATTTATACACAGTGAAGTCTTGTAAATCCGGACCCCTATATGCGGAGGTCTGGTGGTTAAAACCAAATTGAAAGGGAACAGATTCATTGTGCAGTGATTTGGCTTGATAAGTCTGGAATACTGTGTTCAGGATCTAGACTTAGATTTCAGGATTTCAATCTACATTTTTACATTACTATATGTATTACTCGTTAATCTGGATGCACTGTCTGACTCTTACTAAGCACTTTAATTGACTTTGATGCTTACACATAGTAGGCAAATGACAAGCTAGGTTTGGTGTTCTTTAATGAGCTGGACAAACAACCTTTCCGATGATAAATGATGATTCACTAATTCAAAAATATATGTCGTATTCCAAGATGCATTTGGATCTAAAACTGGAACAGTAATGTACTGGTCAATGTGTTTCTTAAGGATTTAAATCTTCCCTACAGGGTTTAATGCTTGGTCTGGGACTCCAACACAAGACTGTGGAGGAGCTGGAGAAGGAGATAGACTTGCCCGTATCCCAACTGCTCGGCCTCTTCACCAAGGTCATACGTAAAATGGTCGCCTTTCTTAACGATGTACTCGAGAAGGACATGGAGAAAGAGATGGTGGAGAAACAAGAGATAAACCTCGTACCAACAGCACAATCTCTTGAAGATGATCTGGTAAGTGCTGGTTTGATATCCCTACAGCAGGCCGAGGGTTAGTGTTTAATATATGGAGGGTAGGAAAGGGACCTGCATGGTCCAGTGGTTAAGGTGACGGTCTTAGAATTCGGAGATTCCAGGTTCAAGCCTCGCCTGTACCTCTTGTTTGTTGGGAATGTCCTGTTGCAAGACACTCGAGAGCCCTAGCCTATAATGATGTATCCAGGAAAGCTATAAAATGAATGATTGATCTTGACTCAGCATTTACTCCCATATAAACAATCAAGGAATGTAGGATCTTTTTCATTCAGCATTTAAAATACTAACAGATAAATTCTATTTTGTGGGTACTCATTAGAATTGTCTCTTTGAATCTTTTCTTGTAACTACCTACTTTAAAGGGTTTAGAGAAGCTAAAAAAAAAAAGGGATCAGAAGAAAACCCGTCAAAAGTTGCTCTTACCTTCGCTTATGGGACATGCAGAATATGGCAAGAATGTAATTCTATAGCAAGCAGATATCTTTTTTTAGATCTTTATGGCAAGTCAATGACCTTCAATTAATGACAACCTATCTTTTCTAAATATCCTTGTGGCACTTAAATTTTTTATTTTTTTTTAAATGTTAATGTATTCCTCATTGTTTAATTTCACGCAGAATTATAGTTATAGAATATTCAGAGAGGCTGACTTAAGGAACACTGATGGTTCTCTATCTGGCTTTACCAGTCCTTATGGGCTGTAATATATGTGGTCTTCCTCCATCATTAACAGTTGGGCATCGCAACTTAACGGAATAATGTTAATGCCATGATAAAACTCACATAGATAACTGTACATGTTGGTTTTGATGAATCAAAAAGTTTGAGCAAAGATGAAAACTGACCAACCGACAAAATTCTTCCTGAGTGTTATCAACCTTTTAAAAAGAAAATTGCTATAAAAGTCCAGTGTGTTATGTATTCAATGGTTGAAAGAAAAGATCAATCTAAATACTAAGAGTATTATAACTGCTTGTATTGTTGACAGAACGAGGGAGCTGAAGAGGTGATGAAGAAGGACAAACAGCAGGTTGGTTTCCTGCAGGGTATGGACCTAAAGCAGTATGCTATCAAGGGCTCGGAGAACGAATGGGGAAAAGTTCTCAGCGCAGGGAAAAAAACAATCAGTGTAAAAAGGTAAGTATTTTGACAACAGCAACGTTTTAAAGTTTAACTGCAGACTTCATGAAACTTGGTAGGCCCTAGGCACTTGACTGACTGAAATCCCTGAGGTCTGACAGATTTTTTACATAGACAAAGAAGAAAGTGTTCAGTTCAGTCCTACTTGGGCTCTCAGAGTATCGGAAAGTTTGTAACTGTAGATATTTTTATCAAGTTTCATTACTTATCAATCTGTATAACTTTTCTGGAGGACAAACTTTTCATATTGCATAATTGAAAGAGATTGCTGATAATTGTAATAAAATTGAGGGATTAATAGCAGGGCTGTCATTAATTTTTCGAGTAAGAGGGCAACTTGCAATTTGAGGAGGCCAATGAAGCAAACACCCAACAAAATTTGATGTTACTAATGACAACCTTTCAAATTTTTTGTTATTTGAGCCGACCAAAAATTCATTTGAAGTGGTCAAAATGGCCTGCTGCCGGCTCTTATTGAAAACCCTGAATAGAAACTGTTATTAGCTGATAATTGAAATAAAATTGTGGGAATAACAGAAACTGTTATTGGGATAGGGATAATTGGTCACATAACCAATTTGTCCTTTTTACAACTGTATAACAGCCTCAGAACATATTTATGCTGATACATTAACCCATTTTTTAAATTGAAAGCAACAATACTGACATTTATAAACCCTTATAATGCTGAGTATTTTTCTAAAAATACATTTTTGTGTCGTCTGCTTTCCAAAGCCTTAAATATCTGCATAATTTTGTTGAGGAAAGATACTCAGAGTAGCAAACAGGATAGATCACAGGCTAGCTGACAATTTACTTGGCGGCTGGCCTGGATCTAACATGTTTGCATAAGCATGAATTCGGTTCCAGCACTATAAGGGTTAAGATTTTTTTATACAATTGACTAGGAGGGGTTGTAAAACAAAATGTGTTCATTAAACATGAAAAGTGCCTCCAGAGTAGGATCTTTTAATTATTTGCATTTATGTGAAAAAGGCCATGTAGTGAAAAAAAATTGAAAGAACAATTTTTAGCATAGTTTAACTTGAGGAAAGCAATTATATGGAATTCTTGTTCTCTTTTCTTCCAGTACATTGCTACAGAAACGCAAACAAGAAGAACTGGAAAAGGGGGAAGATGAGGAAAAGCCGAACAAACATAAAAAGAAGTTTAAGAAAAAGCAGAAATCTTAACAAACATAGTGTCTTGTTAACCCTTTACCAAACAATAATAAGTTTTATCAATTTGTTGCAGACGACACTGGATAACAGTGTGGGAATGGAAAAAATTGCTTGTATGGAGTGATTTCATCCTTTCCCACAATGTTCTCTGCCCTATCAGATGATTATTTCGAAATGTCGTCTGTAATCTCTTTCAATTTTGGACAGTCAAAAATTTGGTGTTTGGTAAAGAGTTATGGGGTTTTGTGACTGTTTTCAATTGAAAACAACAGCAGACAGTTTTATAGGAAGTAAAGATAGAAATATTGTCTGAATGATATGAGGCAGAAACATGTATGACAATAGAAGAGATTGCTTGGTACTAGCAGTTCCTTCTCTTGTGTGAGTTAATGTTTCTGAAAATTCCAGTTCTTTAAAACATATGGTGCAATTACCACATAAATCTGGATGTGAATAAATAATTATAATACTAATGGAATGGGATTTTGAATCGATAAGCTGTATCATTACAGAATAAATCATTTAAAAATTACAAAATTGCGTTTGTTATGTTGCCTTGCATATTAACTTCTAGCCCAGTTTCTATTTCCTCTTATAGCAGCCAGCATGATTGATTTTTACTGACTGATGTCAGATTTATCCTTTCCCTAATGCAAGATACTTAAACCCACTATAAGCTTAAGGTTTTTGTAAACAAATGGTTTTACCAAATAGAAAAAAATATACCATCTCAGACTTGGTCAACTTTCACCACAAGTTTTACTCTCTCAAACCGCATGGTTTTAGATTGTTGATCTTCTACAAAGGAGTTTGACTTATTTATAGGAAAGGAAGAGGCTTACCATTCCCCCAAACTGATTTAGTGATTAGTTCAAATTTGACTTATTCTTTTCGTTTGGAAGAAGGCCAATCTCCCCTATCGGCTGTTCAGTACCTTGTCATGAAGTGATAAGGTAATAGATATAAGATCCACCCAGATAAGTGAAACTCAGAGTGTTGTACGTGGACTTTCAGATACTACTGATGGATATCGGACAATACTGTGACCGTGTTCAAACTTAAAATTTCTAGGTAGATTTTCCTTTATACAGTGTATGTATGAGAATCATAAATATAAATGTGGCACTGAGAAGCAAGTTCTGTGAATAAGTCGGCAGTGATCGAGTTAAAGCAGACAACAATTATAAATATAGGGAGAGCTTTTCTTTTATGTGGAATCTATTTTGAATCAATCCTTTACCAAATGTGCTGTCCCAGACTAAATGAGTTTGCAGGTAACATTTCAAAATGTTATGAAATTGAAAAAAAATAATATACTGGGCAGAAAACATGGTTGGAAAAGGAGAAATTGCTTGTTAAGAGCAATTTAGAAAATTAAACGAAACTTACCTGGAAGTTGAAGTTTGATTTTAATTTTACAAGACGACGATGATATGAGGAGATGAAATGAGATGTAGCTCGCGCATGCGCAGTCAGTCTTCGTAGCTTTGTCATGATTGATGTAAGCAGTATACTAATGTGCTGAATTGACGACCAATCTTCATGCTGGGTGGGAGGGAGGCATTTCATCTCCTCATATCATCGTCGTCTTGTAAAATTAAAATCAAACTTCAACTTCCAGGTAAGTTTCGTTTAATTTTCTAAATTTTACGACGACAACGATTTCTATTCGTCCCTGAAATGAGACTTTAAAGCACAATCATGACAACTGTACAACTAACCACATACTCCTAAATCCTTAGAACAGCCTCAGCCATAGTGTTCCCACTCATCACTTTCTTGTCATAGAACTTCGCAAAAGTACTGTGATTTGACCATCCAGCTGTCTGCATTATCTCTGATATTGGCACCCCTAGTAAATTAGCCTTAGATGTGCTTGCTGCTCGTACACTATGAGCTGTGAACATGTCTGTATTGATGCCTGCACGCAACATCACTACCTTAATCCATCTCGACACTGTATCACGAGAAATTGCTTTATGCGGTTTTACATAACTAATTAACAGTTTATCTGTACTCTGCCTGAGCACTTTTGTACGCTTTATATACTCCTTTAAGACCGTATATACACAAAGTCTCCTATCTGGAGGATACGCTTTCAAATGAAATTGAGAATAATTATGACCCGGTCTGCTTTGTTTTAACAAACCTTCAAAACGTAAAATAAACTCAGAACGATGCTTTTCTAATCCTGATAAACATAACAAATTTAAAGTTTGTGATCTTGCTGCATTCACAAGTGCCATCAACATAGTCAGCTTCAAAGTAAGATTTTTTAAGCTTAAAGTTCGTACTGGAGATTGAGTTTGTAAGTACTTTAGTACAATATCAACATTCCAAACGGAATCTGGTTTACCAGCAGGTGTCCGCAAATTATACACACCCCTCATAAATCTCACCACAATAGGATGCGTTCCAGCAGAGAAATGTCCTAAAGTGATTCCTAATGACGAAAGGGCAGCCCTCATAATATTAAGGGAACTATAACCCAATCCTTTATGATAGTGTTCCGTTAGAAAGTCGATAACATTATTTATAGAAACACAAAGGGGATCGATTT
The DNA here is from genome assembly GCA_947846245.1 of Cerastoderma edule. Lineage (NCBI taxonomy): Eukaryota > Metazoa > Mollusca > Bivalvia > Cardiida > Cardiidae > Cerastoderma > Cerastoderma edule. Next base: position 10,742,157 of record OX401416.1, on the reverse strand, counting down.
CCCTTTTACGGCAGTATGAAAACCATTTTTTAATATGAACTTGATATTCCCGTTTAGTTGATGATCTCCAGCTTGCCATGATGATTTTTGTAGATTTTTTCGAAAAACCTCGGCTTCTGAAAGAATCCCCGACACTTTGCATGCCACCAGTAGCAATTGCTGATGTAATGGATGTTTCTGAGCTGTGTGTCGAAGAGTCAGTATGTCTCCCACCGGGGGAAGAATCAGAGGCTTCTCTACTAAGCAGGACATCACAATTGGCCACCATGTTTGCATTACCCACAGGGGAACTATCATTATCGTCTGGCACCTGTCCGATCGCACTTTCTGAATGCAGCGTCCCACTAAACTGAAAGGAGAAAATATGTAAAACAATTCAAATTTTCCCCAGTCTACACTAAATGCGTCAATTAGTTCTGCTTCTGGATCTGGTTTCCACGCACAAAAAAGTCTGACTTTTTTATTAAGTCTAGAAGCAAACAAATCAATTGAAGGAGTCCCAAATTGATTACAAATACTGTTAAAAACAACTTGATTCAATTCCCACTCTACATGGTCTTTGAAGTGCCGCGAAGGTTCATCTGCAACATTATCTTTTCCTGAAATATGGGAACAAATAACCCAAACATTGTGTTCTAAGCACCATTGCCAAATTCTTTGACTAATATTGTCACAATCAGCTGATTTTATGCCACCAAAGTTATTGATATAACTAACAGCAGTTGTTGAATCTATCAGAATTTTTACATATTTTCCTACAACATGAGATTCAAAAGCTTGCAAAGCAAATAAAACAGCCAAAGTCTCCAAAGCATTGATATGATAATTCTGCTCTTCTAATTTCCATCTTCCACCGATTTTAATTCCATTCATAACAGCTCCCCAACCACTTTTGCTGCTGTCGGTGGTCAAGCACACTTCGGGGTTGTCCCGTCTAATCTTTCTAACCTGATGGTGCACATGATCACACCACCATAGTAATTGCAACCTCATTTCATCAGAAATGAGCATATCAGCATCAAAGTTGCCTTTACTACATTGAAGAGCTTGTATTTTGCCCTTTTCCAGTGCTCTATAGTGTAGCTTCCCCAACTCAACAGCAGAAAAAGCAGAAACTAGGAGCCCTATAACTTGTGCCACTTTCCTTATGGAGACCTTCTTACATTTACTTAACTCAAAACATTCTGATTTTATTCTATCTTTTTTCTCATCAGGGAGAAAAACTATCATTTCTCTGGAGTCAATAATATTTCCCAAAAAAGTTATTTGTTGTGTAGGCTTTAATACACTCTTTTCATAGTTTAACAAAAAACCTAACATAAGCAACAGTTGCATTGTAGCTTGTGTTGTAATTTCACACTCTGAGCTGGTATCACCACCCAGCAAACTATCATCTATGAACCCTGTAGCAATGTGTCCCTCATTATGAAGTTTGGCATATACAGGTTTCATAAGTTTGGTAAATAGCCTAGGTCCCGGTCCGATCCCATTTGGCATACAACAAAACTGAAATAATTTTCCCCGCCAAGAAAAACGAAACAACACTTGCTGTTCCTCTGCTATGGGTATAGAATAGTATGCATTGCGTATGTCAATTGAACAAAAATACATGTTCTTGGTAACTATGTTCAACGCAGTTTCAAAGTGGTCCATTTTAAAATGATGATATGGTATGTGTTCATTCAGTTTCTTCAAATTTAATATCATTCTGAATTCATTATTTTTCTTTGGTCGCAGAAATATAGGCGACAAAAATTGCTGAGGATGGCATTTAACAGGAATAATTACTTTTTCAGTTAATAATTTCTTAACCTCAACATCAATTACATCGGATTCTTTTTTATTGAATTTACCCTGTGAGAATGATGTTTGCTGGGGCCAAATGTCCCCTATGAATTCGAAATGACAGTGTTCTACAATGTCTAAAATATTCCTATCCTTGGTAATTTGTTCCCATTCTGAGGAAAAATATTTCAAACGTCCCCCTTCAAAAAAGTGTTTACTTACAGTTTCTATTGTCTGTAAGTTCCTCTCGCACCTCCGCGGCGATTCAAGTTTTTTGAATCATAACTGGATCCAACCCTTGGCTCATATCCAGTCCTAGGTCTAAACCCACGACCCCTTGACATAGATCTACCTCGGCTGTATGGAAGTCTGCCTCGACCATGGCCTCGGGCTCCCTGTTGGATTTTTTGGCCCATCCTAACGGAATCCTCAAGTTCCCTCGCAGTTTTTGACAAATCGTCCCCAAATAATTCGGAGGTGAACACAACACTAGGGTTGCACAAGTGACTATACTCACTTTTAAGTTCAGGTTTAATTATGTCCCTCCTAGTGAGACAGATTTGTCTGTTACAATGTCCAAATAGAGACAGCGCATCTTTGCATTGGTCAATAATTTTCCCTAAATCAATCTCTTTTTCCCTCGCAGGGACCTCCAATTCCGCTAAGCGATTTAATGCTTTAGTTATCAAGATGGATCCCTTGATTAAAGACGACTCAGTGTTCTGCATTTTCTTGTCCAGAAACTTGACACTCTGGGAACACAAATCCCATACAATTTTATTACACTTCACAGTAACCAGTGAATCACAGTTTTTCGGGCGAGGAATATTGTCTTCCTTTACCAATTCCTCATGCTGTCTCTCCTCTAAGCCATTTCGGAAAAGTACATTGACATTTTCCGCAAGTGTTGGTTCAATGTCCGAGTCCACAATCTCGTTTCCCTTAAAACGTTTTGCCATATCAGCAAACCTGGAATTAGCATCCAGATTTGCACGCTTAGGGGATGAAGGACCATAAGCCAACTCCCCTTCCCCGAAATCGTCATAATAGTCAAGTTCTTCCTCATAATAGGCATCATAGTCGCTACTTTTTGCCTGCGTCTCCTCGACCTGACGAACACGGCTAATTATCCCATCGACTTTGCCATCGTACTCCGCCTGTCGTTTCTGAATATCTTGAAGACATTTAAGGATAAGAGAGTCATTATCCTCTGCGGAACTAGTCTTTTTAGGCTCTTTGCCCTTCGCAGGGTTTCTTTTAGAAGCCCCTTTAGCCGAAGAATCGTCGGCTTTCTGAGTTTGGTCCGCCATTACGAAGGTCGCGAAAACCGATGACAATCGTAATAACCACTAAGTCACTAAAAATCCTGAGGTACCAACACACTCAAGATCAGAATAAATACACCGATGGCCACAAGGACACCTCGGATGAATTTTATATATGATTAAATCCGATAAACATTGAGAATTTTCTTCTTGAAAAAACCGTCCAACTTTGAGAAAGACCGCGAAGCAAGCTCCTGACTGCGCATGCGCGAGCTACATCTCATTTCAGGGACGAATAGAAATCGTTGTCGTCGTAAAATTTCTCCTTTTCCTATCATGTTTTCCAGTCGTCTGCAACAAACTAGTCAAATGTCGTTACTTTTTGGTAATGGGTTAAGCACAACACCTGTAGCCGAAGCTATAAAGTAAAAAGAAAGTTTGTTCTGTACATGATTGTAGTCACAATAAAAGTATTCCCCTGCACAACAGAACTGAATTTAGCATCAGAAGAACTGGTGGTGATGGAAAGATCCTGCAACAATACCAGACAATGCCTAGTTTTCTAGCCTTTGTCCCTTACCAAACAGGGAGTCTTGCAAGGCCCAGTGGTAAAAGTGTAGGACATGTAACACAGGTTCCGGGTTCTATCCTCACTAGCAGCACTGAAATTTTATGTGCGAGTTTCTTTGGGCAAGCTTCTGCAGAGCCCTGCTTAGTTCAATAGAAATCCAGGAAACCACATAAAATAACTGAAACACTGTTTGCATGGTTTGAAACCTCATCTAAACAACCCAAAAAGGGTAAATATTGTGCATTCAACAGAATGTTGGCCAGTTATGGTCGAATGTGATATAAAAATAAAAGGTATTCTTTTGGCTATAGGAGTGGTAGATATTTCTTTAGAAGTCATGTCAATATTACCAGGAGAAAGCATCTAAAGTTGCAGGTAAAGTAGAATAAATGCCCATTCATATCTGCAAATACATGTACTTTACCAACAGATCCAAACCAATCTGTACCAGAAATACAGACTTTGATTATTTGGTTTACCAGGTAATTTCTACAATTTGTAATGCAAAATTTTAATGCATGGCATATTGAGAAAACAACAATCTCAACTGCTGTAAAATCATGTTTTTCATTTGGAAACGATTCAATGGTAGGGGTCAACAAGCAAAACATGAAAATTGGTTACAGTTTTATATAATTTTATTCTGTACTCAGTTAAAACTATATAAATGTTTGATATAAAAAGTTTATTGTTAGGCTAAATCAATTCAACTTATGTATTTATTACTGACTCATTATCACAGCTAACCTTGATCATGCATATCTAACCCATTTCCTGACATTGGTATTTGCTGCACCTCCACCAAATTGGAAGCAACAGCAGAGGACAAAAACCACAAGAAAAATGTATTTTTTAATTTGTTGGTTAGAAACCATTGTGACAAATGGATAAATTACTCCTTCGGAGCAATTTATCCTTTTGTCACAGTGGTTTCTGGAGTCTTTCAGTAGATTCTGTAATGTACGATTTTAAGGAGTAAAGGGTTAAAACCCATGAGATTTTGAAACCGCTATAAATTGAAAGAAAGAATAAACAACACTTTTAAAGTCTGCAATTCCTTGGCAGCTTTGGGTAGAAACCATTATGACAGAATGATAAATTACTGTAATGGAACAATTTATCCACTGGTCACATTGGTTTCTTAAGTCATCTGCACATGCTTCAAAGTGATATTTCAAAAGGTAAGGGGGTTAAAAAGATTTCCTCTTTAAGAGACCATGTATTTTGACATTGAAATGGAAGATTGACTCATTGAGACTCACTTAATTTAAACATTTACAAAATTATTCAATCAAATACCAATACAGAAATGTGTCAAGTGTTGTTAACCTCAACACTACATGTGTTCTCGATTGAACTTGCATAATACAACAGACAGTATAAGAAATAATTGCTCACACAGAATTTCTCCTTTCCTATTAAAGAAAGAAATGTTATTTCAAAACACACTTTGTAAAAGAAATTTGCTTCTTAATTGGAAAAGTGGTTCGCCTTTTAGTGCCTTCAATGGGAACTTAAACAAACAACTACTGATGGATTTCAAAATCATTTCATACCCAAGCCTCACAGCAAATGATCACTTCCATTATGATATAAAGCAGTGAGTTTCATACTTTTCTCCTTGGAAATCAACTATGTCTGTCTGTCTGAGGTAGTATGCTATTATTAAACAGCAACTTATGCATTACATCCATTTGTAACTTAAAGCTACTTTTTCAGAGATGTAAGATAACCTGCTTCAAGCCTACAATAAATGTATCTACAAGGCTGAGTAGTTTGAACATTGCAGTTGTGTAATAATCACTCCTTTCAAACAGTTTTAATACTAGAATTGTAGATTTTCCATAAGTGTTTAACCCTTTTCTGAATACAGACATATCAAAACCCCTGTTGCTGCACCTAAAGATTTCAAATGTGATATTTAACTAGTTTGAATGTCATCTACTGCAGATTTTGCTGAGCAAGATAAAACATGATGGCTTATGGTATGCAGTTTCTTCTTTTGTCACAATATTTTTTGCCAATTTAAATGTCATTTTTCATACTTAGCAATTGTCATCTGTTCTTGCTTTCAATATAGACCTGTCCAAAATCCCAAATACTGGAACAATTTGAAGAGTCATACAACAGACAATCTTAAAGTTACTTGTTCAAATATTGGAAAATTTGAAAGTCAAAATAAAATGTCTATAATACAAAAGTGTTTGTAGTGTTGAATTAAATACAATTAAAATAGCTAATGGAAGAATAATCAATTTAGGAGGCACCAATAAATAAAAGTAATTAATTACATTCTATATGGATTAGATCTCAAAATAATTGCAATGCCTTTCAATAGCTACTTTTATTTGTATCAAACCATACAAAAACTGTATTGTTTCAACAACATTTTATTTTGACTTTCATTTATTTTTCTGTTCTTCTGCATAACATGTTAAAACTAAAGCACTAAGATTTGGATCGTGAATGTATACAAAACAAGTGCTCGTCTTCCTGTGTATAAAACCTCAAGTCTTAACAAACAAATGCCCACAAGTTGAACTGTTCAGTGTTTTAAACACCCAATATACTAGTAACATACACATACATAATTTGTGCCATGCAAAAATCTACCTTCCAATATCCGAGTACACTCTTTACCCCTTACTTCTTAGCACATTTCCTGCTTCATGGAAGATTCACCACCCTGGTGTCAAACTGCACAAGCAGGGGCAAAATATCAATCAGATTTTGGGAGATAAATTTTCGTCTGACATGGTTCTATTATGGTTTTATTTATCACATTTTAAGAATTCCTAATTGCTTTTATACACTTTGCAGGATTCTCATCAGCCAAAATTTGAACTGCTTAACCCTTTATCAAATGCCAAATTTGTGACTACCAAATTTAAAATGGTTGCAGACGACATTTCAAAATGTTATGAAATTGAAAAATAATCCTTTGGTAGGACAGAAAACATTGTGGGAAAAGGAGAAATTGCTTGTCACAAGCAATTTCTCCTTTTGTTACAATGATTTCCAGAGTTTTCTGCAACAAAGTGGTTAAATGTTCTTATTGTTTGGAAATGGGTTAAGCAACCACAGGGAATGAGACTATCTTCTCTCAATGGTATCTATTAACAAATTGATCATTTCATTTTTTGTTTTAAGCAATACATTTCTTTTGTTGCTTTCAACCCAAGACCAGTCTCTAGTTCCCATATATTATAAGCAACAATATAATGACTTGAGGAGAATTCTGCATGGTGTGTTTCAATACAGCTGTTACTATCTCTGTCCTACATCAGGGGTCTAGAAAGGGGGTTGTGTCAGAGCATTTAAAGGGACTATCTCTCAGAATGTGTTGTGTGGGTAATAAAATGTTAAAAAGATGATTTAAACAATTCTCATCACCAAATAAATGACCATTTTCAATATCTACAATATATGGATGCTAAAAACCTGTCTTTTCATTGAATAATTGTGAAATGAACATCAGGGCCTTCAACACTTTAAATGAAAAATTCGATAACCGTTTAAACCATTTACTAGATATGCAACGTAAATGAGCTATAGCTCTGCTAAAGGTCATGAAAAAAGATGAGAAGTGTATCGCTACTCGACCTGTGAAAACATTTTATTCATAGAATACCCTTTTTTTTCAAAAACAGATTGAAATCTCAATCTGTGAGATAGTCCTTTCAAAATGCTGTATTTGAACCGTATATAGTTGGTACTCATTAGAATTGTCTCATGGAGATGATTCTTATGAGTACCCACAATATAGGGTTTAGAGAACCAATTAAGAAGTTAACCAAGGAAACACGGCTCTTCCCTAGACCCCTGAACACTGTTGAGACGCAGAAATCACTGTAAGCCATCAAGATGAGGTTCATTCGTTCCATTACTCCCGTTATTGTCCGAGTCGTATTTATTTGCTCCTAATAAGTCATCGACGTCCCGACATCTCTGTCGGGGACCCGGCTCGGGAGTATATGTAAATGTGAGTCCTGTTGAGTATATAACACCGTCATTTCTCACTAATAACACTGGCACCTGCAAAAATAGACACAATCAAATAAATACAGGATATACATATACAATTGGTTCTTTTGTATTGAAAGATTTCTCTGTTTGTATCGTGTTTAACGCCATATCATCATTTTTTCGGTTATGAAACCGCTTTCCTGGATCGACAAGTACTAAGCCGGGCTCTGATGTGATTTGCCAAATATAAGGTCACTCCAATGAAACCCGTTGTCGGTGGGATTCGAACCCAGACCCCAGAGTTCTATGTCCGTCAATTTAACCACTGGGCCACAGAGGACCCTGTATTGAAAGAAAAAATCATTCACCACTGTGATGAAAAAAGAAATCCCTTTCTTACTGTTATTTTCCTCCAATTTTGTTTTATGAAGAAAATCATATTTCTAAATGGAGATAAATATGACTAATATATTGCCATTTTAAGACATTTATTGGGAAACATGTTAATTATGGACACAAAAACAAAAAAGTTCCTGGTAAACTCTTATCTGCAGGCAACATGGAGAAATTACTTTGTATGTAAAAACATATTTTCCTTCTGTTGGCTATTTTGCACTGAGTGCCCAGGGCTCAGCCAGCCTATTTTGCACTGAGTGCCCAGGGCTCACCCTGGCTGGAAAAAAGTCTGCGCCAGCACATTCGCCAAATGACAAAAATAGGAGCCAAATTAAAGAAGTAGGAGCCAAATTCTGAGCAAATGGCTCCAATTAAAATTTCTTTATTTTAAACACTTTTCATGTTATATGTACATATATGTGTTAAATCCTCTTGGTAAATTATTTCTGTTTGTTATGTTTCACCATTTGTATTAAAATTGTATTGTCATAAATATGCAATGTGTAATGCCAATAAAAAATAATATGTAAAAAAAAAAAAAGCCAAGACATCCCCCCCCCCTCTTCCGAACAAATATAAACCAAAGATGGTATAACTAAACGCTACGCTTTGAGTGACAAAATCAAAATGAATCTTTTATCTCAGATAACAATAAATCATATTGAAGACTATACATTTCTGAATTCTCAGTTTTGTTATTTATTTTATGTCCGATAGATAAATGAAAAGTAAACATGATCTTTAAGGTCTATTTGTTTTTACTCTCGTCAAGACTCCGGTCTGATGATGTGAATGATTAATGATAGAGGATCGCAATTTGAATAATACCGTTGCATCAGCGAAGGAGGCAAACTGTCAATATCAAAATACTTTAAAAATTAACCCTCTTTTAATTCTCGCATTCTGCCATGCATCATAACACACTGGACGGAATGGGGTAAATAGTAATCGGTTTTCGTGGAACAACCGCATCAAGTCTACCAATCAAGTGTGTCGAGTTGTTAACACATAATAAAGACCCGATTAATACACGCCTCAGGCATTGTTTGACACGGGGATAACAATTAGCGGATTAATTTGGGGTTTTCGGAGATACTGTTAAGTGTGTCAAAAGATATAACTGTCTGTAATGTCCGGACAGGTGGAAAAATGGTAAAGTTGAATAAAAAAACATGCGCCAAGCAAATTCGCCAAATCGAGAAATCTTTCGCCAGAATGAAATAATATTCGCATTTGGCGCATTTGGCGACCGACAGCGTGAGCCCTGGTGCCATACAACAGAACAGCTGTTTACAGGACAGTGTTAAAGAAATTAAATCTAACTTTAAAATTTCATCACATCTGGGAAGAAGCAGCTTTATCCTGGATATGGCAAAGCATTATGGTTGATTAAATTAACCCTTTACCAAACGCCCAATTTTCGACTGTCCAAAATTGAAAGAGTTTGCAGATCACATTTCAAAATGAGATGAAATTGGAAAATAATACCTTGATAGGGCAGAAAACATTGTGGGATAAGGAATAATTGCTTGTCAAAAGCATTCTCTCCTTTTCCTACAATGTTTTCTAGAGCTGTCTGCAACAAAGTGGTTAAATGTTGTTATTGTTTTGTAATGGGTTAAAAATAAGTCGGGACTCACTTGTAACGGCTGGCGGACCCATCGCCAGCTGGCTCTAAATCGTGATATGTCTGGAACAACACATAACATTCCGTCTTCACATCTGAACATGGTCTCTGCTTCCACATCGCCAAACCAAACCCGTAACATCGGAGTGAAGTTTTCTCCTGTCAAATCCAGCATAGCCACTTCTCCTCCACCATTTAACTGAAGGAAGAACAAATGTCTACTTATGTATTCACCAGTTAACTGGTTATTATCTTTGTTGTATGCTTTTTACATGCAATAATTTGTAATCTTTTACTGTGTGGTAAATTGTATGTTGGCTTTGGCTTTTTACTGTTTAAAATTGCCATAACATTATATATGTGTTGGATATCACATGTGCATATAAGCTAGTTTTCTTGTTTTACCCAAGTATAAATTAAAATCAATTTGTGTTTACTTACTTGTATGGAAATAACTATGAGTTTACTTACGTGTAAGCTATTTACAACCGGAACAGGAGTAACTGGGGACTTCACCGGCCCCATGCCCTCATAGAATGTATATTCAGCTTTATCAGTGCTGATTATCGTCCACGATGCCCCATCATTAATCATTTCTTTATTGGCTTCTTTGGGACAGGGAGTAGCCTGAAAGGTGTATAGGTAAAGGGGTCTAGATAAGGGGATATTTGGGACTAATACTCAGTTTCTCAAAATCTATTTGATAAAATCTTTCTTTTCTGTAGGTACTCATTAGAAAAACCTTCTTGAGACAATTCTAATGATTAGCCACAATATCTAGAGAATCAATAAAGAAGTAAGTTGGGTGAATACATTTATCAACTTGAAAATCTAATAAACCTATTCATTCATGAGAAACTGAGCACAAAGATATGAATACAGTTACATATAAAATATACCTCATAAATTTTGTCATCCAAATATTTACATATGTGACTTTGAGTATAGAATAGATATAAAAAAAATCATCTGTTGAAAATATCTGCCAATGATGTATGACACTTCTATAAAGGATTCATTAAATATCAATCAACAGACTAGTCTTACAATAGACAGTAATCAATAAGTAATTCGTGGTGATTTTACAAAATACAAAACCATGAGAAATACATTATCATTCTATGCTTTTTTTTTTTTTTTACTTTTTTTTATCAACTTACTTACATGCTGGTAATGAAACCAACTTCAAATATGTTAAGAAGTCTTTTTACCCAAAAAAATCTGATCATGAAGAACACGTCACAGAGATTGATACAGATCACATTGTCAAGGAAATATCATCATCAGTGATACATACCTGAAACTGTATGATTCTTTCCTGGGAAAGGCAGAGGTACATGCGTTCTGTATCTTTCATATAAAAGGCACATTTATGTAGCTGCGACACTGGATCATCTGCGTCTAATACAGCCGTCTGTTTATCCACTTTACGTATGACCTGAAAGAACAATTGTAAAATCAATAAAGATAAACATTTCAGAGGAATACATGATTGGATTTTAACACTCTTAAACTAATGACAAAATATCAAAAGAAATATTAATGGAAGTTTATGTAGATCCTTAGTCAGAATACTTTAATGCTTGTGGTTTTAAAAATACTAAGGTTCATTATCGTAAACTGGGAAAAGCCCTTAGCCTGTCATATTGGTCTGGCTTAAACCTGGGACCCCCGAGTTCTAAATATGCCATCTTAACCACTGAGCCACGCAGGACTCAGTTTCGTTACTGACTGTAGAAGGTAACATAGTTTTGTTACTTACTAAACGAGGTAAGGCCATCCCTGTAACAGAACACACTAGTTTGACTGTAGACCCGTAGTGAATGTAACCATCCTTAACTGTAAACTCCTCACTCTCTGACTCATTGTCATCCACTGAAACAAACACATCATTTCTACATCAATCAAATATCAGCGAAAGTAAGGGGAAACAAACATTAGCATAGATAAGCTGAAACAATCACATCAACCAAATATCAGCACAAGTAAGGGAAAACAAACACTTAATTGTTAGATTGCTGGGTAATTTTCTAAATATAGATTTTTATGTCGTCTCCATTCCAAAACCTGAAATATTTGTTTAATTTCGATGTGGAAAGATACTCAGAGTAGCAAACAGGTTAGATCACAAGCCTGGATCCAACTTCATTGCATAAGTATGAAGTCGGTTCCAGCACTTTAAGGGTAAATATTATATAACAACCAAATCTCAGATAAAGAAAAACAAATGAGTATCAATGGACCAGAAAACATTTTTTATGGGTTTTTAAATTCAGGCCTGCTGTTATTGGTGTACAGCCTGGCTCAGGCTGTATGAATAGCAGGCCTATACATTTTGTTATTTCAGTCATGTTACAGTGCCCAGCTCATAAAAAAGAAGGAAAACCCCAATTTTGACTACCCACAAAGACTTTCTTATGCCTTCTCTTACCAGTAAACAATCATTAAAACTAGTCTAAAAGTATTATTTACAGTATGATTGTATATTGTATGCAAACATAAGATTGAAATGTTCTTTCAAACTTTCTTCTAAAGACAGAACAACCAAGGTCAGCACTAAACAAATACCACATAGAGAATTTTTTAAGAATGATTATAGGGATAAAATTTTGTCAATAAACTGTGAAAAGCCATATTAAATGAATAAAACATGCCACAATTATCTCTTCAATGTTCTTCAATTTATTTAAATATGGTTTAAAGTTCAATAAAAATTACCACAGAAATGTTATATAAATACTTCTACTTACACAAATGTATTGTAAAGGCACCCCATTGGGTTGAACTGGCATGAAAATTCCCATCTTCCACATGTAAGTATCGTGTACTCACGGTTTGTGATCGTAATCTATTAAATAAAGCTACCTTGGTCCCAGAGGCTATACATACTGAAATAGTAGTGAACCATCAATTAAAGAACATTAACATAGTTATCAAAGTAATAAATAACATGCAAACCACAATTTGAGTAATCAATAATAAGTGTTGGACCCATTGTAATGGTTTAAGAGTTGGGCCTCCATATAACATTACATAGGTTTTAATAATCATCTCCTGCAAAAGGAGATCATAAATAATTTTAGGGGAAAAACAAGACAATTATGATTTATTTTAATTTTTATTGAAATCGAATTTTGTAATTGATTTTCATGAAAATAATCAAATTATTTCAAATAACCCTTTAATGAAATATGTATTCTTTATGTAAAGATAACAAAGAGAAATGTATACTTACAATCTGCATTTTTTAATGACTGTTTTTTCTTGGAAGGTTTGGAGATAACTTTAATCCGTTTACTGTGAAAAACCCCTATATCTTGTCCTGTTCCATAGAACATTTTTACACTTAACATGAAATGTTTTCTCTTATCAGAGTCTGAGATATATAATGTTTTTGCAGCACAATAATTCTGAAAAGAGAAGAAAACTAGAAATAAGTGAGATGAAACAAACACATAACTACTCCTTTATCAATGTCAATATTCAAAGCCCATTCCCTCATATTGGACTTCCTGGAGGGTCAAAACTGCATGCAGCAGTATTATATGTTTAAAAAATATGGAAAATAACATATAAATTGTAGTTTGAGTAAGAAACCATTGTGACATTAGGAGAAATTTTCCAGTTTAAGCACTTTCTTATTTTGTTAAAATGTTCAATGAGACATCAACTAGAAGTATTCACTTATATGTGAGGAATGTCGGCCTTTTGAAAATTCTTTTTGATGTTTTCAGCAGCAGCAGATGTGGTCATTTCTTCGATTAATTATCTTAACATCACATTAGCATTACTTCGGTCGTGATGCTATGCCCTGTTTATAATGGTGGAGGAAACTGCTGGTTAAGCCAGGTAGATGTATTGGCATTCCATTAGTCAACCAGGAAACCACATATAATGAAAATCCAAAAGCCATCACAGAGAGTGGCCATGTGCTTTCAAGATTTTTTTCTTTAACCACTTGGCCTTAGAAGAGGCCCAAGATATGGTGAAGTGAGGTTAACCCATTACAAATTGCCAAATTTCCGACTGTCCCAAATTGAAATAATTTGCAGACGACATTTCAAAATGTGATGATATTGAAAAATAATCTTCTGATAGGGCAGTCTGATAGACTAGTCTGCAACAAACTGGTAAAATTTCATTATTGTTGGTAATCGGTTAAACCACCTACGAGGTAAAATCTTTATGACTTACTTTTCCTTCTAAATTCAGTTGGACCATTTCCAAGTCTGAATTTCCAATTCCCATAAATGCACAGACGGTGGATTCTTGTTCGTTGCATCCTGCCTTCTCCATCTCCTCACGTTTTCTTTTCCATCCATTACCAAATAAATATATACAGGGAGGGGGACAGAAAAATCTGAAACAGTTACATACTAAAGGTATAATAAGAAGATATCAATTGATATGATTTAGTTTTTAAAATCACTTACTGTGGGTATACATTGTGGCGATAAAATAGATCAAATTAAGAGAAGATATCAATAGAAATAATTTTCTATTTCCTCTTATTGTTGGTATATGTTGTGGCAATAATATCATAGATCAAAGTCTAGAGAAGATATCAATAGAATTTAATTTTCAATGTCTTCTCTTTATGTAGGTATATGTTGTGGTGATAATATAGACCAAATTTAGAGAAGATATCAATAAAATTTATTTTCAATTTCTTCTCTTATTGTGGGTATACATTGTGGCGATACTCGTATCCATATAATAGTATAATAGTATCATAAAGCTCTTAAAAAATAGCATTATTAAGACTGCTTGTTCACAGATATGAGGAAACTTGGATATATAAACAAATTCTTTGAAACTGCATAGAAGTTGTATTATTGTACAATACTTAGTATTTAAAGCCTGTGCGCAATGAATAATATGTATTCAGTTCATAAAGCATTGCATTTGAAATCAACCGCATATCATCTGTACATATCTAAATATATTGACATCATCTGAATCAATTTGGGTTTGTTAGCTTTTTCTCCCTTTAAATCCCATATGGGGTAATGAATTAAGCTGTTCAATGTGACTTTAAGTTCGAAACACAAACCTTTTTTCATTGCCGTAAGACTTCTGTGCTACTTTTGCATGTAATATGACTAAAACTTGATCTCCTCGGTCCTTCAAGTATTTTCTCATGGCTTCCCTGCAAACAAAATAGCCAGATTATTTCAATTATGAACATGTTATGCAATATTTGTCATTTATATGGGTTTTACATTGCGTCAACATTATTTCAGTTTAGTTGCAATGCCTGATTCTTAATGATGGAGAAGACTCCATACCAAACTGCCCATAAGGGCTTGTCAAGATGGATAGCACCATAAGCACTCCTTAAGTCAGCCACTGCCTCTCATGAACTTCTAGATGCTATCACTGTAATTTGATCCCAAGCAGAGAGCTAGCTAGCTAGGGGTCATGTGTTTAAAACTGTTCTCTAATCCCAAGGTCACAAAGTGTACATGATATTACCAGACATCTCAAGGGTTCAACGCAAGACTATAGCATGTATTTCACAAACATGAAGCACTTACTATAGTATTGCGCTGAACCCTCGTTCTCTGACCTTTATTTCCTTTGGGAATGTTGGAATTGGTCCAAAAGAAATCATTTAATCCTTTGTTGCCAATTTGTATAAAAACTGTTATGTATGAACGACAATGTTCATAAGGATGTAGCTTGAATTGATAGTGATCATATGACAAAGTCAAATAATATAGCGTATAATTGCACTTGAGAAAACGGTTTGCTATTGGTAAACAAGAATAACTGCCTCAAGAAATAATTCAAATATGAATAAAGATATTTTGCTTCTTTTATCAACAATTTATCAGGTATTTTATGCCTTTCCTGTTTTCTCCAGTACTAGGGTAGGGCTCTGAAGGCAAACAATTCACACATCGTATGAAGATTTATCATTGGTATAACAGTATATTCTAAAGCTTTTTTTATAAATAAAGATAATTCCCAATAACAGTAATCAAACTGATTATTGAAAGAATTTTAACAGTCCATGAACATTTAATAGAGAATTTATTTTTGATAAGTGATTTCTTTTTTGTCACTAACATTCTTTTATTTTCAACTTGAACAGTCCGTGGGAAAAAATGACTACTTGGGAGGAACAATTTCGTTCTCTTCTTTTTTTTTGTCACTCAGACTTTTCTGAGTCATGGTGTCGTCTTTTGCGAAGACATTGAATCTTGTTTGAAATTGGATAAGGGTAATGTAGAGTAGCTGTTATATGACCTTTTACAAATCTCTCACAATAATCTTAATGACAGGAAAAAGCAATTTTTTCTCTTCAGTCTTTTAGGACAAGGTTGACCTTTCCCTCATATACATACACATTTTAACAGCAGCAGATGGTTAAAGAAGAAAAAGTTGCAACAAAAGAACGCAAGTATTACAATGGTTTTCCAGAATCATGAATGAAATATCAATTTTCTTACTTAACCCTTTACCAAGCGCCAAATTTTCAACTATCCCAAATTGAACGTTTGCAGATCTATGACATTTCAAAATGTGACTAACCTGGAAAATTATCTTCTGATAGGGCAGAAAAAATTGTGGGAAAAGGAAAAATTGTTTGTTACAAGCAATTTTTCCTTTTCCCACAAGGGTTTTCAGAGTTGTCTCCAACAAAGTGGTACAATGTTGTTATTGTTTTGTAATGGGTTAATACATGTCGTCTGCTTTTGATCTCAATTTGGATGAGTCATAAAATCCCATATAAGGGTAAAAACAATTGGAGCTGTAACTTTAAAACACTTGCAAAAAATACTATTTAGGTCATTATTGTGAATGGTTAAAACAGTACACCTTCAATCATCTCAGAATGATACAAAGTTAATTAAGTATCTAGCGTTAACTTTTATTAAAAGTTAATACAAGTATGTAACAGTTCAACTCACCGTGTCAATCTTTGGTCATGGTACTGGCTGAAAATAAAGTGTTGATAATCATAAGTTACTGCTACATTCATTATCCCTGTAGAATGCTGGGTATTTTTTTAAAAAAATTAATCATTGTGTTGTCTGCTTTCCAAAACCTTAAATATCTGCTTAATTTTGATGCGGAAAGATACTCCGAGTAGCAAACGGATTAGATCACAGACCAGCTGCCAATTTACTTGGCGGCTGGCCTGGGTTTTACCTGTTTGCATAAGCATGAAGTCATTTCCAGGACTATGCAGTTAGGTAGAGTAGTTCAGCCTAAGGAAAATGGCTATATCTATGCCCTATGGACCATGCAGAAGACCTTTAAAAAATATGTTTACTGGGCTCTTCATTGGACCAAAATATTATGAGCCATTTTGGCTAAGCTACCCAAATTTTCTTTAGCCACTTGGATTTTTGCAAAGCCAAATTTGGCTAAGTCTTTTTAGCCATTTTAGCAGAAATATTAAATATAAATTACAGTTCATTTGTTCAATTTACAGACCAATTATTGAAATAGGCTAGAATGGTATTTATCACATAATAAAATAAATGATGTGTAAATTGAACAAATAAATAACAGTTCTTGTATCAGCCACTTCATTGTGTGGTTGTTCTTAGTAGAGTACTACATCCTATACCTCAATAAATGTTTACAGAACTTTGGGACAGGGTTAGAAAGACGACAGAAAATAATTAAACTTGCATGCATGCACCTGGCCTGATTCATTTTTTAAATAAAACAAAATAAACATTTAAAAAAAGATTATAAAATAACTTTTGATTGTAAATAAAACAAAATAAATTAAACATTTTAAAAAAGAATATCTAACCTTAAAGTTTGCAGGGTATGCTGCAGCGTTTACGTGATCTGGGAGTCATTGAACTGGCAAGTTGACAGTACTTGTACAATAATGACGTTCTTTTTACTAAATGTGGGAGTTCCAATGCATTAAGATATGCTCATAAAAGGTTATATTTCCTTGAATGTTTGTTTTAATTACCATTTTTCACCGGGAGTCCCTTTCCCTCATGTTGTTGTTGTTGTTGTTTCGTTGTCCGTAAATTCCGTACCATGGAATTTCGTTCTAATATTGCATCGATGTTATCATTTAAAACGCTTGATATATTGAATGTGTTTACACACAAATAATGTTTTTTATTTGCGTGCTTTTTATTGCAATAAGTCCCATATCACCTTTATGAGTATCTTTTTTTAACGCAGTGAGCTACAGAAATAAGTATCGAAAACGTTTTGGTGCGTTTTATTATTCTGGTACCGACTTTAGTGTGACACATAAACTGAAACCGGGAACCGGCCTGTTTAAACGTTTTCATTAGACGTTGCTATTGGAAATATACATAATGTCTGGTCTCCGGATTTTCTAAAAGAGCGCTTTCACTAGAAAATCGGCTAAGGAACCAAACACTTCTATTTATATTTAAGCTGTTCAACGTCAAACTATTCAATTTTAATTAATGATTACTACTCGTAGTGGCGAAAAGACTTTAGCCATTCTTCCCACTTTCGCCATTACAGACTCTATACAAAATGGGGTCAATTTTACTTTCGCCAAATTGACGAAAGGGTACATTTCTTTTTTCGCCAAACCAAGTTGACTTTCGCCTATGGCGAATGGCGAAGCTTTATGAATAGCCCAGGTTTAATATGAAATGCCAATTGACATTTGATTTAGACCATGGAATTTTGTCTCACATCAAACTGATTCACCCTTTCCCAACATTCATACATAAATTTGTTGACAATCATCTATTTCATATTTTCACGAGATCAATTGGAGTCCTTGGCTTCGAATCAAAAATATTTACCTGCAAACAAGGTAAACACATGCAACAAACAAAACTTTGAATGAGTTAATTCATGTAGGCTCAGCAGGACATCATGTTCACCTATCAGATTAACCCTTTACCAAACACTTAATTTTCAACTGTCCCAAATTGAAAGAGTTAGAAGATGACATTTCAAAATATGATGAAATGGAAAAATATCCTTTTGATAAGGCAGAAAAATTATGGGAAAAAGAGAAATTGCTTGTTACATGCAATTTCTCCTTTTCCACAATTTTTTCCGGATTCATCTGCAACAAAGTGGTTAAATGTCGTAATTGTTGGTAATGGGTTGAATACACAAAATCAATAAAATCTATACATGTATCATCTTCACGTGGTTACTTTTAACACATTTCCCTATTTGGAAATTTGTGCTTTAAGCAACAGCAGATGGCACGAATAACATGAAAAATATACATTTTCATAATAATATTAGGTAGAATCGACTGCGACCAAAGGAAAAATTGCTAATAAGTAGTGATTCTCTTTGTGAAAAGAAATTTCTGAAGCAGATGCTTTGATGAGAAATTACATCATTGAATAATAAGCAATAACTGTCAATGATAAATGTATTACTGTAATTACTGATAACAGACTCTGTTCAACTTCTGTCTATTTTGATAAATAACCAAATACCTGAAAATCCTTTTCATTTTTACAGCATGCAAGAAATGGTGAACTACCCTCTTACAAGAAAATGTCTTCAAATCTTAATTCTATGATAACTGTCGCCTGCAAAAGTTTTCAATTTGTTATTGTGGTATTGACACTTTTGGTACATAGTTACAAACCCCCATGAAAACCTACCTTTTATATTCATATCCGTTCATATCTGTCCTCACCATAGGTGGGGAAGGGGTTGGTAAGGGACTGGGAGGGGTCTGTATTGTGGGGGCCATCGAGCTGAGCTCTATGTGGTTGGTACTCGTCATGGGCATCATTTCTCCATTCATCTTGTCGGGTGGGGTAAGGGAACCAGGCATAATGTGTTGCTGGTTCCTACCATCACCTGTATGGCAGAAAAACATGTTTTAAAATCAAATTTAAATTTGATCTACATGCAGCCATCTTTACTGTCTTTTTTAAGTCATATTTATTAAAAATAAAGACACAATCTATGTTGTAGGTATGCATTAAATAAGCCCATTTGCTTTGTTTGTTATGAGTATCCACAATATAGGCAGAAGGTAGCTATGGTAAAAAAAACTCTTAACTGGACCTCTATGTTATGAAAACAAGTTTCTTAATAAGTATTATTCTCTATCTAAAATCATGTTTTGAGACTAGTCCAAATGAAGACAGATATAATGTATCAAAAATTTGATTTTCATTTCAAATTTTTGTGTAGAAATCATTGTACCAAAAGGGATAGCTCACTAAAACCAAGATTCTTTTAGGCACAATTCTCTCTTCTGCTGCTGTTGTCCTAAAACTTAGGTTAGTTAATGCGAAGTAACGATCTAAATGATAATTTAACTCAAAGTGCCTTTCACACATCCTTAAATCATTACTTGCAATTACAACTTCTTCTTTTATCTGACTGATATGACAAAGATAAAAAAAAAAGATAATTTAATGTTATCTGTCTTTTTTTCAAAATTACTGTTTATAAATACATTGTTTGCACTGGCATCAACAAATCTGAATTATATGATTGATGAAAGGTCAGATATCACTTTCAAAAATAACTGTTTGCATCAATTAGGGAAAAAATGCAGATAATGTAGAAACAAATTCTATTTTAAAAGAGAACATTCTCATATTTCCTTCAAAGTATTGTCTGCAAAGCCATTCAATGGAAATTATTCCTAAGTGGAAGATGGCTTATGTAGTAAAAGTGCTCAATGGAAGACCATTGTTAACCTGCAATTTAACTCACAGACATTATCAGTTAAAGAAACAAACCACAAAAAATTTACCTTCAATTTGTAAAATGTAGTGATAGTCATCAAAGAGGAAATCTGCTTGTGAGGAAAACATTTTTAACTTCTTTGTATAATAATCCTCTTTTGAATTAAATCACGATTTTTATGAATTCAAGTCTGGTTATAATTCCGTATGAGGAAGTACTATCACTAAAGTGTCAACAACAAAGTTAATTAATATAACAGATTCAGATTTCATCCTTCTTGTAAGTTCCCAACATCAAAAACTTTTGATTAACGGTGGCATAACACTATCAATATATTTAACAAAAAAATAACACAATTCCAAAATTAGCCATAAAAAAATATTAATTTGATACAAAAATCTTTAAACAGTATTCCATTTACTCATTCACTATTAAAGTTTAATTGAAAGGCAATTTCGAAAGAAAGTATGTCCATCCTTCATCACTTCAGTATAATGTTAAAATTGATGACAAAGATTTGCCTGTCTGCCTGGAAGAATGAAACAATACTGTTTTTCAGTTACCAACAAAGGAGCATCGCCTCCACTTAACCCTTTATCCCAATCCAAAATGGTTTTTCTAAATAAAAAACTTGGATAAAGAAAAAAACAAACAAAAACCATGAAAGGCACAATGAAAGATGATTATGAAACATGTTGTTGTGAGAAAAAGAGTCATAGCCCAACAATCAGTTTATCCTTCTTTAGCCACAATATTTTTAATGGATTGTCTTATAAAATAGTCCAATCTGCTGAAAATACATTACAAGTCTGAATCTAGAAAAGGGACAATACTAAATTCTTTCGAGATGTTCATATCCTTATCAGCCCAACTCCTTATCTCTACTTTACCATATAATCCCCTTTATATGGAAACAAAGGAGATGTACCAGTAAAGGAGGGGAACTATCATTTTCCCATATCAATTCCCTCATGGACTATTGAGGAACTCCATATTTGAAAGGATTTTCCAAATTGAAAGTCAAAGTAATATGTACTGGGTAAGTAAGGTAGTATGTACAGAATGAAACATTTATTAATGGGTACCGTTTATGAATTGATCTTTTTTTTAACCCGATTTCAAAACATTTTCTTCACTTGGAAAACCCCCACCAAAATAAAAGCTTCATATGAATATTAAGTTCAATTACTTTGATCCTATGTTTATCCTGAATCAAAATCAAATCTTATTGAATATAATTATTGATTTGATAAATTGGCAAAAAAAAAATGAGGCTTTTCTGCAAGTTCTCCTTTTCCCACAATGTTTTCCAGAGTTCTCTGCAACAAACTGGTCAAATGTTATTATTGTTTGGCAGTTGGTTAATATCAGCATGAGGTAGTGGGTTTTGTGAGTCCCATGTGAAATCACTAATCAAGATCATGCTGTTAGAGATGTTATCGAATAATCAATAAACAGGGACTCCACGAATATGGACAAGGCATGAGGGCTACAACAAACTCAAGATAAAAACGACAACCACAAAGCTGTTAAATACGGCCCTACAAGGATATTGACAATTCGAAAACATCTGCCTCACTTCAAGTTTTTCCCATGGCTTTTGTTTGCTGACACGGACAGAAATATCTTTGTTACAATTTACAATCTTAAGGGGCAAGAATTACAGCCAATTACCCTGTACAGAGAGGAGAAGAAAATTTAATGATGTTAGAACTTTGAAACAAGCAGTTTTGATCCAAATTTTTCATTGCGAGAATCAAAGTTCAGATAATTGAAATAAGATTTGTCCATAGCTCAATTGAACCATAAAAAAATGCTTCAAAGCAAAAGCAAGCAAAAGTTGAAAAACCCATCACTCTTTGTATTAGAGATTTATATTTTAAAAGGTGTTTTAGAGCAGTTTGCACATACTTTTTCAAAACCTGTTTCGTAAATCCTGTTTTGTTGGCACTCATTAGAATTCACTCAATGTTGGTTTAGAAGATTACCGGTATACTAAATAGCACTTGTAAACAATCCAGGATTTAGATTAAAAACAAAAGTGAAATTGGCAAAATGTGCTTCTTGATTAGAGCTCTGATGTGAGTTAAGTATCCACATCAGGTGATGAAAAAAGAAAAAAAGGAAGTTTCTCCTTTTGTTTTGATCATATTGTAGTGTGTTTTTTTTATCCAACTTCAATCACTTAAACTTCTAATTCTTATTGCATAGCCAGAAAGCATTCGCATAAAATCATAAAAAATGTTAGCATTTCAAAGATAACTCAGAGCTGTTTTGATGAATACTTTTATACTTAAGACATATTTCAAATATATTTATGCAGTAAAGGGGTACAGAAATTTAGCTGCTATGTAAAAGTAAGCAATAGATCCAAGTAATAGGATTAAAATTTCCCAATTCCATAATACTATGCATGGCTTCATCTAAAATATTACTACATGACCATGCACTATACTCTTACAACTCTTACCTTGAGATAAAAAAGGTGGGATGTATTTAAGGGTATTTAATGCAGGGGTTTTAATCTTAGTCTGATCCAAATTAAAAGCAAAATACATTCCTATATGTTATCAACCATAAACCATTATGTTAAAAAGATAAACAGCAATTTAAGTGAACTAATCCTTTAGTAACAGTTGTTTCTAAAAGACTTCTGTAAAAGACGCAGTGAAATGAGGTATTACAATTTTATTGTGAACAATTTTTCACTTTTATTGCAATAATATTGCACCCTTTCATTCAGCTGTTTAAATAGTTCATCCTTTTTTTCAGACTGATGAATATGATTCTGTCCTTGCAGAAATCAGTGACCAGTCATTGATTCAGGTTTGTATTTTTTTATAATGAACATAAGGGTGAATCAACTGTTATAATTTTGGATTTTATTGACTTCAAGTATCTTTCAACAATGGCTTGAAAATGCAATTACCATGAGTAGGTCAACCACTGATCCATCTTCCCAATTTTAGAAATAACCCTAAATATGTCAGACAGTAAGGTTAAAAAGAAATGGGTGGTTCGGTTAAGTTTCAAAGTGTGAAAGGTAAACCTGGGCTGTTCAATAAGCTACCATAAAAAAAATCAAAGTGTCTGAATAAACTGTATAAAATATAATTTCACAATATTGCATTAAGACAGTTGTCACTGTAGAAGCCTTTTTGGGCAAAGTATTTTGCTAATGGTGTGTCAAAGCGTAGTTCTACATAGTAAGGTTTGAAATTCATATTCTAGATATGGGATAATAAGGAATAAATCAACTTAATGGCGCAGTAATTGATTTTCCTTACATAGCATTTCTTCAGTTGTATTGGTGTGAGTTTTGATGTGATGTTGTCTGGGCTCTTCATTGGACCAAAATATTATGAGCCATTTTGGCTAAGCTACCCAAATTTTCTTTAGCCACTTGGATTTTTGCAAAGCCAAATTTGGCTAAGTCTTTTTAGCCATTTTAGCAGAAATATTAAATATAAATTACAGTTCATTTGTTCAATTTACAGACCAATTATTGAAATAGGCTAGAATGGTATTTATCACATAATAAAATAAATGATGTGTAAATTGAACAAATAAATAACAGTTCTTGTATCAGCCACTTCATTGTGTGGTTGTTCTTAGTAGAGTACTACATCCTATACCTCAATAAATGTTTACAGAACTTTGGGACAGGGTTAGAAAGACAACAGAAAATAATTAAACTTGCATGCATGCACCTGGCATGATTCATTTTTTAAATAAAACAAAATAAACATCTAAAAAAAGAATATAAAATAACTTTTGATTGTAAATAAAACAAAATAAATTAAACATTTTAAAAAAGAATATCTAACCTTAAAGTTTGCAGGGTATGCTGCAGCGTTTACGTGATCTGGGAGTCATTGAACTGGCAAGTTGACAGTACTTGTACAATAATGACGTTCTTTTTACTAAATGTGGGAGTTCCAATGCATTAAGATATGCTCATAAAAGGTTATATTTCCTTGAATGTTTGTTTTAATTACCATTTTTCACCGGGAGTCCCTTTCCCTCATGTTGTTGTTGTTGTTGTTTCGTTGTCCGTAAATTCCGTACCATGGAATTTCGTTCTAATATTGCATCGATGTAATCATTTAAAACGCTTGATATATTGAATGTGTTTACACACAAATAATGTTTTTTATTCACGTGCTTTTTATTGCAATAAGTCCCATATCACCTTTAAGAGTATCTTTTTTTAACGCATTGAGCTACAGAAATAAGTATCGAAAACGTTTTGGTGCGTTTTATTAATCTGGTACCGACTTTAGTGTGACACATAAACTGAAACTGGGAACCGGCCTGTTTAAACGTTTTCATTAGACATTGCTTTTGGAAATATACATATAATGTCTGGTCTCCGGATTTTCTAAAAGAGCGCTTTCACTAGAAAATCGGCTAAGGAACCAAACACTTCTATTTATATTTAAGCTATTCAACGTCAAACTATTCAATTTTGATTAATGATTACCACTCGTAGTGGCGAAAAGACTTTAGCCATTCTTCCCACTTTCGCCATTACAGACTCTATACAAAATGGGGTCAATTTTACTTTCGCCAAATTGACGAAAGGGTACATTTCTTTTTTCGCCAAACCAAGTTGACTTTCGCATATGGCGAATGGCGAAGCTTTATGAATAGCCCAGGTTGTATGGGTGTGGGTATTGGTGTGAAATGAGTTTACATCATGTGTTATGTAAAATGCAAAGTTACATTTTTATTTAAAATAAAAGAAAGTGGGTGTGGGTATTGGTGTGAAATGAGTTTACATCATGTGTTATGTAAAATGCAAAGTTACATTTTTATTTAAAATAAAAGAAAGTGTTAAATCACAAGATGGAATTTCCAGGCTATCAAAATCCTAATTTGCCACAAAGATATCAACCTTACTGTAAAATGAAAACTTATCCATCACACTTCAGGGCCTGAGGGGTGGTGAAACCTGGTGGTCACTCAAAATTAAGAAGCTAAGTAAAAGCCTTCACCGATTTGGATCCCTGATTTCCATAATACCTCACTTTTACCCATCTGCTAGAGAAACAACTGTGACGAAAGGATAAATTGCTCCCATTACATATGCTAAGAACTACCAATTAACATGTGGCTTTTTATTGCGGTTTTGTTCCTCTCCTGTTGCTTTCAATTTGGGCCGATATGAAAGTTTGTATTTCAAGTTGAATGGGTTAAAATACCTACCACAAGCTTGGTCTGATGGAATGCCCACTCGAATCCCATTCTGTCCAGTATAGACATTCTGTGAGGATCGGTCAGCAGTCTGATGTTCCTCCTTGACCATTCCATTGATCAATTTGGCGCTGGACAGGTCAACAGGCCCATCATAGCCACTGCGCTGTGCCATGTGACCATTTATACGCTGACTCATATGGTGGGAGGCGGGGTCACCAACCAGCTGCTGTGACTGTAGGGCGGAGTCTGCTACCAGCTGCTGAGACGGATGTGAATTGTAGCCTCCTGACTGGGCTTCAGCGGATAGAAAATAGTGGTTGCCATTATTACCACTGTCATTGGTAGAGAAGGGGATCTGGCTTACATGTTGGCTTGTTACAGGGTACAGTAACTGATCATTCCGCTCCAAATTGGCTCCTATAGTGTACCCATAACCACCCTGAAATGAAATTAAAAATGATCTGTCATATGTGAACAAAATTTAGAAACTGGCATAAGAAAGACCAATTTGGCGATTGTTGCCAGTGGATGACCTTTTCCCCCAGATTGCACATTCATTTATTTAACCATAGATTGCCACTTGCGAGTCATCATCAATTTTTTTCTTTACTGTAACGCCAAAAACCATTAATGGTTCCTTCACTCACAAAACTCTTTAAAACGAATGGGAGAACCCACTTATTTATTGAACACGCTTTCTGTGTAGACTGCAACAAAGAAGTCAAATGTCATTATTGTTTGGGAAATGGTTTTAAAGATCATGCTCTGTGATATCTGCATCAACCATTGGTTCAAAGATCTCAAACAACTTTACAATAGGTTAATTATCACATTCATGTAGTCTCTCTTCTATGCAAACCCCTATCTAAGTGTACTGCATTATGACTATTTTAACTAATTTATGTGGTCTCGTGCTTAAAATATCAGGTCTAACATGTTTTCCAAGTTACTAGACCACTTGTCTAGTTATCAAACGAGTTTCAGGAGCAGGGTTCACGCTGGCCTTCGCAAATGGCGCCATTGGCGACAAAATCAAGAAATTGGCGCAGGAAAAACATATTTGGCGAAAGTGCCTGGCGCCGACTATTTTCCGCAAGAATTTGATGTTTGTTTACCGCATGGTTGCCGATCTCGAGTCAATATCGATTTGTTTTTACTGTAGAGCCAAGAACCACTTTCTTGTGTACACCATTTAGTCATTCGCCAGCCTTTACAACTTCAATTATATGGAAAGTATGACTTTGATTTCTTTAATTGCTTTCCAATCAAAATGTTTGCCCTCGCACTTCTTTTAAAGAAGTTGACATCAAACATCGACGAAGTCAGTTGTGTTGATTGACAAATAAATGAAACTCTTTTATGCACCGAAGTTTTGGTATATGAAATCCGCGATTTTAAGTGTTACTTAATTCTGATCCAACACAAGAGTGACTATAAATCGATCTTCTTAGTCGTTGAATATGCCTCCCACTAAAAATCAAATAAACATGACAAGGAGGCCTGGAGGACAGGAAATAGTTGGTTATAATATGACGCCAAGTTGAAAGTCATGTTTCTGATATGTCCTGTTTCAAATGTTGAGTGTGAGAGAGGATTTAATCCATAGAACCTAATGAAAACAGCACGTAGAAATAGATAGAACAAACGAACACTTGAGAACCTCTTTAGAACCGTAGGTGACCCTAATGAAGCATTTCCCCTTCTACAAAAGGCTATTTTGGCTCCAACTTATTGAATTTGGCTCCAATTTTTCTAATTTGGCTCCAACTTTTTCAATTTGGCGCAAGTGTTGTCACAAAGAAAATTTTAGCCAGAGAGAACCCTGAGGAGCCAACCGATCCGGGTCTACACGGGTAATACATATAATGCAAAAGTTCTTGTATCCGATCTCATCAATAAAAAAAAGGAAATAAATTCTTGCTATTCATCTCAAATTTGATATAATTATGCAAAATTAATGCAACTAAATGTTTTGTTAAGTTGAAAAGGGAATGAACATTAAGGGGTGTACCGTCATTTAGGAAAAATCTGTTTGTAAGAATGTAAAACAATTCGACTTCGTCTATGAGGTAAGGGATTACAACTGCCATATAAGTGAATTCTGCAGGCCTAAAACTCAAAATAGTATGTAGTGATCAAATATAGTTTTGATCACTACACTACTGATGTTAGTCAAAATTAACTGGACTTAATTTAAAACTGTGAGTAATGATCATTTTGATATTTTACTGTAAAGAAATTTGGGAGTTCAAATGCTGCGACATTCATCTTGTCCCATTTGTCCACCATTTAAATGAATCATTCAAAAGTTTGATGAGACAGGAGATATTGCCTGATGCAAAGATTTCTCAAGATTTCCCTATCGCATCAAATTAGTTAGACTAGAGGAAGACCCAACACTCAACTGCCCATAAGAACTTGTCAAGCCAGGTAGCACCATCTGCATTTTGTAAGTCAGCTGGGAGACTACCAAGAAAATCCAAATGCTGTCACCGGGATTTGAACCCATGTGGGGAGGGGCCATGTAATTTCAAGTTCTGTCTTCTACCCACTAGGCTACAAGATCCCTGGATACAAGAATAGAATGGTTCTTTGATAAGACTGTGGTCTGACATGCTGATGTTCTGCACTTTACCCTTGATTTGACCTGTCAGTTGCATCAATTCTAGTGAGAAATAATGATCAACAGAGGCAATTATGGTGCAAACTTTGACAACAAAGAACAAGTACAATATTTTTCTTGTGTGATAGGCCAAAGAGCAGCATTAAATTTTTATCCTTTTGTTACAGTGGTAGCTTAGTACTTGTGCAGTCAAAATAATGACTTTTTGACACCTGCCAAAGATATTTTTATCGGACAAGAAATAAAGAAAAAGTTGGACTTCATGTCAATCAAGCTAAATTGTCAGATATAATACACAACGTGTGAGAAACAGAATGTTAACAATTAGCAAATCCTTATCTCTCAAAAAAACTATTATCTTAACTAATTTAGATCATATTCCTGTAAAAACTGTAACTGATATATATTTGATTTATTTGATATGTTGAAATTGATGTAATGTCCGAAGTACACACAACAAATCAAACATCTGAGAATTTGAAAGGTTTTCTGTTGCATGATATTAACAATCCACATAACACAATATCTTATGATCTGTCCAAAACAAATTGAAGACTGGTTTTAAAACGGACAATTTTCACATGATTGTTTCCCCAAGTCTAATGACAAAAGATTCTTCAGATTATCAAAACTCCATTTCAATTCTTGTGTTATCAAAAATGTTGGTTTACAAAAGAAAATATTACAAATAATCAAGTTAACATAAAGATGTAAAAACTGTCTTACTATGGAAATATAACATGTTCCAGAAGTGGGCATATTTCTGTTTAAATCCAAACTATGATTAATAGACTAACAAACTTCACTAATAACATTAAACTGCCAAATTCCAAATTTTATAAAATTCCATAGAGATCTACTTCATCCATAATGTATCCCACATACACATTCTAATCTGACTACTTCCCAACACATTCTTATCAACTACTTCCCAAACTAACTTCCTAATAAAAAAAAGGTTTAAAAAATAAACCCCCTCAAGTATTTTAATATCATGGGAAAGTCGAGTCCATTAATGTCTCGTTGTATATACAAGTGGTTCAGACTTCAGTCACCTTTGACCTCAGTTAACAGTGATCCCCTTTGTAACATTCTTTCGTGGGAAAATCTCCCACGGTTCGCTAATCATGCCGCCGTCGATAACCTACTTTCCCAGGCCCAATGCTCCAGCTATGGACAGTAATTACTTATCTAACAGAAAAACCTGGAATTATCAAACCTATGTTTCGGTACTCATGTAGACATTATCGTAAATACGCTTTTCGTCAATATCAACAGGGCGAGCTGAGGTGAACAAAAATACCAGTTGATAAAGGATATCAAAATTACTCCCACGAATCTGAAGTCTTGCCAGGGCGGTTATATCATGTATAATAGGTTTAATGTCAGGGAGAAAATATCACACGGCTAAATCTGACGAATAAATATTATGAGATTTAAACGGCTGTGTTTAGCTGATAGTTTGTGTTTTTTCCTAATCTTGGTAACGCTAGCCGGTCATATCTGAAACAGGGCGTAGTTTACCTGCTGAGAAACGAAAACTTGTTCATTCATTTTGCAAGTTTTACAAACTTCCTTCGCCGGGTCGAGATACTTCCAAACTACTCCGATAACCTATCGGTATGTTAAATCCTGAATCCGAGAATGCTAGGCACATATCCAACAACCATTTACCTTCCTTTGTTTCTAATCGTTACACAAATTCAAATCTCGAATCACAGTTTGTAAAGAAAACTCCGTGGGAAAAACACAGTTGCTGCTCCCATCGTGAGAACAATGGTCAATGAATATTCCTTTTACCTCCCCCGTTTAAACGCTTTAAATATCCTTGTAGTTCGTCTATGGCATTTTGGGTTTGCAATGCTTTCAAGGATCGGGGAGGATTAATTGATCACTTTATTCGAAGTTTCCTAAACGTTACATTAAAGACAAAATGCTTATCTTTTGGAAAAGATTGTAAAGGGGATGGGAAATATCGGATGCGGTGAATGGAATAGCCAACCGCACGTGCACCCATAATATACACCAGCGATTGGTGATTTCCATATTTGGACGGCAGGTGTTCCCACGGTACCGAAATCGACTGGGAATAACTGGGTCAATCGGCAGACGTCCCTGCTGGAGGTTACATGGGGTCAAGTAGTGTGTCGTTGAAATACACGATTGCGCAATGCGAGACGCGTGTATTTCAGAGCTCTACGATGCCAGTCTCATGTGAAACGTATTCTTCTTTCGTTACACTCAAAACTGTTCTCCATTCAAACATCGCTTTATGGTTTTCATTGTCTGGCACCATCTGCCTATGCACTAGCGTCTAGTTAAAATTATGTTTGTCAATAATATTAAGACTTTCTTCGCCTAATCACTGACAGTTTATGAGAGATAAGCAGAGTGATAAACTGTATGTTAATTTCTTCATTCATTTTTTTCCTCATGTATAGATCTAATTCAACTATTCATTCCCAATTATGACTTGAGACTTAAGAAATTGTATGTATCAGCAGCCATGAATTTCATATGATGAGGAATAACGCTTTCTTTGAGATAATGAAAACTTTTTTTTTAATAAAAAAAGTTCGATTTGCTGGTAAACAATTTGATATATTGTCACATTGGAATGTTTGAGCAAGTCTTCTATATAGTATGAAGTGCTTTTAAATATGAAATGAGATGGTACTACATGATGAATGTTATCCTGAACTTTTTATAAACTTAGTACATATATCAGAAAAAGAATGAAACAAACATTATATACTTATATTAAAACATGAAACAATAAACTTCTTTGATCCAAAAACTTATCCATAACTCTGTGATCCCATGGTCAAAATCTGAAGCTTAAAATCTGAAGCTTAAAGAAGTGTCATTTTTCAGATATGAAACATGCTGAAAGAGTTGCCATTGAAAATGAAATTCTAATCATTTCCTTCCTCCCTTTCTCTTTTGAGATCTTTTGACTCTGCCTAATTGAAAGAAACAGCTGGCAACTTATCATGTTTGAAAAAATAACTTTTCCATGACTTGAGGGAAACAAACAGCATTGCAACAAAAAGAGAATTTGCTCTTTATATGATTACATTATTGTTTGTGTGCAGTAACTGCTGAGTAACATGTACCAATTAGTGTAGTATCATGGAAATAATTTGTGATTTTAATCCTTTTTCAATATTTTGTTCAGTTGTGTCACATTTCCCTAGATACAATCAAGTCCTTCACTTTCTAACAGGGAACAGGTTTTCCTTGTTGAAATGATATCCCCATTATCTAGTATGCCATGGAAGGACACTATTACGTGTACTACCTTTCCTTTTGTCTTTTATTTTTGTCTTTAATATGACCATATCAAGCGTCTAATGCAAGAATATAGAAAGTGCTTCATGAACATGAAGCACTTACTATGGTCTTGCACTGAACCCTCGAGATATTGAACCATCAACCCTTTCAAACAAAAGGCGGAATCTTAACCAATGCCCTGGACACAAGGCAAGGAAGAGTTTGTTGAGACCTCTCAATTTGTGGTTTATAGTTCATGCTATCAGATAGGATAGAACCAAATGGAATGAAAGGATCTCCCTCTGACTTCCTTTTCCAGCTGCTGTTTCAGCATTTTCATTGCATCCAAATAACTCCTCAAATTACTCCTCAAGAAACATGTAATGAAAAAAGTGTGATTTGATGATAACATTATCCCTTTACCAAACGCTAAATTGAAAGAGTTTGCAGACAAAATTTCAAAATGTGGTGAAATTTGAAAATAATCTTCTGGTAGGGCAGACAACATTATTGGAAAAGGAAAAATTGATCATTAAGAGCAATTTCTCTTTTCCAACATGTTCAGAATCGTTTGCAACAAACTGGTAATATGTCGTTATTGTTTCGAATGGGTCAAAATGGTGATATAAATACTACTTCTACAGTCTCGCTGTAGAAGCCGGCTTTTATGGGTGATTCAGTAGAGTAGTGGGCTCTCTCTCGAAGTTAAGCAACGTACATCGCGGTAAGTACCTGGATGGGTCACCCATGATGGTTTTACTCCAAGAGGGACCCGATACACGTTACAGTCTTCTTTTTTATGGTTAAATTATGCTTTTATTTTTATTTCATAGAGCTTGGTCCATTTTGCAAACAGAAGATGTCTAGATAACAAATCTTTTATTTGTTAAAGACCTCTTTGGCCAGAAAATCTTCAAAGTAAGTCATTCATAAAGAATGCTTCTTATTTATGTCGATGAAATTACATAATCTTAGTCTCATAGAGTCATTTGAAAATTGACTATGAATTGGAATATATTGAGTTCCATTAAGAAATCATGCACTCAATGCAAGTCATTGGTTCGAACAAACAGACAGTCATGATAAAGGCAAAAAGTGCTATATGTGACATGGAAAAAAATAAATATTGCAGTACTGGCTAGGAGAGTTTCATTCACTGTATTAGAGACCTTTTAACTACAATTTAGTAATTAATGACTTATCTGTCGGTGCTTTGCTGCTAAGAAGCATAAGATGCAATGGATCATTGTAAAACTCTGTACTCTTTCTTTCAAAACCTCTAACTCCATAATACCTCAATGCTGTTTCTTTCATATTTAAACGAGTCACAAGTTCCAATATCGGGAATCATGATTAATTCAAATACATGTATGATGTATGTATACTTTTGATATCAAGACTTATATGTATGGGGTATTAATAGTTTGAAAAGGGCAGTATTAAAAGGTTTCATGTCTTATTACTATTAAATGTACAGGCTGCTGTTTGACACAATAGGCATCACCTTTCAAGAATGAGGGAAGAATGACAAAACTGATATTTGATTAAAACAAAACAACTAACTTCACTAATTATTTACCTACTTGTCAAGAAATAGACTCACTTGAGACACCAAAGAGTTAAAGTAAACTCAAAGAATCCATTAAAAATATATCATCAAGCAAAAAGGAGTAATTTATTTACCTGGTAGATTGTGCAAATTCTTCTACTGAATTTGACTATCCTCAACTGGAATTTCTTTTTCAACCAACCCTTATCTTCTTAAACACCAGCCTTAAAATGACATCGTACAATGCTCTTAATGAGCATTTTCTCCTTTTTCCACAATATTTTCTGTCCCTTCAGAGGATTATTGCGAATTTCCTCAAATTTTCAAATGGCTTCTGCAAACTCTTTCACTTTTGGACAGTCTAAAATTGGGTGTTTGGTAAAGGGTTAAGATAGCTTGGAATAACAAGTCTATCTAAAGCCATTGGATTGGGTATGCAGAAGATATTTTAAATTTCATCATTATTAACTTACAAGTTTGGCTTCTATATATTTGATCCCTGGTTGTGATCAATAAGTAAAAAAGTTCAGGCCCTTATTTTTTCTACATAAATGACTTGATAAGAGCCAAAAAGTCTTTTCTACAGCTTTTTAACCATATTGCCTAAATCATTGCACCCAACCTTGCATTTTTTAACAACTCTTTGTAAGTTAGTGACTTGCATCCATATTTCAAAATCTCTCCCACAAAATATTCTTTCATGCCGGCTTTCAACTCTCAAGCAGTAAGACTTAAGGGTAGAACTATTTGATGGGAGATGAATTTCTCAAGCCCCAATGACCCTACTTAATTGAACAACTTTATAGAATATTTCCCAAGGAGTCTCAAACCCAGCACCTTTGTATTGCTTATATCATACAGAACTCCAGATAAGATTCGTTTTATCGTTATTACAAATTATTTACACAGAAAAACGCATTGAAAATCAAAATCCATCGTACCAAAACGAATTGAGATAAAGAGAAACGAATTGTGACCGTAATTTGATCGAACATGTTTTCCAAGTGCTGCACAGCGTAAATCAAATCAGTGATTTCCGTTACCGGGTCCAAGAATTATTTGTTACGAATAATTTCATTAAACTGGTCTCCCACTGTCGACAAGCTCCACTATGTTTCTATGAAAGACCGGTTCCCAGTCTTTTTTTTTATTTCATTTCCGTTTACAATATTATTACGTCGGCTGCAAAGTGTGAACGAATTCACAAAAGAAACTGAATTCTGCAAGGATTCATGGGTTCATTTTGCGCTGAAGTCTTTTGTTGGCAGTGTCTTATTTGATACCGTGTCAAAAGTAGTCGATGAAGCGGAATCGAAGTCCATAAAAGCAAAACATCGCGGCTTCACGCAAAAACAGATCTCAGCATGGAAAAGTGTCTTTCCCTGATTACAAATTGAAGGCTTGGATGCCGATATTCATTTGAAATGTTGAATTAAACAAAATGTGGCAATTATCTTGGCCAGAAAGGGCTCGTGCAACATTCAAAGAGACACCATGGTCAAGCACAACAAAAGTAATAAAACAATTGATTATTAGAAAAAAAAATATTTGAAAATGATGAATTATGCAAAAAACGAATTGTGATAAAAATCTCATAGTGAAAACTAATTGACCCGAAATTTTATCTGGAGCTCTGATCATATTATATTGTATTTGTTTTACATTGATTGTGAAGGAAGCTGAAAGCTTGTTCAAAGCCACTCTCGATGACTGCTCCATGGATACTAAACCAGTAATCGCGCCAGTTTGTGGGCTAGTCCCCGAAATTCTCACCACGCCTAACAGGGTTTTGAACCCTGGACCTTCGGTACAAGAGCCCGACGCTCTACCCCAGCACCAATGTCCCCTTATCAGATCCTTAAACGTGGGCCGGACACCATGGTATCCTGCACTGAGAACAATTGAACCACTAAAACATAATGAAGCACTTGCATGCAGGATCTACCATTGCTCAAGTCTAGACATTAAATATTTCCCAAACCCTGTGTTGTAGGTAAACCTTAATGAAAACTTCTAATCAGAACCACTTCTGAATACTTCTATAGCTGTAGGTGAAATAAAACTCAGCTTTAATATGGAAAGTTTCTGTCATTCACCCCTATACTACCCTCACTTACGCCGGGGCAACTGTCAAACATCTCTAGCACGGGGCATGTTTTCTGTACGGGACAAGGATTCGGTTGTATTTTGTAGGAGAAAACATGCTCAATAAACGAAGATCTGGGTACCTAACACAACTTTACCTTTCAGATGAAGAGAATGTTTTACAGTGCTATCCTGCCTCGCGTGTACGTTTGATTCAAAGGTCGAAAAGTTGACTTCTTTCACTTGACATTTCGATCTGAAACTTTATTTTAGTTGCAAGATGGCTGAGAATTCTCAAGGTGCGCATGTGCCGTAGAGGTCTAGAAGGCAACTTTCCCAGGCGATTTAAATTAATGGAGAAAAGGATATTGCACCTAAACTAAACATGCATTCAATTCAATTTCAGCGTTGGCAACATATTGATTTTTCAAATGATCTCGTAAACAAAGAAAACATATTTCCCAACTGAAAAATTGTTGAAAATGAGATGTAACGCTTTCAGTTAAAGGTCTTGGACTTCAATTTCCCCATAAAAGGCCTCTGCAATGTTTTGATCTCGCAGTTTCACGCAGTAAACGTGAAGATAGACAGTCAATAACTTCCTGTGTCGAAAAAATTGTAAATAATCGCACAGTAATCAAGGAATACACTTTGACTTGTTTTCTCTAATATGTCGGAAGAAAAGAATAGTGATGGACCCATTTTGGACGATGAAAACACGAATCAAAATAACCATACGGCCAGACCAGAAGCAGAATGCGACGTAATTACCCCTCCCACTATAGACTGTACTGCTGTGGAAAATAACAAAGATCAATCATTGGGAGTGATGGACAGTAAAGGTAACACATTGAAAAGAATTGATAGATTAAAGCTTAGCATATTGGGACAACTCAAACTTTTCCAAAATACACAAATTTCAAAACACTGAAAGCTGATGAACTTTGAACAGCATTTTCTACTTCTGTCACAATGATTTCTACACACTTTTCTCTTTGTGTGCTGACTACCCTCTTTTTAGTCAAAAATAGTTTGACGTAGAGATTGCTTTTTTTTTCTGATGGGGCAATCTAATGTCGAAATTTCAAATGATCCAAATAACCTTTTTTATTCCAATTTTCTTCCAATTTTCAGATTTAAACCACAAATGGCTATTCAAAGTCAATAGATATGACAAGCTATGTTAAATGAAATTATCTACCAGCAAACAATGACATCAATTACCGTTTAACAATTAAAAAAAACATTATTAGGTTTTTCCCATTTCAGTGCACATGCGCAGAAAAAATTATCGTTAACTTACGTTAATTAAACGACTCTTACAAAGTTAATATGCAATATACAGACATGTTAAGTGCATGGATTGATTAAAAGAAGATTATCACACAACTGTGAGTAAAACAATTTGATAATTTTCAATAAAATCGGAAATATGGGTCTTCAAAAGGTGCGACAAAATTTTTGTTGCATTTGTCCTCCATTAAATGAATCGTTCTAAAGTTTGACGTGATGGGAGATATTGCCCGATACAAAAATTTCATAATATATTCAGATTACGTCTAATTAGTTTCACAGTTCTCATTCCAAATATAAATTATCAAGATGTTGCAAAGATGACTCTCTTCAAGTCTTCTCACAGGATCCCTCCATTTTTCAGTCAATACATGGAACAGCCAGCCAAGTAGTCAAATTTTGATGCGATTGGGAAATATGGAGAAAATTTTGCTTCAGATGATATCTCCTGTTACATCAGGCATTTGAATCATTCATTTAATGGTGGCCACTTGCGACAAAAATGTTTGAACACTGATATTTCCATTATTACAGTAAAATATGGAATGGCATTACTCACAGTTTAAATCAATCCTTTTTTAATCAATCCATTCATGTAACATGTTGGTATTCCGCATGTTTACTTTGTAAGAACAGTTTAACTGACACTTTTGTGCATTAAACCTAATCTAGCCATTTTTAATTGTTTAACGGCAATTGATTGCATTATTTGGTGGAAAGTAATGTTATATCTATCTTGTCTTATCAATTGGCCATTTACTGCTTTAAACCTGAAAATCAGAAGTTAATAAATTCCACCACTATTTTTATCCCTCGAAATTTCAACGTTAGATTGTCCCATCAGAAAATAAAAGACTATGTTCATGGAGAATTAATTTGGCTAGTTCTTTGCTAGCCTACATAATGCCAAAGATTGTTCACAGTGATGAAAGAAATAGTGTATTTTAAAATATCTTATAAAATATTTATTTTCAGCCACTAAAGAAGACTCACATTCAGAATTAAAGGGAGACCATGATTCAGCTACCTCTAATGACAATGATTTGAAAGATAAGGCCACAGATGAAGAAACATCAGGAAGGTTTGGGAATTCTAATGTGGATGATACTAGTGAACAAACAGCCCCAGTGACTAATGATACTGATGTAGATAGTGGAAAAGATAGCCAATCTGTTACAGATGGTGATGTAAAGGAATCTGAAACAGATACTGATGGTGCACAAGCAAAGGGTGATGATGAAAGTTCAACAAAGGAGTGTCTTGGTGCAGCATCAGGAAGTACTGCTCAGACATCTAGTCCAGGCGATAGTCTCTATCACATTAAATGGATATATTTTAAGAAAAAGTTAGTGCCTATTATAACCCAGAATGAGAATGGACCGTGCCCACTTCTAGCTATTCTTAATGTCCTTCTTTTACAACTTCGTGTGAAAATTCCAGCAAAGACTGATTTTGTGACGGCCAATCAGCTGATGACATACCTTGGTGATTGTGTTCTTGAGAATGTTCCTACAGGAGGGGATGAGGTAGGTGGAGACTTTTACCCATTACCAAACATTAACAACATTTTGTTACAGACAACTGTGGAAAACGTTGTGGGAAAAGGAGAAATTGCTCCAAACAAGCAATTTCTGCTTTTCCCACAATGTTTTCTGCTCGATCATAGTTCAATTTCATCACTTTTTGAAATGTCGTCTGCAAACACTCATTTTGGGACAGTTGAAAACTTGGCGTTTCGTAAAGGGTTAAAACTTGATCCAGTACGCTACAGAGTACAAGATCAGAGGTATTCTTTATGGCCAACATATATATATATTTAGTTAATCTTTAAATCTTATATTGTGCTATGAGGGCATTAGTTTAAATTGAGACCATTAAAATGAGTTGCCAGAGCATAGCATTTATTGCATAGCATTTTAAATATTGCATATAAAACATCAATAAGTTCGAAGAAAATTCAACCTACTTGACTTCTTTGTGAATATAGATTTGAATCATCAACAGATATTGATTAGCTACAATGATTTAGGATGAAATAAACAATTTAATTATTTATCATAGGGTTTTCATTAAGAACTGATTGACAATGCAAACCATTGGTTAAAATCCCTTGTGAATCAGTTACTTCATGCCAAGTCTTAAAGTCTGATAAAAATAGGTTGTCTGGCTGAATCGGTTAGATCTTAATCTGGATCTGTTACTACAAATCTTTTAATAAAAAAAACCTGGATCACAAGTTTTACCGCAGTTGGCTGCTGTCCGCCTACATGTATTTATGCAGGTAGAGTTTCACCTCATGGAAAGCAGGTAGCAGGTTCAAGCTTTGCCATGTATGAATTTTCCTTTTAGATGAAAATTAAACTGGATTGTGAGCTTGAGTATCAAAGGAGCTTGGATATACACAATGTATAAAAATTTGCGATATTGCTGAAAAAAGACTAGTTTCAACCTAGGACTAAATGATAAACTCTTGCAGGTGTGTGAGGGTTTTCATCATGAACAAGTCTAGCGTTTAACCCATTACCAAACAATAACGACATTTTACCACTTTGTTGCAGGCGACTCCGGAAAACATTGAGGGAAATGGAGAAATCGCTCTTAACAAGCCATTTCTCCATTTCCAACAAGGTTCTCTACACTATCAGACAATTATTTTCCAATTTCATCACATTTTGAAATGTCGTCAGCAAACTCTCTCAATTTGGGATAGTCAAAATTTGGCGTTTGGTAATGGTTAAGGATGCTGTATGTGCTCAGCTGCCTAGACAAGAAGTATTCATTTAATAGGAAAAGAATTGAATGCTCTTAATTTGCTCATAATTTAGACCTATTTTATGTTAAAAAAAGTGGTTTGTAAAGCCTGCATGCAACAAATAGGTTAAATGCTGTTATTGTTTGATAATGGGTTAATACGACTGCTGCTACTCTAAAATGGGTGGGCAGTGAGTGATATATGAATTTTGTTTCGCTATTGACCTTTACAAGAGACATTCTGTAATTGGTTGGCTGACATTTCCCTCAGAATGAACGGAAATGATTAGTAATTGGTTGAAATGTAGACAGACTGTCTCATGTGCAGATCACTTCTAACCCTTTTTATGAAATTTTGGCTAAAGGATAAAATGCTTATGAGGAGCAATTTATCTATTTTACCCCAGAATTATGCAGAAGAAACAGCAAAGGGAAGTATTATATAGCAAGGGACGGGTCCTGCATGGGGCAGTGGTTAGGGTGGCGGTCTCAGAACTCCTTGGTACCTCTGGTTTCATGAGTGTCTTCTTTGGCAAGACATTTCAGAGCCCTAGCTTGTACTGGTGAACCCAGGAAAGCTGTAACAAACTAACATAACTGAAAAATAGTTAACCCAGCATTAATCCCATTGTGAGCATAAACAATATAGTGTTAATTTTTCCTTTTTATTTGCCTAAATTTGTTTTTTCTTTTTATTTGCTAGAAAATAAGACTAAAACACAAATATTTCAATCATTACCTTTTTAGGAGATGGCCACCTCAGCTCGACTGAATTTTGAACAGAACATGCAGGATGCTATGGCAGTGATGTATAAGTTACAGACGGGTATGGATGTCAATGTTAAATTTACTGGGTAAATAGTTGTCTATATATATATGGTATTTGATTGATGACATTGGTCTTGATAAGGGAATTAACAGGGTCTTTTACAATGAAAAAAAAATTATTTTGATGGTACTCTGACATTATAATCACCTCATCAACATTTTTTCTCATGATTACAAACAATATAGGGTTAAGAGGATTGATGAAAAAAGTTTACTAGTGGCAAACACTTTTTTATAAATCTGGAAAGGATGAGTGCACACATACCTCCATCTTGATAAAGTACAACTTCTTAAAACTGCATTGTGGAATCACTTTATTGGCACAGTTGTCTAAGGAGCTAGGTTTTAAATATTTCATTCATTTGTGAGATTACCTATGGGGGCAAGTTTTAATCACACACATAGCTCTTGATTTTTCTTTATTATTATTTATTGTATATGTTTCATTTTGGTTCTGTTGCAAATTTGTTGCTCGTAAGATGGGGGCTAAACTGACTTGCTGGAAGATTGGGCCTCAACTGGTATGCTGTCTTCTAGGCCTACTAGCCCTAGGAGTTACATGTGCTAAAAAGCGCTAAATGACCTTAGCTGTCGATGCGCCTTAAAACACTTAGGAGTTACAGTATCAAACTGGAAATCACAAAAGCTGTCTCCCTTTGAAAACTTTTAAGTTTGGAAGAGAATACATGGAAACTTAAATTAACATTGCATTTCCCATAATTATGTTGGTTTCTTTTTATATTCAACTAAAATTTCTTCTTTTAACCCAATTTATGTATAGGTTGGCTAAATTTAATGGATATAATTATTCATAAGGTATAGCTATTTAGGGAACTGATTAAAGAAAATATTTCTTTATCAACTAACACCATATTGAAGGTTGAATGGAAGACAATAGGAAGCCCTTCACAAATGTGAAGCATTTACTGTAGTTTTGTACTTAACCTTAAACACACTAACCATGTCCACTAACCAAGTCTTACACTGAGTACTAAATAAGCAATTTTTCAATATTTCATCGCAAAGAGTGAAAACTTACTATATATAGGCTTGCACTGAATTCTAAATATGCAACTTTTCACTATTTCAGTGTTAAAGACTTTGAGTACACACCAGAGTGTATCATATTTGATCTGTTACAAATCTCTCTCTACCATGGCTGGTTGGTAGATCCACAGAATAAAGAGGAAGTGACTTCAGTCGGGAGCTGTAGCTATAACCAACTAGTAGAGAAAATTATAATCGACAAATCCTCGGACCAGCCAGAAACTGTGAGGCAAGGTATGGGCTTTATGTGTGGGTGTGGGTGAGAGAGAGATGTGATTAAGGGCAAGGTATGGGCTTTATGTGTGGGTGTGGGTGAGAGAGAGATGTGATTAAGGGCAAGGTATGGGCTTTATGTGTGGGTGTGGGTGAGAGAGAGATGTGATTAAGGGCAAGGTATGGGCTTTATGTGTGGGTGTGGTTGAGAGAGAGATATAGGCTTTATGTGTGGGTGTGGGTGAGAGAGAGAGATGTGATTATGAAGGGTCTTCCCTAGGACTTTTTCTAGGCATTGGGGTGCATTGGTAACCCGTTACCAAACAATTATGGCATTTAAAAGCATACTAGCGCTCAGAAAAGCTGCAAAACTGGATAATATGAGTAATAGAATATGTTGAAACATAGTGAAAAAACACAGGATCATGACAATATAACGCCTACACTATAAATTATCTATTTTTCAAAGTGCTGTTGCCATAAATTTGGTGCCCACCAATTTAACTTCATTATTTACATTTGAGTTACATCTAAAATAGCAAAGAGCGCTCAGATTGATGAGTGGCGATCACCTGGTTAGAAAATCAGGTGAAACACTGGCATTCACGGTCACACGATTCACCGAAATACCGTAGTACCACCGAAACACCGGAATACCCATTAAAATCATAGTAACACCGAAACACCCTTTGGTAATACAGGAATACTCTTTGTTTTGACTTTCTCCGATAACGTAAATTCATTGAAGCTCAGGGTTCTCTCTGGCTAAAATTTTCTTTGCTCCAACACTTGCGCCAAATTAAAAAAGTTGGAGCCAAATTTTAAAAATTGGAGCCAAATTCAATAAGTTTGAGCCAAAATAGTCTTCTGTAGAAGGGGAAATCCTTCATCAGGGTCACCTACGGTTCTAAAGAGGTTCTCAAGTGTTTGTTTGTTCTATCTATTTCTATGTGCTGTTTTCATTAGGTTCTATGGATTAAATCCTCTCTCACACTCAACATTTGAAACAGGAAATAGCAGAAACATGACTTTCACCTTGGCGTCATATTATAACCAACTATTTCCTGTCCTCCAGACCTCCTTGTAAGATGTTTATTCTATTTTTAGTGGGAGGCATATTCAACGACTGAGAAGATCGATTTAAAGTCACTCTTGTGTTAGATCAGAATTAAGTGTCACTTAAAGTCGCAGATTTTATATACCAAAACTTCGGTGCATAAAAGAGTTAAATTTATTTGCCAATCAACACAACCGACTTCGTCGATGTTTGAAGTCAACTTCTTTAAAAGGAGCGCGAAGACATACATTTTGATTGAAAATCAATTAAAGTAATCAAAGTCATAATTTCCATATAATTGAAGTTGTAAAGGCTGGCGATTGACTAAATGGTGTACACAAGAAAGTGTCACCTTCAACAAACTTGACAATCAACAGATAATGAACTGAACAATTGTGAAAACAGGATTATCCCGTATCGGAAATCGCATTTGATAAACAATCTGGTTCCCGAGTTCTAATTCAAAGTACTGCGATTATGGGAACCATCGATACATGGTTCTTGGCTTTACAGTAAAAAACAATCGATATTGACTTGAGATCGGCAACCATGCAGTAAACAAACATCAAATTCTCGCGGAAAATAGTCGGAGCCAGACACATTCGCCAAATTTGTTTTTCTTGCGCCAATTTCTTAATTTTGTCGCCAATGGCCCCATTTGCGAAGGCCAGCGTGAACCCTGAAGCTTTTGATGTATTGCCCTGAAAAAGGCAGTTTGTGATCTATTGTTTCAATGCGCTCCAAAGGACCCGCTGTATCCTGCTCTTGTGTTTTCTCATTCCACAGTTGTCCGTTTTGTCAGACAGGTGAACCTGGTCTTTGTGATAATCGTTAGGAAGACTGATGTCACTAAATTTAATTAATTTTTCTTCAAATCTAAAATCTAGTTTTTTGTTCACATCTGATGTTAAAAAAGCGGTCTTGCTAGTTATGAATTAATTAGCACAAGGCTCGCCTTACATGCGGAACGTGCATAAACATAAGTATTACGGTAATACGTTAGTGAAGGCAAGTTGTATTTTTCGTAATTGGTAATAGCATTTAATACGTAAAAATTGAGACAAGAAATCACTCAGCTTGATATACCCTTGAAATCCTTTTATGTACACTATGAAGGTAATAGGTATTATGACAAAATTTGAGAACTCTCGTTAGCCTATATCTCAGGGGTATTCCGGTGTTTCGGTGGTATTTCGGTGATTAGAGTAACAGGCATTCATCCAATATTAACAATGTGAACATTCAAAATGGAGAATTTCTTTGGTTACATCTGTTCTCAACGTTTCTTGGCTGACCTTGCTTTATCGCTAACTGTAAACAAACCA
Organism: Cerastoderma edule; assembly: GCA_947846245.1. NCBI lineage: Eukaryota > Metazoa > Mollusca > Bivalvia > Cardiida > Cardiidae > Cerastoderma > Cerastoderma edule. The sequence continues at coordinate 10,698,660 of OX401416.1, read as the reverse complement.
TAATATTAAAGTATTCACTCTTTTAAAAGCATCATGATCGTGTTACAGTCTCAATTCCTCTGTAAAAGGGAATTTAAAGTACTTTTAAGTTAATTTTAAATCATTTTAGAACTTTCACAATTTAAGTGCAAATGAGCGCAAGTATGGCTTTAACCACTTTGTTGCAGACGACTCTGGAAGACCTTGTAGGAAATGTAGAAATTGCTTGTGAGCAAATTATTGATATTATCATACTTAATATAATTGTTTTTAGCGCAACAAGGATGTGACATGTACTTCTCAATCAAGCGTGCCAGTATGTTTACAATTAAACCTCATCTTATAAACGCCTCTGGCATTGTTTGACACAGGGATAACAATTAAAGGATTAATAATGTGATTCTGGAGACATTGTTAGGTGTGTAGAATATCATATCTGTCTAATATCCTGACTAATTTTTTAATCAAATCACAACCGAAATCGCTCCAAAATTGACGGAACCAGCATTTTCCCGATCTCTGCCCTTAGCATACTTTTACTCAGCAGCAGACAATCATAAAGTATGACACATCATGAGATAATTAAGAATTACCCATATTGAGTAATTCCTCCTTTTGTCCCATTGTGTCTTTTAAGTCTTGCTGTTTTACAATGTTTATGCATAACTTAGTTTTGTTTATATGGTAATTATCCTATTTGTCACAGAGTTTTTACATGTTGTAGGTCTCAAATGGCAGGGAAAGTAAATAAAGTAATTTGGCAGTTGTTAGTCATAAAGATAATTATGCCCTTCTTGTATTTCACAGCATTAGTTGCGGAACAATTCCTAGAAAGTTCTGCGTCCCAGTTGACATACCATGGTTTATCTGAACTCTGTTCCCAGCTGAAAGACGATCAACTGGTGGTCTTCTTTAGGAACAATCACTTCACAACTTTATACAGACATAATGTAAGTATAGGGGTGCTGAAAGGAGGGCAAGTAACATGTTTTATTCATATTTATGTGAATGGTCCAAATTGACAGCAATAGTAGCTAATCTATATAGATGGAACAAAATCCTTTTTCTTTGTGACGTTTGCAAGATACATTCAACCATTCCTACATATATACACAATTCAATGCAAATGAAGCAGATTTATAAAAAACAATGTGAAAAGTGAAATGATTTCAGCTGTATACATTTTTGTTCATGTTTGACCTCTGTTGTTCATTACCAAGTCTTGTGTTGTCAGAATTCATTAGTATTCATTTTTGTTCCCAGTCTCATATGCTTCTGGTGAACCATGCTAATACAAACTCATTTATTACTTTCCTACATGAATCCATTTATTTCAAGAGGCAAATTAATGTTCAATTGGTATGAATTATCGTCAGAATTAGTGATGTCCAATTATGGCTAAATTTGGGACTTTTTTTTTTCAAGACAAACCTGCTGCCTGCTGATTTGTAGTGGGGATCTTGATATGAAGAGAGTAAACAAGTCTCTTTATTTTGACATACCTTCAGTAGGGGACCAAATAAATCACACATAACTTTTTGCAATCTCTTAATTCATAAAAATGGGTTCTTCACAATACTTTTGGATTTGTTTATGGTTTCTCTTGATTGTCATCTGCAGTTGATTTGTAATTTGACTAGTCCTAAAGTTCCATATCAGGCATTTGGTATTTTAACATTTTTGTAGAGTTACATACCTTACCCTCATAAGGGGTAAATGGACTAGTCAAACATAAAAGCATTTACAGATGACAGTTATAGCATATAAATGATTTCTTTTTGATATAAAGTAAAGATGACGGTTACCAAAGAATAGATTGCTAAATAGATGCAATTTATCCTTTCGTCATGGTTTCCAAAGACTTGGTGTGTAATAGAATTGAATAACTCTTTATTAATATAGAAATTTGAAATATTTATTTCAACAACAATGCATATACATATATAGAAATACTATAATACATGTAAAGAGCATGAACAAATGGCAGGTATTCAATGTTGAATTATTTCCTGAACCAAATTGTTGTCTTGCAATTCCATTGAGATCTGAAAAATAAAAGTACCCTTAGATATGAAAAAGGTTGTCAATTAGATGATCTCTTAACCAAATTGTTTTAAAATTTTCCCTAGTCAAGTGACTTTAAAACACATTTTCCCCAGATATTTGCAATCATTGTAAAACACGTACATTGTATTTGGAGAACGTTCTCAACTTTAACTTTCCTATGGTCACACTTTTGCATGAAAGTAAGCTGATAAGTCGATTTAATAGAAGATGACAGTTAAGAATTATAAAAGTAAGCATACAAGTCACCAAAAAAATAACAGTTCTGGCTTCTAAGTTTGAATGATATAATCATTACCAGTAAATGTTTCACTCAATCCTTCACTTCACTGTTGATTCAAACTGATTCCAATATCAAAGATTTGTCTTAAAAAAAAAAGGAAAAATGCCAATGTATGTAAGTTTGATACAAGACTATAACAAATCCATCATAAAACTGAAGGACTGTCTATACTTTTTACTTAAACCTTGTATTATAGATATTCATAACAGAGGCATTTTAAATTAACAAAGCACCCTAAAAAATGGTACCTAGGGTCAATATCTTGCCATATTGTGAGCCAGTGTGCCATTCAGCATGTGCTCATGAGTGCTTACTTACTCAAGAGGGTCCTTCATGGCCCAGGTGGTTAAGGTGAAGGACATGATATGTGGGTTCTGGCTTCAATCCTAACCAGCGGCATTGGGATTTTAATGGATGTGTCCTTCGGCAAGATACTACAGAGTCTTGCCTAGTACTTGTAACATCTAGGATAGCTGTTTTAATTACTGAAATCCTGTTGGCAGTGTTAAAACCTGTATAAACATAACTCCTTCTTGAACTTCCATCGTACACTATCGTGACTTACTTGTGTCTGGATGAGGACAGTTATATGGAGGTTTAACATAGTGGTTGACAATGTCTGACTGATGCAGTGCCTTCTCATGGGGTTGGTAGTCACACTGACCCATGTGAGACACAATACAGCTATGGTATTGCCCGAAGAAACTGAAATGTGAAACATAGAAGCTACTGAAGGGGGAATTACAGATGTTGGCTATATGAATTTCAATGTTGAGCTTTCCTTGATTCATGTTATTTGGAGCAGGCAACAGTAAAACCAACTGGTTAATATGACGAGAAATATTCATTAAGATATTCAATTATCATTGATTAAAAAGCATTAGGATCAAAGTAACTAAAGTCAAGCCCCCAGTTCTTTTTTCTTTTTATAATTATGCTCTTGAAACAATAATTGATAGAATTTCCACTTATGACAAATTCGAAATATACCCTCTTAAATTCATCAGGAATCTTCAGAAATTTAAGATTGGATCCCTAGACCTCATATCATTTCTTAAGATAAATGATGCTTAATCAGTAGATAAATGATGCTTAATCAGTAGATAAATGATGCTTAATCAGTAGATAAATGATGCTTTATCAGTGAATTGAGGGTTCAATGCAAAGCTAAAGTTAGTTCTTCACAAACATGAACCACATACTATCGATTGTATTGAACATTTGGAATATTTTATCTGCAGAATAGATCAATATGTTTGACAAATGACAGATTAAACCTGTCTCCTTAACATTGTCTTTGAGGATAACTAATGTTTTATTAACCCATTACCAAACAATAACGATATTTAAATACTTTGATGCAGATGACTCTGGAAACATTGTGAGAAAAGGAAGAATTACTTGTGACAAGCATTTTTTCCTTTTCCCACAGTTTTTCCTCCACTATCAGATAATTATTTCCCCATTTCATCACATTTTGAAATGTCGTCAGCAAACTCTTCCAATTTTGGTCAGTAAAAAATTTGGCGTTTGGTAAAGGGTTAGAAGTTATGTTACCTGCAGACTTGATCCATCTGTTTGCCATGGGTAGCTATCCACAGATTTGATCCCTCAACCTCACATTGTCTCTGGGCATAACTTATACATGGCCCTCCCAATAAACTTTCGGCTGATACATGTACTGTTTTAAAATTAAAATAGTTAGTCATGGTGGTTTGTTTGATATTTATCATTGATAAATGTACATCTATTATTACTGTCTTAACTTTGATGAAACTGTGGCAGATTAATAAATAGCACATTATGAGCAATTACACTATTTGTCTTTATGTTTAAGAAAACTGAATTTTGTGTAAATACAGTTACAATCAGATAAAAAGTCTATTGAGAACATGAGTGATTCATATTGACATCAAAGAAAGTACAGTAACTATTGCTATATGTGTAAATATACAATACTGGGAATAGAAGTGTTACATGAAATGAAATTTTTCAAACAAAAAATAAAAGACTTTTATCCATTTAATGTATTCAACAAAATACTATTCTGCCAAGGAATGAAAATGAAAAGATAATCAAAATATCGGTTTGGTGTCAGATTAACACCAAATCTGAGAGCTAAAATAAATTCTGTAAGTTACATGGTGTCCATTTTGTACTAATAAAATCTAAACACTTCTGAAATCATTGACTTATAAAAAATGATTCTTTCAACATCAATGTTCTTATTAAAGTCGAGAAAAATAAAAATAAAAAATATTTTTCTAAAAAGTTTGATTAAGTATAGAAATGTGGACACCGTAACTTACAGAATCTCCACTACAATAAGTTTTTATTTTACAATAAATACCAACTGTGGAAACTAGTAAAAGAGTTTAACAGTTCCTTTCTTAATTATGAACATGTTAATTGCAAAGTATTGTTTGAATTGCAACTTATAGTAATAGTAGAAGCTGCAACATCATGAAAAAGCGTAAGTTACGAAGACACAAATTTCAAAACCCTAAAGACGTTTTGCAGTTTACTAGATCTTTTAATAAAAATAATCATAACATAACACACATGTTTCAGATGGAAAAAATGGTGAAATAAATACTTGAATTCACACATAGACAAGTAAGCTAAAATTTATTAAAATATGTGAAACAATCACTGAAAATGATAGTTAAACACACTGTCCATTTATGTCAGCAAAAATGACAAACAAGGGTTTTTCCTCCAATGATGAAAAGGTCTGTTATCATCTCGTTCAGATCCAAGACTTGCTGCTTTCACTGAAATCCTCTGGCATTTGGATCACCTACAACATATAATATCATATGAATAACTATTTGGGAAAAAAAAAAAAATGCATCACACCTTTAACTACATTGTAATTCCACTCTATGGGATATTGTGGTTGTTACAAATTGACAGCAATAGCAGACACCATTTACACTGTTCTAAATAACATTTTCTGTGTGATATTTAATAGAAACAATGGCGAAGAAAGAAAAAAAAGTTTAAAATTGTCACCATTGCAAACGTTTTTTCTAAAAGTGAAACAAAGGTATTTGACCAGACTCTCATTACGTTCGTTACAAAAGACACCATGGTGTCTGTGTAACGAACAAAATTCAATGAAATACCGCTCCATAATTGTTGCGAGTAATAAACAAATCTAAAACCATAGCTTGACAATAAATAAATAATTACCAAGGACTACTTACAATAAAAACATTTTTCTGCCTTGTAAGTTATCCATCAATTCCTCTCATGACAGCTTGTACGTTTCAATGGACACCATTTTGAGGAAGCGTCTGCATTCCGTAAGTTACAGTGTTGTTACGGACGCGAAGAACAATATTTGGGTAAAAATAGATCCCACATTTCAACTATGTAATGAAAATATGTGTTTGTGTGTAAAGTTCATCACTCTAATCGCTGATTGGTCGGATATTTTTAGAAATTAGGGTATAGGATTGTCTAGTCTAGGGGAAAAAGTCGTAAGTTACATGTGGACACCAAACACAGTGTCTATGGAAAATTAGCAGTATGTTCTATTCTGCTCCGAATTTTGCGCAACAACTTGCCATAGTGTCATTTGAAAAGTGTGTTAAACTTAAATATATGCAAAATTGAATATTTCTGCCTTCATATGTCAGTCTATTTTTAGCCAAATGTCAACCTTTGCTGTGGACACCATATGTAACTTACGCTATTGGATTATTGAAGATAGCACTCTGACTTTCTATTTCGGAAATTCTGTCTGATCTTCATTTTGATAACTCTGAAAACCAATATTACTTTGATGAACCAATTACTGTTATTTTTATTTTCACATTTAAAGAATAATAAGCAAGTCCGCGAAGGCTGAATTTCCATGTAACGTTTTTTGGGTGAAATTAAAGGACTTTTTCGGGGGATAATATCAAATTAAAAAAAAACTAAGACACATATTCCAAAAAACTAAAAAGGTTTTATCTCCTCATTCTTAATTGCATACACACAGTTTCTCATGAAATGGATTTTCATACAAAAAAATGTGTTTTTTAGTGAAAAATATCAGCCACCCCTTATTGTCCCAGTATTGTATTTTTACACATATCGTAAACTAGATTATCCTTTTGTCTGTTCATAATTCCTCTATTAGACAGCTTATTGAGACCCAAAACTTATATTTATATCAAAATATACAAAACGCTAAAATCTCTTGATTATGGTGTAATTTCTAAAGCATTTATGATATATACATGTACTATTGTTGAAACTCATTTGAAACAACTTACAGTCAATGTTTAAAAACTGAGCATATCTACACAAAAAGGCCAATTTTACTTCTGATACAAATATGTTAAATGTTGACTCTCGTCAGTTGCTTTACCATGTAGGGTCTAAAAGGGTGTTCACTGTTGCAACAGTGTTCATGTTTTGATAAAGGGTCTGTCGTAAATGTAAGCACCTATATCCTGTATGACATTGTATACACTTGATGTACATGAATAGAACCGCTTTTGTTGGTGTCCATCCAAACTCTGATCCTGTTTGTACAGCATACATGCTATTGTGTTAGCCATATCATTGAAATCTAAGCCTATATTCTTACAAGAGGGTTATCATACAGGTAGTTCATAATTGAAAGCAACAGGACAGTTTGAAAAAGACACTTTATTATTTTGGGTAGAAACCTTTGTGACATAAGGAAAAAATGCTCATTTTATGAGCATTTCTCCTTATGTCACAATGGTTTCTTGAAAGAACTTCTATATAATTATAGGTGCAGATGTATAGTTTTGAAGGAATGAGTTTTACAGTTAACTTCAATATATATTTAAGTCTATAATTTTCATTTAATAACATGTTGAAATGAAAATGCCCTATAGTTACATTTCATGATGCTTTTAATTTTAATTAGCTTTGTCAATTAATATGGGTTCATAGTCAATTTACCAATATTGTGTATGATAATGAAGATGGATGTGAGCAAAGCCTCTCTACTGTTCCATATCTTCATGATGCTCTGTAAATAATAAAAAAAAAAAAGGACAAATTTAATCTGGTCTTAGATAAGTACATAAAATATGACATACATGTTGAACATTAATCAACTACCAGGTTAACACAGAATGAAAGTCATCAAGAAAGCTCCAGAAAAAAACCTTCCATATTGCCTGGGTCATCTATTAATATATACATAAAGACAATGGGTGTAAATAATTAACACTATTTTCCCAATATAGACAATTTTTAAAAAATTATGGTTTTCAAGGACATTTTCTTCACTTGCTTCAATGGCAATTGCTACAAACTATATTGAATGGCTTTGAAAAAGTTGTTTTTATCTTTAGTGCTAAGTTATTACGAGGCTTATGTACACAAAAGTTCTATGTGAAACAAAATCAGCATGAAAAGATTTCACAAACCTAGCAAAATGCTGAATAACCATCCATAATTGTCAATTCTACAGTGTTCCTCCTCAATCTAAGTCCTTGTGTTATGTTGTTTGTTAACCAAAGTAGGAAGTAAAATAAGAAGTACTTATATGGGGAAATGTATTTAGATAGTGTGGAGGAGACTAGGTAGTATGAATAATGGTCCATAAGCTACTACATGTTTGGTTAGAAGGCAAAACCATGTGGGAACCATCGTTTGTTGGATTAATGTGCAATGGAGAAAAGCTCTTACGCTTACAAACGAATTTCAGATATGCAAACAACATGATCTACGGATAGTTTGAACTATTACCCATAGCATAGCATTCTTAGATTTTCAATTTTTTGGGGTTAGAATTTAACTATAGATAAAAGATGTGTCAACATAAACTACTCTATTCCATTATTTAGATTGTCCTGCTTCTCTGAAGCGCCTTTGGCTTCTTTTACATTCTGCTCAATTTGGAGGAGCAATTGGAGATGGGAGGATGTGATTCAAGTACTCTAAACACTTGCCAAGTTTGGTCTTTAAAGTTCCCATCCCTTGTTAAAATAGATATCAAAGTCCTGCATGCCCCAGTGGTTAAAGTGATGGACTTGTATTACAAGGTTCAAGGGCTCAATACCAAAAGCCATGTCTGGTTCCGTGGAAGTGTCCTTTGGCAAGATGCTTCAGCTTGGAATGATGAGTCTAAGGTTGACTGAGCATTTAACCCTGTACCAAAATACAAATCATTTCTAATTTCAGACTGAGCTATTTCAGCTGGTAACTGACCAAGGGTTCCTTCAGGAGAGCAACGTTGTATGGGAAACTCTTTGTAATGTCGAAGGAGATGGCCATTTTGTTGATTCTGAATTCCGCACCTACACAAAACCAGAACCAGTGTTCAATCCAGTGGAGAATGCAGACTCTCATCTCAACATGGATGAACAAATTGAACAAGAGTATGTTGTGATACAGGAAAGTCTTTTATCTAGTAAATCATAAGAGAATGTTATGCTCCACCCTGCTGTTGGTCTGGAAATTGCATTTGTATAACACTGAATTAAAGCCATTATTCTTCGTTCCATTTTTCCTAATGAAGCGTGGTTCCATTATGGATACAGGCCATGCATAGTTTGAACCTTTCTTTCAATTTGGAAATTATTATTAATTGGCATTTTTCTTGCTTCAAAAGCAGTTATTGCTCGTACGGAAAATTCTTTTTGTAATAAGATTTGGTGATGTTGTTTCTTAAACCATTACCAAACAAAAACAACATTTTACCACTGTTGCAAAAGACTCTGGGAAACATTGTCGAAAAGGAAGGAATTGCTTGTAAAGAGCAATTTCTCCTTTTCCCAAAATGTTTTCTACTTTATCTGAAGATCATTTTTTCTAATTTCATCTCATTTTAAAATGTCATGTGAACTCTTTCAATTTTGGACATTCAAGAATTTTGCATTTGGTAAAGGGTTTATAAATTAGTTTCTATTCCAGTTACATGGTCGCCCTGTCAATGCAACAAGAACAGACAGACCAGCTGGCATGGGCACAAGCAGATCCACAACAACCCATTCCACAGCTATCTGAGTAGGTGCACTGTAGTCATTATCTTCTGTTATATTTGACCAGTATGGCCCAGTGGTTAGGGTGTTGGAATTGTGAAAATTGGGGTATATGGTATAATCCTCACCAGTTGTCCTGAGAATTTTAGAAGGAGTCCGAGTGTCTTTAGACAAGACACTGTAGAACCCTGCCTAGTACTGATGAAATCCCAGAAAGACCTAAAATGACTCAAATACTGTTGACAGAGCGTTAAACACCATATATAGGCAAACCTGAGCATCTAAGATATTTTTGATTGGAATGGTTTTTAGAAAAGATAATTTAGGAAGAAAACAGCATGGAAAACCAGAATAATTATGATCAATTTCAATATTGGTGATCTATATATTTAAATGTGAAGCAAAAATGATTAAGGAACTGGCATGTTAGCATGCTCTCCTTATCATCACAATGTTTTCTCTTGATGTCATCATTGGGTGTCATGTCTAAGGTATGCATTATAATTTTCTTCATTTGGGCTGGTACGTATCTGAAAAATTACATTTTCTTTGTGATATTAGGTAAAATGAGTTATTGCTATTCAGCAGTCAGTGACAAATTATTTCCCTTTTTATTATGGTAGGTTTAGGTACAGATGTTGATTTAATGAGAATCTACAATGGAATGGATTTTTTTCTTTTAAAAGAAAAAGGAAATTACACAAAAAATCTTTTTTACAGTTTAGAATTGGCGAGATCACTACAAGAGGAGGAAAGACGAGCAGCGATGGCGGAAGGAGAAAGAAGTCCCCGTCAGCCAGCCCAAGTTGGTGCCCGAGCTGCTGCGGGAAGTAATGGAAACAACGGCCATAGACAGCCACAACGGGCAGATAGTAGGGATTCATCTAAAAAATCAGACGTAAGTAGACATATGATTGATGTTTTATTTTTGTCATTGGATCTAGTTTTAGTCAGGTATATTTTTTTAAAAGAGAACTTTGACATTTTTGACACCAAGACATTGCTGTTTGCATCTTTTTAAGCACCGGTAAATAGTTTTAGCACTCTTATCCCTTAATGTAATCAAAGTCTTTTCTTGCAAATTTGAGGCATTTACAAACTTCCTTAAATGAACTGTGCCGGGTACTTTAAATTATTACACCAGATTCTAATGCTATATTGTATTTGAACAAGTTGTTGGCCAGGGTATCAAAGCTGTTTCTTTAAACTTAAAATTCTTCTTCTTTAACCTATGGGAATTATGTCAATAAAGTTATATATCTCCTTATTGCATTAAGATACAATATATGACCCTTTTGAACTACGAAAAATAGGGTTGAATCTTCGGTTTGGGTTAACTTTTCCCCTCAAGGTTTCTTTTAAAGTCTTACCTTAATTTGTTGACCAAATTTTGATTTGATTTATGCAGAACTTTCATTTAGGCTATTGTCGGTACTGCAGTCTGCTTAAATAAGAGATACTGTAGACCAACAAAGTCATTGAATCTAATATTTGTACACTTTCTCAACAGGGGGGTGTTTTAACTATCAGGGACTAGGGCTACAACAAGTATTTTTTTTGTGTCATATGTTACACCTCTCTTGTTATATTTATATCTGCTTCACATCTTCCTGTAAGATATCTGCTGTCAGAGAATCTCTTAAGAAAAAACTTTTGACAAAATAAAAAAAAGGAAATCTGTGCATGATTTTCCCCTTTAAAAAAGATATTGTTTTAATCTAAAAGTGGAATTGTAATTTCCCTTATAATATGTATGTATCTTCCTATAAATTAAATGTGGCTATATATTTATTTTGTGTTGGATGATAATAGATTCATTACATTAAGCACCTGTTATATTTTCAGTGTTGTATTTTATGACGAAGTCCGACACCTGTGATACTACGCCCGTTCCTAGAGTTTGCTCATCAAGCTGACTTGTATCCATGGTTACATACAGGTCCCAGGGCTGTATGGCCTAGAAAGGCACACCCCAGCACCATGCTGATAGTACCTGTGATGAAGGGGGACATTTTAAGCACCAACTATCAAAAGCCCCTCTAATACCCCCACCCTATAAAAACCTCAAAATGATAGTTGTTCAAAAGCCTCCCCCAATGTTTATTTCTTTTCATAAGTTTTACATTATAAACTTGTAACATTGTTTATTGCATATTTGTGGTATACCGTGGATGTTTGAAAAACAATATGTGCTTTCATGTAAACACTGATGATTTCCTTAACCATTTCATTTACAATTTTAAAATAAACTTTTGGATACAAAAAAGGCATAACTCAATATGATCTTCATACTCATTATGAAGCTTAAACTAGGTGATATCTACATTGCTCTGAGGTTTACATTAAAATGGTTTTTTTTTAATGGTTGAAGAGGTTTGATAGACATTTGTGGTGATGACTTTGCCTGTGGTTTGAAATTGACAGCAGGTGACCTTTATTGCCCTAGGCTGAATAGATGAAAAACTTATTGAGTATCACTGTGATGTTTTTCAAACTTTTATTATTAACTTTATATCCAATATTATTAAGGCACCTGCAGCAAGAAATTCCAAGCGTTTTTTGTTAGATAAGGAGAAATTGTTTTTGAAAGCAATTTCCCTTTTTGTCCAAAAATGTTTCAACCATAGAATCTAAAGCAAATTATATCTTTATTCTATTGATATTGGGTGCTGTTGGTTTCAATTTGAACTAGTCACACATCCTATATGAGTGTAGGGTTGAATTTTTACAAGCTAGTCTATGGATTTTATGTATCTATCTTATAAGGTATTTATTGGAAAATTGATGTGAAAAAAGGTTTGTATCAGAATTCATTCCATTTCCAAACATAATTTTCTGTCTAACTATATGAACATTGTCATAAGATTATATGAATTGTGATTATGGACGCAAAAGATTGATTTGCAGATTGAATGACACTATGGAAATTAAGCAAGGAACAATTTACTTGGTGCAATCCTGTGCAACTTATATTAAAACAAACCATGAACTGACGAAAGTAATACAGTCGTAAATATACTTGGTTTAATTTGATAAATATTATAAAGCAATGTACATGTAGTTAAGTTTCTTTTATTAAAAAATAATGTCTAAGATTAAGATCTTTAATGATTTATTTTTCTGATTTTGTGGTGATTGTGCTTAAATTGTATACAAAGGCATACAACATGTATGATTTTTATATATTTTTTCTTCTTTTTTGGGGTTCCTGGTTGTGACTTTATTTGAGCTTCCAAACCTTTTTTTGCTCCTTTTGCAAACAAGGTTGGATTTAGGCAATTTGCTATATTATGCCTTTATTTGCAAAGTAATCAAATGCAGCACAAATTCATTTACTTAAGTAACCAGCTTCTTCAGTTGGGATTTTTTGATTGGTCCAAATTGAAAGCAACAGCAGGCGACAAAATAAGTTGTGTAAAAAAATCCTTATGATCCTAGATTCAGACAAATTGATGAGTTGCTCATAATGAGCATTTTATCCTTTTTCACAGTGGCTTCTAAAATCTTCTGCAGCAAATACAGTGAGATATGGTTAACCCATTACCAAACAATAACAACATTTAACTACTTTGTTGCAGACGACTCTGGAAAACAATGTGGGAAAAGGAGAAATTGCTCGTAACAAGCAATTTCTTCTTTTTCCCACAATGTTTTCTGCCCTATCAGAAGATTAATTTTCATTTTCATCCTATTTTGAAATGTCGTCGGCAAACTCTTTCAATTTGGGAGAGTCGAAAATTTTGTGTTTGGTAAAGGGTAAAACTTATTTCAGCGAGTCCAATGTTGAAAGATCTTGTTATAAAAAAGGTGAATTAGACCTGTCACATATTTCTGTACAAAGTAGTGGTTTTGTGCTGCAGTTAACCCATTTTCCATATCACAATTCTTAAGACTGGACCAATTTGATAGCAACAGTAGACGACAAAAATTACCTTGAAAATTTTGAATTTTCTTTGTGTTGTTGGGTTGAAACCAATGAAACAAAAGAATATATTTCTCATTTGGTGCAATTAATCTTTTTGTCACAGTGGTTTCTGTAGTCTTTTGCAGAATATGAGGTACCATTGAGATGTGCGTTAAAGGTAATTGACATTTGGAATGTATTTATAAATTTTTACCAATGTCATTTAAAGATTATTGCATGAAATGTTGGGTGTATGATGTTTTTTTTTCACCCCAGTGATAAGACTTGTGGTATAGGTATTCTCCCAATATTTAACTCTGTTGTTCTTCTCAACAATACAAAGTACATACATATGTATATCTTTTTTTTTTTAAAGGTGATTAACACTGTGTCAACAATCATTCAGTTATGGTATGGCTTTCCTGGGTCCACCATTACTACGATAGGGCTCTGAAGTGAACAACATACATATGAGAAAATATTTAGTTCTGCTATAATTCAGTAAGATATGTTATTTATTAAGAATGAGTATCTTACAAACGTGTTTGTTTATATGGGGTTTAACATTATGTCAACAGTATTTCAGTTATTCTACAGCTTTTCTGGTTTTCATCACTACTAGGCAGGGTCCAATTCTGTAAATTGTTTTTCAATCTCAAAGTTAAAGTTTGCTTCACTTTCCTCTTTTTTGTCATTTAGAATATTTGTACTTGCTATGAACATTTAATTAAAGAAGAAAGCAATTACTTTCTCTTTAATAATGGATTTTTTCTTTAGCAAAAGGTATTTCCTCTATCAGAGAAATCACAGAATTTTGTAAAATCCAACCTTAAAATGGAGAGTTCAGTGCAATACTATACTAAGTCTTACACAAACCTAAAACACATAGTCTATTATTACACTGAACACTTGCTATGTTTCTATGTGGAAGAAGGCTCAATATTTCCTCTCTTTGTGATAATGTTTTGTTTAAACCTGGGGTTTGTCTGTCATCAACTTATATATACGCAGTCAGGGGTGGCAAAATCTGTTTGTAATACCAAATGTTTTTTCTGCGTTTGTCCATGATTAATATTGTATTTTGGTAAAAATTCACATGTCCAAAAAGGCTCTTGGACATGCTTGGCAGTATGGACACCCCTGGCTGAAGAGGTCTAGATAAGGAAGGCATATAAGGGTCAGATACACACACTTCTTCAAAAACTATCAGACTTATCCTATACTGTTAGTACTCACTAAAATGAGCTTATTAAGACAATTCTAATGAATACCTAAAATATGGGGTTGAGTTGAGGGTTCAGCGCAATACTATAGGAAGTGCTTCACATTTGTGAAGCACTTGCTATTGTCTTGCGTTGAACCCTCGATTTACTTTACTTAACCCGTTACAAAACTTCAAATTTTCGGCTTCCAAATTCAAAGCATTTGCAGACAACATTTGAAATTGAAAAACAATCTTCTGATAGAGTAGAAAACGTGGGAAAATGAGAAATTGCTCGTTAAGAGAAATTTCTCCTTTTCCCATGATGTTTTTCAAAGTCGTCTGCAACAAACTGGTCAAATGCCTTAATTGTTTGGTAATGGGTGAAGCAGTCAAGAAGTAAGCTAGGAGTACAAGCCTCTTATCTGGACTTGGTGTATTTTTGTTGTTGTCAATTGTGAATCTACTTTTTACCATATCTGTTACTATTAAAGATGATTTATATCAAACCATTTCTGATTCTCTTGTTCAGTTATTTAACATCAATATTCTATCATTGTAAAATTTCCCTTAATCGGTCATTAATCAATTTCTTCATTTACACCTAGTAATGTTCATACACCTGTGGCAGAACAATTTATAACTACCAGTAATGAAAGTTCCCAGGCTACCATTGTCTGAGATTGTAACTTATTTAATAAAACCAGGTGCATGGACTGGACAGGTGTGCTGTCTGCTGCAATATAATTGAAATGCTGTTTTAAAATGGCACAAAATGCAACCCAACCTCTTACCACTCACATGTTGGTTTGATTCGAACCTGTTTAAGGTTCAGATACACATGAATGGAAATCCCTTAGCTGTAGGTTTGGGGACCCCCAATGTTTCTGTTTCTACAAAGCTTGTAGATATCATTATATCTATTTTATTGTTTCAAATTAAAAGATTGACTGTGAATTACTTTTAATTTTATTCATTAAAATGGGTTTGACATCATGTCAACATTATTTCAGATATGTTGTGATGCTAGACTCTGTATGATGGAGGAAGACTCCAGAATCATAACAGTTGGTTAGGTGGGGTAGAATCATTAACATTCCATAAGTAAGGAGACTGCCTCTTATGAAAATTCAATTGCTCATGCTGTCATCGGGATTTAAACCCATGTGGTGTGAAATTGTTTAAGTATTTGAAGATTTGCTCATAATGATTACTTTTACTCTAAATTGAATTGTCTTTATCAAATTATTTAGTACTTTATATGTGGTAATATTACAAAGATTTGAAAAGTCTTTAAGAGAAAATACAAAAATTCCATGAATACATTTTCTTTATGATGATGAGTACAAAGTCTAGAAACTGTTTAGTCGAAAGAATAACCCATCATTAGGAGATTTTTTTTCTTTTGTCACAATGGTTCATGCTTACTGCAGTAAAGTGAGTAAGACCTTTTTAAGAAAAGATAAGGACATTGGCCATTAAAATATGTTGAAGAACTTAACTATGCCATTTCTAATAAGTACACACAATATAGAACCTGTCTAATAGTTTTCAAAATATTGCATGTTTAAGATCTTAATTAAGACCCAGATTTCAAATCATGCTGTAAGTTTGATCAGGTTTAATTGATCATAAGGTTAACTGTTGAACTGAATGATTGGCAGCTTCTACCATTATTTAACACTTTTAAAGAAAGTAACACATTATCGGCACTTAGATAAAATATCTTGAGGGGTGCGCCTTTTGCTAATTACAGCCACATAATGGTTAAAGCTGAATGGTCTGTGTGTCTGTGACTTTAAACAGAAGAATTGAATTACAGGGTGATGAGTAGGAATCGGACAGTCTATTACTGTAAAACATCTCTTCTTCTTCTCCTTCCAATTACTGAGCTGGGTTCTCTAAGGAACGTATGTAGCTCAAAATTTATGTGCATGGTGGTGTCGTGCAGATTCTCATGCCTATGATTAAAATCTTAAAACACAGTGTCATGTCTGTGAAGATGTGTCAGATTATGCCGCAAGGCATAATCTGAAATCGTCCAGGGAAGGTGCAGACACCACGCTTGCCAGGAGGTTCCACTCTCGGGCTGTCTTTGGGAAAAAGGAGTTGGCTAGTGTCTGGTCTGTTATACGCTCCTGGAAGAACTTATGGTGGCCTCTGGTGCGCGCGTTTCCAGTCTTTAGATACTTGTCTGATCTGATGTCTACTTGGTTGTTGTAGATCTTATACATCATAGAGAGTCTGCAATGTCTTCGACGCATTTCGAGGGACTCCCAGTGCAGGTCCTTCATCATGTTGGAGACACATCCTGGAGTCTTTGTTGAAAAGTCGTTGAAAACATAGCGCGCTGCTCTGCGTTGTATCTGTTCAATGGCATTGACATGCTTTTGTAGGTATGGATCCCATACTGTCGCGGCATATTCGAGGGTAGGGCGGACCATGGCCTTGTAGGACGCTTCCTTAACAGGTGGTTTGCAATCCCTAAGGTTCCTTTACAGGAATCCCATTGTTCTGCTGGCCTTGCTAGTGGTGTTGTTTATATGCTCCTCCCAGGAGAGGTCCTCAGTGATGGTAACTCCAAGGTATTTACTGGCCTCAACCCATTTAAGGATATGGCCATGGAGACTGTACTGTGTGTTTAAGACCTTTCGGCGGCGTGGAGCAATTCTGATGACTGTGCATTTGGATGGGTTGAAACTCATCTGCCATGTTGCTTCCCACTGTTCTAGAGCCTCAAGGTCTTCCTGAAGAAGTTGTCTGTCATGGTCACTTTCAATCACCTTGTAGACTGCGCTGTCATCTGCAAATAACTCTACCTATCTACCTCAATGTTCTGCTTGTCAAACTCTTCTATGAGTCAAAGTAGATACAGGTTCCGTATCATTTTACTTTGTCTCCATGTCTTTATATTCCCGGCATCTATATGTTGAACTCTACCTATGTTGAACATTTTCTTTAGGTCTCTTGAACTTGGTGATATAGAGTCTACCATACCTGAATCAGGGGGTGTATTGGAATAATTCGATTCAGGATAAAACCATCATTATTTACATGGAAGTAAGGTCAGACGATCAGAACCTGGATGCTTATCAGATAAGGCATTGATTTCAGGCAGAGCATGTTGGAGTAATCAGGAATAGACTGTAATTCTATATCTAGATTACTGGTTGACTTTCCAAACTATGAGGTATGAGGTTAGAAGTCAAACCAACCTTCAGAAGCAAACAAACAACATTGAAGCATAGGTATAATAAATAGTTTTATTTATAAGAATTTAAAATAATATAAATACTTTATCATGATGTTGCTATACATTACTGAGTATGCAAGCCAAGAATTACAACCATAAACCAAATAACTTGTAGATTTTAAATTACTCATATGGATTACATTTTAAATGCTTGTGAGAAAATAAACATTTCAATTTTGATAGGATAAAGATGGGGAAGAGTAAAACATTTCTGCAGTCTTAACTCATCAACATAATCTACATGTGACAGAGGATTTCAGACAACAGTAAAAAGAGCAAACTGCTTCATATGAGAAAATTATCATTTGAAACTATTGTTTATACCCAATATTGCAAATGAAATAAATTTTTATGTAATCATTTTCTGAAGATACATTTCATGTGGGCGTGTCAGAAACATCAACATCTGATAAAAAAAATGCTGGAATGACATTTTAACTCATTCACCCATATGGATTGTAAAGGGCTTAACCCTGTGTGAAACTGGATACACCTGTAATAGGCATGCGTTTTAAAATGACTTGCCCATGGACACTTCCATGTAACCAGAGGTAGTGTCTGAGCTCAAAGCTGGGACCGCAAAGTTCCCCTCCCTAACCACTAGGCCATGCAGGACACTCAACCATATAGTTATTAGTGCCTGGACTAATAGATGGCATTAGCAAACAACTAGAAATAACAAATTTTACCATTGCGATTAAAGGGTAATTTGCTCATCATCGCCATTTCATACTTTAATCACAGTGTTTCAAGACCTCCACAGCAGATTTTCAAAAGCAAGGCTTTATGGAGTAAAGAGTTAAGTAAATAGGATAAAAAAAATACCTAAGGCTATTTTGGAGTAAAGAAAGCTCTCCTAAGATGAAGATTTTCCAGACATATTTTGAACTTAATGCAAGAAAACAAAAATGTTTTCTATAATTTTTTCTATCTAGAATTATCATAAACGATTTAAATTGGTGGATGCAAGCTCATAAAATCAGATGAATTACCATGAGTAAAAATGAAATTGTTTGTAACAAATTTTAGTTGAACACAGATAAAAAGGCACATTAAGCCTTCATTTAATAATTCATGAGAAAAAAAAAGATTCTTCCTAATTTCTCACTCAGCTTTTTCATGTTCATCCTCCTCCTCATCATCTTTTTCCGGTGACTCCTGAGCAATGTTCTCATAGTGAGAGGAAAGTAGGAAAAACCCTGTGATCAGATTCACATGATCAAACACGAGTCTCATCTGGTTCCAGTATGGCATACCTCTGTATGTCCAATACGAAAACCGTACATCAATTAAACATGTAACAATTATTAAACAAAACGCAACAGAAACGGAAATATCCTTGAGGAAATATCCGGCAAGGAAACATAGTCCAGCACTACCGTATACAATCGTGATGAAATATCGAGCATAGTTTCCGCCTGGAATGAATGTTAGAACAGCCCGACGGTCCTCGTAACTTTCATTAATGATGTATGCTGTACCCAGAAGATAGACGGCAATGCATATTTCCCCAGCTCGCTGTAACAGTGTTGATCGTCGGTTTCCTTTGATGAAAGCGTAGATTAGATACAGCCCCAGACATCCAAGATGCCGACCACTGATTCGATTCTGAAATAAGCAAGATAGATGCATGTAACACTTACATTCTATAAAACCTCTTTATTTTTCACAGTGGTGAAAGAAACATAAGGAACTTTTGTGACAAGAGAAGATTTTTTCTAAAATAATTCATTTTTCCTTTTGGTCACAATGTATATAACCCAATATCATAAGAAAACATTCATGTTCATGCTGTATAAATGTTGTCTGCTGATGCTATCTTGTTGGACTAGTCACAGAATCCTGCTTAATCAAATTAAATTAAAAAAAAACAAGAGGTGTGCAAAATAAAATTACCTTTGTGGTATTTGGGTACAGTAGTTCTCTAAGCAAATGGAGAAATTGCTAATTTTGAGCAATTTCATCTTTAGTTGCATTTGTTACTTCAGTTGTCTGCACAATTATAGATGTGTTAAACACACATTTTAGTGAAAAGATTTTGATACAATCTGGATGAAACATAATGCATGAAAGATGCAATATGCCTGTTTTGCAAATCAATTTTACTTGGTTAAAGAAAGGTTGTCACTTTTCATTCAAGAAATTCGATTTTGTCACCAGCAAATGCTTTTCATATTTATAATTTAGGATCTGAGAGTTTCAAGGGGGAAAAACAACATATCAAAATCATTTGAAAGCATGTGCCCATATATCAGGAACAACATGCACAAAGGCAAATACTTGATTAAACTACATGATATTATAAGAACATGATCAAATCTTTTTTGTCACAATAATAGGTTTAAATATTTCTTTCCTCATGTAATGGACCGTTTTCTTAATCAATTAGGCTGTACATCACATCAACTATATGTAAGTTATACCTCAATAGGCTCATAATCCATTAACCCTTTCACTGCCGTAGTCGACAGCGCAGTTGACCGCCGTAGGCGACTTAAGTCGACATATGGTGGTATACTACATTATAACAGTTTATAAGCAGCCAACCTGTCTTAGACAACCACTTCAGAAAGTCCCATTGTTAGATTTATAGTGTACATCAATTTGTGTTAAGCAGCCAACCTATCTTTAACAGCCAATTTCTCATTTCCATAGGCTGACCTCTTAACACAAGGTTGACTGTACAGCATACTACTTTTTTCCTAGAAAGCGCTAAATATATTTGGCGCTTAGATCAACTTTTTGCTATATATTTGGCGGCAAAAGGGCTAAGGGTGACCCAAAGCATAGCAGCCATATCAGCTGAGTAAAACCTGTAACCACCAATTTACCTTTCCATAAGTCAGTAGAGACACTCATTAGAAAATATATCAGGATATAAACCATTTGGACAATTTTGAAATGTTCAATACTCCCGTGGTTAGAGTCTAACACCCCTCTCACAATGCCTACTTTTATCAATATGGGTTTTAACATGTGTCATCAGTCTTTCCATTATTTTACCACTTTCCTGCATTTCACCAGTCCTAAGTGGGTTAAATCTCAGTGCCACTGGTGAGGATCAAACCCAGCACTACTGTTACAAGTCCTTGACCTTAACCACTAGGCTGCCCAGAATTCCAACAAAGTCTACCGACTTGGCCACTCACAGTTCTTCTTACTTACCCTTTCATGTCTGGAATAATTGAACTTCTTGTTGGTGTACGCATTAAAGGTGAGATAGGCAAGAACCAATGAATAGATCAGAGTAGCGAATTGGACCTTTATCTTTGCTGACATCATGACCCCTGCCATCAAACAAAGTGCGGCAACTGTGTAGATGATATAGGGGTGCATCGGTGGTTGTCTGAAATAAAGTAAAAGATGGTAGATTACTCTTTCTTCTATATTATACAAAATTTTACATACCTGAAGCAGGAGACAGACTTGAGGAATCAATGTGGCAAAAAAAGAAATTGCTCAAACGAGCAATTTCTTATTTTGCCACAATTGTTCCTACCACTTTCCTCAAAGAAACAAGATTTTCATCAATAATGAGAGTTATCTGCTGCCGTTTGCTTTTAAACTTGTTAAATTACTCTTTCTTCATTATTATTCACAATTGTACATACCTGAAGAAAGCTCAAAGGAGCAATTTCTTCTTTTTGCCACAATTATTCCTACCTTTTGACTCAAAGCAAATGGTATCTATTCTTCAATGAGTGTATTCCTCTGCTGTTTGTTTTTTTTATTTGGAATTGTCAAAAATCATCACATGAGGCCAAAGACTTTTGAATTATTTATCAATGTGATTTAGAAATCTATCAATGAAGCATTTTTTTTAATTAACCTCACAAAAAAATTAACTTGTTTAATTCAGCGAGAGATTTAAATATTTTAATTTCTTTAACAAAATGAGAGATTGCTTTTGACAAATAGTTGTTATTTTTTGTCATTTATCACATTACAAAGAAATAATTGCAACTCATTTTTGGACTTAGGGTGCATCAGCACCTTAGTCCATTGAATTTACATACCACATATTGAGGGACGGTACTTTATCGATACACAAACAGCGGTCTGACACCAATTACTCATTAAACATCCGCCTTCACTGTGCGGACTAATACCTTCTTGGAACTAGGAATGTAGTCCGAATTTACTCGCTTTGTTTTGCCTTATATTAGTACAGTATTACTGTTGCCTAATGGGAAATTGTAAAATGTCCAGATGTTCAAAAAATAGACTATGGTTCAGTCTCTGTTCACAGAAATAATGATAATACATGTAGTAATGATGGTAAAAGGAGCAACTGTTTTCCTCTAGATATTGCCCAAAGAAATTTTCAAATGTATCCTCAATCATCTTGCTTTAAACGCACCTTAGTCCTTCAGCGCTATCAGCGCTTTGATTTTAAGAATGTTAATAGCTGATCAACTCAGTATGAACCAGCAGATTTATAAATCTCATTAATTAGAGAAATGATGTCACCTTTTTGTTGGACCAATTACTTCTTTTTTTCGAACGATTTTAATGCTGTTGTTGAAAATGAAATTTAACGCAAAAAAGTGCTACATTCTTAGCGTCAAAAATAAAGGTTCTTACTTCTATGAGTTGGATAGAACGATATTGAAAAACGTAGACTCTAACCCCTATCTTGGACTACTTATATCAAATGATTTAACCTGGTCGAACCACATAACAAACACTTGCAAAAAGGGGAACTCAACACTTGGATTTCTAAGACGGAATTTAAAACACTGCCCTCTCGAATGTCGTAAAACAGCTTTCGTAGCATTGTTCCGATCTCAACTTGAATACGGCTCAATCATATGGGATCCCTTTCACAAAAAGGATATTGACAAAATCGAGAAAGTCCAACGTCTTGGTGCACGTTTTATCTTGAACAATTTCAAGTCCAAAGAAGATGGAAGTGTCTCGAGTATGCTCACTACCCTAAAACTGAGCTCTCTACAAGATCGGCGCAATTATAAACGCTTGGTGATGCTCTACAAGATTGCAGGGGGTATGGTGCCGGCCAGTGGACCCAGCTGAATACCTGACATCTAAACCACAATGCAGAACCGTGAAAGTTAAAACTTACTCAGTCTTTATATTGTCAAACATTTTGGATCGACATATTTCTAATAATTCTCGCGCATTCAAAATTCCTAGTGCTCAAACAAACCAGTATAAAAACTCCTTCTTCGTAGAAACACTGGTGTCGTGGAACCATCTAGAAGACAGTGTCGTGCGCATGCAGACAGTTGAGGGCTTTAAACAGGCCCTCCAAGACCACTTCTAAAGTCTCCCAAAATATACCAGAATTGGTCCTTCTACGTGAACGAACAGACAGACAGACAGACAAAATACATAAATCAGTCTATCTGAATACAGGATAAATATAGGTGGTGTAATTAAATACATCTCTTATACGACCTAGCTACATATTCACAAAGTTAGCTAGTATTTGTAGTGGGTGGGGTATTGTAAACAAACCGGCGTGTGGCGAAAATCGAGTGCATGCAAACAAACAACATATTGAATGGTTTATAAACTTACTTTTCCACCTTCAGCGCCCTTTCAGCTACCAACATAATGAGTGTAAACGCCTGAATGTACACAAACTTTCCAAGAAAGTACTCGGGAATTGCGGATCCCAGTTTTTTCAGTCTATCCGACGCCATTTTGGAAATGAGTTGTTCCGGGTTTTCCCACAAATCGCTGAGCCTCGATGTGATCGATTTTCCTGAATCTTGCGCAGCAGAGTTATTCCCCCTGTACTTATTCTTCTTCCTGCAAAAAGATTATATATAAAATTAATTATAGAGTTTAACGAGACTTTTGTTGTCTATCGATTGGAGATTTTGAACACTCATTGAACTGTGTCTAGGAAATTATGAGTTTTTCCAGAATATGAATTAATGACTTACTGTTACACAATCGTAATCGATTAAACATGAAATGATTGCAGGTCATTAGATTAGTCCAGATAACTGGTCTCGAAGACTATTGCTATTTCGACTGACCCCTTCGAAGCACGATACATGTCCAAATGATAAACGACAGCCTACTGCCATCTGCTTCTGCCTTAACAAAGATTGATTAGCAGCGAATAACTATGAAACATTCCTAATGCAGCAGTTGGCAGTAGACAGTTATCAGTTAACAGATGGCAGTAATTAGCAGTTGGCAATAAGCAGTAGGTTGTCGTTTGAGATACTTGTCAATTGTAGTCTGTAGCATCAACTATGCCATAAACAAGTTACATGTTCCTACATGCATACGCGTCCGAGACGTCAACTGTCATTTACATCAAATACTTTGTCAACACAAATACTGGGTCAGTTAATCACGTGGACTAATCGGAGGGTCGTGGCCAGCATGCTTTTGCTTACTGCCAACTGCTAACTGTTAACTACTAACTGTTTGATGCCAACTGTCTACTGCCAACTGTTGCATTCGGAATGCCTTAGAGTTACTCGCTGCTAATGAACTTTTGTTTGGCAGTAGGCAGTTGGCAGTAGGCTGTCATTTATGGAATTCCGTATATATGAATACATTCGACGTTCAGCACACCGTTTTAAACACATTCCTTCACGA
This sequence comes from Cerastoderma edule, assembly GCA_947846245.1. Classification (NCBI taxonomy): domain Eukaryota; kingdom Metazoa; phylum Mollusca; class Bivalvia; order Cardiida; family Cardiidae; genus Cerastoderma; species Cerastoderma edule. The sequence goes on along the minus strand of OX401416.1, from coordinate 10,674,435 downwards.
AGCAATTTGTAACTGCTCCAAATAGAAAACAGAACCATATGACAATTATAAAGCTTTAAAACTTCAGCACGATATATGATTTAAGAGAGAAACCATTGCGATATAACGGACAACTGCTCGTTCTAAGTGTTTTTTTTTAAAATTATCATCAAACTTATTTATTTCCCATCGATTGTGAAACAAGTTCTTATAACTTATGATAATCAGTCTTGATTCTGCTTCCTGGATACTTAACCAGTACTCGCGCCGAATGTGGATAAATGAGAGGTCGCAAGGTAGATCCCGCTAAGTACTAACGTGATTTCTCTTTTTAGTATTCATTTTGTTACGTCTGTTACGTGTATGTATAAGTGAAAGGGTTAAGGCAACGAGATCTTTCATTTCAACTTATCGCCTTCAGATAACACAGATTTAATTAAAACCGAAAAAGAAAAACCCTTGCATTTATAATTTTCCTCATTGAGTCAACTTGCATTTGTTACTGTCACTTCAAACAATTACGATGAAAGGATAAATGGCTGATACCGAAAATCATATCCTTAACATGATTGTCTAAATGTTACCAACTTTTTATTTCTTCATATATGTTTTTTTTTTTATTTTAACTATCGTCATTTTTATATAAAGATATCAATTATAAGCAAGGAAGGGCTTTCCACATATCCTTGTATTGGTGTTTGTGACTTGTAGAAATTGCCGGCATCTGCAGACGACAATTTTGAAATATGAAACAGACAAGGTGTTTGATGATATCTTATCCAAACCAATGCGGCAAGAAGAGACATTACTTATTAGTTATTACATTTAAGATGCAATTTCTCTTTTGTCGAAGTGATATATCTTTTATAGTCTTTCACAGGTGTGTTATAGCGAATGTCTATGATCAAGGGGTTAACAATACAATATTCAAAATGCGAAAGTTGTCTATTAACACGTTTTGATTAATAAAAGATGTGTAAAAAAAGATATTTTACCTTGACCGCCGGTCCGTATGTATATCCCCCATTGTTACTCAAGATTTATACTTAAATAACCTTTTATAAGTCTCTGTTTTAAAGTATTTTTCCCGAATGCACGAAAGACAATGTAAAAGGAACACGTGTAGAGTTCGGTTTTAAGACGTTATTTTACGGAAGTGATCGCTATTTAAAACGAAACACTTCCCTAAAGGGGAATACACCTGAAGCAAATTGACTGCAGGTAAACCCTTTATATCGCATAGCGTGCGCCAATATTAACCTTTGCATTTACACGTGTCCGTTAAAAGACTCATTCAAAATGAACACTGATAAACGATAATAAGAAAAGCAAAAATGCTCAAAATGATGTGTCGAAAATAATTTTGTGAATATGATATCACAAAGGAAGTGTCTTTTTTAAACTTGTTATATAAACTTGCTATATGTCTTTTATTTCAAATTTGGTCTGTTTGGCAAAAAGAGGAAATGGATGGTCCTTATGAGCAAATTCTACACTTGTCATGTTTTTATTGATGGTGCACGAGCGTAATGATTAGTGGATAATCTCATTTGATGAAAGCTGTATTAATGCATTGTTATAGAAGATGGAATTGATTGGCTACGACAGTATCTTAGGATTTGTGCAATCCCTTCCGTTTCAAATTAAAACCCCGGGCAAATCGTTTACTCCGCCAAACTGTTAAGACAATATCTGCCATTTCGATTTGTAAACTTTTTGGTCTAACGTAAAAAGTGTATGTTTTACGTGAAAACTAAACCTCAGCCGTGCTAAACTGAAATATTACCCATTACATGAATGTGTTAACAAATATCTAACGGTATTGATTAACAATAAAGGCCACCATAGTACCTGTGTAATCACTCCACTGCATTTCGGACGTAACCCCACTCACAGAGTTTGCAGAGGTATCCGAAAATGCCCAAACATATCCTTTACTGTCATTACTGTTAATTAAATGTGAATAAACTATCAAAAAAGGGCTACCGTCTAATCCAGACGTTTTGTAATTCTATGTTGATATGTTTTGGTGATATATTGTAGTAAGCAACATAATTTGTAAAGTATGTTCCTTAAGTTTAAACATATTTTATTGCCATATAATTGAACATAAAATACACAGTACACAACATTGGTTTGTAACAAAATCATCAACTTTGGCAAAAGGGTCTGACCACAAGTTCTCACAACTTAGAAATGTTCCTTGTATCCGTATTGAAATGTATGTGTGTTTATGTTTAAATGTATTTGTTTGCATGACAAGATATGTTTGTACGTATAAGTCATTAAAATTCTTCATATCCCTTCATATTGCAGAGCCTTAACATGGATACTACTTAACAGTCGATACAAAAACTTTCAAGCTTTAAAACACAAGACGCGGGAAAGCAATTTAATTGCCGTGATATACCGGAAATTGTGTTGCCAATGGAAGTATACATAGTAATTAAACAAAAGCATGTCACACAAACAAGAATTCCTCCAAGAAATCATGTCCCTTTTCAATCAACAAACACATTCTTGTCCATGTCGATTGAAAAAGAACGACAACTCTTAATGTATATTGGCGATGCCATATGGTATCAACAGGTTCTCTGCTCTGTCCGGACTAATGAGCTGTAAAGAACTTCGCTGCAGAGTACCAGTTAAGCTCATGTATTCCCGTTGTTTAATTGTAATGAGCGAATGTGCATTTAACGTTTCACGTTTAATGTGTAAATGCTAACATGTAAATGTCGGTTTAACCCGACACACCTGTGATCTGTACATCGATTGTAATTCGACAAAATGGCCAAAGGCGTTTTGATATATAGTGAACACGTGAATGGAAGTTTGGAGAATAATGTCTGTCAATTATTAATTAGACAGGTTATTGAATTTAATTCAAGTAATTTTAAATAGCTGCACACGTATTACAGCTTTGGAAAAATCCGCACCACGCAAGAGTTTAGGAGAGTTGTGCGGACGTTCGGGGAATTCCATGTGAATTAAGAAATAACGGCATGAGATGTCAACAAAACGCAGTTTTTGTCTTATCTAACCATAGAAATTATCCTTTTAGAACGTCATTTCAGCTTACTCGGATGATCCAAGTTGTAACAGTGTATAATGAAATATTTACGCCTGGATCATTCAGACTAAGGTTAAGCACAAGTTCAAATCGTTCCAATTTGAAGGATTTGAAAGTGACCCTCTTGCACGCTCAGACTCTAGCCTTTAACCCTTTACCAAACGCCAAATTTTCGACTGTCCCAAATCCAAAGGGTTTGCAGACAATATTTCAAAATGTTATGAAATTGAAATACATTGTATAACCGTCTGATAGGACAGAAAACATTGTGGAAAAAGGAGAAATTGCTCGTTATGAGAAATCGCTCCTTTTCCCACAATGTTTTCCAGAGTCGTCTGCAACAAACCGGTCAAATGTCGTTATTGTTTGGTAATGGGCTTACTCCGTCTCCTCAATGGTTGAAATGCTGAGGTTGAGACGTTAGGGTGTGGGTGCTGAGTTTTATGCCATCGGGCTACCTTTTGAAATCCTGGCGAAATCTCCCCCGATCGGCTACCGTATCTGCGGATACGCTGTTAAGAGACCAGGGTATCATTTTACTAAGCATTTTATGCTAAAAGTTTGCGTAAGTTCAAAACAATATTCCCTTTTATTTCAATATTGGGCTAAGCAATATTGCAAAGTAACACATCAATGGAATCGTTACAAGCAAAACTGGCATGAAGAAATTGAATCATCCGGTCGATGCTACCTATACAATCATTTTAAAACCCTGATTAATGTCGAACGCTACCTTGATATTGATCTGCCATTTTGCTTAGAAGGGCACTCTCGAATTTTAGATGCTTCGACCATAATTTGGCAATTGAAATTGGTAGACACCTTCGACTTGAGAGAAATATGCGCCACTGCCCCTATTGCGTATCAACCTTAGGTATAGAGGTAATAGAGAATGAGATACATGCATTTTATGACTGCGAACTATACAGTCAGATACGAACAGAATATCTTTATCCTTTATTATTTTTATACAATTCTGAATATTCCTACTTTAAACTTATATCATCTGACAACCCTAAACTTATCAGGAAATTAGCTATATATGTTTATAATATTCTGAAAAAGAGAAGAATTTATGTTTGACCCTCTGACTTTATATGAATAACTTTAACCCAGTTGATATTTTATATTTTACGTACAAAGTTTTTTGTGCCCATATGATTTATAGATGCTATACGTGCCGATTATGCGCAAATTATGTTGATTAATTTGGAATATTGAAAATAATGATTGAGTGTGAGGGCATTATATTGATAGTTTTACTTTTGAGTTTTATTATTTTTTAACTCTATGGCATCATATTGATATATGTTTTAGGCGATTTATTTGTATATCTTTCTTGAATACCAGATACAATGAAATCGACAATGCTTATTCTAAAGGAACTGCTAAATTGTATTGATACAAAGTGTTTCAAGATGTATATACTTATATATTACTTCAACCCGGTTTATGTATTATGATTGTGTTTTATGGGCCGGAGGCCTGAATTTACTGAATAAAACTTGAATTGAATTGAATTGAATTGCAATATTGTAAACCAGTACCCGAAACCAGAGACATAGATGTCAACAGTATTCTAGTCATTTTGATGACTTTTTCATCCGTTACCAAACAGTAACGACATTTGACCAGTTTGTTGGAGGCGACTTTGGAAAACGTTGTGGGAAAATAAGAAATTGCTCTTCACCAGCAATTTCTCCTTTTCCCACAATGTTTTCTCCTCTATCCGAAGATCAGTTTTCAAATTCATCGCATTCAGAAATGGCGTCTGAAACTCCTCCAGTTAGGGACTGTCTAAACTTTTTTCAACTATTTTTGGTAAAGGGTTAAACAAACAAAAGTTTGATCTGGCCAGGTCTCAAACTTCAGACTCCAGTCTTCCAAGTCATGAATGGGACAATCCAATGAACAAGTTAGCATACATTGAAAACAGTGTGTGGAAAAGGACTTGTGTAATGAGTAATGTGAACTCTTTATGCATGCATGCATTCAAACAATAACAAAGAAAAAAGGGAGACAACTTTGCCCATCTTTCCCCCATGAGTAAACTTGCTGTTGATCCCCCTACTCTGACTTTCACGGCATACTATTTTAAGCAGCAGCGTGGATAAAGAAATTGCCCATTCACAAGGAGCATTTCTACGCTTTGGACGGGGGTCGGGTGTGGGGGTCTGGTTTTTGGGGGGAAGTCACTCTGTGCGGATATGAACATATACAATAACAGTCTTGCCAGATTATGGGTAAAGGGTTAGCAATCAGAAACATAATCAGTAGAATTACTCAATGAAACACTGTAGAAAAAAGGGACAATGACTTATTTGATTATCTCCATATAGAAATATTGATCGGACGGGGTCTCGAACAAACGACATTCTGGTTAACGTGGTAAAATCAGAAACATCGTCTGCATACTTCTTTAGAATAGATTGCCTTGAAAGACTGATTCCCTAATTACCCTATTTTACTATCATAAAGTACCGATACGTTTCAAAGTATTTTATTCTGTCGCTCGGTTTGTTTGGGACTTAACGCTGATGTCAACAGTATTCTAGTCATTTTGATGACTTTTTCATCCGTTTCATTTTCCACGTAGAGCAATTTGGTGGGTTTGTCCTATGAGACATGTCGCATTGACTTCTTATACCATTACCAAACAATAACGACATTTGACCAGTTTGTTGGAGGCGACTTTGGAAAAACGTTGTGGGAAAATGAGAAATTGCTCTTCACCAGCAATTTCTCCTTTTCCCACAATGTTTTCTCCTCTATCCGAAGATCAGTTTTCAAATTCATCGCATTCAGAAATGGCGTCTGAAACTCCTCCAGTTAGGGACTGTCTAAACTTTTTTTCAACTATTTTTGGTAAAGGGTTAAACAAACAAAAGTTTGATCTGGCCAGGTCTCAAACTTCAGACTCCAGTCTTCCAAGTCATGAATGGGACAATCCAATGAACAAGTTAGCATACATTGAAAACAGTGTGTGGAAAAGGACTTGTGTAATGAGTAATGTGAACTCTTTATGCATGCATGCATTCAAACAATAACAAAGAAAAAAGGGAGACAACTTTGCCCATCTTTCCCCCATGAGTAAACTTGCTGTTGATCCCCCTACTCTGACTTTCACGGCATACTATTTTAAGCAGCAGCGTGGATAAAGAAATTGCCCATTCACAAGGAGCATTTCTACGCTTTGGACGGGGGTCGGGTGTGGGGGTCTGGTTTTTGGGGGGAAGTCACTCTGTGCGGATATGAATATATACAATAACAGTCTTGCCAGATTATGGGTAAAGGGTTAGCAATCAGAAACATAATCAGTAGAATTACTCAATGAAACACTGTAGGAAAAGGGACAATGACTTATTTGATTGTCTCCATATAGAAATATTGATCGGACGGGGTCTCGAACAAACGACATTCTGGTTAACGTGGTAAAATCAGAAACATCGTCTGCATACTTCTTTAGAATAGATTGCCTTGAAAGACTGAATCCTAATTACCATATTTTACTATCATAAAGTACCGATACGTTTCAAAGTATTTTATTCTGTCGCTCGGTTTGTTTGGGACTTAACGCTGATGTCAACAGTATTCTAGTCATTTTGATGACTTTTTCATCCGTTTCATTCTCCACGTAGAGCAATTTGGTGGGTTTGTCCAATGAGACATGTCGCATTGACTTCTTATACCATTACCAAACAATAACGACATTTGACCAGTTTGTTGGAGGCGACTTTGGAAAACGTTGTGGGAAAATGAGAAATTGCTCTTCACCAGCAATTTCTCCTTTTCCCACAATGTTTTCTCCTCTATCCGAAGATCAGTTTTCAAATTCATCGCATTCAGAAATGGCGTCTGAAACTCCTCCAGTTAGGGACTGTCTAAACTTTTTTTCAACTATTTTTGGTAAAGGGTTAAACAAACAAAAGTTTGATCTGGCCAGGTCTCAAACTTCAGACTCCAGTCTTCCAAGTCATGAATGGGACAATCCAATGAACAAGTTAGCATACATTGAAAACAGTGTGTGGAAAAGGACTTGTGTAATGAGTAATGTGAACTCTTTATGCATGCATGCATTCAAACAATAACAAAGAAAAAAGGGAGACAACTTTGCCCATCTTTCCCCCATGAGTAAACTTGCTGTTGATCCCCCTACTCTGACTTTCACGGCATACTATCTTAAGCAGCAGCGTGGATAAAGAAATTGCCCATTCACAAGGAGCATTTCTACGCTTTGGACGGGGGTCGGGTGTGGGGGTCTGGTTTTTGGGGGGAAGTCACTCTGTGCGGATATGAACATATACAATAACAGTCTTGCCAGATTATGGGTAAAGGGTTAGCAATCAGAAACATAATCAGTAGAATTACTCAATGAAACACTGTAGGAAAAGGGACAATGACTTATTTGATTGTCTCCATCTAGAAATATTGATCGGACGGGGTCTCGAACAAACGACATTCTGGTTAACGTGGTAAAATCAGAAACGTCGTCTGCATACTTCTTTAGAATAGATTGCCTTGAAAGACTGAATCCCTAATTACCATATTTTACTATCATAAAGTACCGATACGTTTCAAAGTATTTTATTCTGTCGCTCGGTTTGTTTTGGACTTAACGCTGATGTCAACAGTATTCTAGTCATTTTGATGACTTTTCCATCTGTTTTATTTTCCACGTAGAGCAATTTGGTGGGTTTGTCCAATGAGACATGTCGCATTGACTTCTTATACCATTACCAAACAATAACGACATTTGACCAGTTTGTTGGAGGCGACTTTGGAAAACGTTGTGGGAAAATGAGAAATTGCTCTTCACCAGCAATTTCTCCTTTTCCCACAATGTTTTCTCCTCTATCCGAAGATCAGTTTTCAAATTCATCGCATTCAGAAATGGCGTCTGAAACTCCTCCAGTTATATAGGGACTGTCTAAACTTTTTTTCAACTATTTTTGGTAAAGGGTTAAACAAACAAAGGTTTGATCTGGCCAGGTCTCAAACTTCAGACTCCAGTCTTCCAAGTCATGAATGGGACAATCCAATGAACAAGTTAGCATACATTCCCAAGGAGCATTTCTACGCTTTGGACGGGGGTCGGGTGTGGGGGTCTGGTTTTTGGGGGGAAGTCACTCTGTGCGGATATGAACATATACAATAACAGTCTTGCCAGATTATGGGTAAAGGGTTAGCAATCAGAAACATAATCAGTAGAATTACTCTATGAAACACTGTAGGAAAAGGGACAATGACTTATTTGATTGTCTCCATCTAGAAATATTGATCGGACGGGGTCTCGAACAAACGACATTCTGGTTAACGTGGTAAAATCAGAAACATCGTCTGCATACTTCTTTAGAATGGATTGCCTTGAAAGACTGAATCCCTAATTACCATATTTTACTATCATAAAGTACCGATACGTTTCAAAGTATTTTATTCTGTCGCTCGGTTTGTTTGGGACTTAACGCTGATGTCAACAGTATTCTAGTCATTTTGATGACTTTTCATCTGTTTTATTTTCCACGTAGAGCAATTTGGTGGGTTTGTCCAATGAGACATGTCGCATTGACTTCTTATACCATTACCAAACAATAACGACATTTGACCAGTTTGTTGGAGGCGACTTTGGAAAATGTTGTGGGAAAATGAGAAATTGCTCTTCACCAGCAATTTCTCCTTTTCCCACAATGTTTTCTCCTCTATCCGAAGATCAGTTTTCAAATTCATCGCATTCAGAAATGGCGTCTCAAACTCCTCCAGTTATATAGGGACTGTCTAAACTTTTTTTCAACTATTTTTGGTAAAGGGTTAAACAAACAAAAGTTTGATCTGGCCAGGTCTCAAACTTCAAACTCCAGTCTTCCAAGTCATGAATGGGACAATCCAATGAACAAGTTAGCATACATTGGAAACAGTGTGTGGAAAAGGACTTGTGTAATGAGTAATGTGAACTCTTTATTCATGCATTCAAACAATAACAAAGAAAAAAAGGGAGGCAACTTTGCCCATCTTTCCCCCATGAGTAAACTTGCTGTTGATCCCCCTACTCTGACTTTCACGGCATACTATCTTAAGCAGCAGCGTTGATAAAGAAATTGCCCATTCACAAGGAGCATTTCTACGCTTTGGACGGGGGTCGGGTGTGGGGGTCTGGTTATTGGGGGGAAGTCACTCTGTGCGGATATGAACATATACAATAACAGTCTTGCCAGATTATGGGTAAAGGGTTAGCAATCAGAAACATAATCAGTAGAATTACTCAATGAAACACTGTAGGAAAAGGGACAATAACTTATTTGATTGTCTCCATCTAGAAATATTGATCGGACGGGGTCTCGAACAAACGACATTCTGGTTAACGTGGTAAAATCAGAAACATCGTCTGCATACTTCTTTAGAATAGATTGCCTTGAAAGACTGAAACCCTAATTACCATATTTTACTATCATAAAGTACCGATACGTTTCAAAGTATTTTATTCTGTCGCTCGGTTTGTTTTGGACTTAACGTTGATGTCAACAGTATTCTAGTCATTTTGATGACTTTTCCATCTGTTTTATTTTCCACGTAGAGCAATTTGGTGGGTTTGTCCTATGAGACATGTCGCATTGACTTCTCATACCATTACCAAACAATAACGACATTTGACCAGTTTGTTGGAGGCGACTTTGGAAAAACGTTGTGGGAAATGAGAAATTGCTCTTCACCAGCAATTTCTCCTTTTCCCACAATGTTTTCTGCTCTATCCCAAGTTTATTTTTCAAATTCATCGAATTTAGAAATGGAGTCTGAAACTCTTCCAGTTAGGGACTCTCTAAACTATTTCTCAACTATTTTTGGTAAAGGGTTAAACAAACCAAAGTTTGATCTGGCCAGGTCTCAAACTTCAGACCCCAGTCTTCCAAGTCATGAATGGGACAATCCAATGAACAAGTTAGCATACATTGAAAACAGTGTGTGGAAAAGGACTTGTGTAATGCGTAATGTGAACTCTTTATGCATGCATGCATTCAAACAATAACAAAGAAAAAAGGGAGACCAACTTTGCCCATCTTTCCCCCATGAGTAAACTTGCTGTTGATCCCCCTACTCTGACTTTCACGGCATACTGTTTTAAGCAGCAGCGCGGATAAAGAAATTGCCTATTCACAAGGAGCATTTCTACGCTTTGGACGGGGTCGGGTGTGGGGGTCTGGTTTTGGGGGGGAAAGTCACTCTGTGCGGATATGAATATATACAATAACAGTCTTGCCAGATTATGGGTAAAGGGTTAGCAATCAGAAACATAATCAGTAGAATTACTCAATGAAACGCTGTAGGAAAAGGGACAATGACTTATTTGATTATCTCCATATAGAAATATTGATCGGACGGGGTCTCGAACAAACGACATTCTGGTTAACGTGGTAAAATCAGAAACGTCGTCTGCATACTTCTTTAGAATAGATTGCCTTGAAAGACTGAATCCTAATTACCATATTTTACTATCATAAAGTACCGATACGTTTCAAAGTATTTTATTCTGTCGCTCGGTTTGTTTGGGACTTAACGCTGATGTCAACAGTATTCTAGTCATTTTGATGACTTTTTCATCTGTTTTATTTTCCACGTAGAGCAATTTGGTGGGTTTGTCCAATGAGACATGTCGCATTGACTTCTTACACCATTACCAAACAATAACGACATTCGACCAGTTTGTTGGAGGCGACTTTGGAAAAACGTTGTGGGAAAATGAGAAATTGCTCTTCACCAGCAATTTCTCCTTTTCCCACAATGCTTTCTGCTCTATCCCAAGATTATTTTTCAAATTCATCGCATTTAGAAATGGCGTCTGAAACTCTTCCAGTTAGGGACTCTCTAAACTATTTCTCAACTATTTTTGGTAAAGGGTTAAACAAACAAAAGTTTGATCTGGCCAGGTCTCAAACTTCAGAGTCCAGTCTTCCAAGTCATGAATGGGACAATCCAATGCACAAGTTAGCATACATTGAAAACAGTGTGTGGAAAAGGACTTGTGTAATGGGTAATGTGAACTCTTCATGCATGAATTCAAACAAAAAAAAAAAAAAAAGGGAGACAACATTGCCCATCTTTCCCCCATGAGTAAACTTGCTGTTGATCCCCCTACTCTGACTTTCACGGCATACTATTTTAAGCAGCAGCGTGGATAAAGAAATTGCCCGTTCACAAGGAGCATTTCTACGCTTTGGACGGGGGTCGGGTGTGGGGGTCTGGTTTTTGTGGGGAAGTCACTCTGTGTGGATATGAACATATACACTAACAGTCTTGCCAGATTATGGGTAAAGGGTTAGCAATCAGAAACATAATAGTCAGTAGAATTACTCAATGAAACACTGTAGGAAAAGGGACAATGACTTATTTGATTATCTCCATATAGAAATATTGATCGGACGGGGTCTCGAACAAACGACATTCTGGTTAACGTAGTAAAATCAGAAACGTCGTCTGCATACTTCTTTAGAATAGATTGCTTTGAAAGACTGAATCCCTAATTACCATATTTTACTATCATAAAGTACCGATACGTTTCAAAGTATTTTATTCTGTCGCTCGGTTTGTTTGGGACTTAACGCTGATGTCAACAGTATTCTAGTCATTTTGATGACTTTTTCATCCGTTTCATTTTCCACGTAGAGCAATTTGGTGGGTTTGTCCAATGAGACATGTCGCATTGACTTCTTATACCATTACCAAACAATAACGACATTTGACCAGTTTGTTGAGAGGCGACTTTGGAAAACGTTGTGGGAAAATGAGAAATTGCTCTTCACCAGCAATTCCTCCTTTTCCCACAATGTTTTCTCCTCTATCCCAAGATCAGTTTTCAAATTCATCGCATTCAGAAATGGCGTCTGAACCTCCTCCAGTTAGGGACTGTCTAAACTTTTTTTTTCAACTATTTTTGGTAAAGGGTTAAACAAACAAAAGTTTGATCTGGCCAGGTCTCAAACTTCAGACTCCAGTCTTCCAAGTCATGCATGGGACAATCCAATGAACAAGTTAGCATACATTGCAAACAGTGTGTGGAAAAGGACTTGTGTAATGAGTAATGTGAACTCTTCATGCATGCATTCAAACAATAACAAAGAACAAAGGGAGACACCTTTGCCCATCTTTCCCCCATGAGTAAACTTGCTGTTGATCCCCCTACTCTGACTTTCACGGCATACTATCTTAAGCAGCAGTGTGGATAAAGAAATTGCCCATTCACAAGGAGCATTTCTACGCTTTGGACGGGGGTCGGGTGTGGGGGTCTGGTTATTGGGGGGAAGTCACTCTGTGCGGATATGAATATATACAATAACAGTCTTGCCAGATTATGGGTAAAGGGTTAGCAATCAGAAACATAATCAGTAGAAATACTCAATGAAACACTGTAGGAAAAGGGACAATGACTTATTTGATTATCTCCATATAGAAATATTGATCGGACGGGGTCTCGAACAAACGACATTCTGGTTAACGTGGTAAAATCAGAAACGTCGCCTGCATACTTCTTTAGAATAGATCGCCTTGAAAGACTGAATCCCTAATTACCATATTTTACTATCATAAAGTACCGATACGTTTCAAAGTATTTTATTCTGTCGCTCGGTTTGTTTGGGACTTAACGCTGATGTCAACAGTATTCTAGTCATTTTGATGACTTTTTCATCTGTTTCATTTCCCACGTAGAGCAATTTGGTGGGTTTGTCCAATGAGACATGTCGCATTGACTTCTTTTACCATTACCAAACAATAACGACATTTGACCAGTTTGTTGGAGGCGACTTTGGAAAACGTTGTGGGAGAATGAGAAATTGCTCTTCACCAGCAATTTCTCCTTTTCCCACAATGTTTTCTCCTCTATCCGAAGATCAGTTTTCAAATTCACCGCATTCAGAAATGGCGCCTGAAACTCCTCCAGTTAGGGACTGTCTAAACTTTTTTTCAACTATTTTTGGTAAAGGGTTAAACAAACAAAGGTTTGATCTGGCCAGGTCGCAAACTTCAGACTCCAGTCTTCCAAGTCATGAATGGGACAATCCAATGAACAAGTTAGCATACATTGAAAGCAGTGTGTGGAAAAGGACTTGTGTAATGAGTAATGTGAACTCTTTATGCATGCATGCATTCAAACAATAACAAAGAAAAAGGGAGACAACTTTGCCCATCTTTCCCCCATGAGTAAACTTGCTGTTGATCCCCCTACTCTTGACTTTCACGGCATACTATTTTAAGCAGCAGCGTGGATAAAGAAATTGCCCGTTCACTAGGAGCATTTCTACGCTTTGGACGGGGGTCGGGTGTGGGGGTCTGGTTTTTTGGGGGAAGTCACTCTGTGTGGATATGAACATATATACAATAACAGTCTTGCCAGATTATGGGTAAAGGGTTAGCAATCAGAAAACATAATCAGTAGAATTACTCAATGAAACACTGTAGGAAAAGGGACAATGACTTATGTGATTATCTCCATATAGAAATATTGATCGGACGGGGTCTCGAACAAACGACATTCTGGTTAACGTGGTAAAATCAGAAACATCGTCTGCATACTTCTTTAGAATAGATTGCCTTGAAAGACTGAATCCCTAATGACCCTATTTTACTATCATAAAGTACCGATACGTTTCAAAGTATTTTATTCTGTCGCTCGGTTTGTTTTGGGACTTAACGCTGATGTCAACAGTATTCTAGTCATTTTGATGACTTTTTCATCTGTTTTATTTTCCACGTAGAGCAATTTGGTGGGTTTGTCCTATGAGACATGTCGCATTGACTTCTTATACCATTACCAAACAGTAACGACATTTGACCAGTTTGTTGGAGGCGACTTTGGAAAACGTTGTGGGAAAATGAGAAATTGCTCTTCACCAGCAATTTCTCCTTTTCCCACAATGTTTTCTCCTCTATCCAAAGATCAGTTTTCAAATTCATCGCATTCAGAAATGGCGTCTGAAACTCCTCCAGTTATATAGGGACTGTCTAAACTTTTTTCAACTATTTTTGGTAAAGGGATGAACAAACAAAGGTTTGATCTGGCCAGGTCTCAAACTTCAGACTCCAGTCTTCCAAGTCATGAATGGGACAATCCAATGAACAAGTTAGCATACATTCACAAGGAGCATTTCTACGCTTTGGACGGGGGTCGGGTGTGGGGGTCTGGTTTTTGGGGGGAAGTCACTCTGTGCGGATATGAACATATACAATAACAGTCTTGCCAGATTATGGGTAAAGGGTTAGCAATCAGAAACATAATCAGTAGAATTACTCAATGAAACACTGTAGGAAAAGGGACAATGACTTATTTGATTAGCTCCATATAGAAATATTGATCGTACGGGGTCTCGAACAAACGACATTCTGGTTAACGTGGTAAAATCAGAAACATCGTCTGCATACTTCTTTAGAAAAGATTGCCTTGAAAGACTGAATCCCTAATTACCCTATTTTACTATCATAAAGTACCGATACGTTTCAAAGTATTTTATTCTGTCGCTCGGTTTGTTTGGGACTTAACGCTTATGTCAACAGTATTCCAGTCATTTTGATGACTTTTTCATCTGTTTCATTTTCCACGTAGAGCAATTTGGTGGGTTTGTCCTACGAGACATGTCGCATTGACTTCTTATACCATTACCAAACAATAACGACATTTGACCAGTTTATTGGAGGCGACTTTGGAAAACGTTGTGGGAAAATGAGAAATTGCTCTTCACCAGCAATTCCTCCTTTTCCCACAATGTTTTCTCCACTATCCAAAGATCAGTTTTCAAATTCATCGCATTCAGAAATGGCGTCTGAAACTCCTCCAGTTAGGGACTGTCCAAACTTTTTTTTCAACTATTTTTGGTAAAGGGTTAAACAAACAAAAGTTTGATCTGGCCAGGTCTCAAACTTCAGACTCCAGTCTTCCAAGTCATGAATGGACAATCCAATGAACAAGTTAGCATACATTGAAAACAGTGTGTGAAAAAGGACTTGTGTAATGAGTAATGTGAACTCTCTATACATGTATGTCAAACAATAACAAAGAAAAAAGGGGAGACAACATTGCCCATCTTTCCCCCATGAGTAAACTTGCTGTTGATCCCCTTACTCTGACTTTCACGGCATACTATCTTAAGCAGCAGCGTGGATAAAGAAATTGCCCGTTCACAAGGAGCATTTCTACGCTTTGGACGGGGGTCGGGTGTGGGGGTCTGGTTTTGGGGGGGAAGTTACTCTGTGCGGATATGAACATATACACTAACAGTCTTGCCAGATTATGGGTAAAGGGTTAGCAATCAGAAACATAATAATCAGTAGAATTACTCAATGAAACACTGTAGGAAAAGGGACAATGACTTATTTGATTATCCCCATCTAGAAATATTGATCGGACGGGGTCTCGAACAAACGACATTCTGGTTAACGTGGTAAAATCAGAAGCATCGTCTGCATACCTCTTTAGAATAGATTGCCTTGAAAGACTGAATCCCTAATTACTATATTTTACTATCATAAAGTACCGATACGTTTCAAAGTATTTTATTCTGTCGCTCGGTTTGTTTTGGACTTAACGCTGATGTCAATAGTATTCTAGTCATTTTGATGACTTTTTCATCTGTTTTATTTTCCACGTAGAGCAATTTGATGGGTTTGTCCTATGAGACATGTCGCATTGACTTCTTATACCATTACCAAACAATAACGACATTTGACCAGTTTGTTGGAGGCGACTTTGGAAAAACGTTATGGGAAAATGAGAAATTGCTCTTCACCAGCAATTTCTCCTTTTCCCACAATGGTTTCTCCTCTATCCTAAGATCAGTTTTCAAATTCATCGCATTCAGAAATGGCGTCTGAAACTCCTCCAGTTAGGGACTGTCTTAACTTTTTTTCAACTATTTTTGGTAAAGGGTTAAACAAACAAAAGTTTGATCTGGGCAGGTCTCAAACTTCAGACTCCAGTCTTCCAAGTCATGAATGGGACAATCCAATGAACAAGTTAGCATACATTGAAAACAGTGTGTGGAAAGGACTTGTGTAATGAGTAATGTGAACTCTATATACATGTATGTCAAACAATAACAAAGAAGAAAGGGAGACAACTTTGCCCATCTTTCCCCCATGAGTAAACTTGCTGTTGATCCCCCTACTCTGACTTTCACGGCATACTATTTTAAGCAGCAGCGTGGATAAAGAAATTGCCCATTCACAAGGAGCATTTCTACGCTTTGGACGGGTCGGGTGTGGGGGTCTGGTTTTTGGGGGGAAGACAC